>JANAVB010021600.1:38375278-38442724 GCA_029216955.1 Iris pallida | reverse complement strand
CTCACACAACAACAAACACACACACACATTCTCACCACTCTCATCCTCAGACAAATTTTCAAAATATACACACACATCACACACACACACACACCAACATATATAAATATATATATATATATATATATATAATATATATATAATATATATATACCATTCAAAAGGATTAAACCCTAATAATCATTAACCTATTTTTCTAGGAAAAATCTACAAATTTGTGGGCAAATGGTGGAGAATCTTCTCCTCTCCATTATGTGTGAATGAATGCAAAAGAGAAATGGATAGGAATTAATAACATACCTAAAGGAAATGGTTGGAGGAAGAAGAAGACTTGAGAGAAAATGAATTTGAAAGAGAGAGAGAGAGAGTTGCTTAGTGGAGAAGAAAGAGGGGGGGGGGGGGGAGCTAGTCATGGCCGGCCAAGGCATGGTTGGTGAGGGGCACTTGTAATTACAAGTTTGCCCCTCCCTAAGCCTAATGTAAATAAATCCAAAATTGGTTTAGGAAGTTGCTAAAAATAACTAAAAATCATAATTAAACTAAATTACTCATGGGGGACTAGTCCAAACTCTTAAACCCTAAAGTTTAGTGTGGTGGGCCATGGTTAGCTAACATGCTAATTACAGCTCAAGTCGAAATTACCGGGGTCCCGAATTAACTCGGAATGCGATAAAATTCGAACCCGACTCCTATAATAATTAAATAATAATATTCATGAAATAAAATTCCCAAAAATATTATAAAATAGAAAATTATCATTTTACCCCTAACTGGGAAAAGTGAGGGTGACAAGTCTATCCACCTAAAAAAAAATCGTCCTCGAAATTGAAGACAACAAGCACAGGAATCACAAACAGAATTAAAGGAAATAAGTTTATACCTCAGGGCGCGAAAAATAAGGGAAATGCTCCCGCATGTCGTCCTCCCTCTCCAGGTAGACTCACCTGGAGAGTGATTCTCCATGCAACCCGAACCAAGGGTATGACCTGGTTCCGGAGTACCTTCTCCCTGCGATCCAGAATCTCCACTAGATGTTCTGGATAGCTGAGAGTAGGTCCCATCTGTATCGCTGAATGGTCCAATACGTGGCTAGGATCTGCCATGTACCACCTCAGCTGAGATACATGAAACACGTTGTGCACTCCCTCGAGCCTGGTAGGCAAGTCCAGTCGGTAGGCTACTGTACCGATCCTCTCTAAGATGGTGAAAGGTCCGATGTAGCGCGGACTGAGCTTCCCACCGCCGCCAAAGCAAATAGTGCCACGTGTCGGGGATATCCTCAGAAATACCATGTCACCAACCTAGACACAAGACAAAAACTCAACACACAACTAACAAACAATCACGACAAACATGACAAGAACTGAAACTAATCTCGAACTCTAACGGTCTTCGGTGACTTTCGGCCCAATGCCGCTGCCTATCCTGAGCCACCCGAAGTCTGTCTCTAATCAACCTGACCTTCTCGGCCGCATCCACAACCATCTCCGGCCCAAGAAGTGCCCGCTTGCCGACATCGTCCCAAGACAAGGGAGTATGGCATCTCCGTCCATATAGAGCCTCAAATAGTGACATCTCTATACTGGCCTGGTAGCTGTTGTTGTAAGCAAACTCTACCAGGTGAAGATGGTCCTCCCAAGAACCCCGAGATCTAGCACACATGTGCGAAGCATATCCTCCAAAGTCTGGATGGTCCTCTCCGACTGCCCGTCTCTCTGAGGATGATAAGCAGTACTAAACTTGAGCGAGGTGCCCAAGCTAGCCTGCAAACTCCTCCAGAAGTAGGAAGTGAATCGGCTATCCCGATCTGAAACTATGCTCATCGAAACTCCGTACAATCTCACGATCTGATGAATATACAGCTCAGCCAGCCTCTCCGTAGACAAACCCACTTTGAAAGACAAAAGTGGGCCGATTTGGTCAATCTATCAACTATGACCCAAACCGCGTCCTTCCCTCCTAGCGACCGTGGAAGTCCAGATACAAAGTCCATGGTGATGTGCTCCCACTTCCACTCGGGAATGGGTAGCAGCTGTAGCAATCCACCTGGTCTCTGCCTCTCGGCCTTCACCTGCTGACACACAAGGCAACAAGATACAAATTGAGCTACCTCGCGCTTCATGCCATACCACCATACGTGCTCTCTCAGGTCCCTATACATCTTGTTGGCTCCAGGATGCATAGAATACTGAGAGCGATGCGCCTCCTGAAGAACCTCCTCCCGAAGCTCTCCACGCGGAACGCACAGCCTAGTACCGTGCCGCAACGACCCGTCTTCGGCTAAAGAGAAATCGTCAAGCAAGCCCGTCCTCACCTGCTCCCTGATGCTCCTCAGGGCAACATCATCATACTGCGCTGACCTGACTCTATCCATCAGCTCAGACTGAATCTGCAAATCCCACTTCTGGATCTCCATGCCCGGAATGATGACCTCGATACCCAAACTATCCAGGTCGGCCAACAATAACGATCTGTCGTCAAGAACATAGCAGCTGGATACCTGCTCAAGGCATCTGCAACTACGTTGGCCTTCCCCGGATGGTACTGTAAGGATATATCGAAGTCCTTCATCAGCTTTAACCACCGCCTCTGTCGCATGTTCAACTCCTTCTAAGTGAACACGTACTTCAAGCTCTTGTGATCTGTGAAGATCTCAACTCGCTTTCCGTACAGGTAATGCTTCCATAACTTCAAAGCAAATATAACCGCGGCCAACTCTAGATCATGAGTAGGATAGTTCTTCTCATAAGGACGCAACTGCCTGGATGCATAGGCAATCACCTTCCCGTGCTGCTGAAGAACACATCCTAAACCCTTTTCGGAAGCATCGCTGAAGATCGAGAACCTCCTGACCCAGATGGCAAAGTCAGGATCGAAGCTGAAGTCAACCTCCTCTTTAGCTCATCGAATGCAGCCTGACACTCATCAGTCCAGACGAACTCCACGTCCTTCCTGGTGAGTCTAGTCATCGGCTCTGCAATCCTCGAGAAGTCCTGGACGAACTTCCGGTAATAGCCAGCCAAACCCAGAAAGCTCCGAACCTCGACAACTAAACTGGGCGTAGACCAAGACTCCACTGCCGAAATCTTCCTCTGGTCTACTGAAATCCTGTGCTCGGTCACAACATGACCTAGGAACTCCACCTGGTCTAAGAAGAACTCACACTTCAAAAGCTTCCCGTAGAGTTGCTCCCTCCTCAGAGTCTCTAACACAACTCTCAAGTGTTCCTCATGCTCCTCCTGCGTCTTCGAATAGATCAAGATATCGTATATGAAGACCACCACGAACTTGTCAAGGTACTGATGGAATACCTTGTTCATTAAGTTTATGAACACCGTGGGAGCATTGGTCAACCCAAATGGCATCACTGTAAACTCGTACTGGCCGTACCGAGTACGAAATGCCGTCTTGGGAATGTCATCCCGCCTCACCTTCAGCTGGTGATACCCGGACCTCAAATCTATCTTCGAAAAGACCTTTGCCCCACTCAGCTGATCGAACAAGTCGTCGATCCTCGGCAAAGGGTACCTATTCTTGATAGTGAGGTTGTTGAGCGCCCGGTAATCAATGCACATACGGGACGTACCGTCCTTCTTCGGCACGAACAAGACTGGCGCTCCCCAGGACGAAGAACTGGATCTGATGAACCCCTTGTCCTGCAGCTCGTCGACTTGCTTCTTCAGCTCTATCAACTCGCTGTTGTTCACCCTATAGACATGCTGCGAGATGGGCTCAGCGCCCGACACCAAGTCTATGGAGAACTTAATGTCCCTGTCTGGCGGCATCCCCGACAACTCCTCGGGAAAGACATCCGAGAATTCAGCAATCAACGGATGTGGCAAATCCTGCCCCGTTAATAAAGCTCCACAGAATCCAGCCTCCGGCTCCGCTGCTCCTCGAGCAAACTCGATCTCTGGCTCACCCGGCGTCCTAAAAAGAACTCTGCCTCCTCTACAATCAATGCTAGCATGGTGCATGCTCAACCAATCCATACCGAGTACCATATCGTACCTCAGTAGGGGCATTACGAGCAGACACGCACTCAAATCCTGGCCTCTCAAAGTAACTCTCCGCCCCTTGCAAATATTATTAACTAGGATAATACCTCCCCCGGTCATAATCTTGCAAGTCCTGCCCATATATTCAGCAATAATATTGTGTCTCAGAGCAAAAGAAATAGACACAAAACTATGGGTTGCCCCAGAATCAAATAAGGCAAAAGCAGGAAAAGAATCTAGGAGAACATGACCTGCAACAACATCTCCCACGGGCTCTGCCTCCTCCTCTGCTGCCAAAGCGAATACCCTGCCCGCGGGTGCTCCCCTCTGGTGCTGGATAAAATGCTGCTGCTGGGCCTGGATTGGAGGACCCCTCTGCTGAACCGCTGGTCCTCTGGCCGGCTGCACCCTGTCCTGGCCTCCCTTGGCTGCCCGAGCAGGGCAGCCCTTCAGCTGGTGGTCGGTCCCGCAGAATAGGCAAGCGCCTAACCTCCTTCGGCATACGTCTCTGTTGTGCCCCATCTTTCCGTAGAAAGCACACTGCTGGGTTTGCCTCTGGCCCTGACCCTGATGCTGCTGGGCACGCGCCGGTGCCTGCTGAATCTGTAACAGAGGCTGCTGCTGAAATGACCTCTGCTGCTACTGCTGAATGTGGGGGCGCTTGGCCGGTCCCGTACTGGAACTCGCCCCCATAGTATCTCTGCTCCTCTTCGGCTTGAGGCCGAAGTCCTCCTCTGCGATCTGCGCATCCATCAATATCTGATCGAACGTCGCGTCACGACGACCCGAGGTGCGGGTACGCACTGCATGAATAAGTCCCCTGCGGAACTTACGAGCCTTCTGCCCCTCATCCTGGATCATATCGGGAGCGAACCTGCTAAAGCGGAAGAACTCAGCTGCATACTCGTCCACCGACGAGTTCTCCTGCACTAGACCTACGAACTGGCCCTCCAATGCTGTAAGAGCCATGTCCGGAAAGAACTTCTCCTTGAAGAGCCTCCGGAAGTTCTTTCAAGTCAACCCTCTCACCGACGTACGAGGATCCGTGCGGTACCATGTCAGCGCAATGTCGAAGAATCGGCTGGCTGCGGCCGAAACCCAAAGTGCTCTAGGAAGCTCTGCCAGCTCCATGCTCCGCTGTATATCCTCTAGCCAGTCGTCTGCATAAAGGATGCCCTTTGTGCCTGTGAAGTCCCTGGAGCTCATCTTCCTGAAGTCCAATACTGTCTCCGGCCTGGACTGCTGCTGGTACGGCTGCTGGCCAGTAGGGCCCTGCACCGTACCCGGTGCCACTCTCTCTACTGCTGCCAGGGCAAGCTGATGCGAGTTCTCCATACTCTGCCTCAGTATCTCGATCTGACGGTGTGACGCCTCCGACTGGCGCTACGACGCCTCTGCCTGGGCCCGCTGTGTCTCCATCATCTGCTGAAGGAGAAGGAACATATGATGTGTATCCATCGGTATCGGTGGTGGTGGCGGCAGTAACTCCGGAACGACGACTGAAACCCTCTGGGGTGGAGGTGGTAGACCTCCCTGTGCAACTGCCTGGGTCTCTGGAATAGTAGAATCACTGGGAGCAGTCTCGTGAACCTCCTCCTCTGCCTGATCAGATCTCTCAGGCAAGCTACTCGATCCAGTGGCCTGCGGGTGCGTCTTCGTCATCCTGGAGACGAATTGAAACAAAGAGATCAATATGGTACATGAGTAGATTATCAAAGAAGGACAATTAATTTAATACAAGGTGAATAATCATGATAATCAAAAGATCAAAAATTTCCTAGGTGTGATTGAGAAACTCCTATCATGTCCTAGGTCCTACGTCTTAATTGCAGGCTCGTAATTAGTACTCTAAGTCGAGCACCATTACGAGATCGCACTAATTGCGACACTGGACCTGCGTGGGCCACCACAAAAATGTGTCACAACCCGTACCCTTATGAGGGGCACGAGCACGTGGGTACGTCCAGCCTACGCTGTAGTATCGGCGGTAGAACGCTGTATATAACGTCTGTAAATACCTACGACTAACAGTTAAAATGTACCTGTAAAGTATATACTCTCCGAATGGAGGTGACATAGCAATACAGTCTTAATCACAGAATAAAACTAAGGTAGATAGCTCAGAAGGAAAGACATATGATAGATGAAAGAGTAATAAGTCCACAGTCTAATACAAGCCCAGATATATACAATATTATAGGGTATCAAAATAGAATATAGAAACTACAGTCTGATAAAGCTAGCTGGATCGCAGTCCAGTCAAACCTAGCTAACCTACACTACTCTGAAAGTACAAAATCTAGTGGCTCTACTATAAGACCACGATCCAAGGCTACTCCATCTAACTCGATCCCATAATAGGTCGAGCAGTCCACATCAGAATCATCTGTAATATATCATAACGGTATTCTGTCAGGAAAATGAGCAAGTACAAACACTAACAGCAGTTCCATTTGAATTGACAAGTTCTATAAGAGACAGTATAATGAACTACGAGACAAAGATATATGAAGACTTGTGAACCATTCGGAAGCCGAGTTACAACCCTTAAACCAAACAAGGACCGGGGTTGTAACTCTTCTTCCGAGCAGAACTTAGTCTCCAAATCAAGGTACAATGTAAAGGCATGTAGAGCATGTGAGTAACTGTATATCATGCATGGTGAGAAAGTACTGAATATAGAACAGAACAGAATATATGACAAAAAAAGTAAATATAAAATGTGCCTCGAACATTATAGCCTAATGTGATCGGTATGGGTCAAGAATCAGGCTTCCAGCCGACCGGCTACAAGTACGTGGACTCGGTCCGGCCGGGATGGTAAGCTATGGAGCAAGTAGTAGCACAGGTCAGGCTATACCTATCGTGAGGTGAGGGTATAGCTATGATACAAGTAGTAACTCAAGGTGGGCATTGATCACACTATCTATAATATCTCCCATTCCCCGAATAGTATACGGATCCGGACATAGCACGTCATGACGCGGGATTCCCAAAGAGGGGAGCAAGTCCTCTTCAGGAATCGGTGTCAATACAAGTACAAGAATCAAGACTAAACAAGTACCAGTATCCCAAGAAATCCAGGAATGATATCTCATGACAGGAATTCGACAATACTAGTCCGTGAACTATCGTGTCTGAGAATCAAGTAAGACACTACGACTGAATCGGATATAACAAATATCAAGACAATGAAAACTATCAGTAAATGTACTCGCCTGCTGTCCTGAGCTGTAGGATATATCAATGCTCAGAGCGGTATCAGAAGACCTAAATATGAGATACTGTAAGTTAATTTAGGTTTAAACAAGTTTAGGAATGATTTACAATGAATGATATGCAATCTAGGTCAAACTAGGTCTCACTGAGTCACACTAAGTCCTGTTAAGTCAATTTAGGTCAAATCAAGTTATATCAAGTCAATCTAAGCCAAACCAAGTCAATCCTAGGTCATACCAGGCATCACGGGTCAAAACAAGTCGAAGAAAGTCAAACAGGGTCAAGAGTTGACCTACAGTTGACTTTTGGTCAACTGGTCAACCCTGGTCAACTCTGGTCAACTCTAGGTCAACCCTGGTCAACCCTAGGTCAATGGTGACTAATAGTTGACTTTTGGTCAACTACACAAGTCTAAAAGAATTTGGGACTAAATTGGGTAAAGCGTTGACCCATAGTTGACTTTCGGTCTAAAAAGTCAACCGGGGTCAATACTAGGTCTAGGCGACTATTTCTAACTATTACCAACCTCTACAACCCATATCCAAGTCTATCTTGGACTTGGAAACTCATATCTTGGCCGTAGGCCAATATCCTATTTTACCCTTAAAAGGGTAAAATTCTAGCTTAGGCAACTATCAGGTTAGCCTACCTACGCTTGGTATTTTGACCCGAGCTCCCTAGGGTAGTAAGGTACTAGCCTATACATATATTACCTACCAAGATACCTAAGTAAAGTGGACATCTAGTCCATGTTACGGCCCATTGCCGGTATCTTGAATATTTCAAGATACGCAATGGTACGGCGCGATACCGGCGCCCTACAACCCCGATTTCCACCCGGAAGCCTACCCGCAAAATCTAAATCACGTATTCTTGCCCCACGCCAAGTTTCAACTCATTTCGATACTCCGAGCTCCGTTTTGCCCTCTAACTCGGTTTTCCTCTATTTCCTATTCTAGCCTTCTTCCTATTCTTCTAACTTCTTCCAATCTTTCCTTCTAACTTCTAATTCTTTTCTAACTTCTAATTCCATAAACTTCTTCTACTCTTCTCTACGTATCTATCCATATATAATACATATATATATATAGATAAAGGGGGGGTTTCTATAGGCTTAAGGCCAATGGGGGGGTTTGCCTGGCAGCTGCTGCTGCAGCAAGGCTGCTGCCACTGCTGTTGTTTCATCTTCTTCTTCTCCTTCTATCTTCTTATATATATGTCACCCCCAGTTTTCAGAAACAGGGGTATTTTTATCATTTTACATTTTTGAATATTTTTAAAATTTATTTATTATTTATGATATTATTTTGGGGTTGAAATTTATTTTATTATTTATGATATTGTTTTGGGGTTATTTGAGTCGGGTTCGAATTTCAACTCAATCCGACTTGAAACGGGGACCCGGGGGTAGTTTGACTCTAGTGGGACCCACACACTAGTTAGGTATGGCCCACATGATATTAATTTTAGTCCACATGATAGAAATATTTAGTTAGAGGTTAGACTAATTATTATGGATAAGATTAGTGTGATTAGAGACTTTAGAATGACTAATTTAGCCCCAACCAATTAGCCCTTTCCTAATACTCATAGAATAGGTTAGTGGGGGCATTTTGGACCTTTCCATAATAGGACAAATAGCTCCATATGGCCAGCCACTTTGGGAGAGGATAGGCTCAAGTTCATTTCATTATTCTCATCCACACTCTCTCTCTTGTTATTTCCCAAATTTCTAGAGAGCAATCCCTAGCAATTTCTCCACCAAATCCTTTCATTTCTCTACCAAATCCTTTCATTTCGCCACCAAATCTTCTTCTTTCCTTCTCCATTCTAGCCAAGGAGGAAGCTACCCAAGTTTGGGAGGATTCGGAGCTCGTTCGTGTCCTTTTGGAATCTCTACGTGTCGGTGTCGCTCCGGGAAGACTTTTCTTCGATTCGATCTACCGGGAGGTATAAATCCCTTCTCTTTTTCATTTCCTTATGCATATAGCTCTATTTTGAACCCATAGGAATGACCCCCATGGTTGTATCTCCATTTGTGTCCATTTCATGTCCATTTGGAGGTCATAGGAGTGTCATTTGTGTTGTGGTTGTGTCCATGTGGAAAAACCCCAAATTTGGACACACTATGTGTTGTTGTTATGTATGAATGAATTATTACATGTTTAATCTCATATTTTTGTATTGAAGATGTGTTCTATAGTGTCTCATATATATATATATATTAGTGTAGAGAGTGAGTTCTTGATATATTATGTTATATACTTGTGTTCTTTTGTCTCAAACTACCCAAATCCGTCATAATTTTTATCCACGTTTTTTATTTCAGCCCTAACTTAGAAATGTCATAACTTCTAGCTCAAAGCTCGGTTTAATCTCCCTTTTTTTTAAAAGAAGCGTATTGAAGTTAGCTTTCCAAAAACATATATTAATAGGCCTAATTCTTTCTGTAACTTTCTGGAGAATTATTTGAGTGTCAGCTGTACGAAGGACAAATGCGTTCTCGGTGTTTTCGCGATTCCGGGAGTTTCCGGAAACGAAAACGCGATCCGTTTGAAGTTTCGGAAAGCTAACACATAGATCTATAACATACTTTAATCCTAGATTTTAATTCATGCTGAGATGGTACAGTATTGATTATTAGTAGGAGTTACTATTCGGCATATGCACTTTGTGCACCCTTGTGTGTAATATAATGTTCTATTTGATTTTAACCCATGTTAATGTATATACATTATGTAATTAAATAGAGAATGCAAGCATGAGTTTAAATACATGATGTATGAGGTGTAAGTATCATATCTAATGTAAGCATGTATAAGTATGGCTTGTAATGAATATGTAGGTTCCATAGTATGTAATGTATGGTACATGTAGTAGTGCAAGAGAATAAATGAATGATGAATGAATGCAAGCATGAATGTAATGTAATAATAGATGTAATGTATGCAATATACAAGTTAATGAGATGTAATATTCTATGTTAACACAAATCCTATATTACCTCATGTACCCCTTACACTATGTAGACACTATCACACTTGACACTTTGTTCACTTACACTTTGACATTCTTTGATATGTATACACTATGTATGCCCATTTAACCCTCACTTGCCCCTTTGCCATGTTCACATACACACACATAGCCTCTTAAATAAGTATTTATGAATACAGTTAACTTAGCTATGTATGTATATTATATATATGTTAGCATATTGTGTTGTAATATATAAGTTTATATAACCATTTGAAATGTCATGATTATAGACCTAATGTTGAATACCAATATATGCATGTGTATATATGTGTAGACATATATAGTTTAAAGTAATAGATTACCTAGTGTATATTCAATGTGAATTCTTGCCTATTTGAGTATTGAATAATTGCATGCTATATAGAGTTGGGTGTATGTTGGCTTGTATAGCCTTGTATTGATGTGTGCTTGCTAGAATAGTCTTGGTTAGGCCTAGTAAGACTTGCTAGATTAGGACATGACCTAGTTTGACCTAGTTTGACTAGTACAGTTGACTAGAGTTGACCAAGGGTTGACTTTGGCCTAGTTTGACCTAGATTCATGTAGAATGCATTATAGTGCTTTATATTACCCTTCTGGACATGTTGTGACTTGTGCTGTTCTAAATAGGAGCCAGACACCTTTCCTCGGACAGTACATTTCCTTTGGATATTTAGATAGCAGGCGAGTACATTCTATGATCATTTCATAACTTGTTTAGAATTATATTCCTGCTCTAGTTTACCTTATTTGATGCTGTCACGATATTATCACGGATTGGTACTATATGGATCCCTACATTGAGATGTTATCCCCCTCGGGAGCATCGGATACATTATGTCATGTGTTTCGTGTACATCATGTATTCCTCGCTCTCATGTTATTCATGTTTCTCGTGTGCTTCATGCTCTTTCATGTATGCTCGTGTACTCTCATGTGCTCTCATGAATCGATCATGTTTCCCATGTATCTCATGTATAACCTATATTACATATGCACTCATTTATGAGCCTTCATGTGAATTTCATGTGCACCCATTTTTGGGCCCCCCATGTGAACTTCATGTGCACTCATGTATGAGCTCTCATGTATACTTCATGTGCACCCATTTATGGGCTTCATGTGAAAACCATGTACGTAACATAACTTGTTTGGATCCTTGTGTATTGATTGGGGTATGGAGGAGTATAAATAGCCATGTGAACAATTCCAAAGTAGTATAGCCATGTGCGCCTCTTTAGTATAGTCATGTGCAAATCCAGCCGTTCACATGTCGACTTTGTACTCTAAATCACTAGTCACTGGTAGCTCTCTACTTATAGTAGATATTTCTATTACAGTTCTCTCTCTGTTTACATCATGTACTTTCTTTCAGTTTCATGTATCGTACTCTCTTTCATGTTTATATTCTCTAACCTGTTATGATCTGCGTGAGATGTATTGTGCTCGCTCCTGTCCTGACTGGACCTGTTGATAAATTTTACAGATAGCCTGGGATTGCCTGCTAGCCTAGAGGAGACACAATAGAGGTTGTTTAGATAGTTTTTTTATTTTGTCTGGAGTTGTATTTACTTGTGGATTACTGTATTTGAGTTTTGAGATGTATTTCTGGGATTATGTATCTTAGACACTTAGACTTCTATCTCCTGTATCTCTTTTGGATTTTATGTTTATCTATCTTCATCATTCTACCTTAGATTGTGATTGAGTTGTACCTCTGTGTTGGCCTCCTTATGGAGAGTATTCATATTATGCTAGTTATAGTTCATGACCTAGAACAGCGTTCTACCGCCAACACTGCGGCGTAGGCTGGGCGTTGTTACGTACTCGTACCCTCACGGTGGGTGCGGGTCGTGATAATATATATATACTTCATATATATATATATATATATATATATATATATATATATATATATATATATATATATATATATATATATATATATATATATATATATATATATATATACATAACTAGATATCTATCTATATATCTATCTAGATATCTATCTATCCATCTAAATATATATATAACACACACACATCCATATACACACATCCATATATATATATCTATACACTCATATATATATATATATATATATATATATATATATATATATATATATATATATATATATATATAGTTATGAGAGTGTATTTATATATATAAATACACTCTCATAACTATATATATATATATAAATACACTCTCATAACTATATATATATATATATATATATATATATATATATATATATATATATATATATATATATAAACACACACACCCTCACACAACACAAACACACACACATTCTCACCACTCTCATCCTCATGACACAAATTTCATATCAAAATATATACACACACTCACACACATAAATACACATGTGTACCATTCAAAAAGGATTAAATCCTAATAAATTATTAACCTATTTTTCTAGGAAAAACCTACAAATTTGTGGGCAAATGGTGGAGAATCTTCTCCTCTCCATTTATTGTGTGGGACATGAATGCAAAAGAGAAATGGATTAGGAATTAATAACATACCTAAAGGAAATGGTTGGAGGAAGAAGAAGACTTGAGAGAAAATGAATTTGAAAGAGAGAGAGAGAGAGAGAGAGAGAGAGAGAGAGAGAGAGTTGCTTAGTGGAGAAGAAGGGGGGGGGCTAGTCATGGCCGGCCAAGGCATGGTGGGGGAGGGGCACTTGTAATTACAAAATTGGTTTAGGAAGTTGCTAAAAATAACTAAAAATCATAATTAAACTAAATTACTCATGGGGGACTAGTCCAAACTCTTAAACCCTAAAGTTTAGTGTGGTGGACCATGGTTAGCTAACATGCTAATTACAGCTCAAGTCGAAATTCACCGGGGTCCCGAATTAACTCAGAATACGATGAAATTCGAACCCGACTCCTATAATAATAAAATAATAATATTCATGAAATAAAATTCCCAAAAATATTATAAAATAGAAAATTACCATTTTACCCCTAACTGGGAAAAGTGAGGGTGACACTATTTAACTCGACAACCGCAGATAGGGCGGGACAACACTTAGATTACTTAGGTCGACCGACATAACTTTGCCTAGCATTACTCAAGCCTACAACTTAACCCGAGGGACGAGCAAAGGCTATGCCAAGCCTTGCGGGACATGCGAAGGCTATAACCAAGCCGTGTGGGACATGCGAAGGCTATGCCAAGCCTTACACAACGGGACCGTGCATGCTTTTCAAGTATTCAAGCGGATGACGCCTATGACTTAGGATTATTCAAGTTTCGGGGAAACTTAGCAACTCAAGCCAACTTCCTTCTCCCAAGCCACTGGAACGAAGGATCGAGTGTCGTTTGAAAGCACGCTGAACACACTTCTAAGACGGCCGTGGGACCTTTTTCAAGTTCTAGCATATTTCGACCCGTCGGGATTACTCCCTTAGCTATGTGCGTTCGTAGCTTTTAGTTTAGCCTACTTGTGCAAGTTGGAAACCATGCGCGTTATTAAGTGAAGGCTAAGATGAGGCAAGTTCACCGAAACTACCCAACTTGAGCGAGCGGTCGCTTGACCGAGCAATGTCTTCGAGTTGTCATTGTAAGGCTAAGTCCGAACGCTGTCGGCGTTTCGATTCCTCCGATTGACTTTGCGGGACGGGGCACTACAACATACACCACTCAGAACAAGTCTCGTCCTCGAGACTTTCCTGAAGGCAAGCCATCCTACCATTTCTATTAACAAGACTTAATCGTGCCTAGACACGGGACTATCGTACACACTTCGCCTACGCGTTTCTTAAATTCTGAGCCACGCTCGCATGATATTCAATTTTTCCGTTAACATGATTTCAAGATCTCGACACTCTTTCATTCCTCAGGTCGTGCTTGAACTCAATGTATCACTTGGCTAGATCGTGCACGCATTCCAAGTGTCCCCAAAATACATGCATTCAACCCAGTCATATGATAGAGAATTTGTCATTCTCACTCGAGTCGTATCGTGCACATACTCAGGCGTCTCTGAAATATATGCATGTCAGCCGAGTCTCGTGAGCAGGGTTTCCTATTCTTGATTCACTCTTTCAGTCCATGCCCATCCTCAAGATCAATATTTCGATTGCTAACACTTGAAACAGGGCATCTCGCCTATCCGCTAGGCTATTTCTCAAGGCTAAGTTAATGTCAGGATTGGAATCATAGTTCCCCAACAATAATGCCAACATTGACCCCAATCCTAGGGTCAAACCAAAGTCGGTAGTACGGGATTTCCTACCCAAGCTTGCGTCACTCAGATTTCTAAACATCGAGCACGATCACCTAGTTCGCATCGAGACACTCGTTGCGCATATTCGGTTCCATTCAATTCACAAATTCTAACCAATTTATGTATTCGATCCCGAGGTCATCTAGCTCGACAATACGTTGTGCCCCAATCTCACGCGAGTCCGATTATCCATGCCGGTTCATGAATCACCATGCAACGCACCCGCGGAATAATCATTCTCATCGGGGCGTAACTTTTGTTTGAGTCCAGACTAATTCATTCTCGATACGCAGATTGGACCTACGCAATCCTCAAATTCGACCGTCACGCACGCTAAGTCATTCTCGAGTCCACCTTCGCGTCAAACCACAAGTCGATGCATCAAATTTGCCATGCCATGCAAGTTCGATCACCCTCGCTGTATGAATCACCATACTAGTGCTCATGCAGAGTGATCGCCCTAATCGGCGTGACGCATGTACGAGGCTGGAGTTGCTCTCACATAAGACAAGAACATCAACGTTGTGGTTATCAACAAAGCAAATCCAAATATTTCACTTTCATCTAAGACAAGATCTCTATTCGATAGTCCGACCGTCATTCATTCAACCAAAAAATCCTCGAGGCAAGTTTATCTTTTTTTTGACATGTTTTAATATCCCGAGTATAACATCCATCGGAACAATGACCTTTGCACGATCGTCATTCGCCGAGTCAGAGTACCCCCGAGTTATCGCATATCGATCTTTGATATGCCTCAATACCATCGACGATATGCGTAACCTGACGATCTTTCTTTGCAACCAATTTCGAGTCGTGCAACTGATGCTATTGTCCGAACTGGATATTCCATAATTCCATTCGACCAAATCCAAAATCACAAGTACGATCCTCTAGGTTTTCTCGATTAAGACATTCACATTTATTCATCGTTTCCGAGCCGATTTCTAACTCGCGTTGCTCATTCACAAGTTGTCCGAACGAGATGCTCGTTCGGGACACACGAAGTCACGATCAACTAAGCGTGACGCGTTTTAAGGCTTTGCGCGATCGTATTGTCTCGCCGACATACTCGCCGTTACTCATAATCCTCAATTTGCTCGAATGATTTCCAAGAAAATCCATACACCACTCAAATTCGGGCCATCCTATTTAATCCACAATCACCTTCGCATCATGTGCTAAGACATCCTTCGGGTTCTTTCGATGAATCTCTAGTGTAATCACTCACGTCGTCTCGACGTACTAAGTCGTTCACACTATTTCCTCAAAATCCAAGTCAATCTTCCGTGTATGCCTAAGCGTTAACTCGATAGCGTTCCTATCGATAGACACTCTAAGTGTAGCTTCGTTCCCGACCGAGCGATACTTGATATCACTCGCAACTCGTTTGCACCAAAAGGTCGAGGTGCGCGACACACATCACAACTTAGCCAAAAGGCCGTGCATAGCTATCCCGTACAGACTTCATTCCGAGTTTGCACGCTCATTGCTAATATCGATGTAGGACAATTTGGACACGCATGCGACATGTTAGCTTAGCATGTATTTTCTATCGAGTCAAGTTCGATACCGTTCGGCGCAAAGGCCTATCGATGCGTTTGATTGAACGCTTGTACGAGCTTTTGAAAATATTTAGACTTATTGTATGGACATGTCGAGGGACAATCGAGAGAGAGCGCACACTTCTTTTTAACAACGACGAGCTTTCAAAACTGAAAAATTCGACGTGAAGTCCAAGGACGTAAAGTCGTGCTCTGATACCATTATGTCATGCCCCGCTCCCGTAGGAGCGATCGTCCTCGCTAAGGCGTGATGCCGCACGAGCCTAAATTGTGCTCGTGCAAGGCAGTTTCATAACGGCCGATTTCATCGGCGGCGACGGGGTCGTCGCACAGAAGTCCCAAGCAGAAATATTGAAACATGCAGCAGAAATTTAGAACAAGCACACATGAACAAGTCATTCAAAAGAAGCTCTTTATTGATATTGAATAGAAGATTACATTTGTGGGTGCAAGGCCAAATTACAAGTCTCTCATGCTCACTTTTCTCTCATTTACAAGTCACTCTGCTCTCTCTCATCTCTCGATTACAATGCTTGAGCCAGCGGAAGCTTCGGAAGGCGATATCCATACATTATGTCCTGTATAAGTCTTTGTAACACCCAGTTTTCCAAATGAGGGTAATTTTGAAATTTTGTAATTATAATTATTATTTAATGATATTTATTTCATATTATGATTTTCAGTGATTTTTAATTATTTTTAAACTATTTAAATTCATGACTTGTGACTTTTGGTGTTTTGCTAGTGAACAGTAGAGACTGCCTACCCTAGAGCCTAGCCATGTGATTAGGGTATTTTTGACAATTTTAGGGTTATTTGGATTTATTATAATTTATAGAAAAAAATTTAGAAATTATTTTGGAATTGTTCGGACTAGGTTGACTTTGACTAGTTTTGACCCTTGTTGACCAACCTAGAAGCTAACCCTAGTTAGTATGGACTTGGTTAGGTTATATGACTCTAGTCTAACCTAAGCTAATCCTTGGTTTGGTCATTAGACTCTAGTTAGCAATAAGAATTAGAAAGTCATAAGTCATGGCTTATGATTTAGAACCTTTATTAAATCATTTAGCTCATAGCCTTGTAGGTTGGCCCAAAGCCCAAAGCAATTACCAAACCCTAATTCCTAGACAAAGTTGCCAGCCACCATATCATCATTGGGAAAATCACCCTATAAATACTCTCCTAATTTTAGGGTTGCCTCTTTCTTAGGAAAGCTCAAAGTTTAAGAAAAGTTTGTTTCCTATTTCATTTAATCCCTAGAATTCCATTCATTTTTCCTTTTTTCATTCAAATCTCCTCCATTAGGTTTTAATACACCTATTCTTGCTATCATTGAAGTTTCATTTCAGTTTGTTGTGATTTGAGTGGATTGGGACATCAAGGAGAAGAGCTATAGAAAGGGGGTTTTTCTTGAAAGTTCAAGTATAGGTAACTTCTCCATTTCCCCATAAAATTTCGATTTCTTTTCATATTTAGGAAGCCCTAGGAGTCCCCTAAGTGTCTCATTAGTTTCGTGTCGGGTTTCAATAGTTTCGTGTCCGTTTGGACACGTATCAGACCTGTCCCCAAACTGTTTGTTGAAATACCTCAGTGAGCTTTTCGACCTAATTTCCAGGATATTTTTAAATAAAAATTTAGGTTTTGCTATTGCTTATGCATTTCTGATCATCTGAGTGGATCTCTGTGTCATGTCGTGTCGGAACAGACACGTGCACACACGGGTGCACACGCGCGCGTACTGTGGTTCGATCCCCTGCTGTTCGGGGCTTGGTGTACAGTGTATACGCCACTTCACTACACGAAATTTGACATGAGGACTCCCTACATGACTGACACAAGGCCTACAAAGTTTCGTAGGACCTCGTGGAATGGTTTGGGAGCAATCGAGCCCGCACTGCACACGCACGGTCGTGCACGGGATTTTTCCAGTCTAAATTCTCGTACTGACACGGCTCTCGTACTCCTGACACGACTCACGTGGACACGATATAGACACATGTACACATCCCCCTAGTCTAGGCGTACACGTGTGTACACCCACGTGTTGTGTCATGTCGTGTGTCGTGTCGTGTGTCGTGTTCTACAGACACGTACACGCGTGCACGACACTGTTTGTACACAGTTTCGAGTCTGTGTTCGTGTAGTGTTTTGGACACGATTCATGTCTATTTTCCTGAACACGAAGACACCTCTGACACCTACTACTATGTGACATGATTTACCAACCTTTTGTTTTACAATATATTTGATTTTCAATGTATTTTTGGGTTTGAAATTGGGGTTCACTGATACACCTTGGTTGAAATAAAATTCTGGGTTTGAATTGTATCTTTTTCTGATTAATTTTACTGAAATGATAGATTAGATTCACCTACATGTTAGATGAATGATGTTTATGTTAGTGAGTGATTTTTAGGAGCAATGGGTTTCGAGAATGGGTTTTGGGGTTTGCTAACTGATTCATGGGTTAATAAGAACTGTCATTTGAATCCTGTTCTAAACTGATGCTTGATTCAAAACTGAGTTTGACACTAATACACACACACATGAATAAAACAATGAACTGAGTTTGGGGTTCATGCCTTGATTTCACTTTGGTTGAGCCTTGTTTTAACTGGTAGTTATATGCATACAAATCAGAAAATGGATTCTTGAATGTTAATTCCTATGTTGAATCCTTATAGTGTTGTTGAATAAGGGGATTTGATTAAGGTTGTTAACTGTCAAAGGTTTCATTGATTTTGAACTGTCATTATTTGATTTCCTAAGTTATCATCCCATTCACTGATTTTGAAATCATTCCTGAGATTGCATTGTGGGCTTTGGTTTTCATTGGACTGAATACATAGATTGATACAATGTTTTGTGATACAAAATCTGAGAATTAGTTTTCTCTCCTTTTTAAACTGAATTCGAGTGATCGTTCTATATAAATTTTCATGCTAGTATTAGTTGGGTACAGGGTTGAATTCGAATTTGGGATGGGTATGAATCAGGAATTTTGTATTGGTTAGGAAATGAACTGATTTGCATACTGTTATTTCCTGACATTGGCTCAAGCATTCCTTTTCACTGATTTGATGAGTTCCTAATATACTAGACACTGACACATGGACACTTGCAATTGATTTCAGATTTATTCAACTACATACTGATTCTCCATACACTATGTAGACACATTTGCAACTGAACCTGAGATTGTATATGAATTCCTCACACCCCTCCACATTTGTCACACACAACTGAAATCAATCTACACACAGGGCACTCTTACCTGTTATTGAAGCAGCCCCAATCCAGTCCCTTACCTGTCCTAAGTAGCAGTCCCATTGAAGCCCCCTAGACAGCCCAAACACCCATCCATCTTAGTCCCAAACATCTCCAACTTCAGTCCAACTTTGGACAACATATAAGCTCTACAAACCAGCTATACAAGCTGTCCAAATATCTGTCCAATTGGCCCCTAACCCACAGCCAATGTGTTGTCCCATTGTCCCAAAACAGTCCAACAATACATCTCCATATCAGTCCATTTATGGACAGCCTTAAGCAGCCTCTAAACCCTTCAAAACTGAGAAGTAATCCTATGTCTCATGACACACACACACACACACACACAAGTCCTATACACATCACACCCTCATGTATCATTACACTATCCTATCACACACACATGTCTCCTCTTCACACACACACACTTTCTTATATCACACACATTCTCACTAATTGTCACACACACATGCCTATGTCTCATGACACACACACACATACACTTGGACACATGTTCACGTGTCCCTCTCTCTCTCTGCATATGCATATGTATATGTTTTGTCATATAGTGTTGTATGGTATACACATTAGCCTATAGGTTATATATTCTAGTTATATTGATACACATGTGTGTGTATCAATATATATATGTATATATATTGCCATATAATGTATGTATCTAATATGTGAATAGGAGCCTAGATAGGTCAATATAGGTATCCTATATTAGATTGTGTGGCTTGAGTTGGCTTGTATATCCTTGTGATTGGTGTGTGATTGCTAGATTAGACTTGGTTAGGCCTAGTGAGACTTGTTAGACTTGTTTGGGCTAGGATTTGACCTAGTTGACCTAGTTTGACTAGTCTAGTTGACTGGAGTTGACCAAGTGTGACTTTAGTCTAGTTTGACCTAGACAGCATGCAAATGCATTGTAGATTATATTTATCATTCCCTGTGTACATCTTGACTTGTGTTGCTCTAACTAGGAGTCAGGTACCTCATATCGGACAGTACATTTACTTCAGACATTCAGATACGAGGCGAGTACATTCTCTGACCGTTTCATACTTGTCTGGATTTATATTTTTGCTCTAGATTACTGTACTTCATACTGACACGATCATTATCACGGATTGGTACTATACGGATCTTCTTCTGAGTTGTTATCTCCTTGTATTCACTAAATACATATTGTGATGTGCGTTTCACTTACATATTGTATTTATTGAATACCCTTATCATTGTACACTCATTGTGCATATTGTACTCTCATTATCACATTGAGCCATTGTACAAGCCATTGTATAAGGTAACGTAACTGAATTGGATCCTTGTGTATTGATTGGGGAGGGAGAGTAGAAGTGGTTATGTGATCAATCCTATTATATAAGAAATTGTATATGTCCATTGTACACTCACGTACAAAGGAGTCCCATTTTATTGTATAACCTAACCCGTTTACATAACCATATTGTGCTCTAAATCACATGTTGCTTACAGTTCTTACTTATCATATATAGATATTTCCCATTATCAAATCTCTGCTGTTTTTATATACATTCTTCTTTCAGCGTTTCATGTACCATACTCTATTGCATGCTTTATATTTTCTATCATGATATGAACTGCGTGAGATATTTTGTGCTCGCTCCCGTCCTGACTGGACCTGTTGAAAATTTAACAGAGGATGATGAGGAACCCTGCACCCTTACTTGGAGCTTGCCTAGTTGACACTCGCGACTTGGACCCCAGGAGAGGTTCAGGCAGCTGCTGAGGACGATACCTTGCTTAGTATAGATAGTTTAGACAGTTTTCCTTTTCATGTTTAGTTGTTGTTCTTGATTCAGAGTTTGTATATTTTAGAGATGATAAGACTTGTATTTCTTTTCTGTTGTACCTCAGTTGAGGATTTCTTATCTATTTCATCGTGCTACATTCTACCTTAGATTGTGATTGAGTTGTACCTCTGTGTTGGCCTCCTTATGGAGAGTATTCATATTATGCTAGTTATAGTTCATGACCTAGAATAGCGTTCTACCGCCGACACTGCGGTGTAGGCTGGGCGCTGTTACGTTCTCGTACCCTCACAGTGGGTGCGGGTCATGACAGTCTTCGAGTCCATGCGGCCACACGCTTCAACTCGCCAAGAAACTCCGTGCCTCGACGCATCCAAGCGAGCTCCGCGCCATGAGCTTCTACCTGTGCCTGCACATGAACACTGTATGGGTGTCAGTACTCAACTGTACTAGTGGAGTGAGCTCCTCGTCCACCCATACAAAACCTACACGTTCATTTACTTTGTGCAGCTTAAATCCCTTTCTATTGTCTTTCTAGTCTTGCCTTAGGATCAGTTTTTAAGACTACGGACGCCTTGGCATATTTGTGTCTGAGGACCATCACGTGCTTGTACCACAACGTTAACTCATACTTTACCTCTAGACCCCCCCTCTTTGTGCCAACAATGTTAACCTATCAAGTCGTGCTTGCCTTTAGGCCAAAATCAGAGACGCAACTGCACGATGAGGCTTCATTTTCGTGTGACCGTGCTACAAACCCTTGCTGAGGCCGTGCCTCACAATTCAGTAAGACTCAACCATATCGTCGCCTCGCGGCCCTTGCTACTTTGATCACCAACTGACCCAATCGAGACTTGTGAACTTAGTGTCACTCAACCAACTTGCCTTGCGGCGATTCCTTACTTAAACCCGCTACGGCTCAATCAAACTTGTGCAACTCTATGCCAACATCTTAAGACTCGACGCCACGACTCGTGACGAAGCACGACGCCTACGTTAAAACCAAATCTTAGGCCCAACATTGTGTTTTTAACTTGTACACACACCTTCAACTCGACTCCTTGATATAGCGCACTTTAAACTCGACTAAATCCAAAGACACACTCGCGGATTGCCGCCGTCATGCTGACATATATATAAACTTGGTCACTAGCACGACAAGCTATCTTGGACCTCCATTGGAATATTAGGGTACGTTCGTATATAACGAGGAGCGATCTCGCCGAATTTTCCCTAATACCCGTCCTACGGCGCACCCCTTGGGTCAGGTCGCACACCATCCAAGGGTCCCGTAGGCCCGTGGTTCCTCCTAGGCCAGATCGGTCCCGTGGCCGCGGCAACCGTCTGAGGAACAAATCAAAATCCTTGTGCACCGGTACACAAGTTGTCCAATGACCATGCAGACTCGACCCACTTCCTCATTTCAGGACCGTTTCATTGTCTTTACTTTCATTGTTTTACTATCTTTTGAGTTCCACATTCCAGACTTCATCATTTGAGACCCCTCGACGACCCACGGTCGTGAGCATTCTTTCCATGTTATCGTATCATTTCATTCAACTCAGGACTGCCGAAACATCTGAGCCTGCGGCATAAACGGACGCTGTGCCAACGGCCTTACTGCCACCGCTGGTCTTCGATACTGGACTGCCCCTGGTGCTGGCAGAGCAGGAAACTGCTGCCCTGGTCCTCCTGACCTCGAATTCATGGGACATGTGGTAACCCAATGGTCTGGATTTCCACATATCAGACACAGTCCATTCAATGTCCGACACACATCTCTAGTATGCCCCATCTTTCCATAATAAGTGCAGCCCGCCGGGGGTTGCTGGTTCTTCCTCTGTTGCTGTTGCTGCTGCCTGGGTGGTGGTGCTGGTCCTCGTATCGCCACATCGTGGATACGAATGCCAGTGGATGGTGCTGTTGTTCGGGGCGCTGCTCCTCCTCCTCCTTCAATCTGACTGTGGGATCTCTTCTGACCCCCAGTCCTCGCCGCAAGCCTCTGAATGGTGATCTCATGCCTTCGAGTTGCCGTCAATACTTCGTCAAAAGTTTGGTAATTGTGCCCCTCTATCAATTGTAAGAGTTCAAGATAAAACCCTTGCTGAAACCTCATGGCCCTCTGGCTCTCTGTTGCTACCATCTCTGGGGCGAATCTACTCAATCTGCAGAACTCCGCTGCATAAGCATCTACAGTCTTGCCGGCCTGCCCGAGGTTGATAAACTTCTGTTGTAGCTCAAACCGTGCCACAACTCCATAGTACTTGGTCTTGAATCTTGCAGTGAAATCGTCCCAAGCCACAGGACGTCTGATGCCCACTTCCTCTGATTCCCACCAATCACGTGCGAGATCATGAAGTAACAACTTCACTAGATCCACACGTTCTTCTACCGGTACCTTAGCTGCTGTCAGAATAGCCTCAATATCCTTAAGCCATGCATCTGCTGAGATGGCATCCTCCGTGCCCTCGAAACGGCGGGGGTTGTACTTGCAAAACCTGGCTGATGCTCCTGAATCAGTCCTCACTGCTCTTTCCAAAGCCGTCTGCAATCCTTGGTTGAGCAACACATTCTGCTCTTGTAGCTGAGTGTGCATGCGCTGCTGGGCCAACATCTGATGTTGCTGAGTAGCCCTCATTCCTCTCATGATCTCCAGAAGGGCTGGTGTGTCCACTTGGGTAGGTGGAACTGTTGGTGGTGGTGGAACATCCGGATACTGCGATTCAGCTGCTGGTTCCACTATCACTTCTTCTTGAATAGCCTTCTGAGGTGAGACTGGCCCTTGTTGCTGACCAACCTGGTCATGTTGCCCATGTTGCCCCTGTTGTTGCCCAGCTCTGACCGATGCGGACGAAGTGCCCCTAAGAAAAGGGACAAGAGAACAATCAAACAACCGGACATGAAGGATCAATGAAGTCAAAGGATACCGGAATGTCAAGCAAGGGTTGAGAATAACGAATCATGAGATCAAGTGGGGAACACGTGTGATTGAGACATCCTATAAATCAAAACACCCCACAAGTCTGAAATCAGACCTGCATGGGCCACCACTAAAACCTTGTCACGCCCCAGAACCAGAATACTGGAGAGCGGGGGAATGACTCAGCCAGCTACGTATTACGGGTAGATGAATACCGTATAATACGATCAATGCTGTCTAACCAGACGAGAGGGTGCATACTACATGAAAGTCTTACTATGGTCACTTCACATATATTGTCTCAATCATTCAAACAAGAAGCAAAAATAGAGAACATGTAAGATAAAGCAGTAAGGCGTCCCAAACGCTTAGTCAAAATGTTCTTGAGATCTGGCTTTACAAAACATAGCCAGATGGTATAGTAACATATACACAATTGTTATCAGCTGCAGTCTGACTTAATTACAATTATGTAAAAGTAAGTACAAGACAATCCGACTAACATGTCGATGCTAAACGGCTAAGTATTAAGTAACTAACAAAACGAGCGATGAAGTAAGGAACCCACTCGAGTCCTCCTGCGATCATTCCTCTAGTATTGACCATCTTGGAGGTGGAAGTAAGCTGAGTCCTCGGAAACCGGCTCTAAATCTGGCCATGCAAAACCAGAGAGGTTAGACCTCTAATAGCAAGTACCACAAGAAAGTACGAAATGAAGGACTAAACCAGTAAGTAAGAGAATATAATAATAGATCTCTGCTTTCCACTAGGATTCACATAACATCACGACACTTCGAACCAACCTCCCAACCAAACAAGGACAGAAGTTGGCCCGTCATGTCCTGACATTCTGATCATCTCAGTTAGGCAACAGAGTAGGTACAGTACACAAACAAATCATCTTGAACGGCCAATCAACTCCTACGGCTTGCTATTGTGAGTCCCAAGTTATCCTGGAATTATGCAAATAGGGATTCCTCAGTTCTTACTATGTGCGAGCAAGGCTAGTCTATCCAGTCAATCAATTGCGCCAATCATGAATTAGACGAGTCCCAGCGGGACGCCCGTCATCAATATACAATATACAATAATAATATAAGCAGATACCGCTCCCTGCCCGTGTGGCAGGTTTACAGTATCTGTGGGAACCAGTCGGCCTGTCGGGCACTACTAGTCCCAAGAGGGCTGCCATGTAAGAACTCGGGGATCCATTCTCTCCATGCAATCATTATTTTATTTAACTTAAATAGTCCCTACGTTGAGTGAAATCCCATGCCGTGGATCATGGTCATTCAAATGAGTACTTTCGTACGGGGTACGATATGCGTAACTCTACAATGATACCCGTGCGGCTAGGTTGTAGGACTTACATAGCGTAATACAACAATCAAATCTAACCACGGAGTAATCATGCCTTGACCATAAAGTACACATGCTGCTTTTGTAAAATAAATAAATAAATAAATAAATAAATTGAAGCCTGCATGTGCCTGTACGTCAATATTCGAGATCAGCCAGTCGATTACAATAGTTCATTACATGAACGTGTCTCATTCATTCAATTCAATAAGACGACTAGCCAGTCTCTTAGTTCCAACTAGGAACGCATGATCAATTTTAGTCAAGATAACCATCGTCATTAATGGTGATAGGCATGAAAGTCGATTAGTATTAAATGGGGTCGAGTCTATAACTCTCAAGGTTAAGTCCCAGTCTCACTGGGTATCCATAAATCAGTCAAGACACAAGGCACGTTCTACACAACCATATGTATCAAGAATATTAACATGCTAAGATTATCGAGTTCATGCAAAAAGCATAAGGATATAATAGGAGAACTATCATGCCACCATTAAATGATTAAATCATAGAACAAATGGAAACATCCAAGTCAGGAAGTCACGCCAACAAGTCTATGCTAAGGCCAACAAGTCACGCCAAGTCTAGAAGGAGTGAGCGTGAAAAGTGGTTCACGTTGGCACGCACAGCGTGATCGTGAAGGATAATTCATGCACTCATAACGTGAGCGTGAAAAGTAACTCACGCACGCACAGTGTGAGCGTGGAAAGTGAGCGTGGAAAATGATAAGAAATCCATGCGCGTGAAAAGTGGTTCACGTTGACACGCACAGCGTGATCGTGAAGGATAATTCACGCACTCATAACGTGAGCGTGAAAAGTAACTCACGCACGCACAGCGTGAGCGTGAAAAGTGAGCGTGGAAAGTGAGCGTGGAAAATGATAAGAAATCCACGCACGCAGGCGAAGACGTGTGCGTAACTAAAATGTTACGCTGGTACGTAAAGACGTGAGCGTAACTAAAATGTCACGCTGGCACGCAAGAACGTGTGCGTGACTAAAAATTTACGCACTCATGTAAGAACGTGAGCGTGATGGAAAATTCACGCAGACACGTAAGAACGTGAGCGTGATGGAAAATTCACGCAGACACGTAAGAACATGAGCGTGACTGAAAATTCACGCAGACACGTAAGAACGTGAGCGTGACTAAAAATTCACGCTGGCACGTAAGAACGTGTGCGTGACTGAACCTTCGTTCCAAGCCAGGAATGAAGTTCCCATGGTTCAGAACCCATGGACAACCGAGAATACACGCCAGGTTGGGAGATCAAAACCCATGAATAACCGAGAATACAACAACTTAGATCTAGAAGAAACAAGCCAAAGAAATCAAAAATGCCAAGTACTAAAGTCTCTCAGGATCATGAGAGGAAGACAAATGAACCATAAAAATGGTTCTCCAAGTGGAAAGCAAGAAGCAAGATGTACTTGCCTGCTGTTGGTTGGTGGAGAGAGTGGTGAGGAAGAAGAAGAAGTAATGGTGAAGGAGAGTTTATGAGGAGAGAGAAGGAGATGGGGGCTTTAAATAGGAAGGGTGGTGGTCGGTGGGGTTCGGTTCATTGAACCACCATGAACCCGAGAAAACCAACCTAGGCCGAACCACATAAGACTAAAGCAGAGAATAAAATACAGAAATAAAATACAGGAATAAAATTGCAGGAAATAAAATATAGATAATTAATTAACATAAAATTAAAGGAATTTAAATACAGGATAATACGTGATAAATACTAAATAAATATATACGAGTTGTACATGTATAAAAATACGCATTCCGGGAACGGGGAGTGACATCTCTACCCACCTTAGAAAAATTCCGTCCTCGGAATTTCAAATCCAAGCAGGTAGAAATACCGGAGCTAAACTAATACAAGCAATTATAGCGAGCAAGCAATCATTTTTACCTTATCAAAAGCAAGTACTATATATGTAAATTCATCATTCTACGATATCAAGTAGCTCTACCCATAAGGTGATAAGCATGAAAAATCAGGACAATCAAGGTATACAGAAAGAGATATACTTTGTGAGTCAAACAGGTGTGGATACCGTGATCGGATATCATCCTCACGTTCCCACGTTGACTCTCCCAAGGAGTGATGACCCCAAGCAATACGGACAAGACTAATTGTTCGGTTCTTGAGTATCTTCTCTCTTCGGTCCAAAATAGACACAGGCTGTTCCTCGTAAGACAGGTTGGTACCAACAACCAGCTTCGAATGATCGAGGATATGGCTTGGGTCCGATACATACCTACGTAATTGAGATACATGAAACACGTCATGCACCTCTCGTAACGAAGGTGGGAGGGATAAACGATAAGCAACATCGCCTATCCGATCAAGGATAACAAATGGGCCCACGTACCGCGGACTCAATTTCTCGCGAACGCCAAATCTAATGACCCCACGAGTAGGTAAGATCCGCAAGAATATGTGGTCCCCAACAGAGAACTCTAACGGCCTACGATGCTGGTCCGCCCAATGACGATGCCGGTCCTGCGCAACTCGAAGTCGCTATCTAATTCCCTTAACCACTTCAACCGTCTGAACAATCATTTCTGGGCCTAACATCTTCCACTCCCCGATATCATCCCATGCAAGCGGTGACCTGCACTTCTTACCATATAGTGCTTCGAATGGCGCCATCTGGATACTGGCTTGATAACTATTGTTGTATGAGAACTCGACTAAGTGCAGGTGACTCTTCCAAGACCCTCCATAATCTAGAGTGCAAGCTCGCAACATGTCTTCTAAAGTCTGAATCGTTCTTTCTGATTGCCCATCCGTCTACGGATGGTAAGTCGTGCTAAATCTTAACTTGGTGTCCAGACTATGATGTAAGCTCTTCCAGAAATGTGATGTAAAGCGGGTATCTCGATCCGACACAATACTGACAGGGACTCCATGCTGCCTGACTATCTGTTGTATATACAACTCTGCCAACTTTTCTGTAGATTGTCCTACTCTGAAAGGAAGAAAGTGTGCTACCTTCGTAAGTCGGTCCACTATCACCCAAATAGAGTCCTTACCACTTGGTGATCTCGGTAAACCGGTCACAAAGTCCATTGTAATATGCTCCCATTTTCCTTCCGGGATAGGAAGCGGTTGCAATAACCCAGCTGGCCTCTGCTGTTCTGCCTTCACTTGCTGACATACCAAGCAACGGAAAACAAATCTAGCTATCTCCCTCTTCATCCCGTTCCACCAGAAATGCTGCTTGATATCTTGGTACATCTTGGTCCCTCCAGGATGAATAGAATACTGAGAACTGTGAGCTTCTGCCATAACCTCCTGTCTGATATCTCCACTAGGCACACATAGACGTGATCCAAACCTAAGTGTACCATCTTCATGAATTCTCATCTCCTTCCTGAGTCCTGACTCACATTCTGCCCTAAGCTTCTGAATCCTTGGGTCCTGTGCCTGAGCTGCCTTGATTCTGTCTACCAAGTCGGATTGAACTTGCAGACTTGTTAGAACTCTAACATCACTAGGAAGTATAACTTCGATGCCCATCTCCTGAAGGTCTTCTAAGATATGCCTCTGTGTCGTCAACATAAATACGCCACCCCTTCTGCTGAGAGCGTCTGCCACTACATTAGCCTTGCCTGGATGATACTGAAGCTCCACGTCATAATCCTTAATCAACTCCAGCCATCTTCTCTGCCTTATGTTTAGTTCCTTCTGAGTAAAGATGTACTTCAGACTTTTATGGTCTGTGTACATGTCTACTCGGTCACCATATAAGTAATGCCTCCATAGCTTCAGAGCAAACACTACTGCCGCTAACTCCAAATCATGAGTTGGGTAATTCTTCTCGTGGTCCTGAAGCTGCCTAGATGCATATGTTATCACCTTCCTATGTTGCATAAGGACACATCCAAGTCCTTTACCTGACGCATCACAATATACTGTAAAACCTCCGGGTCCAACTGACAATGTAAGAATAGGTGCTGATATCAATTTCTGCTTCAAAGCCTCGAATGATGCCTGACATTCTGCCGACCAAACGAATGGTACATCCTTCCGGGTCAAGCGGGTCATGGGTGCTGAAAGCCTTGCAAAGTCTGACACAAACCTTCTGTAATATCCTGCCAATCCCAAGAAACTCTGCACATCTGCTATGGTCTTGGGTACTTGCCAACTTTCTATTGCTTTTACCTTCTTGGGATCTACTGCTACTCCAGCTCCTGATATGATGTGACCCAAAAATGAAATGTGATCCGACCAAAACTCACACTTGCTGAGCTTGGCATACAACTGGTTCTCTCTCAGAACCTGTAACACTTTCCTGAGGTGGTCTTCATGCTCCTCTTCACTAGCAGAGTATACGAGAATGTCGTCGAGAAATACTACGACAAACTGATCTAAGTATGGCATAAAGATGCGATTCATCAAATCCATGAATATTGCTGGAGCATTGGTCAAACCAAACGGCATTACTAAGAATTCATAATGCCCATACTTCGACCTGAATGCTGTCTTGGGAATATCTTCCTTCCGAACCCTCACCTGATGGTACCCTGAACGAAGATCTATCTTGGAGAAAACTCTAGCTTTGCTCAACTGATCAAATAAGTCGTCGATCCTAGGTAATGGGTACTTGTTCTTCACTGTTGCCGCGTTAAGCTTCCTGTAGTCAATGCACAATCTGGATGACCCATCCTTCTTTCCCACAAGTACCACTGGTGCTGCCCATGGCGATATGCTAGCTTGGATGAACTTTTTCTCCTTCAGTTCCTCTATATGCTGGTATACCTTGGCCTGCTCTGAATCTGCCATTCTGTAAACTCGATCTGATATCGGTTTAGTTCCTGGTGCCAATTATATACTAAACTCAATATCTCTAATCGGTGGTAGCCCTGGAAGTTCTTCAGGAAATACGTCTAGAAACTCTTCAACTACCTTCGGAATCTGAACTTCTTCCATTGTCGTTATTACTCCCTGCTCTTGTTGAGTTGCCCCTGATCTGACTAAGGTGAATCTCTTCATGCCTGGAATATCAAAAGATACACTCCCTCTACGACAATCTATTGTCGCATGACTGTCTTTCAGCCAGTCCATGCCTAAGATAACGTCGAAATATCCAACAGGAAATTCTATCAACCGGGCGGGTAAGGAATTCCCGCAAACTACAACGCTACATGCTAAAATAACTCTACTAACTCCTACGAACCCATTACCAGTGAGTATATTCAACCTCCCTGGCAATGCCTCGAACTCCATTCCTAGTCGTGTCGCAAATTGTGCAGATATAAATGAATGGGATGCTCCCGAATCAAACAATGCTACTGTGGGATATGAGACGACGAGAATGTTACCTGCTACAACATCTCCCGATGCCAATGCCTCCTCCAAGGACATAGTGAATGCTTGCCCTCGACCTCCTTGCTGGTTTCCATGCTGCGGCCTAACCTGGTGTTGTTGCTGGCCCCTTCCTTGATGATGTTGGGGTGGTCTATGCTGGTGTTGTTGCATCGGCGGCACCTGCTGCCGAAACATCTGAGCCTGCGGCATAAACGGACGCTGTGCCAACGGCCTTACTGCCACCGCTGGTCCTCGATACTGGCCTGCCCCTGGTGCTGGCAGAGCAGGAAACTGCTGTCCTGGTCCTCCTGACCTCGAATTCATGGGACATGTGGTAACCCGATGGTCTGGATTTCCACATATCAGACACAGTCCATTCAATGTCCGACACACATCTCTAGTGTGCCCCATCTTCCCATAATAAGTGCAGCCCGCCGGGGGTTGCTGGTTCTTCCTCTGTTGCTGTTGCTGCTGCCTGGGTGGTGGTGCTGGTCCTCGTATCGCCACATCGTGGATACGAATGCCAGTGGATGGTGCTGTTGTTCGGGGCGCTGCTCCCCCTCCTCCTTCAATCTGACTGTGGGATCTCTTCTGACCCCCAGTCCTCGCCGCAAGCCTCTGAATGGTGATCTCATGCCTTCGAGTTGCCGTCAATACTTCGTCAAAAGTTTGGTAATTGTGCCCCTCTATCAATTACAAGAGTTCAAGATGAAACCCTTGCTGAAATCTCATGGCCCTCTGGCTCTCTGTTGCTACCATCTCTGGGGCGAATCTACTCAATCTGCAGAACTCCGCTGCATAAGCATCTACAGTCTTGCCGGCCTGCCTGAGGTTGATAAATTTCTGTTGTAGCTCAAACCGTACCACAACTCCATAGTACTTAGTCTTGAATCTTGCAGTGAAATCATCCCAAGCCACAGGACGTCTGATGCCCACTTCCTCTGATTCCCACCAATCACGTGCGAGATCCTGGAGTAACAACTTTACTAGATCCACACGTTCTTCTGTCGGTACCTTAGCTGCTGTCAGAATAGCCTCAATATCCTTAAGCCATGCATCTGCTGAGATGGCATCCTTCGTGCCCTCGAAACGGCGGGGGTTGTACTTGCAAAACCTGGCTAATGCTCCTGAATCAGTCCTCACTCCTCTTTCCAAAGCCGTCTGTAATCCTTGGTTGAGCAACACATTCTGCTCTTGTAGCTGAGTGTGCATGCGCTGCTGGGCTAACATCTGATGTTGCTGAGTAGCCATCATTCCTCTCATGATCTCCAGAAGGACTGGTGTGCCCACTTGGGTAGGTGGAACTGTTGGTGGTGGTGGAACATCCGGATACTGCGATTCAGCTGCTGGTTCCACTATCACTTCTTCTTGAATAGCCTCATGAGGTGAGACTGGCCCTTGTTGCTGATCAACCTGGTCATGTTGCCCATGTTGCCCCTGTTGTTGCCCAGCTCTGACCGATGCGGACGAAGTGCCCCTAAGAAAAGGGACAAGAGAACAATCAAACAACCGGATATGAAGGATCAATGAAGTCAAAGGATACCGGAATGTCAAGCAAGGGTTGAGAATAACGAATCATGAGATCAAGGGGGGAACACGTGTGATTGAGACATCCTATAAATCAAAACACACCACAAGTCTGAAATCAGACCTGCATGGGCCACCACTAAAACCTTGTCACGCCCCAGAACCAGAATACTGGAGAGCGGGTGTCACGCCCCAGAACCAGAATACTGGAGAGCGGGGGAATGACTCAGCCAGCTACGTATTACGGGTAGATGAATACCGTATAATACGATCAATGCTGTCTAACCAGACGAGGGGGTGCATACTACATGATAGTCTTACTATGGTCACTTCGCATCTATTGTCTCAATCATTCAAATAAGAAACAGTAATAAAGAACATGTAAGATGAAGCAGTAAGGCGTCCCAAACGCTCTGTCAAAATGTTCTTGAGATCTGGCTTTACAAAACATAGCCAGATGGTATAGTAAAGTGTGCACAATTGTTATCAGCTGCAGTCTGACTTAATTACAAGTATGCAAAAGTAAGTACAAGACAATCCGACTAACATGTCGGTGCCAAACGGCTAAGTATAAGGTAAATAACAAAACGAGCGGTGAAGTAAGGGACCCACTCGAGTCCTCCTGCGATCATTCCTCTAGTATTGACCATCTTGGAGGTGGAAGTAAGCTGGATCCTCGGGGACCGGCTCTAAATCTGGCCATGCAAAACCAGAGAGGTTAGACCTCTAATAGCAAGTACCACAAGGAAGGACGATATGAAGGACTAAACCAGTAAGTAAAAGAATATAATGATAATAGATCTCTGCTTTCCACTAGGATTCACATCACATCACGACACTTCGAACCAACCTCCCAACCAAACAAGGACAGAAGTTGGTCCGTCATGTCCTGACATTCTGATCATCCCAGTTAGGTAACAGAGTGGTGCAGTACACAAACAAATTATCTTGAACGGCCAATCAACTACTACGGCTTGCTAATGTGAGTTCCAAGTTATCCTGGAATTATGCAATTAGGGATTCCTCAGTTCTTACTATGTGCGAGCAAGGCTAGTCTATCCAGTTAACCATGTGCGCCATGCATGAATTAGACGAGTCCTAGCAGGACGCCCGTCAATATACAATATACAATAATAATAAAAGCAGATACTGCTCCCTGCCCGTGTGGCAGGTTTACAGTATCTGTGGGGACCAGCCGGCCCGTCGGGTACTACTCGTCCCAAGGGGGCTGCCATGTAAGAACTCGGGAATCCATTCTCTTCATGCCATCATTATTTTATTTAACTTAATAGTCTCTACGTTAAGCAAAATCCTATGCCGTGGATCATGGTCATTCAAATGAGTACTTTTGTACGGGGTACGATATGCGCAACTCTACAACGATACCCGTGCGGCCATGTTGTAGGTCTTACATAGCGTAATGCAACAATCAAATCTAACCACGGAGTAATCATGCCTTGACCATAAAGTACACATGCTATTTTTTTGTAAGATAAATAAATAACTAAATAAATAAATAAAATTTTTGAAACCTGCATGTGCCTGCATGTCAATATTCGGGATCGGCTAATCGATTGTAATAGTTCATTACATGAACGTGTCTCATTCATTCAATTCAATAAGACGACTAGCCAGTCTCTTAGTTCCAACTAGGAATGCATGATCAATTATTAGTCAATGTCACAATCATTATCAATGGTGACAAGGCATGAAAGTCAATTAGTATTACATGGGGTCGAGCCTATAACTCCTCAGAGTTAAGTTCTAGTCATACTGGGTATCCATGGATTAATCAAGACACATGACACATTCCACATAACAATCTGCATTAACAATATTAACATATCATGATTTATCAAGTTCATGCAAAAAGGCGTAAGGATATAATAGGAGAATTATCATGCCATCATTAAATGATTAAGTTATAGAACAAATAAAAACACCCAGGTTAGAAGTCACGCCAACAAGTCTATACTAAGGCCAAAAGTCACGCCAAGTCTAGTAGGAGTGAGCGTGTAACAGCGTGAGCATGAAAAAGTAATTCACGCTGGCATGCACAGTGTGAGCGTGAAGGGAAATTCACGCACGCTCAAGCGAGCGTGAAAAGGTGACAAGAAATCCACGCACGCAAGGATGTACGTGACTAAAAATACACGCACGCTCATGAGAACGTCAGCGTGACTAAAAATACACGCACGCTCATGAGAACGTTAGCGTGACTAAAAATACACGCAGGCTCATGAGAACGTTAGCGTGACTAAAAATACACGCACGCTCAAGAGAACGTTAGCGTGACTAAAAATACACGCACGCTCAAGTGAGAACATTAGCGTGACTAAAAATATACGCACGCTCATGAGAACGTTAGCGTGACTAAAAATACACGCACGCTCAAGAGAACGTTAGCGTGACTAAAAATACACGAACGCTCAAGTGAGAACGTTAGTGTGACTAAAAATACACGCACGCTCATGAGAACGTTAGCGTGACTAAAAATACACGTACGCTCAAGAGAACGTTAGCGTGACTAAAAATACACGCACGCTCAAGAGAACGTTAGCGTGACTAAAAATACACGCACGCTCAAGTGAGAACGTTAGCGTGACTAAAAATACACGCACGCTCATGAGAACGTCAGCGTGACTAAAAATACACGCTAACATGTAAGAACATGAGCGTGACTCAAAATCCACGCAGACACGTAGAGACGTGTGCGTGACTAAAAATACACGCAGCCACGTAAGAACGTGTGCGTGACTAAAAATACACGCAGCCACGTAAGAACGTGTGCGTGACTAAAAATACACGCAGCCATGTAAGAACGTGTGCGTGACTCAGCCTTCGTCCCAAGCCAGAAAACGAAGTTCCAAGCCGGAAGACACGCTAAGTTGGGAGATCCAAAACCCATGAACAGCCGAAAATGCAAACTTAGATCTAGAGAAAACAAGCCACAAAAATCACATATGCCAAGCACTAAACTCTCTCAGGATCATGAGAGGAAGAGTAATGATCCATAAAAATGGATGATTGAGAAGCAAGTTTGCACTTGCCTTCTCCTGCTGCTGGTAGGTGGAGAGTGATGAGAGGAAGAAGAAGTAATGGTGAGAATGAGTAATGAAGAGAGAGAAGGAGACAAAAGCTTTAAATATGAAGGGTGGTGGTAGGTGGGAGTTGTGGGCCGGGTTTGTCCACCATAAACCCGAAACCCTCCATGGCCGAACCCAATAAAACCAAAGCAGAGAATAAAAGCAGGAAATAAATGCAGAAAATAAATTACAGAAAATAAATTGCGGGTAATTAATTAAAATAAAATTAAAGGAATTTAAATACAGGATAATACATGATAAATACTAAATAAATACTTATGAGTTGTACATGTATAAAAATACGCATTCCGGGAACGGGGAGTGACAGCAGGGGAATGACTCAGCCAGCTACGTATTACGGGTAGATGAATACCGTATAATACGATCAATGCTGTCTAACCAGACGAGGGGGTGCATACTACATGAAAGTCTTACTATGGTCACTTCACATCTATTGTCTCAATCATTCAAACAAGAAGCAAAAATAGAGAACATGTAAGATAAAGCAGTAAGGCGTCCCAAACGGTTAGTCAAAATGTTCTTGAGATCTGGCTTTACAAAACATAGCCAGATGGTATAGTAACATATACACAATTGTTATCAGCTGCAGTCTGACTTAATTACAATTATGTAAAAGTAAGTGCAAGACAATCCGACTAACATGTCGAAGCCAAACGGCTAAGTATGAAGTAAATAACAAAACGAGTGGTGAAGTAAGGAACCCACTCGATTCCTCCTGCGATCATTCCTCTAGTATTGACCATCTTGGAGGTGGAAGTAAGCTGAGTCCTCGGGGACCGGCTCTAAATCTGGCCATACAAAACCAGAGAGGTTAGACCTCTAATAGCAAGTACCACAAGAAAGCACGATATGAAGGACTAAACCAGTAAGTAAGAGAATATAATAATAGATCTCTGCTTTCCACTAGGATTCACATAACATCACGACACTTCTAACCAACCTCCCAACCAAACAAGGACAGAAGTTGGCCCGTCATGTCCTGACATTCTGATCATCTCAGTTAGGCAACAGAGTAGGTACAGTACACAAACAAATTATCTTGAACGACCAATCAACTCCTACGGCTTGCTATTGTGAGTCCCAAGTTATCTTGGACTTATGCAAATAGGGATTCCTCAGTTCTTACTATGTGCGAGCAAGGCTAGTCTATCCAGTCAATCAATTGCGCCAATCATGAATTAGACGAGTCCCAGCGGGACGCCCGTCATCAATATACAATAATAATATAAGCAGATACCGCTCCCTGCCCGTGTGGCAGGTTTACAATATCTGTGGGAACCAGCCGGCCTGTCGGGAACTACTAGTCCCAAGAGGGCTGCCATGTAAGAACTCGGGGATCCATTCTCTCCATACAATCATTATTTTATTTAACTTAAATAGCCCCTACGTTGAGTGAAATCCCATGCCGTGGATCATGGTCATTCAAATGAGTACTTTCGTACGGGGTACGATATGCGCAACTCTACAACGATACCCGTGCGGCTAGGTTGTAGGTCTTATATAGCGTAATGCAACAATCAAATCTAACCACGGAGTAATCATGCCTTGACCATAAAGTACACATGCTGCTTTTGTAAAATAAATAAATAAATAAATAAATAAATTGAAGCCTGCATGTGCCTGTACGTCAATATTCGAGACCAGCCAGTCGATTACAATAGTTAATTACATGAACGTGTCTCATTCATTCAATTCAATAAGACGACTAGCCAGTCTCTTAGTTCCAACTAGGAACGCATGATCAATTTTAGTCAAGATAACCATCGTCATTAATGGTGACAAGGCATGAAAGTCGATTAGTATTAAATGGGGTCGAGTCTATAACTCTCAAGGTTAAGTTCCAGTCTCACTGGGTATCTATAAATCAGTCAAGACATAAGGCACGTTCTACACAACCATATGTATCAAGAATATTAACATGCTAAGATTATCGAGTTCATGCAAAAAGCATAAGGATATAATAGGAGAACTATCATGCCACCATTAAATGATTAAATCATAGAACAAATGGAAACACCCAAGTCAGAAAGTCACGCCAACAAGTCTATGCTAAGGCCAACAAGTCACGCCAAGTCTAGAAGGAGTGAGCGTGAAAAGTGGTTCACGTTGGCACGCACAGCGTGATCGTGAAGGATAATTCACGCACTCATAATGTGAGCGTAAAAAGTAACTCACGCACGTACAGCGTGAGCGTGGAAAATGATAAGAAATCCACGCGCGTGAAAAGTGGTTCACGTTGGCATGCACAGCGTGATCGTGAAGGATAATTCACGCACTCATAACGTGAGCGTGAAAAGTAACTCATGCACGCACAACGTGAGCGTGAAAAGTGAGCGTGGAAAGTGAGCGTGGAAAATGATAAGAAATCCACGCACGCACGCGAAGACGTGTGCGTAACTAAAATGTCACACTGGTACGTAAAGACGTGAGCGTAACTAAAATGTCACGCTGGCACGCAAGAACGTATGCGTGACTAAAAATTCACGCACTCATGTAAGAACGTGAGCGTGATGGAAAATTCACGCAGACACGTAAGAACGTGAGCGTGATGGAAAATTCACGCAGACACGTAAGAACGTGAGCGTGACTGAAAATTCACGCTGGCACGTAAGAACGTGTGCGTGACTGAACCTTCGTTCCAAGCCAGGAATGAAGTTCCCATGGTTCAGAACCCATGGACAATTACACGCCAGGTTGGGAGATCAAAACCCATGAACAACCGAGAATACAACAACTTAGATCTAGAAGAAACAAGCCAAAGAAATCAAAAATGTCAAGTACTAAACTCTCTCAGGATCATGAGAGGAAGACAAATGAACCATAAAAATGGTTCTCCAAGTGGGAAGCAAGAAGCAAGATGTACTTGCCTGCTGTTGGTTGGTGGAGAGAGTGGTGAGGAAGAAGAAGAAGTAATAGTAAAGGAGAGTTTATGAGGAGAGAGAAGGAGATGGGGGCTTTAAATAGGAAGGGTGGTGGTAGGTGGGGTTCGGTTCATTGAACCACCATGAACCCGAGAAAACCAACCTAGGCCGAACCACATAAGACTAAAGCAGAGAATAAAATGCAGAAATAAAATACAGGAATAAAATTACAGGAAATAAAATGTAGATAATTAATTAACATAAAATTAAAGGAATTTAAATACAGGATAATACGTGATAAATACTAAATAAATATATACGAGTTGTACATGTATAAAAATACGCATTCCGGGAACGGGGAGTGACAGGACAGCACTTAGATTACTTAGGTCGACCGACATAACTTTGCCTAGCATTACTCAAGCCTACAACTTAACCCGAGGGACGAGCAAAGGCTATGCCAAGCCTTGCGGGATATACGAAGGCTATAACCAAGCCGTACGGGACATGCGAAGGCTATGCCAAGCCTTGCACAACGGGACCGTGCATGCTTTTCAAGTATTCAAGCGGACGACGCCTATGACTTAGGCTTATTCAAGTGTCGGGGAAACTTAGCAACTCAAGCCAACTTCCTTCTCCCAAGCCACGGGAACGAAGGATCGAGTGTCGTTTGAAAGCACGCTGAACACACTTCTAAGATGGCCGTGGGACCTTTTTCAAGTTCTAGCATATTTCGACCCGTCGGGATTACTCCTTTAGCTATGTGCGTTCGTAGCTTTTAGTTTAGCCTACTTGTGCAAGTTGGAAACCATGCACGTTATTAAGTGAAGGCTAAGATGAGGCAAGTTCACCGAAACTACCCCACCTGAGCGAGCGGTCTATTGACCGAGCAATGTCTTCGAGTCGTCGTTGTAAGGCTAAGTCCTAACGCCGTCGACATTTTGATTCCTCCGATTGACTTTGCGGGACGGGGCACTACAGATGTGGCTGTCCTTTTGACTTTTAACTTCTATTGTAGGAGTTGCGATCTTTCGATGTTGCGGTACATGCTCCAATTGCAACCGATGTAGGGCATTTATTTTGGACCGATCTTTTATTTCAATCAAGCGACGATGCGGTACAATGGTGTCGAGAAGTTGGACGGGAAAACAACTTAGTTCTAGTGATATCCAGATCGTGCTAAAATTGCCCGAGACGACACAGTGTGATGGTTGGCTGTGAAAGAGGTGGTGTGTTGAGATCGCATAAGAAAGGCACAGTTATCCAAAATAAAGTTCCAAGAAAGAAAGCTGGAACGAGGAAATGTGGTTGTCCATTCACGATCCAGATTAGAAATGAAGAAGAAGGGAAGTGGTCAGTACAAGTGAAGAATGGAACCCACAATCATGAGATTGCCGAGACACTATTGGGTCATCCGTATGTCGGACGGTTGAACCCTACGGAGAAGAAGATAGCTGAAGACTTGTCCACTTTCGGTGTTGCACCGAGACAAATATATTCAGTCATACGGCATGAAGATGAGAAGAACATGTCTACGATGAGGTCAATATACAATACCCTATCTTCTTCGAACACTATCCGGACCAAATCAAGAATGGCGATGCAAGAAGTACTGAAGTTGCTTGCCGATAATCATTACGTTGAGTTCCATAGAAGATATCCCCAGAGTAATGAAGTAGTTTCAATCTTTTGGGCTCATCCCGATTGCACAAGTTTGGCCAGGTCTTTTGCCGACGTGGTAGTCCTTGATTGCACGTACAAGACCAATAAGTTCAAGATGCCTCTCTTTTATGTTGTCGGGTTCACCTCTACTTGGAAAACATTTCCAGTGGCATTTTGCTTCATGAAGAGTGAGAAACTTGAAGACTACACATGGGCGTTGGAGAAACTGAAAACACTTTACATTGGTCATACAGAGCCATCAGTATTTGTTACCGACAGAGAGTATGCTCTAGTTAATGCTATTCGCATTATTTTTCCTCAAGCGGATACATTGCTATGCACTTGGCATGTCAATCGTAATATTCAAGCCCAATGTAAGTTAAAGTTTCGGAAGGAGGATGGTAAAATCGACATACAAATTTTTGACGAATTCTACAATGATTGGAATTGTGTGTGGCGAGCCTCTACGATTGCCAGTTACGACACCGCATGGTACTTGTTCAAGCAAAAGTGGGAGGCGAGGGAGCCGGCATGCATTTCTTACATCAAAGATACATGGCTTGAACCGCACAAAGAATATTTCGTCTTAGCTTGGTCGAATGTGGTAAAGCATTACGGCACGACAACTACCAACCGTGTCGAAGGAGCACACTCTTTATTGAAGAGACACCTAAAATCATCTCTCGTCAACTTTGTCTATGTTTGGCAAGCTATACATTTATCAGTAGACCGGACGGTGAATGAAATTAAGGCATCATTTGAGATGAGTTTGAATATAGTCAAGCATGAGCATAGAAAGGAAGTACTCTTAGATGCTTTAATGCGCGTGGTATCTCACAAGGCGTTGGCCTTAATAGTTGATGAAATTGAAAGGTCAAAGTTTGTCGGGTTTGATCCCGAGGTTTGCGGGTGTGTATATCGACATACACTAGGCCTCCCTTGTGCACATCAGATTAATGAATATCGTCGTGAATCCATTCCTATTCCAGTAGATGCTGTCGATCAACGTTGGAGGCAGTTGTCTATGATGCCCCTGGTGAAGACGGACGATGATTTCTTCTCTTTGCCACAAGTGAAACTTCTTCACGCAAGGTGGTGTGCCTCAGTAGGAGCGGAACGGATGTCCATTGAGCTTAAAATCCAAGAAATTGCATGTCCGGTGAGTACTAGAATGCATGAGCCGTCCGTTGTTTCCAATCCTAAAGGCAGGCCTCAAACAAGATTGACTAGTTCACAGAAGAGAAGGCTGGAGTCGACTAAGAGAGATCCATCATCCTTTGAGCATGTTGAACGAAGCTTACAGCAACCTTCGCCTGCACGGAAGGGCAAGCTTGTCGTTCGCCGAAAAATGGAGAAAATTGACCTCCCAAGAGAAGATACCGTTGCAAGCCAAACAACGAGTTTGTATATTGACAAATTTCAACCTGCGCTTCGAAGTTACATTTGGTCTATTGTCGATGTCCCCGGTGATGGCCATTACGGATTTCATGCGCTTGCAAGGCATCTTGGTTATGATGACAAAGATGGATGGAGACGGGTGAGGCATGAGTTGTACGAGGAGTTAGAGACTCGTCTTCCATTCTACTCCCGCATCCTAAGCGAAGAAACGGTTGCAAGTTTGTTTTTAAGTATCCCTTGCACCGACAGTATTACCGGGAAAGACCACTACATGTCAGTCCCGTCTGCCAGCTATTTATTTGCTAATAGGTACATGATACCTGTTGTACTTATCTCGTCGGATATTAATAATACATTCTTTCCGATGTGCGCTCCTCCGACGGACCACGGAGTGTCTAACCTATGTACTATAGGTCTGATCGGGGATCACTTCGTTATACTAAAGATGATCGCTCATTCTCCGATTCCTCCACCTTCAACAGTTTGGTACAAAAGAGCACCGGTCGAAGCCATCGCTTGGACCACACCTTTCGTTGATCAGATCAACCATTGTAAGAAGTTGTTGAAGTTTGAGGAGCCAAGAGACTTACCTGCTGACCACTACGACGTCGAAATCGACTAAGTATGGATATATTTACAGTTTGATATTTTGTATATGGAGGACCACTTTTGTATATAGTGAAATATGAAGTCCACTAATCTATATGGAGTAAATTTTGTATACAGTGAAATATGAAGTTCAGTATGTTATACGTGTCTACCTGTGTGCTATCTGTGTTATATGTGTCTACCTGTGTGCTATTTATGTGTTTACATGTGTGCTATCTGTGTTATATGTGTTTACCTGTGTGCAAGTATGTGTGGCAAAATATACCAATTTGTTAAAGTATCAGATCCAGTATCAGGACTGCCACCCCCCTGGCAGTCCTAATTGAAAGTTGTTGTTATATAAATGGCCATTCTCCGTTGTTTTAGCACGGAGAATGACCATTCTCCGTGTAATTTAGCACGAAGAATGACCAGTATAAGGACTGCCACCCCCATGGCAGTCCTACATTAAATTAGGACTGCCAGGGTGCTGGCAGTCCTAATTGAAACTTGTTGTTACAGCAAGTATCAATTAGGACTGCCAGCACCATGACAGTCCTAATTTAATGTAGGACTGCCAGGAGGGTGGCAGTCATATTTGTAAGTCTCCGTGATGAGAGTTTTGAAACTCTCTATCACAGAGAGTTTCAATTAGGACTGTCACACCCCTGGCAGTCCTACACAAGAGGAGGACTGCCAGGGTGCTGGCAGTCCTAATTGAAACTTGCTGTTATATAAATGACCATTCTCTTGTGTTTTAGCACGGAGAATTGCCATTCTCCGTGTAATTTAGCACGGAGAATGGTCATTCCAGTGTTAAAACGCAGGAGAATGACCATTCTCCGTGTAAATTAACACGGAGAATGACATTCACCGTGTTTCTAACACGGAGAATGGCATTCTCCGTATAAATTAACACGGAGAATGACCATTCTCCGTGCTAATTTACACGGAGAATGGCCATTCTCCGTGTAAATAAAGACAAAAAATGGCCATTCTCCGTGAAAATTACACGGAGAATGACCATTCTCCGTGCTAAATTACACGGAGAATGGCCATTCTCCGCGTAAATTAAGACGGAGAATGGTCATTCTCCTGCGTTTTAACACTGGAATGACCATTCTCCGTGTAAATTAAGACAAAGAATGTCCATTCTCCGTGTTAGAAACACGAAGAATGTCATTCTCCGTGTTAATTTACACGGAGAATGGTCATTCTCTTGCATTTTATGGTCAGTTAAAACTTTGGAGGGCCATAACTTTTGACTGGGAGGTCGAAACGAGGCCCGGTTTGTCGCAAAATGAGCGTTTTTTCGAGAAGCCTGAAATTAACAGCTTTATCGTTAGACGACCTTCCGAAATTTTAGAATCGCAAAAAAATGATGTTTGGACCTCCGTTTTAGCACTTTTGTCGAAATTTTAGAATCGCAAACAAATATTAATTCAATGACTTACAAATAGGACTGCCACCCCCTGGCAGTCCTACACTTATGAGGTCAATATACAACGCCCAAAAATATCAACATCCAAAAATATTTCAACACAAGTATCCAACAACATGTTCGACACCCAAAAATATCAACATCCAAAATAGCCAACTTCAGACAATCAGACAATCATACTACATATCATGACGGACCTTCGAACGAGACTCCGCATTACGCATGAATGGGAACTCAACCTCGTCGTCGATGCGCTCAAGCTCGTTGGCGACCAAGGCACTAGTGTCGACCAAGACACTAGTGTCACTTTGGCAAGCGCTCCGAAGTGTCTTGGCCAGTTCCTTCGCCTTCTAGACTGTAAATGAAAGTATAATTGAATTTAGTCTACAAACATGAAAATCTCAAAAGAGGACGTTTCGTGCGTTCCTTCCGCTTCGACCGAGCTTGTGGTCCCGGTGGCGGTCTCCGTGTCCCAGACCCACCTTGGCGCGCCGGTTCGAAAAATGTAATCGGACGCTCAAGAGGACGTTCCGCGCGTTCCTTCCGCTTTGACGCGGTGGGGCGTATTCTTTTTGGTGCGTCCGGAGGACTGTTACCCCTATAGAACAATGGATTGTGCGACCGTATAGTTAATAAATAATGCAAACTAAAATAGAACTGTTACCCCCTATCCCCCACCCCCAGACCACAACTAAAACTGAGTACAGTAGGACTGCCAGGCATGTGGCAGTCCAATTGCACACAAGGACTGCCACAGTCCTGGCAGTCCTCTATTGAAAGAGGACTGCCAGGACTGTGGCAGTCCTTGTGTGCAATTGGACTGCCACATGCTTGGCAGTCCTACTGTACTCAGGGCCAACAGACAAACGACTCGCTAGTTTGTCGTTTTCTAGGGTTAGGGTTTGAAAAAAATTGTGGGTTTGTCGTGTTCGAAAATGCCATTCATAAATCCTAAAGACATTCTAAACCTAAATTATCAAAAGTTTTTAGATAATTAAAACTATTCTAGGGTTTCGAATAGAATGTAGAAAATTATAGAAGAAATTAGGGAAGAACGTACCTAGAATCCGATTTCTTCGACTTGCGTGTCATCTTGTCGAATGTAGGAGTGTTCTTGAAAGAAATTTGGTGGAGGAATTAGGATTAGAGTGGTGGAGGAGAAGATACTAGGGTTTTGGGAGAGGGAGAGAGAGCTCTTTTTTTTCTTTTGGAGGAGAGAGAGAGGAAATTGGGGTTTGGAGAGAAAATGAGAGTTTGGGGGGTTGGGCTGTCCCCTAGTAAAATGTGGGCTGTCCCCTAGTAAAATCTTCACTTTTTGGGCTGCCCCCTAAATAAAGGCTGCCCTCTAGCAGAAGTTGTGGTGCCCTAAAAAAAACCAACAAAAAAACCCCTAGAGGAAACGAGTTCTTAATTTTTAAACTGGTCATAAAGAATCGTTAGATTGCATGCATGTGATTTCTTTTTTTCTTTTTTTCCAAGGGACTAAAAGGAAAAGAGTATATTTTTAATGTTAATAAAATTCATATATCACTATCATATTCATGTTGCAAGTTTTTGAGTTATTATTTGAGTTTCTGTAGTCAAATTGAAAAAAAAAAAAGTTCCATAGGTCATAAATTGGTTTATTACTTGGATAATAATAAATTGCCGAAAATTGTTAATTAACACGAGTGAAAGCCCATAAAAGCCCCTCACTTCAGAGTCACTTAGGTGGTAACTGGGAGTGAACAATCGGTTTATTCATTTAATTCAAACTTTTTTTGACGAACCGTATTAAATCTAAGTAGTAAAAAATGTATAAAAAATATATAATTTAGAATTTGTTATAAATAACGGTCAAAAAATTGAACCCATCCAGTAAAAAAATAACTCCCACTTTAACAACATGAGTAATAAGTATTTGACTAAAATGAAATAATATTAGGCAGTTAATAATTAGTTAAAATATATTTATTTATTTTTAATTACATGAGTATATACATACGATTTTGACTGCTAGTCATTTTTTAAGACTCCTTATCTTAGTAGATATTGTACCAAAATGAAAATTTTCCACAAACGAGATGCATAGAATTTCGGATAGTTTCGGTTGGACCGGACAACTAGGATTTTGCATGAATTACTTCTACAAAATTAACATTTTTACATGAATTTTCAGATTCAAAATTTCAAACTTAATCTTATTTCAATCCAATTAAAATTGATTTTCAATTTTGAACCCCAAATATGCTCAATTTTGATTTTCATCTTCACCATCCAGTCAGACGCTAACTAACCTTTACAATAATTGTTTGTAGTACCAAAAATATACCAAAGACTCACTGAAAATAAATTGTTCACTAGTGGATTCCTGAATTGTTGAGATATTTGGTGTATGACGAAATAGAAAGAATCAATATACTACAGTATTTTCGTTTGTTATTCCTTCCACGGAAGCTAGTGAAAATAAAATGTATTAATAATTTTTTTAAAAATCACTTGTTTCACGTTGAGAAAAATTATTTTAAAATTGTAGGGAGATAGAATTGAACAATAATAAATTTTTATGTATTTCTCAATAATATTATAATTTGTTTCCTTTTATTTTGATACGTGCATCGCATGTGAAGACTACTGGTTTATATAATGTTCCAATAATATTAAGAAAAATACTAAGTCTACAACCAAATGTTTACGACCTTTTTAGAACCTCTATTTTCCATCCCTTACATATGTGTCCCATTGGGTCCCACCTCCCCCTCTCACCCCTTGCTACACGGGCTCCATCCGACCCCACCACTTTCCTCCCTTCTCCAATCAAAACTCGACATGTGGCGGTTGTAAGAGAATTGTAAGAACATCATTAGAGCATCTCCAACCCTATTGTCTTGTTAAGTGTTGTGAGTCTTAGGTGGCTCCTATGTGGCACGAGCCACAAGACAATGTCTTGTTTATGTGGCAAAATTATATTTCAAAAGACAATGAGATGGAAAAACTCTCTACAATGCATAAGTATTGGGGAGACAATAAAAATTATTTTTTTCAACTTCCAAGACAACTTTTAAGACAACTACTCATCTTCTTTCTTTTTTCTAATATTTTTTATTCATAATTGATGACATGGAAGAGAAGACATTGTCAAGTGTATTATCTAGAACAAGACAATCAACTTCACAATGTCTTCTTTAATTTTTGCCACATAAGCTTCACAATTGACTTGACAATTGCATTGGAGAAGAACTTTTGAATAAAATTTTGTCATTTCTATGTGGCAACAACTTTTTTCCAAAGTCACAATAGGGTTGGAGATGCTCTTAGTAGTTGGGACTCTCCAATGCAATTTGGAGCTCTGAATTTTGGAAAAAATGTAGAATGGGGTTGGGTTTGTATGAGAATCTATTCTACTATATAATAGGAAAACTTAGATGGTGAAACTTTTAAATTCCGAAAATATCCTTACATACTTATACTAATTAAAAATAGTTTATCTATTCTACTATATAATAGGAAAACTTAGATGGTGAAACTTTTAAATTTCGAAAATATCCTTACATACTTATACTAATTAAAAATAGTTTATTAATTTTAATAAGGACAACTTAGTAATTAGGAAGACTACCCTTTGGTCTTCCTAAAGAGTCATCCTAAACTAATTAAGAAATGTTAAAATACGTGCAAGGCACGTGCACATATGCTAGTATTAGTAAATAATAAAGTGAGCTCCGGTCCCAAAAATTGTGTGGTAAAAAATTAATGTAGAAAAACATAATGTAAAATCTAGAATCTAGAAAATTGAGCTCAAATTGAAACTTACTATTCTAAAAAATGAGTTACTACAATATAGAATGTAGAAATTGGGAGGCTCAACCTATAGCTCCCATGGGTGGAATGGAACCAAAAATCTAGAAATTAAAACTAGAGATGAAACTTACTATTATATAAAATGAGCTCTTACATTTGAAATCTAGAATCCAGAATGTGTGATGGGCCTTACTAATTAGGGGTGAGTATTCGGTTTATTCGGTTCCAACCGAACCGAATAACCGAAAACCGAATTGGACCGAAACTGAATAAGCAAAACTGAAACCGAATCAAATTGGTCAATAACCGAACTGAACCGAACTGAACCAAACCGAATTAAATCGATTCGGTTTTCGGTTTATTCGGTTTTTGGGTTTATTTATATTTTTTTGTTAATATATATAATAACTAAATATACCTAGATATATTTATTATATACCTATAGTATATACCTACATATATATATGTACCTATAGTATATACCTATATATCTAGTATATACCTATAATATATATATATATATATATATATATATATATATATATATATATATATATATATATATATATATATATATATAAACTAAATTTTCTTATTCTGTTTTCGATTTTGGACCGAAACCGAAACCAAATAAAAATTTTTAGTATTTTCAAAACCGAAATCGAACTGTTTTTTTTTAAACCGATCCAAATCTCTTATTCGAGGTTCGGTTCGGTTCGATTTTCGGTTGAAAACCGAATAATGCTATTACTAATGATGCCCTAAGCATTTGGTTGTAGGCATAACTAATATTAAACTAAACACACATTAGATAATGGGCCATTGCCCACTGGGCCTAAATTCACAGTTTACAATCGTATACCCAAACTGATATTGCAATTAGGGTCGTCTATTCACCTCTACAAAACCCTAGCCTAACCGTAGATTTCTCTCCCCTTCCCCCCTCCAAAAACCCTAACCCTAATTTTCTCTCTCCTCTCCTCCTCACCCCACCATGGACGCATCCCTTTCCTCCTTTATGGAGGGGCTCGAAGCGGACCTCCCTCCGCCCGGACCCGAGTCCGACCTCGCCTCCGAGCTCCTATCCCGTCACAGCAACTCCCAGAAGGAGGACGACCTCCACCTCTGCGCAGCCGTCGGCGGCATAGCCCAATCCCTGACGGACATGGGAATCGCGCGTTCGCCTGTCGCGTACTTCGGCGCCGTCGTCTCCTCCCTCCACAGCCTCTCGCGCGATAGCCCTTCCGACCCCGTCGTCCCATCCCTGCTCTCCTTCCTCTCGGCGATCATCCCTAGGGTTTCCCATGGGGTCGTGAGGAGCAAGTGGGATGAGCTATCGGCTATTTTCGTTAGGGTTATGGGGACCGGACCGACGCCCGGATTGAGGTGCGTCGCCGGTGCGATCGCCGCCGGAGAGAAGGGGAACTGGGAGAAGCTTTCGGGGCTCTACGGCATCGTGGTCGAGTATGCCAGGAATGCTGACCCAAAGGTAATTCGGAAAGACTCGGGTTTTGATGCTTGCTTGCGACCTAGTTCGGAATTGCTGTTGGCACTACATGTAAACATCGGATTTGTCACAAATTGGTAGCTTTAGCTTGTAATTCTTGTCGTGGTCGATGCCATCGGAAGAGTGACTTCTTTTCTTGCATTTTTGATTTAAGAATTCATCAAAAGTACAGTAGCTATTGCTGGTGCTACGGCTAGTGAATGCTGCCATCGTAAAGCCAATACATAATTTAAAAAAATCGGACCTTTACGCATAGCTCAAGCTGCGATTCCCGAAACCTAGTTCCAATTTTAAATTTCAAGTGAAAATATTGGACTTATGAACGGTCATCTGTTATGATCACGAACTTCACAATTTAGTAGCATAAAGTGGATTTTAGTATTTTTAATTTTTATGTTCATAGACATTTATGTTGTCACCAATCAGTAGTTCTTTTTTTGTAATTGATGTTGTGGTGTATGCCACTCTCAAAGTTGCGGACTTTTGGATGAGAATTGATGAAGTTTGAAAGTGTGAAAAGTTGATTATCCTCTGACTCTCGTCACCCTTTTAAGATCCTCTCAAGGTTTTCTGATAGGAAAAAGCTAGCCGATTAAAATTCTTTTATACCACACTTCATTTTTATTATATCATTTAATACTGCGAAGAAAGAAAGGTATGCCATCACACCATTATATTTACACTGAAAATTCTTTCTTACTATTTACAATGTTTGGACCTAGATCAGTACTCACATTTTAGTCGTTGTAACTTGTCATTAAGTTTTGGTCTCTTATTATGGTATCAATTGGTTGGATCCATCTGCCAGCTGTTATTTTTTTGCTCCGAGCTGTGCTGAAGAGTTACACTTGGACGGGTTGCAGGTGAGAAAGCAGGCTCATTCGTGTCTGAAGGATATCCTACAAACTTTGCAAGGATCGCCAGTCTTGGCCTTGGCCAGCGAAAGGCTTACAAAAATGTTTGAGAGGTGCCTGTTGCTTGCTGGCGGTTCAAACTCTGCTACCTCTAAAGAAAATGCAGAAACGGGAGCCAAGGAAGTCCTTCATTATTTACATGCGTTGAAAGATTGTCTTCCTCTTATGTCCGCGAAGGACACGACCTCAATTTTGAAGTATTGCAGATCATTACTGGATCTACGGCATCAAATTGTCACAAAGGCCATAATGGAGATTCTACTGACATTTTGCATTAGTTCAACATCAGAAGTTTCTTCTGAGTCGTTACTAGATCTTGTGTGCTCGTTAGCATTATCAGTTGCTGAAAAAGAGAATCTAGCAGATGAGATGGCATTCACAGCACGCTTGTTGCACATTGGCACAAAAAAAGTATATGAGTTAGACAGGCAGACTTGCATTGTGAAGCTCCCAGTTATATTCAATGCTCTTGGAGGTTTGACAAATTCTCATTACTTCATCATTTGGACTTTTGATACATATACTGCACAAGAACTAAACATCATCATTTGGGATTCTGATACATTTATTGCACAAGAACTGAACGTCATCATTTGATTTTCTAACAGATATATTAGCCAGTGATCACACAGAAGCTGTGTTTGCAGCAACTGAGGCTTTGAAGGGTTTGATATCTTCATGCATTGATGAAGGCTTGGTGAAGCAGGGAGTTGATCAGGTCACCCTTAATCTAGAGGGAGGTGTTAGAAAGTCCGGCCCAACCATTGTTGAAAGGATATGTGCTACTTTGGAAGGCCTCCTTGGTTATCGATACAATGCTGTCTGGGATATGTCGTTTCAGGTTCTCTCAGCAGCATTTCATCAACTAGGTACTTCTGACGTTGAATTAGTTTTCATGCTCTCCCTATATTGACATACTCAAATTGTTAATGAAGGGAAGCAACATGCACCAGATAGTATCTAATATTAGGTATCAGTGAAGATGAATTCAACAAAATGCCAATGACGCATGCTTTAGAATATGAAATTACAAGGCAGCTAAATAACTTGCATTATTTTATGATTTTGACAAGCTGGCCTCTAAAAATAGACTTGTGCTCCATGACCAATCCTTTTTTACATGAAATGACTCTAGAATGGTGATGGTTGTACTCTTAATTAAATTTAGTTAATGCACTATATTTATTTCTTAGTTTTAGTTGTAGTTCCTAAAGATTTAGGGTAGAGGTCTTTGCTATTGCAACTAGTGATTGCTTTTATTCTTATAATCAATTTGGAATAAAGAAGTATGTAATCAGTTTGAGATGCTAGTTGTACATTGCTTGTGCATTTTTAGAAGATATGAAAGGTGTGCTTCTAAAAAAGTTTAGGAAATTGTTGCTTAATCTATATACTTCTCCATAAAATTGTATACACCGTGTGCCTATATGCTATGTCAGCGATCAAATAATTGCTGCTACTTTTGGTTCTATGAGATTTATAGATTTTTCTCTGATTATTCTATTGTTGTTGTACATTTAGGGAGTTCTTCATCAAGTCTGATGATGGGAACAGTTAGGAGCCTAGCAGATTTGCAGAACTTACCGGAGGAAAGCTTTTCTTACAGAAAGCAGGTATGCACCTATTCCATATATTATTTTACTCATATCTGTGAATTGCCCCGTCCCAAGTCTTTAAAGATTTGCTTTCCAAGGGCGTGTTTGCCAAATTTTCTGTTTGTAAACATAGTTTTCTTATCTTAATTGATGTTCTCATGAAGTGAGAATTTACTTTGTTGTGGATTTTTGATTAGTTGCACAATAATCGTAAAACACGAAAACAACATAAAAGGAGTTCTGGGAAGATTTAGGAGCAACAAGGTTGGAACATTGTTGTTTTTGGTGTTTACAGAAAAAGAATGGATAGGATATAGGATTAAGATGAACCGCCTGGATTATGATGTTCTCAAAAGAGATCCTACACAATTGGAAGTCTCTGTGGAATGGTGGGCATGTGATCTTAGTTTAATGGATGAGTTATATGTTTAAGTTGCAACTGCCTAGGTAGATTAAGATAACCATTTATAACCCACTAAGATTACAATTTCAGATGCATTTGTCTTTTGTCCCAAGAACTGTGATTCCAAACATGGTGCATTTTGTCTAGAATGCAAATCCTTTACATTCAGACCTTGTACCTAGCATTGTGGATCCTTCTGTGTGAATTTTCGGATATGTAATTGCCCCATGCCTCATATAAGTTGCCTGAATTCACGTGGAAGGATGTAGTTGCGTTCCACAACATGGACATGACACAGTTACCATGCTAGGTCAAAGTTATATATATATATATATATATATATATATATATATATATATATACCATGCAACTAAAAACCCTAAAATATTCTCAAGTTGCAACTCACTACCCTAAATTAGTTTTATAGGTAAGTTAATACCAAGTTTTTGCAACTTAATACTCTCCGGTATAGTGCCTAAGTGCAAATGCACATGACGATTATGGTTTTTGTCGCTAGACAAACTCAACCAAAATCCTTCTCCTCGGTACCTAACCGCCTCCTAATTTTAATCCCAAGGGACTGTTTGGCATACGGAAAGGCAGAGAGAAAGTAGAAGTATGGAAACCATGACTACTTAGAATCTAGGAACTATGGAAACCATGACTACTTTCTGTCACGCCCCAGAACCAGAATACTGGAGAGCGGGGGCAGACATAGCCAGTTACGTATAATGAAATGGAATCCATCTCACCATACGGTCACGGCTGTCTAGATATGTGAGGGTTTATCTACAAGCCAACAGTCTCTTAAGGTCATATATTATCCTATTGTTTCAATCTCAACCAACTAATAATAATCACAAGATATCAGATCACCAAATATACAATTGTAAGGCGTCCCAAACATTACATATCCAGATGATCATGAAGCTAGTCGTACAAAATGTAAGGACTAGCAAGAGTTAAGTCATACATGATCAACCTCGAGTTGCCAATCATAATTACAGCCCGTAGGCAGACAGTAAATAAAGTTGCAAACGAGCTAACACTTGCTCGGCGGCTAAACGCCTCAAAAGAATATTGTACAATAGAGTGGGAGAACAAAAGAAACCCACTCGTTGCCCTGGTTACGCCTGGCGGTCACCATCGGGCTGGGAGACAGGTAGATCCTTTGCTGCTGCTCCGGTATCTGGCCATACAAAACCAGCTGGGTCAGACCCCAGAAAGAGCAAGTGCCACAAAGGAGGCCACAAAATAAGAACTAAAGCCAGCAAATTAGCACAATAATATAATTATATAATAAGAGACAGTAATTTAAGAAAAGCATGATAGGTGAATATAAAAGACAATCTTGTACAGAATCGATAAAAGACAGAACATATGGAAAAGCATGACAAGATGATATACGATGAGATAACCATGGGACTATTCAGATAACCAGGTTACAACCCGTAAACCAAACAAGGACCGGGGTTGTAACCCTTCGTCTGAACAGAACTTGATTTCTCCCACCATTTATCGGCAATGTGAATATAAGAAATCAAGATATGCAACAATCTTGTATAGGATCAAGACAGGACTAGACAGATTATACCTCAACCAACAATCACGGCCAAGCAATAAGTACGGCTTGATACTTTAACTAACTAGGGTTATCACATGCCTAGTTACTAGCAAGATGCAATAAGAATTCCAAGTCCGGTTACCTGTTTGTTACTACCTGAGTGATCCCAGCAAGAAAAGGAAAAGATAGCAGGATATAGCAGACACACTGTAGTAAGATACATGTGTCCTAAGGTACCACACTCGACGGCGGGCTGGAAGTGCGCTCATCTCGACGGATAGCAACAAATCCCAAGTATATATATATATAAGGCCGGGACCAAAGGGGCAACGGGTACCTGGGAAATTTTTCATGAACTATTTGATCAATCTAGTCATTAATCCTAGCCATATTCAGTATGAATCCCTGACCGTCGGAAACCAGGGATTCATGTCCTAGACATGATGCAAGACAAGACCGGTTCATTTGTACAAACACATTCACCCACGGTGTCCAGGCCATTTATTCTTGTCAAGTCGTGTTAGCCGTCGCAACAGCATTAAGTTATCAAGTCATGTTACAAGTCAGGAGTGCGCCGCCACGGGCCACTATCAAGTTATCAAGTCACAAGGATTAATTACAAGTTACAAGTTAGGTGTGCACCCACCGGGTCACTAGCAAGGAGGTCAGAGAATACCAGGATCATAATTCACAGAAAATTCCGAGAATTGAACTAGTCATAACCAATTACTTGAAAATCGTGTTAGGCCGTGTCGGGTCAAGATAGTCGTGCTGTGTTGAACAGATCTCAGAAAAACCCAATCCACAAAAGAGAAACCAAGTCGAGAAATAAAACCAATACTCCAAGAGCCAAAGGGTTAAGCAAGGGGCCAGGGGGTTGGACATACGTGCAAGAGCACGCACGCAGGGGAGCATACACGCAAAAGCACGCACGCAGGGGAGCAGCGTACGCACAAAAGCACGCACGCAGGAGAGCAGCGTACGCACAAAAGCACGCACGCAGGGGGAAGCGTACGCTCAGGTCATGCGTACACTCTAGTCTGCGTACCAGGGCACGCTCAAGTCTGCGTACGCAAGAGACACGTTTCCAACAGGTAGCGTACTCAAGTCTGCGTACGCAAGAGACACGTTTCCAACAGGTAGCGTACTCAAGTCTGCGTACGCAAGAGACACGCTTCCAACAGGAAGCGTACTCAAGTCTGCGTACGCTACGCTAAAGAGCGCGCGCAGCTCAGTGGCGTAAGCTAAGAAGCTTTGCACACTGCTCACTGTCTTCTCCAAACAGCAAGAACATGGTTGAAACCAAGCTTCAAAAGTTCATAACTTGGCCATCCGAACTCCAAATTCGGATTTCCAAAGTTCTAACTTGGGTGAAATTGAATCCTCTTCCACATAGAAACATCAAAACCCATAAAAATTCAACTTAAAGGGATCAAAACCATGTAAATCCGAAAATAGAGAAAACTTAGATCTAGAACAATGGAGACTCCAAATCACAAAATGCCAAGTTCTAATGTTGATCACCATGTCCTAATATAGCAAATGGACAAATAAAATAGGGTTCTCATGTGGTGGCAAGGTGCACTTGCCTATGGGTGTGGAGAGTTGTGTGGAGGAAGAAGAAGAAGAAGAAATTAATGGAGGAAGTAATGAAGAGAGAGAGTGTTAGGTGGGGATTATAAAGAGGGTGGGATGTGGTGTGTTGAGGGTGGAGCATAGGCTAAGGTGTTCCAACACACATTAAACCGAACCAAACCAACCCAAGCCGATTAAAACCGAGCCATGTCAAAACCCAAAATACGAGAAATACCGAAATTCCACAAGTTGAGAAAAATAAAAATACATGCCAAAATCCAAATACGAGTATAAATACGAAATACGGAAAATACGGAAAATGAGGGTGACACTTTCTATTTTGTTGCTTGTTGGATAATTGGGAAGTATGAAAACTATTAGGACCTACCACCAAAGTGGAAACTACTCCCCATTCTACTATCCATCAAAATAGGTGGAAAGTCATGGAAAGCAATTACGACCTTTGTTTTGTTATTTACTTTAAAAGCAAGTACACGCTTTTAAACATTCTATGTCAATAACTTAATATATCTTATTACTACAATGTCATCCTTAACTACAAGTTTCTACATTTTAGTTTGTTGCAAACAACAACATTTTCAATTGGAAACTTAGTTTCCTTAAACTAATAGAAAGTAAGTTTCTTACATTCCAAAAGTTTTCATCTGCCAAACATGCCCTAAAACTAAATCTAACAGAGGAGAGGGTCTCGAAAGGGGTCGGCAAGGAAGGGAGTGGGTTGCCATGGTGGTTGTACAGGAGGTGGGAAGGCGAGGAGTGGGTCGGCATAGAGAAGTGTGGATGGGAGTGGGTTTTCCTTACGGGCATGATTGGTCTATGAGGAACTATCTTGCATGAACATGCCCCTAAGAATGTTGTGCCCATGCCTCGTATGTGTCCGGTATGACTTTGGCTGGAAACGGATGTACTTGGCTCGTAATTGACGGTATTCATTTCCAGTACAAAATCAAAGGTGAAATCTTGCCTGATTTGGGCGAAAATGACCGGATTTGGTCCTATGACCAAATCTAGTGAACTCGGACGATAGCAATAGAATCTGAAAATGAATAGGAGCTCAAATATCACCTTTAATAGGCAATCAGAGGAAGAAACCATAAGAGAAGGAACATTGAAGAAAAAGATGAGAGACAAAATTGGAAGAGAAAGAAGTCTCACCTATGGTTCACTTGCCACTTAGAGAGTAGGTCACGTCTATCACCTGGGCTTCTGCGGTTTTCGGACTTCCAAGTGGTTTATTCCAACCTAACCTAGTAAACAAAGGCAGCTGGCTGTTGGCAATATTAGTCCATGTCGTCTTTTGGTCTATTTCCACGTAGTAAACAAACCTCTTAATAAACATAGGCAGCCGACTCTTGATGTAAATAGTAATAGTCTATCGAAGTATACACACGAGATGTCAAATGCAAACTGCCCATACTGTAAGAAAATGCGTATTGTATCTTTTATCCTATAGTTTGCATCCAAAATGGACATCAATACTATGCATTGTGATAATTATAGTTCTAAAACCTGTTTTTTGAATCTGATGCAATTCGTAAATGTCTAACCCACAATGTTCTCACTTGTTCTGTTATTTTAAAACCGTTGAAGTAGGACTCACTTGATCAATGGATAAAGATTTTCAAATTGTTTGAAAATTAATCCATTAATCTAGAACATGGATGTAACGGTCCACGGCATGAGTGGTAAGGTATGCTTTACATTTTACTAAAAGTGCGGATTGTTCTGCAACCTAACAACCCCCCATTACCTTCGTATATATGTGTATGCGTGCCACATCGGTATGAAAATATCCGTATCTCGAGTCCTTATCGTGTTCGTTTTGTGCGACAAGGAAGAACAGTAATTCATTTATCTCCAACACCATAAGGCAACAAGTAGTAAAAACTAAAAAATTGGAAGTTCAAGGTATTTAAGTGTAAATTAGAAAGTTTAGTGTAGCACGTTGTCAAATTTGATACTTTAGTGAACAAGTTGTAACTTGGCAATATTTCATCGTATTCAGCTGCAAACTATCCCCTTATCTTATCCTCAAGTGGGATAAAGGCATCTGTTTGTCTTGATTTCTCTTACCTTGCCCTCAATTGTCATCACCTCCAACTTTTAAAGTATTCACTCATTTTCTATTGTCTTTCTAGTTTCTATATATTGCCACTTGCCCATCCTATTTTCTCATTTTAGCTATGCTTATTTTTTGGACATGTTCTGTATTTGCATTTCTCTCCAATCTATTAAGCATTTTGGACATATTTCGTAATTGCTTATAGTCAATTAAGCATTAAGCATCTTAGCGATGTCTAATAGAAATTTTTTTTTCCAACTTCAGGAGTATCCTACAATCACGAAATACTCTAGCAGCACTCTAGCCATTCCGCTTTAATCTTATGAACCTCATTTTTTTTTTTCCAATCTCACCATCACGATGAATGGATTCTAAGTAGCGAAAATCATATGTTAGGTATCCTTTGGATGCTGCTGACTAGGGGTGAGCATTATTCGGTTTTGGATCGAGAACCGAACCGAATAAGAGATTCAGTACGGTTTGAAAAATTTGGGTTCGGTTTTGGTTTTGAAAATACTAAAATTCCTTATTCAGTTTCGATTTTGGGTTTCGTTTTCGGTCAAAAACTAAAAACCGAATAAGACTTATGCAATTATATAATTACTCTCAATTTTATGCATATTTTATTATGAAAATGTGTATATTCTTGTGTGTATTTTGAAAATAATTCTACGTATGTGTTTTAAAGTCCAACTATGATAATTTAATAATTAGTCCAACTTTGGGCCCAACTTTGAAATACAACAAACGTAGGTACAAAAATTGTATTTTTATATAATTTAACCAAAATTCCAACTTTGGGTCCGGTCCATTAAACAATAAAGCCAGCCAAAGTGAATAAAACGAATCGATTAACGGTTCGGTTTCTGTTATGGCTAATTTTGGTTCGGTATCGGTTTTGGAATTTTAGAAGTTTGGTTTATTCGGTTTTGACTATTTTGGTTCAGTTGAAACCGAATACACCGAACACTCACCCATACTGCTGACATTTAGGGCAGCTGGTGGGTTGGTGGCTATTGGAAGCAACTGCTATGGTGGCTAGCTGGTACACATGACAAAAGAAGGAAAGAAGAAACTGTTGGGAAGAAATTTTTTGTTGTTAAAGTTTCTGATTGTGTGCTTTCTTAGCTAATGAAACATTGGATTGCTCAAGAGACATTTCAGTGTCTGAGGAATTATGCAGCACCTTTTGCCATGCTCAAGTCGGTCACCTAGTACCGTGCAATCTAGGTGTCTCTGCTGCTGCCAACATAACCTGAGACGTAGGTTTTTTATCCTCTTTAAGAATATTGTATTCAATGCTTTGATTTTGTTTGCTTGAAGCGTAGTACCACTTGGCGCGATTATAGTATTTTGTGCCTGCATCTTAGGCCTCGTTTGGTTCGCGGAAAAGAAAGGAAATCAATTCCTTGATATTTCCTTTCCTGTGGGAAATTACAATTCCCATCGAATTTTCGTTCCGGTGTTTGGAAATGCCAAGGAAAGTGAATACTTAAAAGGTGGGAAAGTGAATCCTTGCTTGGATGGATGAAACCATTTTCTTCCCTCATTTTCTTTCCATTGGGAATCACTTTCCTTTCCTCCTCAATTCCTTGAGCACCCAAGCATAGGAAACTAATGACTTTCCTTTTCCAACCCCATGATTCCACGAACCAAATGAGGCCTTAGGGTATGTGGATTCAACTTTTGGAAAGAAACCTCTCCATTGGGGTAAGTATGCATACGTGACAAAAGAAGGAAAGAAGAAAATTGTGGGAAGAAATTTTTTGTTGTTAAGTATGCATACTGGAAGCAACTGCTGTGTGGCTAGCTGCTACACATGACAACAGAAGGAAAGAAGAAAATGGTGGGAATAATTTTTTGTTGTTAAAGTTTCTGATTGTGTGCGTTCTTAGCTAATGAAACATTGGATTGCTCAAGAGACATTTCAGTGTCCGAATAATTATGCAGCACCTTTTGCCATGCTCAAGTCAGTCAGCTAGTACTGGGCAATATAGGTGTCTGAGTGTCTCTGCTGCTGCCAACATAACCTGGGACGTAGGTTCTTTATCCTCTTTAAGAATATTGTATTCTATGCTTTGATTTTGTTTGCTTGAAGGCGTAGTACCAATTGGCGCGATTATAGGGTTTTGTGCCTGCATCTTAGAGGATGTGGATTCAACTTTTGGAAACAACCTCTACATTGGGGTAAGTATGCATACATCTGGGTCCTCCTCAGACCTTGCCTTGCTCATGCCCTTTGTAGCTGATAGTCGTTCCTTACCGGGTTGCGATCCTCAACATTTGGGATTAGGTGCTGTGGAGATGGGAGGCCCTACTCTATGTCGAGGCGGAGTTATAGGGTTCCTGCATCAATATGGTTGTGGATGCAGATAAAGAAGGAACTGCTGTCCTGTTTCTCCTTATTCTTCTATTTGAGGCATTGATATTATTTATCCCTCATAATCTTAACTATAATATTTGCCAATTGACCAATACCATTCAAGTGTACTCTGCTATCCTTTTGCAGAGCTGGCATGGACGACTATGATGGTTTTGTCATTTTGGGTTAACAGACATGTTATTTTCTTTGTTTGATTCTTATCATTGTTATTAATTTACTAGAAAAGATGATTTGTCCATCATGATTGATAATATTAGAAATCCTAAACTTGAAATATTATCTTACATTCCAAAAATGTCAGACATCGGTCCAGTCCTTGATGAGCAAGGGCAAGTTTCATGAAAATGATGTCCAACCTGACTACGATTGGCTATTAGAAATTTGAATATTAAGACAATTTTTTTGTAAACTTTTAGTATAAAACTTGTTATTTGGCAATATATTTCAATTGCTACAACTAGGTTACTAATGCCTCAGTTTGCTTAATAAACTGCAGCTTCATGAATGTGTTGGCTCGGCTATAGGTGCAATGGGACCCGAGATATTTTTAAGCCTTCTTCCTCTTAATTTGGATGCTGAGGACAATGCTGATTCTAATGTCTGGCTTCTTCCTATTTTGAAGCAATATACCGTTGGTACCAGTTTACGTTTCTTTTTACAGAATATTTTGGGAATGGCCAGACTCCTGCAGCGGAAATCCCATGAGGTACTCTCCTAAGTTTTAGGAAAATGTAGGCCTTTAATGTTCTGCTAATAAATTTGAGAATATGTTTTCCTCTTGTAGCTTGAGAAAGACGGGCGGCTATTTTCAGCGAGGAACACAGAGGGTCTTGTATATGCATTGTGGTCCTTGTTGCCAGCCTTTTGCAACTACCCCACTGATACATCGTCTACTTTCAAAGATCTCCAGAAGGTCCTGTGCAAGACACTTCCTCAAAAGCCTGACTTGCATGGAATTATATGTTCTAGCCTTCAGGTATTGTTTTTGTCCCTGATGCAAATGGGTGCAATCATTAATTTATATGGCTCTTGAGTTTTTTTTTAATTTTCTTTTATTTCCAAACATGCAGATTTTGGTCCAACAGAATAGAAGTATTCTTGGAGAGAACTCTCTCATGACTGATGATGAAATGTATAACACAGAAAGAAAAGCGAAGGAACGCTATACCCCACAAGTCGCAGAAGAAAATTTGAAAGCTATAAGCTCATCTTCTTCCAAAATAATCTATGTTTTGTCTGATATATACATGAAAACTTCACAAGACAGCGGCGGTTGGTTGCAGGTTCGTATAAGGTTGCTTGTGATTCAGAGTAATATTTTGGGTGTGTTACACTATAGAGGAGCTTGTGCTCATATGTAGTTGAATTTTCATAATATCTAGCTATGGTTGTTTTTCATGCCATTGCTTTCATAGTATTGTATCTTAGTTTCAAGTCTTTGAATTTTGTATCTGAATGTGAGGAACTGGTAATAGTTTATGGGCAAGCTCCTCATTTTGCTTCTGATTTACTGCTAGGCATCTACTTAGAGTGCATAATTTGTATGCATGAACCTTTAGTGATAGCCTATTGCATACTGTGAGGTCATTTACGAATTATATAACTTTTTGATTTTAAGCGTCGATATTTTTTGTTGTTTCTGAAAAGATTGTGTAAAAACTTCTTGAAGCATAATCCACTTAGGTGTGCTAATAAAACTTTGTGAATAAATTATTTCTCTTATTCTCCAGTCCACTATTCGCGAGCTTGCTTCGGTATCAGATAAAAAAGTAGTCAAGCAATACTTCAATAAATTCAATGAACTTCTAGAGAAGGCCAGCAAAGAGAAGCAGCTGGAATTATCTAATTCCATGCAAATTGACACCCCGTCAAATGAAGCATCACTTTCACAAGCAAGGTTGTTTTGGTTTTTATGGTTTTAATATCCAACTTATAGTATCATTATCTTTGATTCTTAACTGTGACTGTCGTTTGATTACAGGGCACTCCTATTGGACTTGGAAGTTTCACTTCTTCCTGGTCTTGAAAATGAAGATATTGATGTATTATTCAGTGCTATTAAATCTTCATTCCAGGTGGTTAAATGAATGTTCACAGATACTTCTATTTGCTCTGATGTGTATACATTTGATGACGACCATGTGTGGAATCTATATAATTGTAGGATGAAGAAGGTTTGATGCAGAAAAAAGCATACAAAACTCTTTCAATTATTCTTAAGGTATCACTTTGTGATGTTCTTACAAGGAGTGTCTTTTAATACTTAAGATTTTGGCAGGTTTTTATTATTATCTTGTAGTACTAAAAAATAATATCTTTTCCTGTTAATGTTCATGTGAATATGATTAGGAACGTGATGAATTTCTTTCAAGAAAGGTGGATGAACTAATTTCTTTGATGATAAAAGCAACAGATTCTTGTCACTTTTCAGCCAAACGCCATAGACTTGACAGTTTATACTACTTAATTGTACATGTCTCCAAGGTTTGTGTTTTCTCTCTTAATATGCACAGAAAAACTTCTTAAACCCATTATTATAGACTCCTTGGTGTTGGAAATAATTGACACTGATGGGAGGATGTTTTCACATGCCGAAAATGTTCATATTTTCCAGGATACCTCGGAACAAAGGAAGAGGGATAGTATCAGTGCTTTCCTTACTGAAGTAATACTTGCTCTGAAAGAGGTAATGCCATTAATATTCTTTTACTACTTTGAGTAGCATTGAAGTGCACACTCTTCACATCGTTTTTTATTTATTGATTTCTTTTTGCATTTACCAGACTCGATAAGAAATGGAGCTTTGCTTGAGTTATCATATTAGCCTATTTTCTTCAGTGAAAGCGTTTTTATGATATTATGTATACTTTCTACTCCTGTGAGTTTTTACCTGTTTTGCATTGGTTTTATTGAGGAAAAAAAAATCAATTTCTGCGACTCTTGGGACTAAAAGCCCCCAAGAGCTGATAAATTTTACACATGATAGGGAGCAATGCCATAAATTTCTTGACATAGGCTGCTTTTAAGAATTCAGGAACGTGGAGTTGACCTGTGCACATGATGCATAAACCAGCTATAATACTGAACAGATACTTGGATTTGTGAATAGTTGTTTTTAGTACTCGTTGGTAGTGCAAGCAGTGGACACTGGGAAGACATTAGTGTTGAAGAAACACACGGGTGATATTGCTGTTGAAGAAATGTATAGTGTACAAGTTTTACAAGATTAATACTGAACAGTTTGTGAATAGATGTTGTTACTCGTTGGAAGTGCAAGTAGTGAACACTGGGAAGACATTAGTGTTGAAGAACCACAGGGGTGATATTGCTGTTGAAGAAATGTCTAGCATACAAGTTTTAAACACACGGGTGATATTGCTGTTGAAGAAATGTCTAGTGTACAAGTTTTACAAGATTAATACTGAACAGATACTTGGATTTGCGAATAGATGTTGTTACTCGTTGGAAGTGCAAGAAGTGAACACTGGGAAGATATTAGTGTTGAAGAAACACATGGGTGATATTGCTGTTGAAGAAATGTCTAGGTGTACAAGTTTTTACAAGATTATTTAGGTTGAAACAATAATATGTTTTCGGGATTTGTTGGAAAACTGGATGGAGGGCATGACAGGGGTAGATGAGAGAGAAGAGAGATGGAAGAGGAAGTGACAAACAAAAACTTGGGTGATGTGGTCCTTGTCTTCTTAGAGAAAACATAATTGGCTTCTGAAGGAAGCATGAAATAACTCAATCCCATCAAATATCCCTAGGTAGTGAATGACCTTTCCATACATATGGGGGTAAGGCTACTAAATTGACCCTCCCCAAACGCTCTGCGTAAACTGGAGCCTTGTGGCACTGGGACCCCCTTCACCAAATGCCATTTTTTCTTTTCTTTTTATTACTAGGAAGTATTACGAGCAAGCTATCTGAAAATTTCTGCTTACAAGTATTTCATTGTCCTAAGCTATGTTGTTAGTATCGAACGATGCACGATATGTCGTTACGTATCGATTTAACATGCAATATATATTGGTTAATAGATAGTATCAGTTGATTTTTTTACTTGATTGATAATGTATACTTAAAAATCTGGATTCTGGAACTAGATATACCTGGCAGGATGAAACAAATAAAATTTTTATGCGAAAAATAATATTAAATCATGTTCTTATTGGATTTAGAAGTATAGACCCAAACTCCTAGAGTTATTGTTATCATACTGTACACAATACAATACTAACCTAATCGAGACATGATACGTATCGCGAGTTGACAACCTAGGTTTGCTCACAAGATACGAGAGGTCTTAATTCTATCTTTCATGCAACTTTTATGGTCAGCAAATTTTCTTAAACAAAATCTCTTTTTTATTTCTCGTTATCCCTGCATGTTTTCATGTTATTGATGAGGCCCACTTTAATGGATCCCTGCAAGATAGGGGAGGTCTTCATTCTCTCTTCAACACCTTCTTCCATGCTCATGAAATTATTTTAGTTAAATATCTTTTTTCTTTCTGGTCATCCTGCATGTTTTCATTTGTATTGCTTACACCCCCTCTTGATTAGATTCCTTGGATCCTTTAGTTTATACAAATTAAGTTTGCAATTTACTTTGACTGACATGAAATGTGTTCGTAGGCTAATAAGAAAACAAGAAACAGGGCTTATGAATTGCTGGTTAAAATTGGCCATGCATGTGGAGACGAAGAGCAAGGCGGGAAGAAAGAGAACCTCCATCAATTCTTTTACATGGTATTACCAGTTAGATATCAGATCCCTTTGCTTTTGACCTTTACTAATAAAGATGCAGCATTCATCTGTGAATGCACATTGAATTGCAAAGACCACACAGTATGTAAGTTTTTAAGTTTCATTTGATTGTGTTTTCATGTTTCTGTATGGCCTAGATTGCTGGTGGCTTAGCTGGTGAAAAACCACACATGATCAGTGCAGCTGTCAAAGGATTAGCTCGCTTAGCATACGAGTTTTCTGATCTCATTAATGTAGCCTACAGCTTACTCCCATCATCATTCCTCCTGCTGCAAAGGAAAAACCGTGAAATAATCAAAGTAACTTTTCCTTTTGTGCATGTCATTTGGTAGATAATTGACAGTCACCTGAGATATGCTCCCTTTGATAAGATATTCTTCTCTCTTGATGTCTTGTTATTTTTTCTGCAGGCCAATTTAGGATTAATTAAGGTATTAGTGGCCAAATCGAAAGCTGATGGGCTGCAAATGCACTTGAAAATGATGGTTGAAGGATTGTTGAAATGGCAAAATGACACCAAAAACCACTTTAAAGCCAAGGTAGCTGCACTATATGGACTTGTCTTGAACGTAGATCTTCTATAAGTTGTGCTAACAACTGGAATAAATAACTCACTGGGCCTTTTGTTGGATATCTTCATGATCTTATATTATCTTTGCTATGTGATAATAGTCATAGCTGTACGCATCTGAGAAAGCAACTCCTGATCAATTGCTGTCAACCTTCATGAAAGAATAGAAAGTCTTTCTTTTATCGTTGAGTTCGTGCCAATACTAACCCCATGTTACAAGAAGCTTCTCTTACTTACTCTTATCTGTATGTGAGCCTCTGTTAGATAGAAATCTTTTTAGAAAGTTGGTAATAAGAAACATCTGTTTTCATTTTAAAGTTGTAGAAATAACCCATGTGAAATGTCAAAATACTAGCTAGATTATGTAGGTGTTTACTAGATCTATTCTTCAATCCCAAAAGTACTAAGCAGAAGAAACTGGAAAGAGTATATAAGGAGGATGTCCGAGTCCGTTAACTTAATTGTATATATTTTGTGGGTTAGTTATGATCTTAAGTTGTGTTCCATTAAAGAAATGTAATTTTTGGCTTAATCCATGCTAGATGCTCCACATTTTAAGTTTATGCTCAAGTATTCCATATTCCATATTTAGTTGTGTCATCTTTTGGAAGAAATATAGCTTTCATAGGTAGTTATAATTAGTTCACATACGGGTCAGCGAAGCAACTCCTGATCAATTGTTATCTATAGGAACGAACCAAAATTGTGGGCTTATTTGCACTAATTACCTTCAACCTACACAATGTTTATAGATGAATACCTCGCACAAGTTTTTGTGCACTTAAATGCCTGACTTTCTAAGAAGTTGCCCTTTGCTACTCTCATCAGTCTACCTTGATACTAGCGGTCCCATTAGAAACAGTTGACCCTTTTTGGCTACTGTATACCCCTATACGAAATTGCATCCATTCCTTTTAACTTCGATCTACCAAACCCTAATATCAAACAAATGCAATCACCCCCAACTCTCCACCCCCACCCATACTTGTCCATCTTTGGTGTTACCGGACGAGTACCATGCGGTTTAGGTAAGCGGCGGAAAAGGTGGTAGGGGTGGCTCTAAAAAAGGGTTAGGACACAAGAGGGAAGGTCATTTGACATTTTGCAAAATGGTGTTTTAACTTTAATGGCTAGTTTGGTTTGCCATTTCAGTCTGCATTTTGGCAAAAATGGCAGGCAGTGCCTCATTTGGTTCCTACTGTTTGCTGTTTTTGCTAAACAAAACATTGAAACTGGCAAATGCCAAAAAGCTCGGAGGGACACTAGATGTCGTTACGGATATGAACATGATACATATTCAGGATACAAACGTTTTCAAAAATATTAGGAGAAGGTAATTGTGTTGCAGTCGCCTGGCCCAAAAGCCTACAATCTCGGCCCGAAGGCCACACTCCTAGCCCAAATATTTGCACCTACATCGCACCCGGCCTGCACTCCGGCTGTCCTCACATTAATTCTCATTCAAGAAATTAAATGTGCTTCTTCCATTGCTCGAATCTGCAACCTATGAGGGGATATGCCTCACTCTAACCACGTGAGCTAGAGGTCCTTGGCTATATATCAGAATATAAAATTTGGGATTTAAATTTCGTGATTGTTGGTCCCTATGTTGCGTGAATACATATACGGATATAGACACCACAATGTCTTGTAGTTGAAATTGCTTGTTCCTTATCACTTTTCACTTTTTGGCTTAATGTGTTACTGAGATGGATTCAATTCGCTCTAGGAAATTGTATCATCTTACTTGGATAGTTCTTATTGGCTGCATAATCTTGATCGCCATATCAAAAGGTAGGTCTACCTACATGTGTTTGGTTGCCTACGGTTTATGGCATGCCCATAGTTTTGTGGGTTGAGGTTTGCTTCGATATGCGAGACGGGTAGGAAGTACACTAGTTTTCCTGTTATGTAGTACGATTGGGTTTAGCTTAACCAGTACATTAAGTTTGCTTAAGAGCAGTTTGTTTGTGTTGGTATATATATATATATATTTTTGTCTACTAGGGAAAAATACGTACCAAATCCTACAACAACCTACTCTTGGATACTCTTGGATGCTTTGTTTGACAATTAATTGATTTTTTTTTATATTATCATTTGACCATATTTTTGTGTAATTTCATCTTGTAAAGTCCGGAGCACCAGCTATTTTGATATCGTCGACCGCCAAATTTCGGGTCGCGAGATCTGGAAAACTGTTCTTAGGGGGTAGGACGATCCCGTAAACTATGGGCATGACCCTCTCATGCTCATAGCTATCTTGCCTAGGAATTTTGCATCAACATAGGAGCCTGATGTCATTAAAACAAGTAAAATAAATTGTATCACCTTACCTCTTCATCTAGACTCTTTATAGTCTAGCGAACTTGGAGGGTGCTCCTTGTTTGAAATTGTACTCCAAAAGGTATGTCTACCTACATGCGTCTACATAAGTTTTATGGTGTGACCCTCTCATGCTCGCTAACTTAGCTTGGAATTTGGCACCAACATAGCTATCTTGGCTACGAATTTGGCACCAAATTAGAGGTTTAACGTAAGGTCGATATTCGGTCATAAAACTTTCTCAAATCTTGTATGGAGCTTTCTTATACTCCATAGCCGACTCCATTCTGATGGGAGAAGGCTTGGGTGAGATGACGAAGTATTCCATCTAATTATAGATCAAACTATGTTCCATTATTTTTGGCTTAAACCATGCCAAATATTTCATATTTATGAGTCGCCCCTCTTTTTCTATGAGAAATATATCATTTTGTAATTTTAATCCTAATTATATATTAATCTATATATCGTCTTATTCTAAATATCTAATAAGTTATCTGCACATGGTTATGACTATGCTGTTGAGTCCATATTTCTTTAGATTGATAGAATTTATACCGGTTATGTTGTTCGATACATACAACTGTACCTGCCAAGCAACATAAGAAATCCCTCTCTTGCAATAAATAGATGTTATGATGAGGTTCATTTCATAGATGTAAACCAT
>JANAVB010021600.1:38180026-38318031 GCA_029216955.1 Iris pallida | reverse complement strand
GACTTGATTTATGGCCTTGGATCCTGTATTTGAACTTTGGTTCAAATTATACATGGACAAAATATGCAGATAATTAATTAATTAATTTATATTGAGTGTAATGCTGTTTTTGATTTTCTAAAATACTTAAATATTGCTAAATTATGGAAAATAGTATTTTAGATACTATGTTAGTTAGCTAATTTAGTATAGTTTTTATAGTACTTTAGTTACAGTTTTGCCACTATTTTGGCATATGAACCAAAATTCATTTTCTGTATACTTAGGAAAACTGATTTTTATAAATACTTGTACTGGTTAATAAATTTCCAGAAAATTATAATAAATTTCTATGATTAACTAGGATCATTTTGGTACTTTATTTTTTGTAAAATTAGCTTTTTGTCTATCTCAAAATTGTTTAGAACACATGGTCTTTGATTTATTTATTGGTTAATTACGACTTGTAGCTTTTTGTGTTATTTGAGTTTAGCTGTGTTGAACCCCACCCCTCACTAGTGTAAAGACCCTAAAAAGTAGTTAAAGTAGTGTGTCACCCCATATTGGTCTCCTAAGCTAAAATCATCATTTTGGCTAGGTGCCCTGTCACAAGTCGTGTTTCACAGGTTAGTGTCTCAGCGTTTTAGCTTAGTGTAAAAACTAAGTTATTGTATTTATTTCTACAGTGACGAGTTACCGGACATCCATAGCACTTTTATCGCAGCTTGTTTTGCTTTGCTTTGCTAGAGGCAAGTACTTTCTACAAACTTTACATACTGCTATAACAATAAACTGTGATTTACCCACCATGTTAAATGCTGATCCTTGGGGTAGCAAGTTAGAACTTTACATGTTGTATTACTTTTAGTCTCCACCATGTTTATACAGTATTTATATCTCTCACATGTTTAAATAACGGGTTAAGGGGAAACTGTTAGTATTGTACGTGAACATGACCCCCTTCTTCGTATGTATTTACCGCGCTCGGTGACATTCTATATGTGACCCTTGTCGTATGTTCTGATATCGCGTTTGTGTATGGATATACACCGATGCCGTTCGTGCACGTATGTGCATACCAGAAAACTTGATATGTACCACAATACATCCTGTTCACCTATTGACCGATTCACGTACATGCTACAGTTTTAAACTTTTAAACTACATGCGGTTATTTATAAAATAACCAATTAAACCATGATATGCCATGATTCCAGTTTATTACATTCTTGTTCATGCTTCGTATATTTAGTTTGCTAGATTCAGTACTTGCTCCCATCCTGACAGGATAACGTTGTAGGTCTCCTTACTTAGGAGGAGTTACTCTGCGACACGTATTATGGAGTTACTGCCGAGGACCCGGCTTTGCTTTACGAGGATGTTCCTGCAGGGAACCTCGCCTAGTTGTCTTTTATTTTTAGACTTTTGGAGAGTAGTCATGTATTAGACTATATATTTTTGTAACTGGACATGTATCCAGTCTTACATTTCAGTTCACTTGTACTTGGACATTTTTACTATATTCGACGACTTTTGTGTTTGGAGCATTTATGACTTATATTCACTTATAAATGTTAGCACATTTAGTTTTATCCTGTTGTCTTTAGAACAGCTTACTACATTTTATATCAACGTAGGCTGGGCATGACTCTCGGCCTGGTCCAACAATTTGGGTAGCGGGTCGTGACAGTCCTTAACCATTCTAGGTGTAGATGCATTTTGAAGACAACATTCCACACGGGCTCCCGCGCTAGAAACACGGCGCGTTAGCGTTTCAACCAAGGCACTAGTGGCGTCTAGAGAAAAGTAAATGCACGGCCCATTAGCACTCGAGCGAGACTATGGGGCGTCTAGAGAAAAAATGCACGGCCACTAGCTCTTGGGTAAGTCACTAACGGCAGCTAGAGGAAAGTAAATGCACGGCACATTTGTATTTCAACCGAGGTGCTAGTGGCATCTAGAGAAAAGTAAATAAATACGCCACTAGCTCTCGACTGAGTCACAAATGGCATCTAGAGAAAAGTAAATGTGTGAAGCCCCTGCACCTAATAACTGTCTTCACCCCCCCCATGCACTACTCGTGCTGAATCCACATCACGACCTTCTTAATAACTGCTAAGTCTTCTAGACAACCATAACTATTTAGCAGTTATTGCCAATCGCACGGCATGTGCGCACCGATGGCCAATCGTACGTACGTCCGAGATCTATATAAGACTCGTGACTCGTGATACACAAGTGTCAGGGCCAATGAATGCGACACAAACAAAGGTAGTCCCTTAACTCTAAGCCAAAGCAACTAAAATATAATAATTTGCAAGTACAATTTATATTTTCTAGAATAAGTAAAAATGCATGATATTGAGCAAGGAATTAAACAGTAAAGGCAAAGTGTCTTGCCTGGTAGAGCTCCTGGTGTACTAATGCTCAAGGTGGCACGACTGCGACTTCGATGCAACAACTACACAAGGTGACCTTGGTGGTGGTACGGATAGTTCTATCGGGTCCAGGACGATCAAATTAGTTAGGGTCGACATAAGGTTATACGAAATTGGTGGGAGGATAGAAAAAATAGGACTGGTCACGGACAGGGAGAAATAATCGAAGAAATTAGATAAAAATATCTGTATGATTTTAGAAAACTATTCTAATATTGGAAACTATATTTTATTAATAAAATAATGTTTGATAAATACTTGAAATATGTTACATAGTCAAATATCAGTAAATTTGTAAACTAAATTTTAATAATTTTTAATAATTATTATGAAAACCTTGAAAATTACGGGGTTAAAACCCAAATTTTAGAAGGTATTACAGTCCTATATTTTGAACTATATTTATAAATAAAAATAATCTTTAGGTAACACTGTAATTCTATGATAGTTTGTAAATAAATTTTTAGCAAAATATATACTTATAATTTAGATATTCAACTAAATAAATTTTAATAACATATATTGATTTTTAAGGCACAATAATAATTTTAATAACTATAATGATACTGCTATAATAATAAATGATAAAATAATAATACTAAAAATATGGTATTTTTCTACATATGTCTACCAATATACTAACTTAAACATAACAAAAATAATAATTTTAATGATAATAAAATAATAATGATAATAAAATAATAGATAAGGTAAAATAATACTTATCTAGATAATAATAATAGTACAATAATAATTAAATAATAATAATAATAATAATAATAATAATAATAATAATAATAATAATAATAATAAAACAGAATCAATTAAAGAAAATAACAACTTAATAATAATAATAATATAAAATAATAATAATATAATAATAATAATATAATAATAATGCTAAAGACTAAATAGCTCATAGCTGCTGTTCTCTCCTTCACAATACTCGAGAGAACAGTAAAAAATGAAATAAAAAAGAGAGAGAAAGAGAATTGGAGAGAGGGAGGAAGAGAAAAGCTCAGGAGAGAGGGCTGGGGAAGAAGGAGCAAAGATAGAAGAAGAAGAGGCGACGAGAGGGAGTGGGTTCGGGAGTTCAAGAGAGAGAGAGAAGAGCGGGACGAGAGGGAAAAGTGAGAAGGAGCGAGAGAGGAAGAAGAGAGCTGGGGTCGATGGGCGCGTCGGGCGGCGGCTGCTCCGGCGAGGTGGCCGGAGCACGGAGTGGGTTTCGGGAGGACGCCGGCATAGGACGGCGACTCAGGCGAAGAGTGGGGAAAGGGGCGGCGAACGGCAAAGTCGTGGCGGCTTCGCGGTCCGGCGGGGCTCGTTACGGAGGGTTTTTGGTCGGGCTCGCCGGCGGCGGCGACTAGGACGCGGAGGCGGTGGCTTTCCGGTGAGGGGGCAGAGCAGGATGCGGAGAGGGTTTGAGGGGGTCGTCGGCCACGACGATGACTGCGGGCGGCCGGGCGTTTTAGTCGAGGCGGCGGTGATGGGAAGGCGCGCGTGGCTACGGCGCTATGGTCGAAAGGCCGGCGTAGGCCGGCGGGGGTGCGACTCGACGAGGGAAGCTGCGGCGTACGGGAGACCGGAGAGGGCCGAATGGCATGAGGGCTGACGGGGACGGGTGCGGCTCCGGTGCGGCACGAGAAGTGGGTTCGTCTCCGGGCGGAGCTCGCGGCTTGACGAGGCCGGCGCGACGAGAAGGCTGCCACACTTTTGGATCGGTTGAGGAAAATTTTTTAAGTTAGAATTGGTAACATCTATTGTGTTATTAGTTGGTTGTTATATTGAATAAACAAGTGGGATTATACGATGCTAAAAAGAATTACTGATGTTCGGAAGAGAAGTTATACCGTAGCTCGTTCGTCTTCCCTATCACTAAACTGGCTGAAATGCATATTTATGGGATGCCTAAAATATGTATGATTCCAACAAACTGGTATGCAGAATTCTAACGAAGCCACGGGGATTATCATGTGCTAAGGATTTGCACGAGTGTTGGAGAAAAGATCAAAAAGATGGTAAACTATGTTGAATCAATTGGGATGCTGTAACGAGACGGTATATTACTTGAAATCATTCGAGAGATTACGGAGTAATATTAATTAGAGCAAGTTGATCGTTGAGAATTTTATGAAAAGTCGGTTGAAGTTTTGGGGATGAGTTTTGTTTTAAGTTTCGAGGACGAACCTTTTTCTGAGTGGTATATATTGTAGTGCCCCGACCCGCAAGATGCCTTATGATGGATGGTTGGTTCGATGAAGCCTTGTTGGACTTGGGAATATGCGAATGATTGCTTGGAAGGCTATGCAATCGTGGCAGGAATCGTTCTTGAATGTGAGTAGTGTGCACGGAGGCTCGGGACGGGGACACGGCTCGCGGTCGGGTGAGTGGTGGCGATGGGATTTCGTTTATTTGTTTTCTCTTTTCTTTGATGGTGGTGATTTGGGATGGCTCGTCCATGGCTTTAGTTGGTGGTGACAGGGTGTTAATGGTGAGGGTGGTGGTTATGCTGGGTTAGCAGGAGACTGGTGAGGGTTTATCGTCGACGGTCAATGATGGTGGTGGTGGAGTTTGCCAGACTTTGGTAGTGGTGGTAATGAGGGATACGTGGGGTGGAGTTGCTGTAGACGTGGTGTCGGGTCTTGATCGGGATGGTACTGGACCAGCGTGGTGGCCGAGGGTGATGGTAGTTTTGGTTGTGGTCGAGAGCGGCCTTGGTCTGGGATGGTTATGGCTGGGACGGGAAGAGTGGGGCGAGGTTCGAACATGAGGTGGCAGGGTTCGGGCTGGGTTAGGATTAGTATTTATTGGTGTCGGGGTTTGTCCGATACGGAGAGATGGAATGTATTTGTAAATATGGAATAAGAAATTGGATAGGTGACATGGACACGATGCACGGTGGGTGGAAATTATTTGTGGAGTAATGATAAAAAGTTGGAGGAGTACTTGCATATTTATAGGATGTGGGAATTTCCAATTGGATATGAATTAGGATTATTTAAAACCCAAAATAGATATTTCATAATTAATTTAAAATCAATCAATTCAAATTCAAATCAAAATCTAATTTAAATCTAATTAATTTTTAGTTCAAAATCAAATGGGATGAATTAAATTTTAAATATTTAACTATTTAAATAAATCCAAAAATCAAATCAAGATTTAAATGGCCACAAAAACTTCCAAATATATTTTTCAAAATACCAATAATAATAATTTCAAAAATAATAAATTTTTTAAAATCTTTTTGAATAATAAAATATTAATAAATCTCAAAAATTATATTTTTATTTAAAATAGACTAATAAATAATTACGAAATATATGTAGGTACAAAATGATGTTCTCATAGTTATGCTTTTCTAGCATACAATAAAAAATATTATTTATTTAATAATTATGAGAAACGAAAGACTTTATAAATAAAATAACAAACTTGAAAATTTTTGGAACGATAACAAAATAATTGTTATGTATATTATTTTGAAACTTTAAAAATAGAAAAATAATATTTTCAAAAATATGTACGCTCGCACATAATCGCACCGTCAAGCAATTTCGAAAAAAAAATTTCGTGCGCGACGTAAAATACGACTACACGACGTACAATACAAAATTTTAAATCAGTACTAAATTTAGTAAATAAAATAAAAAAATAGTAAAAATTTAGGGGTTTTACATCCTACCCAACTTAAAAGAATTTCGTCCTCAAATTACGGATTTAGTAGGGGGTGAGATGGCACAACGGTAGATAGAAGGGTTCGAAGTTTATATGGTCGTAGTCTAGGTTGAAGATATGATTAAGAGACGATTGTAATCACTCTTAAATTCAAGTGATTAGAAGTCAAGATTGTAGATTTAGGGTCGAGGGAAGGTCGAGTAGTTCAAGACAAAGATATGGCAACATCGAGTGATAATGGTCATAGGTGATAGGATGGTTAGAGGAAGTTCTAGTATAACGCATTCGTCCTTCTAAAATAGGTGAAGGCGAAAGCAATCTAGAGTTCGAAGAAGGCGTTATCGAATACGAATATGTGATTCAAAGGCGACCGAATAATTTCAAAAAGAATTTTTTAGGCAGTCGTGGATGAGACTCTAAAGGACAAGTTTAACTACATCTCCATCCACGTAGAACAATAGATAAAAGCGAACCAAAGTGCACTTGGTTGATCAGACCATTATGCACCGGTTCTGATTAGACAATATGCTAGTGAGCGCTCAACATATGTCATGAACAAACTCGATAAAGAATAAGCTTGCAAAAACTAGGCTACATTAGCATCATTAGTCAAAACGGTAAATACATAGGTACGAGAGATTAAGATTTAAAGAAGGTAGAATGATTCTAAGTCATACAGTCGTCCTATAGTCTTCTTGTCCAAGTCCTTGGTTGGCTAGACGGGTAGGTCCTCTAGATTCTAGGATCTAAATAAGCTTGCTAATATAGGTCACTAGGTCAAAGGGGTTGCTAGTTCATAAGGTATTCTACCCAACTTAAAGAATTAAACTAATGGTGTTTTGGGACAACTAACTAGTAGGGTCAATCTCTAGCAAGCACGAAGGAAAGATAAGAATAGGGATGGAAGGAAGCAAGCAAGATGCAATTGATGAGTCAAACGGTAGATAAAATCAAGAAAGAGGTCAATTATGTGGATGAGATCCTAATCTTCTAATCCTATACGCAGGCTTGCTTGGTACGGTAAAGTAACCAAACAATTTATCTTGACCTGCATGGGCCACCACAAAAACATGTAACGCCCCAGTCCCAAAATACGTAGGACTAGGAACGTAGACATGCCAGTTGTATTCATACGAAGTATCCTCCAATATATGGAAATCTCGTATGAATACATAAGATGTGAAATGCAGTAGAAATCATAACAACTAATCTCATCCACACAAAAAAAAGAAAAAAAGATTTTAATAATGATTATGAATTTTCTAGATAAATATGTTGGGCGGAGACAAATCCACTACCAACAAGTAAAGGAAAAATACATAACAAAAGAAAGATTTTGGGCGAGTGAAGCGAAGACGATCCAAGTGCAATCATCCTCGTAGAGAAGCAATGATCACGGCGAGAGCTAGAACACCTGCGACAAACAATAGCACACACCTGGCGAGATAACCAGGTCCTCAGAGGGACGTAACAAGACACATAATATCATACCATAAACTGATAATAAAAGCTCAACAAAAGAGTATAATAACTAAACAAATAAAGGTCCTTAACCATTCTAGGTGTAGATGCATTTTGAAGACAACGTTCCACACAAGGGCTCCCGAAGCTAGAAACACGGCGCATTAGCGTTTCAACCAAGGAACTAGTGACGTCTAGAGAAAAGTAAATGCACGGTCCATTAGCACTCGAGCGAGAACTAAGGGGCGTCTAGAGAAAAATAAATGCACGACCACTAGCTCTTGGGTGAGTCACTAACGGCAGCAAGAGGAAAGTAAATGCACGGCACATTTGTGTTTCAACCGAGGAACTAGTGGCATTTAGAGAAAAGTAAAAAATGTACGGCCACTAGCTCTCGACTGAGTCACAAATGGCAGCTAGAGAAAAGTAAATGTGTGAAAGCCCCTGCGCCTAATAACTGTCTTCACCCTCCCCATGCACTACTCGTGCTGAATCCACATCACGACCTTCTTAATACTGTTAAGTCTTCTAGACAACCATAACTATTTAGCAGTTATTGCCTATCGCACGGCATGTGCGTACCGATGGCCAGTCGATACGTACGTCCGAGATCTATATGAGACTCGTGACTCGTGATACACAAGTGTCAGGGCCAATGAATGCGACACAAACAAAGGTAGTCCCTTAACTCTAAGCCAAATGCAATTAAAATATAATAATTTGCAAGTACAATTTATATTTTAGAATAAGTAAAACATGCATGATATTGAGCAAGGAATTAAATAGTAAAGGCAAAGTGTCTTGCCTAGTAGAGCTCCTGGTGTACTGCAATGCTCAAGGTGGCACGACTGCGACTTCGGTGCAACAACTACACAAGGTGACCTCGGGTGGTGGTACGGATAGTTCCATCGGGTCCAGGACGATCAAATTAGTTAGGGTCGACATAAGGTTATACGAAATTGGTGGGAGGATAGAGAAAATAGGACTGGTCACGGACAGGGAGAAATAATCGAAGAAATTAGATAAAAATATCTGTATGATTTTAGAAAACTATTCTTAATATTGGAAACTATATTTTATTAGTAAAAATAATGTTTGATAAATACTTGAAATATATGTTACATAGTCAAAATATCAAGTAAATTTGTAAACTAAAATTTAATAATTTTTAATAAATTATTATGAAAACCTTGAAAATTATTACAGGGTTAAAACCCAAATTTTTAGAAGGTATTCCAGTCCTATATTTTTGAACTATATTTATAAATAAAAATAATCTTTAGGTAACACTGTAATTCTATGATAGTTTGTAAATAAATTTTTAATAGAAATTATAACTATATAATTTAGATATTCAACTAAATAAATTTTAATAACGCATATTGATTTTTAAGGCACAATAATAATTTTAATAACTATAATGATACTGCTATAATAATAAATGATAAGAATAATAATACTAAAATATGGTATTTTTCTACATATGTCTACCAATATACTAACATTAAACATAACAAAAATAATAATTTTAATGATAATAAAATAATAAGATAAGGTAAAATAATACTTATCTAGATAATAATAATAATAATAATAATAATAATAATATAATAATAATAATAAATAATAATAATAATAATAATAATAATAATAATAATAAAATAAAATTGAATCAATTAAAGAAAATAACAACTTAATAATAATAATAATATAATAATATAATAATAATGCTAAAGACTAAAAGTAGCTCATAGCTGCTGTTCTCTCCTTCACAGTACTCGAGAGAACAGTAAAAACCGAAAATAAAAATGAGAGAGAAAGAGAATTGGAGAGAGGGAGAAAGAGAAAGCTCAGGAGAGAGGGCTGGGGAAGAAGGAGCGAAGAGGGAAGAGAGAAGAGGGGACGAGAGGGAGTGGGTTCGGGAGTTCAGGAGAGAGAGGAGCGGGACGAGAGGGAAAAGTGAGGAAGGAGCGAGAGAGGAAGAAGAGAGCTGGGGGTCGATGGGCGCGTCGGGCGGCGGCTGCTCCGACGAGTTGGCCGGAGGGCGGAGTGGGTTTCGTGAGGACGGCGGCGTAGGACGGCGACTCAGGCGGAAGAGGATGGGGAAAGGGGCGACGAGCGGCGAAGTCGTGGCGGCTTCGCGGTCCGGTGGGGCTCGTTGCGGAGGGTTTTTGGTCGGGCTCGCCGGCGGTGGCGCGACTAGGACGCGGAGGCGATGGCTTTCCGGTGAGGGGGCAGAGCGGGATGCGGAGAGGGTTTGAGGGGGTCGTCGGCCACGACGATGACTGCGGGCGGCCGGGCATTTTAGTCGAGGCGGTGGTGATGGGGAGGCGCGCGGTGGCTACGGCGCTGGGGTCGAAAGGCCGACGTAGGGCGGCGGGGGTGCGACTCGACGAGGGAGCTGCGGCGTACGGGAGACCGGAGAGGGCCGAGCGGCGCAAGGGCTGACAGGGACGGGTGCGGCTCCGGTGCGGCGCGAGAAGTGGGTTCGTCTCCGGGCGGAGCTCGCGGCTTGACGAGGCCGACGCGGCGAGAAGGCTGCCACGCGTACGGAGGCTCGGGATGGGGACACGGCTCGCGATCGGGTGAGTGGTGGCGATGGGATTTCGTTTATTTGTTTTCTCTTTTCTTTGATGTGGTGATTGGGATGGCTCGTCCATGCTTTAGTTTGGTGACGGTGGTTTAATGGTGAGGGTGGTGGTTATGCTGGGTTTACGCAGGAGACTGGTGAGGGTTTATCGTCGACGTCAATGATTGTGTGGAGTTTGCCAGACTTTGGTAGCGGTGGTAATGAGGGATACGCTGGTGGAGTTGCTGTTGACGTGGGTCGGTCTTGATCGGTATGGTACTGGACCAGCGTGGTGGCCGGGGGTGATGGTAGTTTTGGTTGTGGTAGAGCGCCTTGGTCGGGATGGTTATGGCTGGGACGGGAAAGGTGGGGCGAGGTTCGAACAGGAGGTGGCAGGGTTAGGGCTGGGTTAGGATTAGTAATTTATTGGTGTCCGGTTTGTCCGATACGGAGAGATGGAATGTATTTGTAAAATATGGAATAAGAATTGGATAGGTGACACGGACACGATGCACGTTGGGTGGAAATTATTTGTGGAGTATGATAAAAGTTGGAGGAGTACCTGCCTATTTATAGGATTGGGAATTCCAATTAGATATGAATTAGATTATTTAAAACCCAAAATAGATATTTCATAATTAATTTAAATCAATCAAATTCAAATTCAAATCAAAATCTAATTTAAATCTAATTAATTTTTAGTTCAAATCAAATGGGATGAATCAAATTTTAAATATTAAACTATTTAAATAAATCCCAAAAATCAATCAAGATTTAATGGCCACAATACTTCCAAATATATTTTTCAAAATACAATAATAATAATTTCGAAAATAAAATATTTTTAAATACTTTTTGAATAATAAAATTTAATATTAATAAATCTCGAAAATTATATTTTTATTTAAAATAGACTAATAAATAATTATGAATATATATGTAGGTACAAAATGATGTTCTCATAATTATGTTTTTCTAGCATACAATAAAAAATATTATTTATTATTAATAATTATGAGAAACGAAAGACTTTATAAATAAAATAACAAACTTGAAAAATTTTGGAACGATAACAAAATAATTGTTATGTATATTATTTTGAAACTTTAAAAATAGAAAAATAATATTTTCAAAAATATGTACGCTCGCACATAATCGCACTCGTCGAGCAATTTCGAAAAATAAAATTTCGTGCGCGACGTAAAATACGACTGCGCGACGTACAATACAAAATTTTAAATCAGTACTAAATTTAATAAATAAAAAAATAGTAGAAATTTAGGTGTTTTACAATCTTTTTTATTAATTCGTTTCAAATGTTTAATTCAGAGTTTAGTAATTTTAAATCTCAAAATAATATAATTAATATTATTTTATAAATTAATTATTCTTTACTCAGCAACTGTCTCAAATTAGTTGTAGGAGTACTGTCCCAGCTAATAGAGGTTCACCGGGGAACTCTTAAGTACCGTTTCGCTTCGACCGTAGTCGTGGGGACAGACATACTCTTTTTAGGCTTGTCTCGAAAACAGTTTTTGAGTATCGAATAAATTAATTAATAAAACAAAATTAATTAATATTATTGATATCTAAAATTCCTAATTCTCGATGTAAATAATTGAAACGATCTTCCGCTAGAGGTTTTGTGAGTATGTCAGCTAATTGATTCTGTGTGTCTATGTATACAAGGTCTATATCTCCATTTTGTTGATGATCTCTAAGAAAGTGATGTCGAATCTCGATATGTTTAGTACGAGAGTGTCACCCCCATTTCTCGTATTTCGTATTTTGTGCGTATTTTGATTTTATCAGGTATTTTAATTTTCTGTACTTGCAGTATTCCTGGCTTCTCGTATTTTGCTCGGTTTTATTTTTGAGGAGACTTGGCTTGGTTTGACTTGGTTTAGCATGGTTTGGTTCCATTTTGGTTTATTGTTGGACCACCCTAACCTATACTACCCCTCAAGCTCACCCCACCACCACCATTTAATACCATTCCCCTCTCTCTCTCCTCACATTTACTTTCATTTATTTCCCCACCAAGAAACCCCCTTCTTCCTCCATCCTCCAAACCCTAGTGGAAGAGAGGCAAGTTGCATCTTGCCAAACATGAGAATCCACTTTCATGAGTTCATCACTTAGCTTAGCTCATTGGGAGTAACTTTAGTTCTTTGTATTTTCGGATTTGGGGTTTTGTGGAGCTTGAATCTTGTACTTTACATTTTCGGATTTTACATGTTTTGATGTGTTTGGCCGATCTTGGGTGGGATTTGATGTGCTCATGTGGTAGAGAATCAAATTTCACCCAAGATGGACCCTTGGAAGTTTGGATTTGGAGCTCGGATGGCCGAGTTGTGATGTTGCTAAGTTTTCGGCCATGGTGTTCTTCCTTGGGAAGAAGATGACTCTGTGGTAGCCGATGGCGCCTATTTCCCCTGCGTAGGTCCGATGGCGCCTACTTTGGCCGCTTGCCCTTGCAAGTGCGCCTCTTGGCCGCACGCTCCTTAGCGCTGCGCGTCTCTTCCGAACAGAACGCTTCATAGCGCCTGTTCTCCTTGACTTGGTCGATGGCGCCTATTCTGTGAACTAGGCGCGGTTGGCCAATGGCGCCTACTTCTCCTTTGATTAGGCGCAGTTGGCCGGCCATCCTCGACTAGGCGCCATCTGTCCCATCCTCGACTAGGCGCCATCTGTCCCATCAGACTGGGCGCCAAACTGTCCCATCAGTGGTAGGCGCAGTTCATTCTATGAACTAGGCGCGGTTCATTCCCCATGACCTAGGCGCACTTGGGCCGGCCTTATCCTAGGCGCACTTCAGTGAGCATGGTAGGCGCACTTTAGGGTGCTGCCTACTAGGCGCCCTCTAGTGCCCTCAACCTAGGCACACTCTAGAGTGTTGTCAACCCCCCCCTTTTTTGGCACACTCTAGTGTGTTGCCACCCTGGCCTGCCCTGGTGTACCTGCATCCCTTGTGCCCCCAGAATCTGCTTATTTCTGGGTTTTATTTTAATGAATTGGAGCTTCAAGGATTTTGTTGCCCACGTCACGACTTGGCTCGACTTGGCACTTTTGACACAACTTGGAGTTTTGCCATTTTCTTGATCTTGACATGATTTGAGTTGACTTTTCATAAATTGTGACTAGAACTATATAACTGGAACCTGTTAACTTGACAACTTGCTAGTGGCCCGCGGCGGCGCACTTCCTTGTAACATGACATGATAATATGATAACTTGACAACTTGAGCTGCTGAGGCAGGCTTACTTGACTTGCTACGTGACTTGACACCGTGGGTGTGCATCTTGTGCTTGATTAATCTACTGGTCCAGTCTTGCATCATGTCTAGGACGTGAACCTCTGGGTACCACGGCCAGAGGTTCACATGAATTCGAACTAGGTAAATGATTAGTTCACAAAACTAGAACATGGAGATTTCCCGGCTACAGGCAATCCCGTTACCTGGGCGGCCTTGGGAATTGATGCTTGCCGACGAGTAGGGCACAATTCCAGCACACTGTTAGGTGTTGCACCCCTTGATGGTACTTGAGGGTACACTTGTCTCTCGGACAATGTACCCACCTGTACCCAGCTCCTTGCTTGCGTTCTGGGTAGCCTGGATAGTCTGCAGGGCCTGTGGCTGATAGGAACATCTCATTGCATCTTGCTAGTAACTAGGTTGTGACAACCCTAGTTAGTTAATTTATCAAGCCGTAGGACTTGCTTGGTCGTTGTGAAATGGTTGGCGTCTGGTCTTGTCTAGCCTTGTCTTGCTTGCCTAGTCTTGCCTAGGCCTGATCTAGTCCCTGTACCTGGCTCTCATCCCGAGCATGCTTGTCTTTATTTTAATTTTAGATAAATGGTCTAGCGCATGCGTTATTCAGGCGAAGGGTTACAACCCCGGTCCTTGTTTGGTTTAAGGGTTGTAACCTGGGAGACCGGAATATTCTCATGTTATGACCAGTTATCGCCCTATTACATGTATTTCTTTCTTGTACCTTTATTTTCATTCCGACTTGATATGCTGGTTTTAGTTCTTGTGCATGGCCTCCTTTGTGGCACTTGCTCTTTCTGGGGTCTGACCCAGCTGGTTTTGTATGGCCAGATTTCGGAGCAGCTACCGAGGATCTACCGCAGTTCCAGCCCGATGGTGTCAACTAGAAGAAACCGGGGCCAAGAGTGGGTTTCTATTTTTGTACCGCTCACTCATATGTAAATTAAATATTCTTTTGAGGCGTTTGCCGGCGAGCACCTGTTAGCTCGTATGTACATTTTCTTGATGCTGTAAACATGATGAACAGATCCTAGGGTTGATCATGTATGATGTACTCTTTGCTAGTCCTGACATTTTGTAAGACTAGCTGCTTGATCATCCAATATGTAATATTTGGGACGCCTTGTATTTATATATTTGATGCTCAGACATCTTGTAATCTTAACACTTGTTTGAGATTGAGACAATAGGCTTGCTAATGACCACAGGAGACTGATGGCTTGTAGTTAACCCTCATATTTCTAGACAGCCGTGACCGTATACCGAGGTGTTTTCCATTTCGATATACGTAGCTGGCTGTGTATGCCCCCGCTCTCCAGTATTCTGGTTCTGGGGCGTTACACGGTTTAAGTGGTGGCCCATGCAGGTCTTGAAAATTCAAGAAATGTGAGGGTTACCGGTAGATGTCTCAATCAGTAATCTCCCTTGATCTCTGCTCGTACTCTCTATTCCCTGGGAATCTTGATTCGGTCACTTGCATGCATCCTTGCTCTTTCACTGTCCTTCCTTATCGTTTCCCCCTGTCGTCTTCTTCAGCGGCACTGTTCCCGGACGTGCCGATCAGCCAGGAGAAGCCCAGCATGAACCCCAGCAACAAGAGGAGCAGTCTCAGGACTCTGGAGCGGCCTCTAGAGTTGTACCTTCTGGAGGTCAGGAACCTCGCGTTCATGAAGCTCAGCCCGTTCCGCCTGTGAGACAAGAGGAGGGAGCCTTGGTAGGGCTTATCAGAGATTTGCTTGCAGCCCAGGATCGTCGAGGCGACGCCCTGCACCAGGAAGTTCATGAAGCACTGAATAGAGGAGGTCACCAAGGGAACCAGGCGGCCAACAGTTTCAAGCGCTTGAACCCTCCGTTCTTCGATGGCAACGAAGACGCAATCGCCGCGGATGCATGGCTTCAGGATACCGAGGTAGTTCTGGAAGCGGCGAGGACTCCAGAGAATGAGAAGGTGGCGGTGGTCCGCCTACAGTTGTTGGATCTTGCCCGCAATTGGTGGGCAGCTCAGGCCATGGGATTGGCAGCGCCAGTCCCTTGGGCAGTATTTAGGGAGAGGTTCCAGACGAAGTACTTCGATGCCGTGGCACGGTACGATTTGCAGACTAGATTCACCAACCTGAAGCAAGGGGGCAGGACGGTCGATGGCTATGCGACCGAGTTTTCGAGGCTGAGTAGGTTTGCCCCCACCTTGGTGGCAACCGAGTATGATCGGGCCCAGCGTTTCCAGCAAGGGCTCCACTTGGAGATTTTGTTAGCAGTTGAGCAGTTCGAGCACCAGACGTTCGACGCCGTGTTGAGGGCAGCCAGGAGGCATGAATACACCTCCCAGAGGATTATGGATAGGACCGGAAGTAGGAAGCGGTCCCACAGCCAGTCGCACCAGTCGTCAGCACCAGCCCCGGCAGCTAGGGGTATTACGATTGGAGCTCCGAGGCGGACGGCCTCAATAACGTCGGACCGGCATTCGACCCCGACGTTTCCTCAGCAGCAGCAGAAGCAGAAATCTTCTTCCACAGTAGGATGTTCATACTGTGGGAAGCCGGGCCATGTGGTGGCAGAGTGTCGGAGGGCACAGGGATTGTGCCTAGCTTGTGGGGCGGCGGACCATAGGATAGGGTCGTGCCCAAATCGAGGGAGTTTATCCTCGTCCAACCTTACTAGTCCTTCAGTTAGGGGACCAGCACCAGTACAGCAGCAGCACCCGAGGCCGATGTTGCCTCAGAATCAAGCTTTTCAGCAGCAGAGTCCCCAGCAGTATGCTCAGGCCCAGGCTCAGATTCAGGCCAGGCATAGAGGTAATCAGCAGAGAGGACAGGCACCCAGAGGTCAAGTGATGGCAATGACCGCAGCAGAAGAGGTAGCGCCAGGTGAGGTTGTGGCAGGTACAATTCTCGTCAACTCTACCCCAGCATCAGCATTATTTGATCCTGGTGCATCGCATTTATTTATGTCTGCACGATTCGCGACACGGATAGGATTGGAGCCCGAGTCATTATCAGTGAGGCTTAATGTGCTTACTGGTAATGGTCTTGTGGGAGTAGATCGAGTATTTTTCCTCGTGTCGGATCGTAGTTAGCGGTAGGGAGTTCCCCGCTAGATTGGTAGAGTTTCCCCTGGCAGATTATGATGTAGTCCTAGGTATGGACTGGTTGAGAGATCATTATGCCAGGATAGACTGCCACATTGGCAGAGTTATCTTTAGTATCCCCGGAGAGCCAGAGTTTTCATTTTCCAGAGGCGCAGTAGAGCCTTCTTCCCCGGTATTGCGGATGGCAGTAGCAGCAGTGCAGTTGCCCAGGATTGTGGACGAGTTTCCAGATGTCTTCCCAGAGGAGCTTCCAGGTATGCCGCCAGAGAGGAAGATCGAGTTCACCATAGACTTGATCCCCGGAACCGCACCAGTGTCAGAGCGAGTCTACAGGATGGCGCCTTCAGAACTAGAGATTTTGTATAAGATGATTGAAGACTTGAGAACCAAAGGATTCATCCGTGCTAGTGGATCGCCTTGGGGAGCCCCTATGCTTCTTGTGAAGAAGAAAGATGGTACGTCCAGGCTATGTGTTGATTACCGTACCTTGAACTCAGTGACGATCAAGAACAGATACCCTCTCCCGAGGATTGATGACTTGTTCGACCAGCTTAAAGGGGCTTCAGTATTCTCGAAGATAGACTTGAGGTCAGGCTACCATCAGATCAGGGTCAGAGAGCAAGACATCCCGAAGACGGCGTTCAGATCAAGGTACGGGCATTGGGAGTTCCTAGTTATGCCCTTTGGAGCAACCAATGCGCCGGCAGTGTTCATGGATCTCATAAACCGTATCTTCATGCCTTACTTGGACCAGTTTGTGATCGTATTCATTGATGACATCCTGGTCTACAGCAAGAGTGAAGCAGAGCACGATCAGCATCTCAGAGTTGTCCTTCAGACACTTAGAGAACATCAGTTGTACGCCAAGTTCAGCAAATGCGAGTTCTGGCTCGATCACATTTCGTACTTGGGTCATATTATTACCCGTGGAGGAGTGGAAGTGGATCCCCAGAAGATTGTGGCCATTGAGTCGTGGCCAGTTCCTAGATCAGTAGCAGAGGTTCGCAGCTTTCTTGGATTGGCCGGCTATTACCGGCGATTTGTTTCAGATTTTGCTAGAATTTCAGCGCCGATGACCCAGTTGACCAGGAAGGATGTGCCATTTGTTTGGACAGCAGAGTGTCAGGAATCCTTTGAGAAATTGAAGCGAGGTTTGATGACGGCTCCCATTCTCACTCTTCCGGATGGGACCGGTGGATTCACAGTGTATTGTGATGCTTCAGGGAAGGGATTAGGATGTGTTCTGATGCAGCATGGGAAGGTAATTGCTTATGCTTCGCGGCAACTTCGCGATCATGAGAAGAATTACCCAACCCATGATTTGGAGCTAGCAGCAGTTATCTTTGCATTGAAGCTTTGGAGGCACTACTTGTATGGTGATAGAGTTGAGATTTTCACGGATCATAAGAGCCTGAAGTATGTATTTACCCAGAAGGACTTGAATATGCGGCAGAGAAGATGGCTAGAATTATTGGTGGATTATGATGTCAACTTGCGGTATCATCCAGGGAAGGCTAATGTTGTAGCAGACGCCTTGAGCAGACGAGCAGGAGTCTATCTCCTGACAGCGCAACCAGAATTATTGTCAGATCTTCAGAAGATGGGTATTGAAGTAATTCTTCCTTCCAGCGTGGCTTTGATGGCTAGTATTCAAGTTCAGTCCAGCATAGTTGAGAGGATCAAGGCAGCGCAGTCGGCAGACCAGAAGATTCAGCGGCTCAGAGCAGAATGTGAGGCAGGACGCAGACCAGAGTTGAACATTCATGAGGATGGTACACTTAGATATGGCTCGCGTCTTTGTGTGCCCAGTGGAGATATCAGACAGGAAGTCATGGCAGAAGCTCACAGTTCGCAGTATTCCATTCACCCAGGTGGCACGAAGATGTACAGAGATATCCGTCAGCACTTTTGGTGGAATGGCATGAAGCGAGATATAGCCCGATTTGTCTCGCGGTGTTTGGTTTGCCAACAGGTTAAAGCTGAACATCAGAGGCCAGCCGGACTACTTCAACCTTTGTCTATCCCAGAATGGAAATGGGAGCATATTACCATGGATTTCATCACAGGATTGCCGAGATCTCCAGCAGGCAAGGATGCTATTTGGGTTATCGTGGACAGGCTCACCAAGGTTGCGCACTTTCTCCCTTTCAGAGTTGGGCAGTCAACGGCGCAACTGGCAGACAGGTACCTCAGGCAGATTGTCAGGCTTCATGGAGTGCCAGTCAGCATAGTGTCAGACAGAGATTCGAGATTCACTTCTCACTTTTGGCGTAGTCTTCATCAGAGTTTGGGGACTCGTCTCAAGTTCACTTCAGCATATCATCCGCAGACAGATGGTCAGTCGGAGCGCACGATTCAGACTTTGGAAGATATGCTAAGAGCTTGTATGCTAGACTTCGGTGGTTCGTGGGAGGATCACCTGCACTTGGTGGAGTTCTCGTACAACAACAGCTACCAGGCCAGTATCCGGATGGCACCCTTCGAGGCCTTGTATGGCAGGAAGTGTAGGTCCCCGCTAGCATGGGACGATGTCGGAGAAAGGCAGATGCTCGGTCCGGAGATGATTTCTTAGACTGTCGAGGTAGTCAGGAGAGTCAGAGATCACATCCGAGTTGCTCAAGATCGCCAGCGCCGTTGGGCAGACTTGCATCGGCGTCCCGTAGAGTTTTCTGTAAACGACCATGTGTTCCTTAGGATCTCGCCCAACCGTGGCGTCATTCGCTTTGGCACACGGGGAAAGCTTAGTCCTAGGTATATAGGGCCGTTTAGTATCCTGGAGCGAGTAGAAGATGTGTCCTATCGTCTCGCTCTTCCACCGTCGCTAAGCAAGGTGCATGATGTCTTCCATGTATCTCAATTACGACAGTACATCCCGGACACGAACCATATCCTGGATCATTCGAATTTGGTCGTTGGTACCGACCTTTCGTATGAGGAAAAGCCCGTGTCTATATTGGACCGGAGAGAGAAGATCCTCAAGAACAAGACTATTAATCTAGTCCGTGTTGCTTGGGGTCATCACTCTCTGGGAGAGTCAACGTGGGAGCGTGAGGACGACATCCGATCGCGTTATCCCTATTTGTTTGACTCGTAAGGTATAATGTCTTCCTTGTGCCTTACACCCGTTCCATCCTTGATTGAATGCATGATTGTATGGCTGCCTGCTTAGCGTAACTTGCCTGTGATTAGTCTAGCCTGTCGTGGCAATCTCTAGCTCCTTGATTAAATTCCGAGGACGGAATTCTTTTAAGGTGGGTAGAGTTGTCACCCCCATTTCTCGTATTTCGTATTTTGTGCGTATTTTGATTTTATCAGGTATTTTAATTTTCTGTACTTGCAGTATTCCTGGCTTCTCGTATTTTGCTCGGTTTTATTTTTGAGGAGACTTGGCTTGGTTTGACTTGGTTTAGCATGGTTTGGTTCCATTTTGGTTTATTGTTGGACCACCCTAACCTATACTACCCCTCAAGCTCACCCCACCACCACCATTTAATACCATTCCCCTCTCTCTCTCCTCACATTTACTTTCATTTATTTCCCCCACCAAGAAACCCCCTTCTTCCTCCATCCTCCAAACCCTAGTGGAAGAGAGGCAAGTTGCATCTTGCCAAACATGAGAATCCACTTTCATGAGTTCATCACTTAGCTTAGCTCATTGGGAGTAACTTTAGTTCTTTGTATTTTCGGATTTGGGGTTTTGTGGAGCTTGAATCTTGTACTTTACATTTTCGGATTTTACATGTTTTGATGTGTTTTGGCCGATCTTGGGTGGGATTTGATGTGCTCATGTGGTAGAGAATCAAATTTCACCCAAGATGGACCCTTGGAAGTTTGGATTTGGAGCTCGGATGGCCGAGTTGTGATGTTGCTAAGTTTTCGGCCATGGTGTTCTTCCTTGGGAAGAAGATGACTCTGTGGTAGCCGATGGCGCCTATTTCCCCTGCGTAGGTCCGATGGCGCCTACTTTGGCCGCTTGCCCTTGCAAGTGCGCCTCTTGGCCGCACGCTCCTTAGCGCTGCGTGCCTCTTCCGAACAGAACGCTTCATAGCGCCTGTTCTCCTTGACTTGGTCGATGGCGCCTATTCTGTGAACTAGGCGCGGTTGGCCAATGGCGCCTACTTCTCCTTTGATTAGGCGCAGTTGGCCGGCCATCCTCGACTAGGCGCCATCTGTCCCATCCTCGACTAGGCGCCATCTGTTCCATCAGACTGGGCGCCAAACTGTCCCATCAGTGGTAGGCGCAGTTCATTCTATGAACTAGGCGCGGTTCATTCCCCATGACCTAGGCGCAGTTGGGCCGGCCTTATCCTAGGCGCACTTCAGTGAGCATGGTAGGCGCACTTTAGGGTGCTGCCTACTAGGCGCCCTCTAGTGCCCTCAACCTAGGCACACTCTAGAGTGTTGTCAACCCCCCCCTTTTTTGGCACACTCTAGTGTGTTGCCACCCTGGCCTGCCCTGGTGTACCTGCATCCCTTGTGCCCCCAGAATCTGCTTATTTCTGGGTTTTATTTTAATGAATTGGAGCTTCAAGGATTTTGTTGCCCACGTCACGACTTGGCTCGACTTGGCACTTTTGACACAACTTGGAGTTTTGCCATTTTCTTGATCTTGACATGATTTGAGTTGACTTTTCATAAATTGTGACTAGAACTATATAACTGGAACCTGTTAACTTGACAACTTGCTAGTGGCCCGCGGCGGCGCACTTCCTTGTAACATGACATGATAATATGATAACTTGACAACTTGAGCTGCTGAGGCAGGCTTACTTGACTTGCTACGTGACTTGACACCGTGGGTGTGCATCTTGTGCTTGATTAATCTACTGGTCCAGTCTTGCATCATGTCTAGGACATGAACCTCTGGGTACCACGGCCAGAGGTTCACATGAATTCGGACTAGGTAAATGATTAGTTCACAAAACTAGAACATGGAGATTTCCCGGCTACAGGCAATCCCGTTACCTGGGCGGCCTTGGGAATTGATGCTTGCCGACGAGTAGGGCACAATTCCAGCACACTGTTAGGTGTTGCACCCCTTGATGGTACTTGAGGGTACACTTGTCTCTCGGACAATGTACCCACCTGTACCCAGCTCCTTGCTTGCGTTCTGGGTAGCCTGGATAGTCTGCAGGGCCTGTGGCTGATAGGAACATCTCATTGCATCTTGCTAGTAACTAGGTTGTGACAACCCTAGTTAGTTAATTTATCAAGCCGTAGGACTTGCTTGGTCGTTGTGAAATGGTTGGCGTCTGGTCTTGTCTAGCCTTGTCTTGCTTGCCTAGTCTTGCCTAGGCCTGATCTAGTCCCTGTACCTGGCTCTCATCCCGAGCATGCTTGTCTTTATTTTAATTTTAGATAAATGGTCTAGCGCATGCGTTATTCAGGCGAAGGGTTACAACCCCGGTCCTTGTTTGGTTTAAGGGTTGTAACCTGGGAGACCGGAATATTCTCATGTTATGACCAGTTATCGCCCTATTGCATGTATTTCTTTCTTGTACCTTTATTTTCATTCCGACTTGATATGCTGGTTTTAGTTCTTGTGCATGGCCTCCTTTGTGGCACTTGCTCTTTCTGGGGTCTGACCCAGCTGGTTTTGTATGGCCAGATTTCGGAGCAGCTACCGAGGATCTACCGCAGTTCCAGCCCGATGGTGTCAACTAGAAGAAACCGGGGCCAAGAGTGGGTTTCTATTTTTGTACCGCTCACTCATATGTAAATTAAATATTCTTTTGAGGCGTTTGCCGGCGAGCACCTGTTAGCTCGTATGTACATTTTCTTGATGCTGTAAACATGATGAACAGATCCTAGGGTTGATCATGTATGATGTACTCTTTGCTAGTCCTGACATTTTGTAAGACTAGCTGCTTGATCATCCAATATGTAATATTTGGGACGCCTTGTATTTATATATTTGATGCTCAGACATCTTGTAATCTTAACACTTGTTTGAGATTGAGACAATAGGCTTGCTAATGACCACAGGAGACTGATGGCTTGTAGTTAACCCTCATATTTCTAGACAGCCGTGACCGTATACCGAGGTGTTTTCCATTTCGATATACGTAGCTGGCTGTGTATGCCCCCGCTCTCCAGTATTCTGGTTCTGGGGCGTTACAGAGAGTGACATACTGGATTCTTAGTCAAATTAATAGAACTAGTGTTGTCACAGAAAATGGGTATGTATGTAAAATGCAATCCATAGTCTTCTAAAGTTTGTTTCATCCACAAAATTTGTGCACAACAACGTCCTACGGCGATATACTCAGCCTCGGTTGTTGATAATGCAACAGAATTTTGCTTCTTACTAAACCAAGAGACTAGAGCTTTTCCTAGGAAATGACATGTGCCGCTAGTGCTTTTTCTATCTACTTTGCATCCGGCAAAATCAGCATCAGAATATTCGGTCAGGTCAAACGACGTGGTTTTGGGATACCATAAGCCGACAGAAAAAGTGCCTTTAGGTATCGAAAGTTATGCTTAACTGCGCACAAATATGATTCCTTAGGATTAGCTTGAAAGCTGCACATAAGCAAACACTAAACATAATGTCTGGTCGACTAGCAGTTAAATATAGCAAACTACCGATCATACCTCGATACTTACGTATGTCGACGGGTTTGCCTTGTTCATCAATATCAAGCTTGGTTGAGGTCGTCATTGGAGTGCTAAGTGGCTTTGCTGCTTCCATGTCGAACTTCTTTAACAGATCCTTTGTGTACTTTGCTTGATTTATGAACGTCCCATTGTTGGTTTGTTTGATTTGGAGTCCGAGAAAGAATTTCAGCTCTCTCATCATGCTCATCTCAAACTCATTCTGCATATACTTTAAAAATTCTTGACAAAGAGATTCATCAGTAGATCCAAAAATAATATCATCTACATAGACTTGAATCAAAAGAATATTATTATTCAAAGATTTTATAAATAATGTAGTGTCAACCTTTCCATTTGAAAAACCGTTATCAAGTAGAAAAGAGTTTAGACGATCGTACCAAGCACGAGGGGCTTGTTTCAAACCGTATAAGGCTTTCTTTAACTTGAAAACATATTCAGGAAATTTAAAATCAGTAAAACCGGAAGATTGAGCTACATAAACTTCTTCTTTTATAAAATTATTTAAAAATGTGCTTTTGACATCCATTTGAAATAACTTAAAATTATGAAAATATGCAAATACAAATAACATGCGAATGGATTCTAATCTCGCAACTGGGGCATAAGTCTCATCGTAGTCGATACCTTCTGTTTGATTGTATCCTTGAGCTACGAGTCGAGCCTTATTACGAGTCACTAAACCATTCTCGTTCAATTTATTTCGGAATACCCATCGGGTGCCAATGATCGGATGATCAATAGGCTTGGGAATAAGTTCCCAACTTGATTCCGTTCGAATTGGTTTAATTCCTCTTGCATAGCATCTAACCAAAAATTATCACTACATATTTCATCATATTTTTGGGTTCAAACTGCGAGACAAAAGCAACACAAGAAGCTATATCTTTATTCGAGGAACGAGTACTTACATCCTTGGTAATCTCACCAATTACCAAGTCCTTTGGATGATTAGCCAAGAATCTCATATCTTTTGGTGTAGTCTCGAGATTGCTAGTTCTGGCTTCTTTACTTGGAGGTTCATCTGATGCCTGATATGATGGTTCTGCATCTTTGTGTGAAGGTTTTGCAGTAGCTGTACTTGGTGTGATTATGTCTTCATTGTCATCATCGTCTAAGTGTTGATTTAGCTCATTGAACTTGACATTGATAGATTCTTCGATGATCATGGTTCTTTTGTTGAAAACTCTGTATCCTTTGCTCTTTGCTGCATAACCTAAAATATACCTTCATAAGGCCTTTTCATCAAATTTACTCAAACTATCTTTAGTATTAAGAATAAAACATTTACAACCAAAGATCTTGAAATATGAAACATTTGGTGTTCTATCAAACCATAGTTCATAGGGAGTCTTTTTCGATATAGGTCGAATTAGAACCCTATTGAGAATATAGCATGCTGTATTTACAGCTTCAGCCCATAAGTATCTAGGTAGACTAAACTGGTTTAACATTACTCTAGCCATTTCAGATAGAGTTCTGTTCTTACGTTCCACAACTCCATTTTGTTGCGGAGTCCTAGGGCAAGAGAATTCATGCAGATAACTGTGTGTCACAAAATTGTTTGAATTCTGCATTCTCAAATTCGCCGTCATGATCACTACAAATACGAGTAATCATGAACCATTTTTTATTCTGTACTTTCTTGTAAAAGGTGACGAATTCTGATAATGCATCGTTCTTGTGTGCAAGAAAATAAACCCATGTATATCTAGAAAAATTATCTACAATGACAAATGCATATAACTTACCACTTAAACTAGCAATTCTACTTGGTCCAAATAAGTCCATATGCAACAGTTGTAAAGGTCTAGTGGTACTTACAGCGTTCTTGGATTTGAATACGGATTTGGCAGCTTTGTTCTTTTCACATTCACTACATACCGTATCCTTCTTGAAAGAAATATCCGATAAGCCGTGTACCAACTTCTTTGTAGATAGTCTTGAAATTGTATCCATGTTTGATCGAGTCTCATATGCCATAGTTGACTCTCAACGCTTTTGGCCATCAAACATCTACCTGCTTTGTTAGTATCTTCGAACAAATAGAAAACATATATGTTGTCTTCCCTAATATCTTCAAATATAATACTACCAGTTGAACTATCAACTGTAGTACATTTATCTTTTACGAAGTTAATACGATAACCGTAATCAGCTAAATGGCTTATGCTGAGCAGATTCTCGGTAACTAGACAAACATCTTTAATCACTGGATAGGGAGCCTTACCAGTGTCACCTATACCGATTATGTACCCTCTTAAATTATTACCGAAGGAGACGTATCCTTCTTTATTCCTCTTCGACAGTGTTACAAATAATGAAGCATCACCGATCATGTGCCGTGAGCAACCGCTGTCGATGATCCATTTGCTCCTAGCATATGAAGGGCGTCCCACCTACAAAACAATTTGCAGATGAAACTCTTGGTACCCATTTCTTGTAGGGTCCTGACTGGTTAGTTTTTGGTATCCATGTATAAACATTTAAATCTACTAACTTTCTGATTCTACATGCAGAAGATATATGACCAATGAGGCCACAATAATGACATTTAGCATGTTGAGTGTTGAAAGTATTGTGAGGTGCATGATTGGTAGGTTTTGGGTTTCTAGTATAGAAGAATGCATGCCTATTGGTCTTCTTGGACATAGTTTTGGTATGGTTTGGTCTGACAGTGTTGGGAGTGTTCCGATGATTCGGTAATTGACACGTGTTAGAATAGGAAGCAGCAACTTCAGGCCGTTTTTCTAAACTAATTTTCAACTTTTTGGAAGTGTCATATAATTTAGTATAGTCAGATGTGAGTGATTCTAATCTGACCTGTGCACACTGGAGACTCTTTCTCTCCTTAGATAGGTCTTCCTTTAACTGGATAATAGTTTGGTCTATTTTTTCGAATAGCTTAACAGTCTCGTGTAACAACAACTTAATAGATGAAAGCTCACCAGACTCATTTGAAGAGTCATTATCTCTAACATGATCTAGTAGGTCGGTAAGTCTTCCTATTTCACCTTTGTACTCTTTGAGTACCTTCTTAGAGGTTTCATATTTACTACGCAGTTTCCTGTAATCATTTAACAGGTCACTGAAAGCCTCTCCTAGTTGCTCAAAGATGAAATCATCATAAGGGTCAAATAGAGGATTAGTGATTACCTGATCGCAAGCCATCAAGCATACATTTGCAGCATCATCTGATTGTTCGTCTTCTGAGTCGCTGGTTTCACTTTTATGTCATATGCTTGTGTTGGCATACTTTCTTGATGTAGATTTTTTCAGATAGCCTTTGTCATATTTGCTGTTTTTCTTTGATGATGATACTATTGGACAGTCTTTCTTCATGTGTCCTTTCTTCTTGTATCTATAGCAAATAGGATCTTCCTCGTTGTTATTGTTGTTGCTGTCATTTGTTCTCCTTTTAAATCTCATGAACTTCTTGAATTTTCTTACCAGAAGAGCTTGATCTTCAGAGTCGGAGTCGCTGTCATCAGAGTCGTCTTCGACAGTTCTTCTATGTTGAGCCTTGAGAGCGATCAACTTTTCTGACTTCTTCTTTGGTGTAGCATCTTCAAAGTCTTGAAGTTCTAACTCGTGAGTGAGTAGCTTACCCATGAGTGTTTCCAGAGACATTGTTGAGAGGTCGTTCCCTTCAATGATTGCTGTAGCCTTTGGAATCCAGTTCTTTGTAAGGGCTCGTAGAAGTTTGCGAATCTTCTCATGGTTACTGTAATCTTTGTCTAGTGAAGACAAAGGATTTACAATATCCAAGAACCTTGTAAACATCTGAGTGACTGATTCACTTGGTTTCATTTTGAACGTCTCGTACTCCTGAGTAAGTCTGCTGATCTTTGACTCCTTGACTTGTGTTGTTCCTTCGTGGGTTACTTCGAGAAGTTTCCACACTTCGTTTGATGTTGTGCAAGTAGACACCCTGTTGAATTCAGTTCTGTCTAAAGCACAAAATAAAGCGTTAATAGCACGTGCGTCAAGACTGGCCTTTTTCTTTTCCTCCTCTGTATATTTGTTATGGGATTTTTCAACTAAAACTCCATCAACATTTATACGAGGGGGCTTTTTATAGCCATCAATAACTACAGACCATAAGTCAAAATCAAGAGATTTCAGAAAGAAACTCATACGTGTTTTCCAATAAGTGTAATTAGTTTCTTCAAACAATGGAGGTCTGTTTGTGGCTTGGCCTTCACTTGTGAATTTCACAGTTGCCATGTGTAATGCTGTGATCTATATAACAATTAAATATAATTGCAAATTTTACCTTGCTTTACCTGTTTAACCCGCTCTGATACCAATTGTAGGAACAATTGGGATCAGAATATAATACCTCTAGATGGAGAGCCTGCTCTGATACCAATTGTAGGAACGAAATCGTAAAGCAGAATACTCTAGAGGGGGGGTGAATAGATTATGCAGCGTAATATTGCTAATTAAAAATATCGTTAGCAGTTAGATCACAGATATAAAAATAATCACAAAGTAAATGACAGTAATAAAAAAGTGATCAGAAGGCAAACGCAAACACCGATATTTATACTGGTTTTTCTCTTGTGAGGACTAGTCCAGTCGGAAGAACTCTAGCTTCCAGTTGAATCCACTATTGAAAAATTCTACAAGTTTTCATATGAAGTCCTTGCAACTTCTACAGACGCGAGCTTTGATACGAAGAACTCGACCAACTTCAATTGTGAAGAGTTGTTTCTTCAATCAAGCCTCTGATTACAACCGCTCTGAAACTTCTAGACCGTACCGCACTGGCAAATCGACTAGAGGATTGTAATTGGCTTAGAATTTGAAATGTAAGCTTTTGAAAATTCTTTGGAGAAAATGTAAGCTTTAGAAGAGAAGAGATTGAAAGTGAATTGGTGATCTAAAATGATCGAAATTCTTCTCAATTTATAGTTTTTCCAAAGACAGAATTCTGGCAGAATTCGGACAGAACTCTGACAGAGCTCTTTGTAACAAACCGCAACTGAAGGGTGACCAAGTTCAAAATCAAACGTTCACATAACGTTCAATTTGGCCGAACTCTGGCCGAGTTCTGCTAGGGTTCTGCCAGTTGATTTTGAGAAAAATCATTTTGGCTTTTTGAAAAGTCCTTCAGAAGCTTTTGTAAAAAGGATGTTTTTCAAAACTTAGGTCATTTTTAAAAGGATAGGGTGATTTTGAAAAACGATTCCGGACAGCCTATTTTCCAGTACGACTTGGTGTACAATGTATTCCTAGACTCAATAAAATGAAAAATTATATTGCTTGAAGGAAATACATTCTGAATGACAAACATCTTCAGTCTTGAATATCGTAGATATCCAACGTTGAGCAGTGTCCAAAACGTCGTAGAAAAATATCGGAATTGCCTTGCATCGAGACAGAGTTTGATCAATTATTAAAATCAGGTTTGATCATGACCAATGGGCCAACAAATTTTTGTCACAAAAAATGAAAATAACATGGTTTTACCCATACATAAAAAAATGCACTAAGAGAGTCTTTACCACGAAACTAACTGATTAACTTATTATTTTTTTCATATATCTTTTTCTATTCTAACATCTACTTTGTCATTTTGTCTCCAAATGATCTTGTTTAACGGTTCAAAAAAATAACAACAAAGTTACTCAACTTTTTTTATTATTATAATTTTGTTAGAATATTTTATTAATTAAATTGATTAATAAAATTGTTATTCGAGAAAAAAGAAAATCATAAAGTAGTTTAGAAAAAATGGATGTTCTATTTTATTTATTTTAGAGCTCTCACTTTCAATTAATGTTGTAAAAATCGGACCGGACCGACGGTCGGACCGGGTTCAACCGGTTTAAGCTGACTAAAACCAGGTCTTTTAAAGAACCGTCAATTTTTTGTCAAAATCGGGTTCAACCGGCTGAACCGGTTCACAATTGAACCGGCCAATTTTGATTTTTTTTTATTGTAAAAAAATTCAAAATAAATTATTATAAGAAATTTGGACCATTTGATTCTTTATTTGGTTTTAATCGACCTTATAGTTGTAAAATTAAACCGAACTAACATACTTATGATCAAACCAAACTAAACTAAGAAGTAAATATGGATATTTTACCTATTTGAACCAAACTAAACCAAGTCCATTGAACTCCAATTGAACCCCGGTTGAACTCTGGTTGAACTCCGGTCCGACCTATACCAAAAAATTTCGATTCGATCATCGGTCCAGTTTTAAAACATTGATCAAACCCCATAATCCAAAATTTTGGGACCATCCTGATTGAAGTGTCTGCTTCTACTTGATGGGAGGTAACTTTAGCTTTCAAAGTTTAAGACACACATCCGATACATGACAGCAGCATTGCCGACATTAACCGGTTAACAATTAAGAACATAAATAAATACACTGATATTCCTATATTTTACGAGTGTTATAAAAATTATTTCTATTTTAAAAATAGTTAAACAGACTATTTTTATGTTTTATAATTTTAATAGAACATAAAAATAATTTGTTATAAATTTTTATAAAAAATATAAACTATATAAATTGTCCGTCTAATTAGTAAAATGTAAAAGTAGACTCTGTAATAAATATAAAATATAAAAATAATTAACATAAATTGCCCTTAAAAATATGAAGAACGTTTCTTCAAAAGAAGGTTCTGATAGAAAGATTTAAATCAACTGACACAAATTGTTGAGATCTATGTAACGTACTGAAATGAGTTTGTACTGTTGCTAGAGACGTATATATGTAAACTTAAATCAATTTGAACGTGTTGCATGCTACTGATGCTGAACATGAATGAAACCAGTTCGCTTTGATAGCTGTGCAGATCCATTTTTTTTTTTAATTTTTTTTTTTGTCTTCCATATATTCTTTTCTTTTTCAGTCGTCCATATATTCAATTGACTTGTGGGCGCATGTGCAATATGCTTCTTGTTCCCTTCAAATAATGTGTGGTTTATGATCAGCGTCGGCCCTGGAATAGGTCAGACAAAATTTTGGACTTGGACAACTCTCCAGTTAGGACAACTCCCACCTGCTTTCCTCCTATGCCCCTCGGTCTTCAGCTCTCTGCCGAGCATTTGTGGTCCACCCAACTCTACCGTGTCAGTTGAATTGGCAATTCTCCATTTCCATATTTTAAAATTTTACTAAAAATGTCTCGAGTAACTCAGGGGTAAGGAGGGCAACTCGGAAGCCGAGTTCCACGCTTTCGTCAGAAATTATTATAACATTTTTATATTTTTTCTGGAATCAAGAGACAAAAAGCAACCAAATTTAGCTCTAACTAGGACAACCCAACCATGTTCATGATTAAACGAAATTAGTTTTTTTCTTATAAAAACGGTTTTATATATTAATAAAAAATAACCTTAATTGTTTTGAGGGGAAAAACAAATATTGTGTTACAAAATTACACATCATTCCATATTTTCTACAGATTAAAGCTAACATAACAAAAAGGTTAATTAGGAAATACAAATATGAGCAATAACAATAACTCGCTAAAATTCCGAAGAAAGTAAGAAAATTAAACGAAAGAAGTCATTAGCATGTGATACAATATGAGAAAGATAAATCGAGATCATTCACGTGACTAAGTACCGATCCTTTCTTTTTCTCTTTAGTAAGAGACACATAAAAACTATCCAAATATTCAAACACGTTACCATTAAAAATTGTAACTATTTTTACCACAACTTTCTATATATACTAGTAAATACATGTACTTTGCACGTATAATAATGTATACTAAGAATATTAGGTAATTATAGTTAAATATTTTTTTTCTAACTCATGTGGTTAAAGTGGAAGGTATTTTTCTTGTTTGGTTGAGTTCAATTTTCCATGTTATATATATATATATATATATATATATATATATATATATATATATATATATATATATATATATATATATACTAGCATATGTGTACGTGCCTTGCACGTATTTTAATATTTCTTAATTAGTTTAGGAAGACTCTTTATGAAGACCAAAGGGTAGTCTTCCTAATTACTAAGTTGTCCTTATTAAAATTAATGAACTATTTTTAATTAGTATAAGTATGTAAGGGTATTTTCGGAATTCAAAAGTTTTACCATCTAAGTTTTCCTATTATATATATATATATATATATATATATATATATATATATATATATATATATATATATATATATATATATATATATATATAATTGTTGTAAAAATGAGAGAGAAAGAGAAGAATATTGGTAGCCAGAAAAGAATGCTTGTATCTTTTCTTATTGATGACATATATAGAGGAAATGGGATAGAAGTTGTTGTGGATATGGATAAGGACATCCACATTTGGGTTTATCTAAATCACAACACTCCCCCTTGGATGTCCACTCTAGTTATTGCCTCATTAAAAACTTTTCTAAGAAAAAAAATCATCTTTTGGAAAAAAATCCATAGAAAAGAAAAAAAGTACAATAATATTCTTCAGGAATATGATTCTTCAGGAATCCAAGTGGGTGCGGCTTACACTACCTCGTTAAAAACTTTCGAAGGAAAAATCCAGTGGAAAAAAATCTCAACGAAGAAAAAAAGTACAATGTGCAAAGACATACTTCAAGATGTCTCTATTAGCACCTTCAGGATTCTTACATCTACATGATGCTCTCCCTCAAAAATATTACATTATTGTTCTTACATCAATTCAAAATATAAAATTAACCCTCAATACAATATTCACTCCAACACTTTATTTATCTATACATTTACACTCATATCCTTATGAAGAGGTAGTAAGCTTTATCTGTGATTTCTGAAAGCTCGTAACTCCCTCTGATATGTTGAACTATTGAAAACATAGTCATATGCACATCCTCTGTTTGCTTCGATGAAATTGTCATAGTAATTTGATTTATTTTCACTAAAATACTTGCAATATTATTTATAAAAACATACATTGTTTGTGGTATCACCTTAATGGAGTATCAAATAAATATCATTCATCTGCATATCTCAATATATCAAAATATTCATCAAGAGAATTTATGTGCCTAATTTTATTCTAAAATAGTGTGCTGAGTGAAGGACAATAATTTTTTTTTATATTCTATAAATATGGTACTTCAGGACCCAGAACATGTTCTTTTGGTTGAAAAAGATCATTTTGATCTGACCATTATAGGTATATCATTCATATTAAATCTCTACATGAGATTTATCTCTACAGGAGATTTAAAGTAAATCTCTTATAGAGATTCATCTTTTATGAGATTACATGATATTTTTTTGAAGATTTTTCTCTTATAGAGTTTATATTTTATGAGATCTCTTCGGGAGATTCTGATCTCTTCGGGAGATATCCGATCTCTTCGGAAGATATTTGATCTTTACGGGAGATTCCAATCTCTATGGGAGATTTCAATCTCTTCGAAAAATTTCAATCTCTTCGGGAGATTCCAATCCCTTCGGGAGATTACTTATCTCTTCGGGAGATATCTCTTCAGGAGATTTTTCTATCTCTTCAGGAGAAAAAGATCTTCTCTTCAGGAGGTACTCTATAAATGACCATTTTGATGAATCCGTTCAAGGATTTCTTCATAAACTCAATGAATCTATCACATTCGTTTGGATTGTTTAGTCCATATATGGTTCATTAGTAGATCCTTCGGGGATAACATGGTAATACTTAAGGATATACCTGATTTTTTTTTAAAATCATTCGGGATTCCTTGAACTAAAACTGCTCAATACATTTGGATCTCTTATTTGTTACAGATACCCATTCAAAACTTACAAGTTTATTCCTTTTGGATTTTGTACTGTAGGACCGAACACTCCACGTCTTGCGAGAGATATCGTATCTTTCCATTATTCATGGTTTTTAGTGTTATCCTTTAATCTTATCACCCTTTTCATTCTTATTTGATAATGTCATTTATGACAAACTTCTTCATTCTAATTTTCTCTTAACTATGTATAAAATATAGATTTCATTGGTACCGGTACCTCTTTCTCAGTCTCTTAGGTAATATGAGGTATATCCTCTACTGGAGCGATATACTTTGAAAAATTGGATCTTTGGTTTATGACATCTTCCGGATCGTCATAAACTTTCTCTTCAGGAGATGCTTCTGCAAGAGCTACTTATTTAAGAGCATTTAGAGTGTGTTATATTACTCAGTCTCTTCTTTTGGAGAGCTGAATCTTTACAACCTTTAGGTCTTACGCGTTCTTAAAGTAACTTATTCATTTCCTGTCTTTGCTGCCTTTATTTGGTTCTTTAGGATTTAAGTTTATTAGAAAATAGATACATAGTTGGTATAACTATTTGTACAACATAATCGAATAAACAACTAATAGTTCATTTGTAATGAAATACAATAAATGATTTCTTCAACTTTAATCAAGATTAGATAAAATAAAAGTGCACCATGATACGTTCTTCTGGAACAATGTTTTACGATGTTCTTCTAGAACAATAATTTATGAAGTTTTTCTAGAACTATAATTCACGACGTTCTTCTAGAACGATAATTCATCTTCTTCATATCTCCCCCTAACAACGATAATTCTGTTTTATTAACGTGACATATCACAAAAATAACTCATGTCTAGAAGATTTAATAATCTAAGGAGATAATCATAAAATATAGATGCCAAGATTACAGTTTCAAATAATACCAACATAAACCATCTAAAAAAATACAATTTGAAACAGAAACTATGTTACTAGTTACTCAAACATAATCTTCAGGATTGATGGTTTCGAAACAAACTTATTGTCACGACCCGCACTCATTTTTTTTTAAACAGATACGAGACGTGTCCAAGCCAGCCTACGCCGCAGTGTCGGCGGTAGAACGTTGTCACGGCCATGAAGATCAAAACTCACAAATAATGCTCATTTACATAATTAATTTAACTTACAATATTCACAAGTTTTACATTTGCAGAAAAATATAAACTAGTACAAATATTTGAAAGACTACAACTCAACTATCTAGCTATTCTCTAGGCTTTTGTCTGCAAATATTTTTGTCACTCCCCAAGCTAAGTGAATCCACGGCTAACCTGAAAATGTTGGTGTCACGCCCCAGAACCAAAATACTGGAGAGCGAGGGCGGACATAGCCAGCTACGTATAATGAAATGGAATCCATCTCACTATACGGTCACGGCTGTCTGAAATATGAGGGTTTATCTACAAGCCATCAGTCTCTTAGGGTCAATAACAAGCCTAATGTCCCAATCTCAACAAGTAATGATAGTAACAAGATATCAGATCGCCAAATATACAATTGTAAGGCGTCCCAAATATTACATATCCAGATGATCATGAAGCTAGTCGTACAAAATGTAAGGACTAGCAAGAGTTAAGTCATACATGATCAACCTCGAGTTGCCAATCATGTTTACAGCCCGTAGGCAGACAGAAAGTAAAGTGCATCGAGCTAACAGGTGCTCGTCGGCTAAATGCCTCAAAAGAATAATGTACAATTACAGTGGGAGAACAAAAGAAACCCACTCGTTTCCAGGATTCCCTCTAGTGGTCACCATCTGGCTGGAAAGCAGGTAGATCCTTTGCTGCTGCTCCGGTATCTGGCTATACAAAACCAGCTGGGTCAGACCCCAGAAAGAGCAAGTGCCACAAAGGAGGCTTCACTTAAGAACCAAAACCAGCAAACTAGTACAATAATAATAAGGTAATAAAGAAACGAATTAAGAAAAAACATAACAGGTGATATACGATGAGATAACCATGGGACTATTCAGATAACCAGGTTACAACCCGTAAACCAAATAAGGACCGGGGTTGTAACCCTTCGTCTGAACGGAACTTGGATTCTCCTACCATTTATCGGCAAAATATAAGAAAATCATGACAGGTAGCAATTCTTGTGCAGGAATCAAGACAAGACTAGACATACGATCAATCACGGCCAAGCAATAAGTATGGCTTGCTACTTTAACTAACTAGGGTTATCACAGGCCTATTTACTAGCAAGATGCAATGAGAATTCCAAGTCCGGTTACCTGTTTGTTACTACCTGAGTGATCCCAGCAAGAAAAGGAAAAGATAGCAGGATATAGCAGACACACTGTAGTAAGATACATGTGTCCTAAGGTACCACACTCGACGGTGGGCTGGAAGTGCGCTCATCTCGACGGATAGCAACAAATCCCATGTATATATATAAGGCCGGGACCAAAGGGGCAACAGGTAACTGGGGAATTCTCCATGAACTATTTGATTCATCTAGTCATTAACCTAGCCAGATTCACTATGAATCCCTGACCGTGGGAAACCAGGGATTCATGTCCTAGACATGATGCGAGACAAGACTGGTTGCTTACACAAGCACATTCAATACAATCACCCACGGTGTCAAGAATTTACTTAGCATGTCAAGTTAGCCGTCGCAACAGCGTTAAGTTATCAAGTCATGCTACAAGTCAGGAGTGCGCCGCCACGTGCCACTATCAAGTTATCAAGTCATAAGGATTAATTACAAGTTACAAGTTAGGTGTGCACCCCACTGGGTCACTAGCAAGGAGATCAAAGAATACCAGGATCATAATCTACAGAAAATTCCGAGAATCGTACTAGTCATAAACAATTACTTGAAAACCGTGTTAGGCCGTGTCGGGTCAAGATAGTAGTGCTGTGTTGAACAGATCTCAGGAAAAACCCAATCCACAAAAGAGAAACCAAGTCGAGAATTAAAACCAATACTCCAAGAGCCAATGAGTTAAGCAAGGGGTCAGGGGAGCAGTGTACGCACAAGGGCACGCACGCAGGGGAGCAGCGTACGCACAAGGGCACGCACGCAGGGGAGCAGCGTACGCACACGAGCACGTACGCAGGGAGCAGCGTACGCACAAAACACGCATGCAGGGGAGCTGCGTACGCACAAAAACACGTACGCAGGGGAGCTGCGTACGCACAAAAACACGCACGCAGGGGAGCAGCGTACGCACAAAAACACGCACGCAGGGGAGCTGCGTACGCACAAAAGCACGCACGCAGGAGAGCTGCGTACGCACAAAAGCACGCACGCAGGGAGCAGCGTACGCACAAAAACACGCACGCAGGGGAGCTGCGTACGCATAAAAACACGCACGCAGGGGAGCTGCGTACGCACAAAAGCACGCACGCAGGAGAGCTGCGTACGCGCAAAGGCACGCACGCAGGGAAAAAGGGCCTTCTTCTCCATGGCTGAGAAGAAGCTCCATGGCTCCCAAAACTTCAAAGCATCACAACTTGGCCATCCGAACTCCAAATCCGGATTTCCAAAGTTCCAACCAAGGTGAAATTGAACTCTCTTCCACATGAAAACATCAAAACCCATAAAAGTCCAACTTAAGTGGATCAAAACCATGTAAAACCGAAAATAGGAAAAACTTAGATCTAGAACAATGGTGACTCCAAATCACAAAATGCCAAGTCCTAATATTGATCACCATGTCCTAAACTAGCAAATGGACAAATAAAATGTGGTTCTCATGTGGTGGCAAGGTGTACTTGCCTATGGGTTGGTGTTGTGGAGAGGAAGGAGAAGAGTGTTGTGTAGAGGAAGGAGAAGAAGAAATTAATGGAGGTTTATGAGGAGAGAGAAAAGGTTGGTGGAGTTTTAAAGAGGGTGGGATATGGTGTATTGAGGGTGGAGCATAGGCTAAGGTGTTCCAATACACATTAAACCAAACCAAACCAACCCAAACCAATTAAAACCGAGCCATGACAAAACCCAAAATACGAGAAATACCGCAATTCCACAAGTTGAGAAAAATAAAAAATACATACCAAAATCCATATACGAGTATAAATACGAAATACGGGAAATACGGGAAGTGAGGGTGACAACTCTACCCACCTTAAAAGAATTTCGTCCTCGGAATTTAATCAAGAGGCTAGAGATGTCGGGACAACTATACTATCGCAAGCAATCTATGCTACCAATCAATCATACAATCATACATACAAACAAGAAATCGAAGTGCAAGGCATAAGGAAGATATTACACCTCACGAGCCAAACCGATTGGGATAACGTGATCGGATATCATCCTCACACTCCCACGTTTGACTCTCCCGAGGAGCGATGAACTCAAGCAACACGAACTAAACTGATAGTCTTGCGCTTAAGGTCTCTCTCTTTGGTCTAACAGGGACACGGGCCTCTCCTCATACGAAAAGGTTGGTACCAATAATCGTTTTCGAATGATCTAGGACATGGCTCGGGCCGGGGTATACCGTTGTAATTAGGATACATGAAACATGACATGTGTCCCGCATAACGACGGTGGAAAGTAAGACAATAGGATACAGATACCTCTCTGCCGATTCTGGATCTAGGCCTGGGCCAGGGCGAACTGTTGTGGCCTCTGTTGCTGGAAGGCCTGGGCCTGAGACGACAATGGACCCGGGAACGGGAGCTGCTGTGGTTGGTGAACTGGAGCTGATTCTGGTGCTGGTGCTGGTCCCATAACCGAGGGACTAGTTACTGTCGATGATGATCTGTTTCTGAATGGACAAGATCCTATCATGTGGTCCGGCGAACAACAAACCAAGCACAATCCCTGTGCTCTGCGGCACTCAGTAACAACATGCCCCGGCTTCCCGCAATGAGAACAACCCGTTGCGAAAGGCCGCTTCTGCTTCTGCTGCTGGGGATAGGTCGGGGCAGAATGCTGTAAGGAGGTAACCGAATCTGTCCTCGTAGCTCCAATGGTCAGGGCCCTAGCTGCCGGGGCCGGTACTGAGGATTGGTTAATCTGGTCGTGAGACCGTTTTCGATCTCCAGTCCGGTCCGCTGTCCTTCGGGAAGTATACTCATGCCTCCTCGCTGCTCGCAAGACGGTATCAAAAGTTCTGTGCTTGAACTGCTCTACTGCCAATATGATCTCCAAGTGGAGCCCCTGCTGAAATCGCTGTGCTCTGTCTAGCTCGGTTGCCACCAAGGTGGGAGCAAACCGACTCAACCTTAAAAACTTGGCTGCATATCCGTCGACCGTCCTGTTCATCTGCCTGAGATTACTAAACCTGGTCTGTAGGTCATATCTAGCCACTGCGTCAAAGTACTTGGTCTGAAACATATTACTGAATACCGCCCACATGACAGGCCTACCTAAACTCGCTGCTTGCATAGCCCACCAGCTGCGGGCTAGGTCTAGTAACTGCAGACGCACCACCGCCACCTTCTCTGCTTCAGGAGTCCTGGCTGCCTCTAAGATAACTTCAATGTCCTGTAGCCAGGCATCTGCAGCAATAGCATCCTCACTGCCATCGAAGAAGGAAGGGTTCAGGCGCTTGAAATTGTTGACCGCACTGTTCCCTCGAGGACCAATTCCGCTCATAGCATCTTGTACTGCTTGCTGCAAGGCATCACCTCGACGGTCCTGGGATGCAAGCAACTCACGGATGAGCCCTATCAAGACCCCATCCTCTGACCCTGCTGGCTGAACTGGCTGGACTGGGGGCATTGGTTCTCCAGAAGGCATGGCTCGGGAGGCGGCTGTGGAGGACTGATCTTGATCTTCTTGTTGTTGCTGGTCTGCCGGCCGAACTTCTTCTGGCAGATCAACAGGAATGATGCCACTGAAGCAATGACGTCAGTAATATTAAGGAAGGACCAGGATAGAACAATAATGCAAGCATGTTATCAAGTCCGGGATCCAAAGAGATAAGAAGATACGAGTGGAGATCAAAGGCGAGTACAGATTGAGACATCTATCCGGTAAACCCTCACATTTCTTGATTGAGAAGACCTGCATGGGCCACCACTTAAACCATGTCACGCCCCAGAACCAAAATACTGGAGAGCGGGGGCGGACATAGCCAGCTACGTATAATGAAATGGAATCCATCTCACTATACGGTCACGGCTGTCTAGAAATATGAGGGTTTATCTACAAGCCATCAATCTCTTAGGGTCAATAACAAGCCTAATGTCCCAATCTCAACAAGTAATGATAGTAACAAGATATCAGATCACCAAATATACAATTGTAAGGCGTCCCAAACATTACATATCCAGATGATCATGAAGCTAGTCGTACAAAATGTAAGGACTAGCAAGAGTTAAGTCATACATGATCAACCTCGAGTTGCCAATCATGTTTACAGCCCGTAGGCAGACAGAAAGTAAAGTGCATCGAGCTAACAGGTGCTCGTCGGCTAAATACCTCAAAAGAATAATGTACAATTACAGTGGGAGAACAAAAGAAATCCACTCGTTGCCAGGATTCCCTCTAGTGGTCACCATCTGGCTGGAAAGCAGGTAGATCCTTTGCTGCTGCTCCGGTATCTGGCCATACAAAACCAGCTGGATCAGACCCCAGAAAGAGCAAGTGCCACAAAGGAGGCTTCACTTAAGAACCAAAACCAGCAAACTAGCACAATAATAATAAGGTAATAAAGAAAGAAATTAAGAAAAAACATAACAGGTGATATACGATGAGATAACCATGGGACTATTCAGATAACCAGGTTACAACCCGTAAACCAAACAAGGACCGGGGTTGTAACCCTTCGTCTGAACGGAACTTGGATTCTCCCACCATTTATCGGCAAAATATAAGAAAATCATGACATGTAGCAATTCTTGTGAAGGAATCAAGACAAGACTAGACATACGATCAATCATGGCCAAGCAATAAGTACGGCTTGCTACTTTAACTAACTAGGGTTATCACAGGCCTATTTACTAGCAAGATGCAATGAGAATTCCAAGTCCGGTTACCTGTTTGTTACTACCTGAGTGATCCCAGCAAGAAAAGGAAAAGATAGCAAGATATAGCAGACACACTGTAGTAAGATACATGTGTCCTAAGGTACCACACTCGACGGCGGGCTGGAAGTGCGCTCATCTCGACGGATAGCAACAAATCCCATGTATATATATATAAGGCCGGGACCAAAGGGGCAACAGGTAACTGGAGAATTCTTCATGAACTATTTGATCCATCTAGTCATTAACCTAGCCAGATTCAGTATGAATCCCTGACCGTAGGAAACCAGGGATTCATGTCCTAGACATGATGCGAGACAAGACTAGTTGCTTACACAAGCACATTCAATACAATCACCCACGGTGTCAAGAATTTACTTAGCATGTCAAGTTAGCCGTCGCAACAGCGTTAAGTTATCAAGTCATGCTACAAGTCAGGAGTGCGCCGCCGCGGGCCACTATCAAGTTATCAAGTCACAAGGATTAATTACAAGTTACAAGTTAGGTGTGCACCCTACTGGGTCACTAGCAAGGAGATCAGAGAATACCAGGATCATAATCCACAAAAAATCCCGAGAATCGTACTAGTCATAAACAATTACTTGAAAACCGTGTTAGGCCGTGTCGGGTCAAGATAGTAGTGCTGTGTTGAACAGATCTCAGGAAAAATCCAATCCACAAAAGAGAAACCAAGTCGAGAATTAAAACCAATACTCCAAGAGCCAATGAGTTAAGCAAGGGGTCAGGGGAGCAGCATACGCACAAGGGCACGCACGCAGGGGAGCAGCGTACGCACAAGGGCACGTACGCAGGGGAGCAGCGTACGCACACGAGCACGCACACAGGGAGCAGCGTACGCACAAAACACGCACGCAGGGGATCTGCGTACGTACAAAAACACGTACGCAGGGGAGCTGCGTACGCACAAAAACACGCACGCAGGGGAGCAGCGTACGCACAAAAACACGCACGCAGGGGAGCTGCGTACGCACAAAAGCACGCACACAGGAGAGCTGCGTACGCACAAAAGCACGCACGCAGGAAGCAGCGTACGCACAAAAACATACACGCAGGGGAGCTGCGTACGCACAAAAACACGCACGCAGGGGAGCTGCGTACGCACAAAAGCACGCACGCAGGAGAGCTGCGTACGCGCAAAGGCACGCACGCCGGAGAGCTGCGTACGCACAAAAGCACGCACGCAGGAGAGCTGCGTACGCGTAAAGGCACGTACGCAGGAGAGCTGCGTACGCGTAAAGGCACGCACGCAGGGAAAAAGGGCCTTCTTCTCCATGGCTGAGAAGAAGCTCCAATGGCTCCCAAAACTTCAAAGCATCACAACTTGGCCATCCGAACTCCAAATCCTGATTTCCAAAGTTCCAACCAAGGTTAAATTGAACTCTCTTCCACATGGAAACATCAAAACCCATAAAAGTCCAACTTAAGTAGATCAAAACCATGTAAAACTGAAAATAGGAAAAACTTAGATCTAGAACAATGGAGACTCCAAATCACAAAATGCCAAGTCCTAATGTTGATCACCATGTCCTAAACTAGCAAATGGACAAATAAAATATAGTTCTCATGTGGTGGCAAGGTGCACTTGCCTATGGGTTGGTGTTGTGGAGAGGAAGGTGAAGAGTGTTGTGTAGAGGAAGGAGAAGAAGAAATTAATGGAGGTTTATGAGGAGAGAGAAAAGGTTGGTGGAGTTTTAAAGAGGGTGGGATGTGGTGTGTTGAGGGTGGAGCATAGGCTAAGGTGTTCCAATACACATTAAACCAAACCAAACCAACCCAAACCAATTAAAACCGAGCCATGACAAAACCCAAAATACGAGAAATACCGAAATTCCACAAGTTGAGAAAAATAAAAAAATACATGCCAAAATCCAGATACGAGTATAAATATAAATATAGAAAATACGGGAAATGAGGGTGACAGTTGGTTTCCAGTCAGAAATGGAACGAGCACAATTCACTGAATGCAATTTCAAATAAAGAAAATGACTATAAAACAAAGGTTAGACATCAATCATGAGTTTTGAAAATAAACAGTAAAGACGGAAAATTAGTAGCAAATAAATAAAAAAAATACCTTCCCAATCATAGAAGTACCTTTGATATGTGATCGGTCTCGCGACAATTACACGACACTGTCTACACTGTCTAAAGTTACACTGTCTACACTGTCTAAAGTTACACTGTCTACAGCAAATAATGTAATAAAGAAACATGGTATACTTTGAAATAATAAATCACTGTTTACACTGTCTAATTGCAACAATAAATTACTGTCTACACTGTCTACTTTGCAATAATAAATCACTGTCTACACTGTCTAAGGTCAGATCACAGATCGTTGGTACTTCACATTCCAGACTCAACAATTTACAATAGAATATAAGACCACATAATCAATGTCCAATCAATAAATATAGTGAAGATCAATATCGAAATGCAGACAATAAACTGTACTCGTCTGTGGTCCTTTGCTGGTGAAACCGACAATCTGAACCACTCAATGTGCCCCAATAGTCAAAACCCGTACAACAGTCCCCGGAAGCTGAAATAAACATTACTAATGTTCTCAAAAAGTCAAATTAGCTAGGATTGCCTGTCCTTAAGTCCAATTCTGGACACAGAGGCAAAACGGTAATTTCGGGTCAAAACGGTATCCGCCGTTGGATCCGCTTTGCACCGAAAAGTGTGCCAGAGTCAACGGTCTATAAAGTCGTCAAACTACATGTCTACGGATCCAGTTTTTTGATACAAACCCAACCGTATGTCCTAAGTTTAATTCCGGCCGGCCGTGCACAAAATCGCCCGTTGAATTGGATCATGCAGCCCACGAAACGGCGATCCGATCAACTGTCTCAGAATCGGACCAAACTTGGCACACAGGACCAGAAAAATGATACGGTCCTGCTGGCACAAGTTTTGTCTCGATTTGACGATTGTGCACAAAGTAATTGAAAAATTTGCACAGAGGCCGATACGGTGAATTTCGACGGATACGCATCAAATTCGTCGCGCACACGCGACCAATTTGAATTCCGTCAAAGCCCACATGACCACGAAGCTGTTACGCACCTTTTAATGCTTTTGTTTCGTGACCACGTCGCCCGGATTGGCGGGACGCACGTCGTATCGAAGGATTTTCTAGAAGTTTATTATTTTTGTAAATGGTTTTTGGTGATTTTCCAAACCAAATAACTAGAGTCGATATTTAATTAAAACATAAAACAAAAAAAGGGTTTCAATCCTGGTCATGAAGTCTAAAGCTTTGTTCAAATATAATTTCTAATCTGGTGTTAGATCGATCCGAATCGATCTCTTAATATAGGTACATGGACTGTCATAAGTCCTGTTTCGGGATAGGATTTTGCCGATATTGGCGTCGAGTTTCAACTCGATTCTGCTTCAATTCAAGTCAAAGTTATTCCATGGGATCGAAGCCCTTTGGGTTGTGTTTCCAAGGCATATTTCGGTTTGGTAAAAGACGAAGAGTCGAGGGAGAAATCTTACAAGGAAGTTGGGGCTTGGACTGGTTGCTGCTGTCGATTTGCTCCCCTGTTTCGTGCGTGCGAGGACGTCCGGCCAGCCGATGACACCCCGGCGGTGGCGCGTAGGTGGCTGGGGGATCGTGCGGAGGCTGGGCTGCTTGTGCGGGTGTTGGCAGGGGTGCAGTTAGGGTTTCGATGATTTTAGCTTTCTCGATCTCTTTTGCTCTGTTCCTTATATACAAACTGTGTTTAATAGAGCCGTGGCTTAGGGCCGGGCTCGGGTTTGCTTTAGAGAAGCTACTGCTCCTTTTGTTTCTTCGGGAAGATGGGCTTGGAAGTTCGGTTTAGGGTGGCTGGGCTGGCCTTCTCTGCTGGGCTGGGCCTTAGTTTTAGAGAAGCTACTAATATCACTAACATTTGTTTTCCTATTTAAATCCTTATTTGTTATAGCTATATACATAGGTATATACACACACGCATATATACCCTTATATGTATCTATACATACATATATATAATATATTTATATATACGTACACATATACACGTATATATATATATATATATATATATATATATATATATATATATATATATATATATATATATATATATAGGAAGCGGATCAAAAGTCTCCCTTAGAAAATCCCCTAAAACCCCCCTCATTCTAATCCATAATTTAATGTTAATATTAATGTTAATATTAATATTAATGTTAATATTAACATTAAATACTAAAATTAACATTAAACTTAACATTAAAATTAATATTAGCATTAACATTAACATTAACATTAACATTAACATTAACATTAATATAAAAAAAATAAAAAAATAAATATTAACATTAATATTAATATTAACATTAATATTAACATTAACATTAATATTAACATTAATATTATGAATTAGAGTGAGGGGGGTTTTTAGGGGGGTTTCTAAGGGGGGCTTTTGATCCAATATATGTATATATATATATATATATATATATATATATATATATATATATATATATATAAATATATATATATATATATATATATATATATATATATATATATATATATATATATATATATATATAACATATATATCTGTATATATATATATAAATAAATTATAAATATATTTATAAATAAGTTATTCCATGGGATCGAAGCCCTTTGGGTTGTGTTTCCAACGCATATTTCAGTTTGGTAAAAGACGAAGAGTCGAGGGAGAAGTCTTACAAGGAAGTTGGGGCTTGGACTTGCTGCTGCTGTTGATTTGCTCCCCTGTTTCGTGCGTGCGAGGACGTCCGGCCAGCCGATGACACCCCGGCGGTGGCGCGTAGGTGGCTGGGGGATCACGCGGAGGCTGGGCTGCTTGTGCGGGTGTTGGCAGGGGTGCAGTTAGGGTTTCAATGATTTTAGCTTTCTCGATCTCTCTTGCTCTGTTCCTTATATACAAACTGTGTTTAACAGAGCCGTGGCTTAGGGCCGGGCTCGGGTTTGCTTTAGAGAAGCTACTGCTCCTTTGTTTCTTCGGGAAGATGGGCTTGGAAGTTCGGTTTAGGGTGGCTGGGATGGCCTTCTCTGCTGGGCTGGGCCTTAGTTTTAGAGAAGCTACTAATATCACTAACATTTGTTTTCCTATTTAAATCCTTATTTGTTATAGCTATATACATAGGTATATACACACACGCATATATACCTTTATATGTATCTATACATACATATATAATACATTTATATATATATACACATATACACGTATACAATATATATATATATATATATATATATATATATATATATATATATATATATATATATATATATATATATATATATATATATATATATATATATATATATATATATATATATATAGGAAGCGGATCAAAAGTCTCCCTTAGAAAACCCCCTAAAACCCCCCTCATTCTAATCCGTAATTTAATGTTAATATTAATGTTAATATTAATATTAATGTTAATATTAACATTAAATACTAAAATTAACATTAAACTTAACATTAAAATTAATATTAGCATTAACATTAACATTAACATTAACATTAACATTAACATTAATATAAAAAAATAAAAAAATTAATATTAACATTAACATTAATATTAACATTAATATTAACATTAACATTAATATTAACATTAATATTATGAATTAGAGTGAGGGGGGTTTTTAGGGGGTTTTCTAAGGGGGGATTTATATATATATATATATATATATATATATATATATATATATAACATATATATCTGTATATATATATATATATATATATAAATAAATTATAAATATATTATAAATATATTTATATGTCTATATAATCAATATATATATCCTGGTATTTATACATATATGTATATATATACTACAATATCCACACAGACAATACAACATTATAAATATGATCAATATTAATAATATCTGATAGTAATAAATATGTTTATTTAATCACCACCAAATAATAAAATACTAATAAAATAATTAACTAGTGTTTTGGTGAAATCCATACTACGCATCCTTATCCTGGTCCAGAAAATTGTACAAATATTGTAAAACATATTTAATAATAAAAAATACCAATTTGTACAAATATTCAAATAGTTAAAATGCACACCAATACCTAAATTAATTTAGAAAATATTTTTACACTCATAAAATATGCCTACATGGTCGTCTTTGGTCTCACTACATACCTACAAAGGCTTGGATTCGGTTCGGGCCCAGTTCGGACTAAGTTGGTACAATCGGGTCATCTAAAACTCAATAATATAATTAATAAATAAATAAATCGTTCTATAGGGGTTAAGTCGCAACTTGGCCTAATTTTTCTAGTTAAAACAATTCTATGGCTAGGCTTTTCCCTACCAGGGATAATACACTAGCCAAAGCACGCCATGACACTATCCATGCCACGATTTTTAGTCACCGTGTACTCCAAAACTCCATCATGGCTAAAATCATCTACCTTAATAATTAATTAATAATTATTTATAAAAACTCTAAAAATTACCATTTAATTTAAACAAATAAATAAATAAAATATATTATAAAAATTTCGGGAAGAGGGGTTACAAATCTACCCACCTTAAAATAATTTCGTCCTCGAAATTCTAATTCAAAACTATTCCTTAGATTCAAAAAAGATCAGCTGCTACCTTAATCTCCTTAATTTTTATTCCTCAAAAATAGTTTATATCCTCCTCTAGCCATTTTGTAACTGCGAAACCCCGAGGACTTCTACCCACTTTTGGTCACACTGCTCCCTCAAATCTCATGTCATTAAAACTTTATAATCATCCAACTACTTTCTAAAATTTCTACCAATAGATAATCTACTGCTTATGGTATCTATAATCCGCTCCTATCTATCAAACAACCCAATATTTAATAAGCATTAATTCACACAAGTAGCTAAGAAATATGGATAAATTCTAATAAGCATGACTATTCATCGCTCTGAAATGGAAAGGACAGGAAGATAAGGAAGGATAACCAAGAGCAATTACGAAGTTTCCAGAGTGGTAGAGGGTATCCAATGATGCACATAGAAAGAAAATTTATGAGCTATTGGCCTATTTTGCTAGTTTGGGCTACTCTAGTCCAGTCATTTGCTAAGTCTAAGAATCATTCGTTTCTTATAGGAGCTTGTAATCTGTGTAACACAGGAGTCCCGTTCTCATAATTCTAGACAAGGTTCCATAATGGAACAAAAATTTGAGAAATCAAGATTTTGATCTTTTCCATGGTTATTTAAACCCACAAACAAGGAATATAAGTACAATACAAAATCTTATCGCGACTCCCAGGTAGATGAAATAATGGTTACGGATGACCCTGCATTCTAAGAGATGGAGGCTACATAATCGGTATAGGGACCTATCTCAAATAGTTCAGTTTTATAGTCCAAATGGTGGTATGTATGGATGGGTTTTGCTGGCTCTTAATAGGTTCCTGATTGGACATCAATCGTTGGTTGGATGAACCTCGGGTTTCGATCTATATTGATTGGACAAGATCCTAATGATAAAACTATTTCTACTAGGTTAGGGTACCCTAGCATAAGTTTCAACCCAAGTGGTTGAGCTAGTTGCCAGTCAGATTGGTTAGCTAGGTCTCTAGAGCCCTGAAGATGCACCTTCCATGACTTTTGTGTTAAGTAGCACTAGAGGACACAATTGAGTGCCACATTAGTGACATGTGCGTAGTGGGCTTCTAGTAGATCACCACCATATATTGGGTCGAAAGGTTCGAGTCGAAGTTGAGTCTCTAATGGAAGTCGGAAAGCATACCGGTATTATGGTAAGGGTTATAGCTAGTCCTTTTACCTGCAAGTCGTGCCATGAAAATAGAGTACAAGGGAACGTGTTTGAGCGGGACATGATATACCTAGATGAAGGTGGACTCGTCTAGATCTTATATATGAAATTTGTTGGAAGGTAATAGCTGGTCTCGTGCTTCGAATATTAATGACACGCCGGGGACACAAAATGATCTAGATGGAAAGTGGAAGTCAATGAGACACTAATTATCATCCTAATGGAAGTTAATATAATCAATCGACAATCCTCGTATATTCTAAAATTTTAGAAAGCTTACAGTCTACCTACCCTATAAGCTAGGACATGGTTTTAGGAATAATGAGGTTAGAAGAAATTCAAAGTCCGAATATTGTACCTCGACTCTTGTTAATAAAGATTAAGGCACGGCGTAACGAAATACGGTAGATATAAGTTAAGTCAAGGATTTCTCCTCAATAAATAGAAAATGGGTGTGTACAACGACACATGGTCGATAAAATAGAATGACCTAGAGTTTTTGATGGGATAACCAACTCTAAGGCACATCCTACGAAAAGATTTCTAACAACTGAGTCATGAGTTTCTATTTGTGTTAAGCCTGCCAGACTATTGTCACAAGAGTTCTAGGGGTATGGGCTTAAGGGTTACTAGTCAAAGCAAGCTCCCAACAATAATTAGAGACTCACAACAATTGGTTTCTTGAGAATAGATAGTCTTTTAGGTTGGCGTTCTGACTAAGGGTAAAACCCTAATCCTTCTCAATTTTCGATAGCTTGAAAGTTGTCACGACCCGCACCCATTTTTTTTTAAAACGGATACGAGACGTGTCCAAGCCAGCCTACGCCGCAGTATCGGCGGTAGAACGCTGTCACGGCCATGAAGATCAAATCACAAATAATACTCATTCACAAGATTAATTTAATTTACAAAGATCACAAGTTTTACTTTTGCATAAAACATAAACTTGTACAATTATAGAATGACTACAACTCAACTATCTAGCTAGTCTCTAGGCTTCTGTCCGCAAGTATCCTCGTATCTCCCATGCTAAGTGAATCTACGGCTAACCTGAAAATGTGGTTTCCAGTCAGGAATGGAACGAGCACAATTCACCGAATGCAATTTCAAATAAAGAAAATGACTATAAGACAAAGGTTAGACATCAATCATGAGTTTTGAAAATAACAGTAAAGCCGTAAGAAAAATCAATAGTAATAAATAGACCAATATACTTTCCACCGTTAGAAGTACCTTTGACATGTGATCGGTCTGGGGTGCTACACCGCACGGTCTACGATATCTACTTGCAGAATTTAAACAATGTCTACGATGTCTACTGCAGAAAATAAACAATGTCTACGATGTCTACTGCAGAAAATAAACAATGTCTACGATGTCTACTGCATAAAATAAACAATGTCTACGATATCTACAATGTCTACGATATCTACAATGTCTACGATATCTACAATGTCTACGATATCTACAATGTCTACAATATCTACAATGTCTACAATATCTATAATATCTACAATATCTACAATATCTACAATGTCTACGGTCTGATCACATATCCTTGGTACTTCTCATTCCCGACTCAACAATTTATAATAGAGTATAAAAATCACATAACCAATGACTAATCAATGAAATATAGTAAAGATCAATATCGAAATGCAAACAATAAACTGTACTCGCCTGTGGTCCTTTGCTGGTGAAACCGACAATCTGAACTACTCAATGTGCCACTATAGTCAAAACCCGTACAACAGTCCCCGAAAGCTGAAATAAACAATACCAATGATCTCAAAATAGTCTAATTAGCTAGGATTGCCTGTCCTTAAGTCCAATTCTGGACACAGGGGCAAAACGATAATTTCGGGCAAAAACGATGTCCGCCGTTGGACCCGCTTTGCACCGAAAAGCGTGCCAGGGTCAACGGTCTCTAAAGTCCTCAAACTATATGTCTATGGATCCAGTTTTCCGATACGAACCCAACCGTATGTCCAGAGTTGGGTTCCGGCGGGCCGTGCACAAAATCGCCTGTTGAGTAGGACCGTGGGGCCCACAAAATAATGATTTTATCAACGGTCTCAGAATCGGACCAAACTTGGCATACAGGACCAGAAAAATGATACGGTCCTGCTGGCGCAAGTTTTGTTTCGATCTGACGAGCGTGCACAAAGTAATTAAGAAATTTGTAAAGTACACGATACGGTGAATTTCGACGGATACGCATCAAATTCGTCACGCACACGCGACCAATTTGAATTCCGTCAAAGCCCACATGACCACGAAGCTGTTACGCAGCTTTCGATACTTACGGTGCGCGACCACGTCGCCCGGAATGGCGGGACGGACGTCGTGTGGAGCGATTTCTAGTTTTTGAAAACAGGTTTTTCCTGAAGTTTACATGTGAATAATTCTCTGTACAAAGCAATTCTTTACAAACTTCCTACTGGACTTTTCTAGTCCTATATGTTGTGGTTAACTTCCTTTCAGCAAGTTTCCCGATTCGAAGGATAGGTTGGTGGGAATTTTGATGTGAAGTTGGGTGTTTGGGACCAAAGTACTGTCCTGTTTTGGACAGTTAAATGATCGACTTTGTGTCGATCTTTCGGGAAATCTAGCGCATGAAAAATGAATCTATCTAAAGGGGATGGAAGCCCTATAGGTTGTGAACATACCGGGGAAGATGGCTCGATGAATGATCGATCGGGCGCGAAGTATTTGCACGACGAAGTTGGACCTTCGATGCACGCTGCTGCTCCCTGTTTCGCGCGCACAACCGGAGTTCAGCGCTGTTTGGCCGGCTCCGACGGCTGCTCTTGGCGGCGTGCGGGGCCAAGGGGGGTCGCCCAGCCCCGACGTGCCCCTGGGATGTGGTGGCGCTCGCGATAATTAGGGTTTGGACGATTTCGTTTCGATCTCTCCTCATTATATATACTATTGTATATGTATTAAGTGGCTGTGAGCCACAGTCGGGTTCCCAAGCTTTTCCTAGGCTTGCTGCTGCTGAAAAGTCGAGATGGGCTGGGCTCGGATGAGTTCGATTCTAATGGGGAGTCCAACCCAGCTCGGGCTGGCCGAGCAATTTGCTGGGAAGCATGGGAGTAAGCCCGGGTTGACGTGGGTTTATGCGCTGGGTTGGGCTCGGGATGATTGCACAGTTTTGATGTAGAGGGAGGAACTTTGGCACAAGGAAGCCTCACACTCTTAAGTTTGTTTGTTGTTGGTCAACAAAGTCCAAGGTTTTGTCAACCACTGATAACCTTTTTAGAACACAAACACCTTCCTATCCTTTAAGATGCAAATACAGTCCTAGAAGCCACAACATAGCAAGACCATATATGTTTTCTTGGAAGTAGAACATAAGTAAACCATTATCCTATATATTTATATATATATATATATATATATATAATTTTAAAATCACAAAACTTAAAATACTTCAAATATTATAAATACTAATAATCTTATCATCTATATATATAGATAGCACATTTATATCTACATAAATATATATATATATATATATATATATATATATATATATATATATATATATATATATATATATATATATATATATAATTTACCACAAATCGACTTAATAATGATAATAACAATTCTAACAAAATATCAAGAACATTTGTAAACCCATAAAATAAATAATAATAAAATTTTACAAAATTTCCGGGAAGGGGAGCTACAAAAGTCTCAAAATCAGTTTGAGGGTCGAGAGGAGAACGAGTAACTCAATCATATGAATGGCCGATGGTAGCTACACTTGTATACAACTGCCATAGCCATGGTGGATACTCTATATCTCTCTACCAATCATGAGTTTTCATCTTTCCAAATCAGTGAAAGATAAAAACAATACAGAGTTTAAGGGAGATGTTACTGAATACAATTTCGTGATTCAAAGGCGAACATATAATTCAAGAAAAATTGTCAAAGCAGTCGCGGATGAGATCATAGATACCTCGACATCTCAATCCACCTGGGATAGTCAAAAAGAGAGCGAACCGAGTGCACTACAGTTGATCAGACCGTAATACATCAATTCTGATTAGACAATATGTTAGTGGGCGTCCCCATAAACATATGTCTTGAATCAAGCTCGATAAAGAGTAAGCTTGCAAAACTAGGCTATGATAGCAACATTGGTCAAAATAGTCAAATTATAAGTATACAAGATTTTTGAAAGAAGGCACAAGTAGTTCGAGTTTTGCGACAATCAACCTTCACCTGGTGTTCTTGCTTATTTGGCCATCCTACTATCTTCTTATTCATACGACCTTGGTCAACTAATGGGTTATGGACTTCTAAATTCTATATTCTAGGTAAACCTATTAGCGTCAATCAATTACCACGTCAATAGATCATAAGGACTACGGAATGCTAGGTCGGGAGACATGCTACCCAGCTTACAAAACTTCTGCTAATATTGGCTTTCGATCTTATGGGACACACATTGCATTGTCCTATCCTCCATAGTATCCTAAACTTGTAATCACGTCTGAAGTCATTTCACCGAGAGTTATGCCTTGCCCGTATACTCGGGCGGTGGTAAACTCTTGGTTCCGTGATTCAGATGTGATATGATGTCAGATACTCTACCTTATCTCGACTCCAGGGTAACTACGATCAAAGAGGACCACTAGTCATAGTCTTAGCAATATTCTATAACCTATATTTCCTTAAACTAATTCCAACTCTAGGGGTCGTGTTTTTGCCAGTGCGCTGCTGGCTGCAGTGAACCCATAGTCCCCATAATTCAAATAAATGGCGACAGTGCGCTGCTGTCCTGCCATTATGAGTTAACTAACATTCCTTAAACTATGTCTGTAAAAAAATCCATGAGCTTCTAGAGATTCAAACAAGTTGACTATGAGATAGGTAAGTATCTATCAGTCACAATCCTTAAAATAAAAGATGAACATGGAGGAAATAACTGAAGACAAAGAATACAAACATTCTAACTATTCCATGTGTACTCAAGCCTTTGAGGAGAAACTTGAATCGAAACTAACTCGAGGTTCATATATGGGTAACATAATCAGAAATTATATATAAAAATAATTCTTAGGCAAAATAGGAACTAAATAGGTAATTCGGACTAAGATATGAGGATGATATCTAAAGAGGCAAAGAGAAGGAATTAAATAATTTATCTAGGTTAGATCATTAATTCTAGGAAGCTCTGACTCACCAAGTGAGTAATCTATTGGATCATATCGCCATACCAAGAGGTAATAGTGTACCTATGGGGATCTGACAAACTATCAACATTAATAGCTCCTCATCTAAATTGCATGGCCTAGACTACCCATCGGTCAATTTATGTAAGGGACTCCTAGTCCTAGTCATTCTCTTAAATTAAATTAATTCTTGTTCGTGAATGAGCATGTTCTAGTCGCAGGCGCACAATAGTACAACTAACTTAAGTACCATCACGAGTTCGTATGATTTACAAAAATAGACCTGCATGGGCCACCACAAAAACTTGTCATGACCCGCACCCATTTTTTTTAAACGGATACGAGACGTGTCCAAGCCAGCCTACGCTGTAGTGTCGGCGGTAGAACGCTGTCACGGCCATGAAGATCAAAACTCACAAATAATGCTAATTCACATAATTAATTTAACTTACAATATTCACAAGTTTTATATTTGCAGAAAAATATAAACTAGTATAAATATTTGAATGACTACAACTCAACTATCTAGCTAGTCTCTAGGCTTTTGTCTACAAATATTCCCGTCACTCCCCAAGCTAAGTGAATCCACGGCTAACCTGAAAATGTTGGTTTCCAGTCAGGAATGGAATGAGCACAATTCACAGAATGCAATTTCAAATAAAGAAAATGACTATAAAATAAAGGTTAGACATCAATCATGAGTTTTGAAAATAAACAGTAAAGACGGAAAATCAGTAGCAAATAAATAACAAAATACCTTCCCAATCGTAGAAGTACCTTTGATATGTGATCGGTCTCGGGACAATTACACGACACTGTCTACACTGTCTAAAGTTATACTGTCTATACGGTCTAAAGTTACACTGTCTACACTGTCTAAAGTTACACTGTCTACAGCAAATAATGCAATAAAGAAACATGGTATACTTTGAAATAATAAATCACTGTTTACACTGTCTAATTGTAACAATAAATCACTGTCTACACTGTCTACTTTGTAATAATAAATCACCGTCTACACTGTCTAAGGTCAGATCACACATCGTTGGTACTTCACATTCCCGACTCAACAATTTATAATAGAATATAAGATCACATAATCAATGGCCAATCAATGAAATATAGTGAAGATCAATATCAAAATGCAGACAATAAACTGTACTCGCCTGTGGTCCTCTGTTGGTAAAACCGACAATCTGAACCACTCAATGTGCCCCAATAGTCAAAACCCATACAACAGTCCCCGGAAGCTAAAATAAATATTACCAATGTTCTCAGAAAAGTCAAATTAGCTAGAAATGCCTATCCTTAAGTCCAATTCTGGACACAGGGACAAAACGGTAATTTCGGGTCAAAACGGTGTCCGCCGTTGGACCCACTTTGCACCGAAAAGTGTGCCAGAGTCAACGGTATCTAAAGTAATCAAACTAGATGTCTACAGATCCAGTTTTTTGATACAAATCCAACCGTATGTCCTAAGTTAGATTTTGGCGGGCCGTGCACAAAATTGCCCGTTGAATTGGATCGTGGGGCCCGCGAAATGGCGATCCAATCAACTGTCTCAGAATCGGACCAAACTTGGCATACAGGACCAAAAAAAATGATACGGTACTGCTGGCACAAGTTTTGTCTCGATCTGACGAATGTGCACAAAGTAATTGGGAAATTTGCACAGAGGCCGATATGGTGAATTTCGACGGATACACATCAAATTCGTCGCGCACATGCGACCAATTTAAATTCCGTCAAAGCCCACACGACCACGAAGCCGTTACGCACCTTTCGATGCTTTCGCTTCACGACCACGTCGCCCGGATTGGCGGGACGCACGTCGTATCGAAGGATTTTCTAGAAGTTTATTATTTTTAAAAATAGTTTTTGGTGATTTTCCAAACCAAATAACTGAGTCGATATTTAATTAAAACAGAAAACAAAAGAAGGGTTTCAATCCTGGTCATGAAGTCTAAAGCTTTGTTCAAATACAATTTATAATCTGGTGTTAGATCGATCCGAATCGATCTCCTAATATAGGTACATGGACTGTCATAAGTCCTGTTTCGGGATAGGATTTTGCCGATATTGGCGTCAAGTTTCAACTCGATTCTGCTTCGAATCGAGTCGAAGTTATTCTATGGGATCGAAGCCCTATGGGTTGTGTTTCCAACGCATATTTCGGTTTGGTAAAAGACGAAGAGTCAAGGGAGAAATCTTACAAGGAAGTTGGGGCTTAGACTGGTTGCTGCTGTCGATTTGCTCCCCTGTTTCGCGCATGCGAGGACGTCCGGCCAGCCGACAACACCCCGACGGTGGTGCGTAGGTGGCTGGGTGATCGCTCGGAGGCTGCGCTGCTTGTGCGGGTGTTGGCAGGGGTGCAGTTAGGGTTTCGATGATTTTAGCTTTCTCGATCTCTCTTACTCTGTTCCTTATATACAAACTGTGTTTAACAGAGCCGTGGCTTAGGGCCGGGCTCGGGTTAGCTTTAGAGAAGCTACCGCTCCTTTTGTTTTTTTGGGAAGATGGGCTTGGAAGTTCGGTTTAGGGTGGCTGGGCTGGCCTTCTCTGCTGGGCTGGGCCTTAGTTTTAGAGAAGCTACTAATATCACTAACATTTGTTTTCCTATTTAAATCCTTATTTTTTATATCTATATACATAGATATATACACACACGCATATATACCCTTATATGTATCTATACATACACATATATATAATACATTTATATATACGTCCACATATATACGTATACTATATATATATATATATATATATATATATATATATATATATATATATATATATATATATATATATATATATGTGTGTGTGTGTGTGTAAATGTGTATTTTATATAAATATATATATATAAATATATATATATACACATTTACACACACATATATATTATATATATATATATATATATAATATATTATAATATATATAATATATATATATATATATATATATATATATACAGATAGATATGTTATATATATATATATATATATATATATATATATATATATATATATATATATATATATATATATATATATATATATATATATATAAAGAATATATATATTATATATATATATATATATATATATATATATATATATATATATATATATATATATTATATATATAGATATATATATATATGATATATTATATTTTTTTTTTTTTTTATATATGTTAGATATATATATATATATATATATATATATATATATATATATATATATATATATATATATATATATATATATATATATATATATATATATATATATTATAAATAAATTATAAAAATATTATATGCTATTAATCAATATATATATCCTGGTATTTATACATAGATGTATATATATACTACAATATCCACACAGACAATACAACATTATAAATATGATCAATATTAATAATATCTGATAGTAATAAATATGTTTATTTAATCACCACCAAATAATAAAATACTGATAAAATAATTAACTAGTGTTTTGGTGAAATCTATACTATGCACCCTTATCCTGGTCCAGAAAATTGTACAAATATTGTAAAATAATATTTAATAATAAAAAAAACTAATTTGTACAAATATTCAAATAGTTAAAAATGCACACCAATACCTAAATTAATTTAGGAAATATTTGTACACTCATAAATATGCCTACATGGTCGTCTTTGGTCTCACTACATACCTACAAAGGCTTGGATTCGGTTCGGGCCCAGTTCGGACTAAGTTGGTACAATCGGGTCATCTAAAACTCAAGAATATAATTAATAAATAAATAAATCGTTCTATAGGGGTTAAGGTCGCAACTTGGCCTGATTTTCCTAGTTAGAACAATTCTATGGCTCGGCTTTCCCCTACCTAGGGGTGTAAAATAGACAAAGTAGTCCGTTGTCCGTACGTGTCCGGCTCGATAAATGGTTCGACCGCGGGCCGTCCGATTGATTAACGAACAAAACTTGGACATATTTTTTGGTCCGTTTAAAAATCGGACACGGACATGGTCATATCCATGTCCGGTTCGAATTTGTCCGCGGACCGTCCGATAGTGGAAACTCCTTTTGGTTTTGCATCAATTATGTCATATCATTTTGGTTTTGCATCAATTTATTGTTGTCCGGTCTCGATTTTCATTAACCTTTTACCATTGTTTGTTGTATTCTATAACCTTCCATTATATTTTCTTTCAACTTGATTTTTTTTAGCAACTATCAAGTAATCTTGATAAAATAATAGCTTTTGATAATATATTTAATTTGTCCGCGGACCGTCCGATTGAATTAACGAACAGTGGTTGTCCGTGTCCGTCCGGCCCGAATTCGAACAGTGGACTGTCCGTGTCCGTCCGTCCGAACTTATTTTTATTTTCGGACCGAACACGGACAGTGGACTGTCCGTGTCCGTCCGACCCGTTTACACCCCTACCCCTACCAGGGCTAATACACTAGCCAAAGCACGCCATGACACTATCCATGCCACAATTTTTAGTCACCGTGTACTCAAAAACTCCATCATGGCTAAAATCATCTACCTTAATAATTAATTAATAATTATTTATAAAAATACTAAAAATTACCATTTAATTTAAACAAATAAATAAATAAAATATATTATAAAAATTTTGGGAAGAGGGGTTACACTTATCCTTGATATCAAGGGTGCAGGCTGCAATTTAGTAAGAGATGATGACACAAATTAGTTTGATAATTATTATCATCATTAATTTGGGATGTCTTGTCGATCGTGTCACAATTTACAAATTATGTGATTATTTATCTTCTGGTTCACAATTGTCATGCTCTAAATATTTTTTCTAAGTTTTTTTTTAAAAAAGAAAAAACCTCCATCCATGACATGACACATGTCATGCCATGTGTCCCTTGGAAATCCCTAGAAGAGGATATGTGTCTCCTTGGAGGAGACTAGAATAGGACACCACACCACTTTCCTTTATTTTAAAAGACCTCCCTCTCCAATACACACACACACACACCCACACACCCACAACAAAAACTCACCACCACTCCCCTCTCTCCCACCTGCTGTTGCTGCCGTCGGACTTCCCGCCGCCACCGCCGCCCGCCTGTCGCCGCCGCCCGCCGGCCGCCGGCCACCACCCCCACTATCTCCTCTTCTTCCTCCTCCTCTTTCACTTCCAAAGAAAACCCTAGGTAAAATTCTTAATCCTTTTCTTCCCAATCTCTTTTTCTTTCTAACTTAAACCCATGTTAGAGTTGCTAACAAGAATATTTTGTTGTTGGGTTTAAACTAGGAAATTAGTGAAGAAGTCTAGGTTTCCTTCAACCCAAGGCAAGTCCTCTTCTCTCTTTCCTCTTTTTCTTGAAAATTTTCTCTAAGTCAATGGTTGCAAATTTTCTGGAATAAATATGGCATTAGTTATATTCTAGGGATTATAGAACTCGTGGCAAAACTTTTTATTTTGTAGGGATATAGCACATAACATGGACACAACACCCTACTTCTGGACACAATGTATCAGACACATCACGCTTTAAACAATATACTTTCGACACATCATTGTGGGCATGTCACAATTTAATTGATTATACGGTGGACACAATATTGGGATACAATAGGGACACAAGTGATGGTTGCACGCATATTTTGGACACAAAATATAGGACACAACGAATGGACATTTGACTCTATTTATATGAATATATCTATATATAATGAAATGATTTATTTAACAAGTAGAGTATTTAATTGAAACTGGAATTCAATTGAATATGATATCAATTCTGTCCAAATTATTAAATATATCTGAATAACATACCTTGGTATGGTTGATTTGTTAAGTTAAGCATTTACAAGTTCCTATACACCGCGGTAACTTTGCATCTATGAAAGTTCAACTCTTTTACACATCAAGTCAATCTTACGAGAAGTATAACCCTGTTGCTAATCATGACTCTTGGAGGCCAGAATTGATATCATTTTGTATCACTAATGACTCTATTTTTATTTTGGTTATATACTTAGCAGACCGTAATATTCTCGGAAACTTGCTTGCTCATTTTAAATTGCTAAGAATTGCCTGCTAAGGTAAAAAGTTAAATACCAATTTCATTTTGCTTGCTTGAGTTCCGGTGTTGAGAGTTGCTCCATCGAAGGGGTCGGCGAACCCAATATATACCTGCGTGGTTCCGGTGTTGAGGGTTGCTCCACCGAAGGGGTCGACGAACCCGAATTTTTAAATTTTCATCATATATTATCTCTTGTGAATTTTTTGAGTCACCCTATACAAAGGAGACTCTGCCGAAAATTTTGGAAAATTCAAGAGATAGTTAAATTTCCGACTTTCAGAAAAAAATTGGGTTATTCCCTAAAATCTAAAATCATTTAGGAAGCATACTTAGTAACAGTTAGGAAGCATTGGGCGGGAGGAGAACAACCTGGATATTCCTAAATAGTCCCATAGCATAATTAAAAATAAAAAAGCTGATCAGTAAATTTTTTACTCATTCGTAAGGCCATGCGAATCGAGTTTGTGAGGCTTAGCTCACGTATTTTCGTTTGCTCAAGGGAGGCAAACTAAGCCCAAGGGAGGCTCATATTTCGTTTGCTCAAGAGAGGCAAACTAAGCCCAAGGGAGGCTCCAGATTTTTTTTTTACATCTATTTCGACAATACATCGAATAGGTGATTGTTAAGCCCAAGGGAGGCTCCAGGCCGGATACTAAGCACTATGTCGCCAAATTCACAGCCTGATCCCAGGTTAACGGGATTGTTGATGGAAAATCATTTAGATGAATATTCAGGAGTTGTTCTCCAATATTGCATTCTATGTTAAGTTTAATTCCTTTTTGCATTTCATTTCATGACACCTATCTAGATAAAAGGAACATGATACTCATACATTAATATGATACTTCTTTTCAATGAAAAGTACCTTACAAAACTATTATGTCTCATTTCATTCCATATTTCTTTTACTCTTAACCGTTCTTGGCCGAGGACTTACTCGTTGTTTTTGAACGACATAGTATTTGTCCACTAGGAGAAGAAGAAGACGTTTCTGCCGAGACGTTACCGCTATACGTCGAGAAGTAGTTACCTGAAGACTCTCAAGAGATAACCGTATTATTATAGTTAGTTTATGTGAATTACCTTGTTGTAATAAACTTGTAAGACAATATATCCTTAGAAAAGGTTTCATGTATAATAAGTTACAATATGCGTAATGTAATGTAAGTCCTGGTATTTTCCATTTTGATGGTTACGGACGATAATCGCGAATTCTGTACGTAGCCTGGGGATGTGTTATGACGTCACCGTTTGAATCTGGGAAGCGGGACGTGACACGTCTTTTTAGTGGTGGCCCATACAGGTCTGCGAGAATGGAAAATCTAGGATGAAACATAGGTTCAGATAGGACGTGGGTTCTAGAATTATAAGGAGGACCTTGAGTCCCAATCACACCCTAGAAATCCTTAAAGAAGGTAGTATCGATAGTTAGTAGCATTGAACGAATGATTACCTCTTTCCTATCTAACTTATTTATTTTAATCTTAGTTAAAGGAATACTGACCTAAAGATTCTTGGTGAAGATCATGTCCCGATTTGCGCCTTTTGTAAGATTGGGCAACGACAGCCACAGCTTGGACGAATATTACGCGTTCGTGAAGAAGATGTGGCGAGTAGCACCCAAGGGGATGATAGAAGCTTACGACGTGCATTACGAACTGAAATATCTGGTAGTAACGGATATAGTTGATGAAAGAAGAGAATATTATAATACGGTAAATTACTATGTCCTGATCAAGGCAGAACCCTCTGAAGGTCCAGAAACCGATCGCAACGGTACTCTGGAGGAATGGATGCAGACATATCCAGAGGCAAAAATCCACAACATAAGGAAAATATGTATCTAGATCCCCAGTATGTAAATGATGTGTGAATGTATGTAGTTAGAATGTAAATGAGTAAGCATGTAAAGTTTAAAAGCATATTGTACTGTTCATAGATAAATATGCTTTTCCTGTATTCTTGTATTCCTTATAAGTACTTCTTACTTAAGGATACTATGAATGTAGGTATGGACCCGTTCATGCCAAGTCTGGAATGGGATGAGAGTGACTATACTCTGTACCAATACCAGTGATATGCCAGAACAATGTGGAATGCACCTGATTGGTATGACATTCATGTGTACCAAGTGTTCTATGGAATCAGGCATCCCATTATCAGGGATATCGAGGACGGTGCTGAAGTGTATTTTGAAAATACAATATACTGCCTTTATGTACGGGATCCAAACCGTATCTACATCGTACTACATGGCTACGAGGGCACAATAGACGACTTCGAAAGACATCACCCAGAGGTCAAAATCCTCACCGAGGAAAGGATCCACATTGAGGCTGTGGGATAAGAAACCCTAACCATGTATATAGTAAAGAAGGGGTCCTTCTCTTTTGTCTACTGTATTGTATTTTGGGAATCAGCAGATGTATATATAAGTATGGATTAGTAGAAGTAGAATAGAATACCGTGTCACGTTTTGGGAAGATGGGTGACATGAGTAGACTAAGTTAGAAGAATGTAAGCAGATGTAAGTTGGGAGTAGAAGTACCATTTTGAATTACTCTCATCATGATGATATATATATATATATATATATATATATATATATATATATATATATATATATATATATATATATATATATATATATATATGGTTCTTGCTGTACACCTTTGTTATAAATAAACATTGTGAGTCAAATATTCCATGAGGATTGTGTCTTTTAATTTTTCAGGATATGGACAACCCGGATCAACCCAATAATCCACCACCTCAAGTATCAGCTGAACCAACCGTGGCTGATATGTTTCTATTGTTCCAACAAATACTGGAAAAAAATAGTCAGCATGCCAATACTGCCCATGCAACCAATACCTCAATATTGGAACAAATGCATAATTCTAGCAATACAAAGTATGTGACCCTAAAGGATTTCAGGGATCTCAGGCCACCCAAGTTTAAGGGAACAGAAAATGCAATAGAAGCGGGTCAATGGCTAAAAACCATTGAAGGCTTGATGAAGGCGGCAAAGATCCGACCCGAGGATATGGTACCAGTGATCTGTATTCAGCTGGAAGATATTGCTGGATACTGGTGGAGTGTCGAATATCCAGAAGATTCTGATAAGGACATATCCTGGGCTGAATTTAAGAAGAAGTTTGAAGAGAGGTTCTATCCTAAGTTAGCAAGGATAGAATTAGAACGTCAATTCAACTACTTTAAACAAGGAAAATACACAGTTGATGAATATACTGCAGAATTTTCCAGACTTAGTCGATTTGTCCCGAATATGATAGCTGAGGAAGAAACGAAAATATCTAGATTCTTAGAAGGGCTTGGGACCCAACTGAAAAGCAGGTTTGCATCTTATCGATATCTGGCTTTTTCTGAGGTAACGGAAACTGCTCGAGACCAGGAGAGGATACTAAGAGAAGAGCAACCTTTCCGGTCATCACAAACTAAAGAACATTCGAGGAAGGGGCACCCTCCAACAAGAATCATTGACATGGACCATCTAAGCGTCCTCAAAATGGTAACCCAGATAGGTTCATTATTTGCAACTACTGCCAGAAACCAGGACACAAGAAAAATGTATGTATAAAATTGTTGGGACTTTGCTTGAGATGTGGAGCGGGAAATCATCTAACAAATCAGTGCCCTCAGTTGCCCTCAATTGAAGCATCGACACAAGGCTTCAATCAAGGATGTCGACCTCCGGTTCAGGGGAACACACCTCAACCAAGGATTCAGACACCAACATCACAGGCTGTCATGACTTATGGGAATCAACAAAGGCCACCATATGCCCCTCAGGCATATTAGTTCCAACAAGCGCAAAGGGCGGGTCAAGCCCAAAATCACAACAAGAAGAGAAAGGGACAAGGACAAGCATTTATAATGGGAGCTGAAGATGCAAATATCCCGAGAGAAGTAGTTTCAGGTACTATTCTATTTTCTGCATATCCAGCATCAGTATTGTTTGATTCCGGGGCCTATCCATTCATTTATAGCATCTTCTTTTATATCACAATGTGAAATAGAATCCCAACCTCTGCCTAAATCACTAAAGGTTCTCACCGGTACTGGAGTGGTAGAAGTCAGTCGTGTATGTAGTAAATATCCCATAAAGTTGGGTGGAGGAGCTTTTTGAACCCGGTTACTTGTTTTTCCTACAAGCAACTACGATGTGATAATAGGCATGGATTGGCTAACCGCAACATTAGCCAATATAGATTGCGGTCAAGAAAAAGTTTTATTTCAACTTCCTGACGGAGAGTCTTATGAATTTGTACGAGACCAAAATGAATTCAATATAGAAGAACTAGAGAAGTTTGAATTACCAGTTCAAGCAATGTTGCAAGGATCAGAAGTGCAATCATTTCCAAGGATAGTGGAGGAATTTAAAGACGTATTCCCAAAAGAATTGCCAGGACTACCCCCAGATAGAGCTGTAGAATTCTCTACAGACTTAATACCTGGAGCAGCAGCCATAGCCAAGAAGATATACCCAATGAACAAAGAAGAACTAGCCGAGTTAAATAAACAGATAAAGGAATTATTGTCAAAAAGATTTATTCAACCCAGTGCGTCGCCATGGGGTGCACTAGTATTGTTTGTGAAAAAGAAGGATGGTACCCTACGACTAGTAATTGATTATAGAGCTTTGAATGAGGTCACCATCAAGAATAAGTATCCTTTACCTAGAATTGATCAACTATTTGATCAGTTAGGAGAGGCAAGAGTATTCTCAAAAATTGATCTAAGGTCCGGATACCATCAAGTGAAGGTGAAGAAGGAAGACGTCCCTAAAACTGCATTTAGAACTCGATATGGGCATTACGAATTCTTATTTATGCCATTCGGGTTAACAAATGCACCCGCCATATTTATGGACCTGATGAATCGAATATCTTATCAATATATGGATAAATTTGTGATTTTATTCATTGACGACATTCTTATTTACTCCAAAAGTGAAGAGGAACATGAAAAACACTTGAGGATAGTACTACAAATGCTGCGGGAGGAACGATTATATGCCAAGCTGAGTAAATGTAAATTTTGGCTGGACCAAATACTATTTCTAGGGCATATCATCAGCGAAAAAGGTATCTCGGTAGATCCAAAGAAGGTAGAAGCAGTTAAGTCTTGGCCAACACCTAAGTTCGTAGCAGAAATCAGAAGTTTCTTAGGACTAGCTGGTTACTACCGAAGATTTATAGAACTTTTTTCAAGAATTGCAGAACCTTTAACCCGTCTTACCCGGAAGGAAGAAAAATTTAATTGGACGGAGTAATTTCAAATAGCATTTGACGAATTGAAAGAAAGATTAATTTTGGCCCCAGTGTTGGCATTGCCCTCTGGTTCGGGCGGATATGAGATATATAGTGATGCATCAGGTAAGGGTCTAGGATGTGTACTGATGCAGTACGAAAGAGTCATAGCCTATGCATCCCGACAATTAAAGACACATGAAAAGAATTATCCAACTCATGATCTCGAACTTGCAGCTGCGGTATTTGCACTCAAGTTATGGAGGCATTATTTATATAGAGAGAGAATCAAAATATATACAGACCACAAAAGTTTAAAATATGTCTTCACACAAAAGGAGATCAATATAAGACAAAGAAGATGGTTGGAGTTACTGAAGGACTTCGATATGGAGCTGGAATATCACCCGGGCAAGGCTAATAAGATGGCTGATGCTCTAAGCAGAAGGCCCGAAGCTTTCTTTATGAATATAACTAAGGAAATTCTTGAGGATTAAAGAAAAATGGGAATTGAAGTAGTATGCCCGGTAACCAAGGGAATATGGCAAAACTTATAAGTTCAATCCTCCTTAATAGATAGAATTAAGGAAGGGCAGCAAAATAATTCAAAACTTCAGAAAATTTGGAAACAAACAGAAGCAGGGCTCCAGACCGGGATAAGGAAGCATCTGAACGGATCATTAAGATTCGGAGATCGACTATGTGTGCCCAGTAGAGATCTAAGAATGGAGGTTATGTCAGAATCCCATAACTCACAATATTCTATTCATCCGGGCAGCACTAAAATGTATAAAGATTTGAAACAAAAGTTTTGGTGGCACGGAATGAAAAGAGAAGTCGCCAGGTTTGTATCTAAATGTCTCGTCTGTCAGCAAGTGAAAGCAGAACATCAAAGGACAGCAGGACTTCTTCAGCCTTTGCCCATACCCGAATAGAAATAGGAGCATCTCATAATAGATTTTATGACAGGACTAGCTAAGACCCATAGGGGTAATAATGCTATCTGGGTCATTGTAGATAGACTTACGAAGTCTGCTCGATTTCTGCCCTTTCGAGTTGGACAGTCGACAGAGGCATTGGCAGAAATGTACATGAAGCAGATTGTCAGTCAACATGGAGTGCCAGTGAGTATAGTATCAGATAGGGATACCAGGTTCACTTCTCATTTCTGGAAAAGTCTGCAAAAAAAATCTTGGCACTCAACTGAAATATAGCTCCGCCTACTATCCCCAAACAGACGGCCAGTCAAAAAGAACCATTCAAACCCTAGAAGACATGCTGAGAGCTTGTACTTTAGATTTTGGAGGAGCATGGGATGATCATCTACATTTAGTAGAATTTTTATATAATAACAGTTACCATGATAGCATCAAAATGGTTCCTTTTGAAGCACTATATGGTAGAAAATGCAGATTACCGGTATGTTGGACCGACGTAGGAGAGAGACAATTACTAGGGCCAGAACTAGTAATACAAACTGTGGAGATAGTTAAGGCAATAAGAAGTCACCTGTAAGCAGCCCAGGATAGACAAAAGATGTGGGCTGATAAGCATCGAAGAATACTGGAGTTCCAACCTGGAGATCACGTGTTTCTGAAGATTTTACCAACTAAGGGAACTATCAGATTTAGGACCAGAGGAAAACTGAGTCCGAGATACATTGGACCCTTCGACATATTGGAAAAAGTAAGAAATATGTCATATCGACTTGCCTTGCCACCAACTTCAGAAGGAGTTCACAATGTATTCCATATTTTCCAGCTACGAAGATACGTGTCGGATCCGAGCCATATACTCAACCATTCAGAAATCACCATCGGACCTACACTACGGGTAGAACAGAAACCCTTTGGGATCTTGGATCGAAGGGATAAGGTACTCCGCAATCGGATCATTCCATTAGTACAAGTTACGTGGAGCAAGGATTCTCCTGGAGATTCAATTTGGAAGAAAGAAGAAGATATACGGAGGCAATATCCGTATTTATTTCCAAAGCCAGGTTGGTAATCAATTGTTATATTAGTTATTTCAAATTACGGGGACGAAATTTTCCTAAGGGGAGTAGACTTGTCATTGCTCTAAATATTTTTTTTCTAAGATTTAAAAAAAAGAAGAAAAAACCCCCATCCATAGCATGACACATGTCATGCCATGTGTCCCTTGGAAGTCCCTAGAAGAGGATATGTGTCTCCTTGGAGGAGACTAGAATAGGACACCTCACCACTTTCCTTTATTTTAAAAAGACCCCCCTCTCCAACACACACACACACACACACACCCACAACATAAACTCACCACCACTCCCCCATCTCCCACCTGTTGCTGCTACCGCCGGACTTCCCGCCGCCACCGCCGCCCTCCTGCCGTCGCAGCCGCCGGCCACCGGCCACCACCCCCACTACCTCCTCTTCTTCCTCCTCCTCTTTCACTTCCAAAGAAAACCCTAGGTAAAATTCTTAATCCTTTTCTTCCCAATCTCTTTTTCTTTCTAACTTAAACCTAGGTTAGAGTTGCTAACAAAAATCTTTTGTTGTTGGGTTTAAACTAGAAAATTAGTGAAGAAGTCTAAGTTTCCTTCAACCCAAGGCAAGTCCTCTTCTCTCTTCCTTCTTTTTCTTAAAATTTTTCTCCAAGTCAATGGTTGCAAATTTTCTGGAATAAATATGGCATTAGTTATATTCTAGGGATTATAGAACTCGTGGCAAAACTTTTTATTTTGTAGGGATATAGCACATAACATGGACACAACACCCTATTTCTGGACACAATGTATCGGACACATCACGCTTTAAACAATATACTTTCGACACATCATTGTGGGCATGTCACAATTTAATTAATTATACGGTGGACACAATATTGGGATACAATAGGGACACAAGTGATGGTTGCACACATATTTTGGACACAAAATATAGGACACAACGAATGTACATTTGACTCTATTTATATGTATGTATCTATATATAATGAAATGATTTATTTAACAAGTAGAGTATTTAATTGAAACTGGAATTCAATTGAATATGACATCAATTCTGTCCAAATTATTAAATATATCTGAATAACATACCTTGGTATGGTTGATTTGTTAAGTTAAGCATTTACAAGTTCCTATACATCGCGATAACTTTGCATCTATGAAAGTTCAACTCTTTTACACATCAAGTCAATCTTATAAGAAGTATAACCCTGTTGCTAATCATGACTCTTGGAGACCAGAATTGATATCATTTTGTATCAATAATGACTCTATTTTGATTTTTTGGTTATATACTTAGCAGACCGCAATATTCTCAGAAACTTGCTTGCTCGTTTTAAATTGCTAAGAATTGTCTGCTAAGGTAGAAAGTTAAATACCAATTTCATTTTGCTTGCTTGAGTTCCGGTGTTGAGAGTTGCTCCACCGAAGGGGTCGACGAACCCAATATATACCTGCATGGTTCCGGTGTTGAGGGTTGCTCCACCGAAGGGGTCGACGAACCCGAATTTTTAAATTTTCATCATATATTATCTCTTGTGAATTTTTGGAGTCACCCTATACAAAGGAGACTCTGCCAAAAATTTTGAAAACTTCAAGAGATAGTCAAATTCCCAACTTTAAAAAAAAATCGGATTATTCCCTAAAATCTAAAATCATTTAGGAAACATACTTAGTAACAGTTAGGAAGCATTGGGCGGGAGAGAACAACCTGGATATCCCTAAATAGTCCCATAGCATAATTAAAAATTAAAAAGCTGATCAGTAAATTTTTTACTCATTCGTAAGGCCATGCGAATCAAGTTTATGAGGCTTAGCTCACGTATTTTCGTTTGCTCAAGGAAGGCAAACTAAGCCCAAGGGAGGCTCATATTTCGTTTGTTCAAGAGAGGCAAACTAAGCCCAAGGGAGGCTCCAAAATTTCTTTTTTTACATCTATTTCGACAGTAACATCGAATAGGTGATTGTTAAGCCCAAGGGAGGCTCCAGGCCGTATACTAAGCACCGTGCCGCCAAATTCACAGCCTGATCCCAGGTTAACGGGATTGTTGATGGGAAATCATTTAGATGAATATGCTGGGGTTGTTCTCCAATATTGCATTCTATGTTAGGTTTAATTACTTTTTTCATTTCATTTCATGACGCCTATCTAGATAAAAGGAACATGATACTCATACATTAATATGATACTTCTTTTCAATGAAAAGTACCATACAAAACTATTATGTCTTATTTCATTCCATATTTCTTTTACTCTTAATCATTCTTGGCCGAGGACTTGCTCGTCGTTTCTGAACGACCTAGTATTTGTCCACTGGGAGAAGAAGAAGATGTTCCTGCCGAGGCGTTACCGCTGTACGTCGAGGAGTAGTTACCTGAAGACTCTCAAGAGATAACCGTACTGTTGTAGTTAGTTTATGTGAATTACCATGTTGTAATAAACTTGTAAGACAATATATCCTTAGAAAAGGTTTCATGTATAATAAGTTACAATATGCGTAATATAATGTAAGTCCTGGTATTTTCCATTCTGATGGTTACGGGCGACAATCGCGAATTCTGTGCGTAGCCTGGGGTTGTGTTATGACATCACCGTTTGAATCTGGGAAGCGGGACGTGACAACAATGGACTTAGGATTGAGCTTCTGGCTCAATGTAGTATGTAACTTGACAAAGTGAATATTTGGATACTCTCTCTAGGATGAACTTTTGGTTCTCTATGACGAACTTCTGGTTCTCTAGGACGAACTTCCGGTCCTCTAGACTAGTGGTTACACAAAAATTATTTTACTTGCTCAACGTTTTAATACGAGACCCATTTTTACTCCTAAAATGAATCTTCTAGAATTATGAGAGTATATACTAATTTGTATAAGTGGATGGGTCTATTGGGTAAAATCAAGTGGGCTCTGTCGGAGCCTGACCATGTCCAACCATTATGGATACTATTTTCACACTAGTATTCTTGTTGGAAGAAAAGATTCTATTCTTAAGGATGGTGTATGTAGCAACAATATAAACTTTTAAAATATGTATATAGAACTTCAGGTCTATCTAAGACAACCATACATCCGTAGTCACCCTAAGGATTGGACAATCTTATGACAAAAAAAATTCTAATTTACAAGAGGCTTGCAAATTTAAAAATGTATGCAGTATATTAATAAAATGCCAACATTCAGGTTGATGATATTTACTGTTGGGTTTTCGAGAGCCAGCAACCCACTGCAACCTACAAAAGTTAGTTCGCGGGTGAATGATTTTTTCTGAACATACAACCCAACACCTGTCATGCATGCACCCATTTGGGTGCTCCAAAATATATGCAAGCAATATATATACTAGATTTCATCTCTTAAAACATTAAAATGGTCATCATGGAACTAGTCAGCTATATATATAAGCATATAAGCAAGACTTTGCTATATGTTGCATTCACATTATGTACTATTTCAATCTCTTATCGGATATATATATATATATATATATATATATATATATATATATATATATATATATATATATATATATATATATATATAAAAGCATATAAGCAAGACTTTGCTATATGTTGGTGTGAAGTGATCAAAAGCTTTAATAATACAAAGCATATTACGATGCGAATCGATACGAGAGTTACCTTTTCCCGCACGGCGCACTACGCTGAGACAATACAAAGCATGGCGCATTACGCTGAGACGTTGACTCAACGAGTCGCGTTGACCGAATAAAATGTATCGATGCGAATCGATACGAGAGTTACGTTGTCCCGAGCAATGCATCGAACTAAGTCAATGCGAAGAGTTGCCTTGTCCCAATGTATGCATCGAGTTGAATCGATGCGAAGCGCCGCGCTTCCCCGAAGGATAAGTGCGTTTAATCGGCTCGAAGATTCTAAGAAATCGAATCGACCAAGGCGCTAGTCCAAATCGATGCAAGTATTGATTTTAGTTGGTTTCATGTGCAGGCTATACGTTTATGCAGAAATATTAGAGGTCGACATTTTGCCTTATTCAGTAAGGGGTCCGCGAAACCAAATCGTCGCCTTGCGTTGGACTGAGGCGGTGGCACGGTAAGCCAAATCGAACGTATAATTCAATGAAGCACAAAGTGCTCAAATGGCTAAGTCAGGATAGTTGGCCATGCAACGAAGTTATGAAATCGAGCCATATCGGCTCGACGAAACGATAAGGCGTATCGACTCAAGGTAGGAGGATTGACTCTTCTTTTTACTCCTTCATGCCTAAGTCAGAATATATCATTTTATGCTAAGTTAACCTATCGACGCCAAGGGCGTGGTCCGATCGGAAGATAAATCGTAGTGTGAGTCGAACACTAGTTAGAACAATTGAAATGAAACGTGCATCAGATACACGAGTCACTATAGAACATTAGATATCGCAAAGGCGAGCGCCTCGCTACACAAGCAGCAAGAACATGGGATAACTGTATTCGTCGAGTGCCTTAGTGCACGAGCCATTCCGTGCCTTCGCGCACGAGTTAGTAAGGATAGCACATTGAAAGACAATAGGCGAGCGCCCTAGCGTGCAAGCCACTAACATTGAACACTAAGGCATAGAACATGGAAATACGGCTTCAATGCTAGCAACAAGTGCACGACACGAAGAAAAGATGATAAATGTGTCGAAACGTGCCTACGTGCATAAGATCATAAAAGATGGTTTCGTTGCGAAAGAATACAGTTGTGGCATGAATTTGGCAGAACTGTCGGATATGACATGATGTCTCGAAAGGTGTTTAGGACCTTCGGGTCGTTCGGTTGACGAACATTGAGTTGAGGCATGATGCCATTGAATATTGAAACAAAGTATGAAACGTAAGAACATAGAAAGTTAACGGAAGAAATACGAGGTGATAAAGTCTGAATCTCGGACTCAAGACTATGCTTGGTTGTTTGAATAATAGGGCGTTGCATGGTCGAATGGAATGGACGAGAGATAATTGAGATAATCTTCCGTGCACGGAATGTTCCCTCCGAACGGGCTGCGCCGGAGTACCGGGACCTTTCGGCCTAGGAGGGATATAATCTTTGATAGACGCACATCCGTAAGACGATTAGCGATCGCTTAGCGAGATATGAAAAGCCGCAAATGATGGTATGCTGCGGTAGATCTCCGTAATTGGGACAACAATCGATTACGAGAGGCGCCGGGCTACCCAAATTCGAGAAAGAAAAGAAAGAGAGAAAAGAAAGAAAGGAAAAGATAAAGAGAAACACCTTTAGTCCATTCTGGCACGGATACGCCAAGACCTTCATATAGTTAAGGAACGATGGGTTGAAAGTGCAGGCACGTATGTGTCCTGCACACATAGATCCTGCATAGAGAGCACTTATAACATGACAGAAAAGGAATGTGGCGTATTCACCTTACGTCGGTGCAAGGACGAGTGCGTCGACTTGGTAAGAAGTCGTGCCACGAAACAAACACGAGATTGTTTGCCTGCTTGCCTATTCAATATCGAATAACATGCTTGCCATGATAACATGCTTTATGCTCGAATATGCCATGAAATCGACCCTAAGGAGAATATAGCAAGATCATAAGCTAAGTTGCATAATTGAACATAAACACTAAAATGTCGGTTTAGAAGGAAGGTCTTTTCGTCAGTATATATGAGGACGAACGTACTGATCCCCCACCAGCTTTTATGCAGGGTGCAGGGAATGGATGGCTCGCAACGAAGCTTCGCTTGAACGCGTTGAGGCTTGGAATGCCGAAGTGTATTGAAGCATGTGTTCACATTGACGCTCGGACATGCAATGATTGATGCAGCCAAGATATAGAAGGCATGATGTATGGAACGATAAAATCCTTTATGGACAAGAGAGAACCTGAGTGTTGTAGCCAATCCAGCATATATTGTTGGCCTATCGAAAGCCTTTGTAATCTCAGTTTCGAATATCAATAAAGAGAATTATTTCGTATACTCTGTTTTCCTTTCGTTGTTAATATCAAATCAAAGATAACCATTTGAGAACTTGTCATCTTGCCTTGCATGAGCGCAACTCCAGGCTCGTGCGGCATCACGCCCTCTATGAGGACGATGATTCGGGTAATTTCGGGTCGAGGCGTGACAAATTGGTATCAGAGCTCTAGGCTCAATTTGCTCAGGACGTTTATTTTGTTTCAATTCCAAAGAGTTGCCCACCACCAATCGAAATTGCTCTTGACTCTACTCGATGCCGTACTGGATGTTTCATACAATAAGTCTAATACAAAGCCGAGTAACGTTGCCGCAGGTACTTCGAATTTACTTGATGTTGCGGACAAAGTCATGAAACGTTTCATTGCATTGAATGCCCGAGCCTTGAAATGTTAGTTGCTGCAAGTGCAATAAATTATGAAATACAGTTTGAGATGTTGTTGTGCAATGTAACATGTTGAATGAGAAATAAAATGATGCATGAAGTGCAATGGGTTGTGAATATTGGTTGCACGCATACAGAAACTTAAATAATGCGTTGCATGAAGTACAACGAGTTGATTGTAAATAATACATTGCAATGAAAATGATAAGTCAATATCGAATGTGTTGAACGGATTTGGGCATTGAATTTGAATGTCGGGAGTAAATCGTTGCACAAGGTGCAACAGATGTCGAAAATAAAATCGTTACACGAGGTACAATAAATGTCGAAAATAAGTCGTTATACGATGTACAACGCGTGTCGGAAGTAAATTGTTACACGTGGTGTAACGCATATCAAAGTAATCGCTGCACGTAGTGCGATGGATATAGGAAATAAAATCGTTGCACAAGATACAATGGAAAGAACTGAAATCATAAATCGATAGAATGAATCGTTCGGTTGCACACCGAACTTGTGTTGGCAAATGAAAACATTGGCCGAGTTGTGTCGGATTTTGATTTAATCAAAGTTACGGTTGTGATCAAGCACGATCACTACGAAAATTATGAGTCGAAAGAGATTGTTGGTTCATAGTGAGTATAATGCGAGGGAAATGACTTGATTTTCGAGTGGTATATGCCATACCACGTATGCGATGAATGACTCGATTCCGAGTGGTATATGGTATACCACTTGTACGATGAATTACATCGACGCGTTATGAGAATTACGGAAGGTTTGTTCGCAACAGATGGAAGAGTACCGAGACTCGATTGAAAATTTGTATGACGGTATGTTGATACAAGTGTTCTTCGAAAATCGGTTGGGACGATATGGTGAGACTCGTATCAATGAATGATACGTAGAACAAAAATTATAAGTCGGTCGGACGACCGAGACTAGCGGAACGATTATGCCTTGAAGCAATAATCGGATCAACGGTAAAAGAAAACTCGAACTTACAAATGAGTCGTATGACTTGCGATCTCGATAGAAATGTTGGACGAGGCGAATCGAATCGCACGACTTGCGATCTCGATAGGAATGTTGGACGAGGTGAATTATAATCGGATCGTACGATGTGCAACTTCGGTAAAGAGTTGGTTGATGCGGGTAAATAGTGCCTAAGAGATAGTTGGTTACTTTACGACAAAACTCATTTGAGTACGACTGAAACACGCAAAAACTTAGAGGACGTAATCGTATAACTCGAGGGTTCGATGTTGGATAATCGGTAACTCGGTTACGCGATCAAAGCATAATGAAGTACAACGAATCAAAAAACGATTCGAGACGTATAGAAATATTTGTGAAGAACTTGGACGTATGCAATGCAAGTTGTCAACGTTGAAACAGAATCAAACTTGACCCTTACGCTATCGAAATTGATACGACGTATCGAGATCGATACGTAAGGAAACGTAAGCACGATGTGAGAATACAAAATGGAGTGAGCCTCGCGCTATCAAAATTTTGTAAATAATAATACGAGAATGAACGAACTGGTTGATCATGAACTTTGTAATTGATCAAGACGAGACTATAAGTCATCGACGATTTGTTCGATGCGTATAGCATCTCGTATGTCGACCCGCAAATAAGATAGACTCGAACTTAATGCAAGTAGATACTTCATGAATAGAAGAATCATCAACGGTAGTGCATGACTTTACTCGGAGGATAGTTGCGCATCAGATGCGCCGATAGAAATGGTTTTGTCCAAAATTTGGATAGTCCCATAGAATCGTCGGAACGTGATTTGGCTCCGAAATAAGATATAGCATGGTTAGTAGTAAACTGTCCTTCGGTGATAATCCACAGTTATCGAGCGTAGCTTCGGGGCAGCTGACCCTAGAAGACTTGACCGCCAAATCAAATTGAATACTGTAGACCATAAGATGACCCATGCGATATCGCATAGGAGATTGCATCGATAACAAATATAACATGGTGCATATTGACGATAAGTCTAGGCGATCAAGAATTTTTGGAACAGCTTTCGATTGAGAATGAGATAGTTAGATTTCGAGTATTTATCGGATGAATGCTTGAATGGTTATGTTGGTCTACGATCGAACTAGAAATTCACCAACGAATTTGGTGATTCGGATAGGCGATTGCGAGAATTGTGCTATGCACGAGAGAGAACAATAAGAGAATGACTTACAAGTTATGTCGTTAGATTTGGGTTTACCTCGCAATTGAGCTTGCGTGAATCGAAATTATGTTCGATGATTGCGAGACGGATAAGTTGGAAATTTGGCTATCGAATTCCTACTCGGTAGGAATCGAACGTAAGATGCATCGTAGGGACTTTGAGTCAAAGCGATTGTTGCCTTGAGCACCGTCGCCTCGATATAAACTGTTGTGTCGAATAGATTGTGGCCTTTGTGCAAAGTCAATTTAAAGTTTCGTCGGAAGAATTTAAGCACGATGTCTAGGTAAGTAACCTAGCGGGCATAGTCTCGAATGCTGATAAGGAAATCGTATCGAGATAAGTTGCATAGCCAGACTTCAGAAATAGTCGGGTGGCGACTTCGAATGCAAGGCGTTGCAGAGGATCGTTGCGATCGGATGCGCGACGGCTCGACGCGACGCATAAAGTTGATAGTCCATACGAAACATACGAAACGAGGAATACGATTTTTGAATCGCGTCGCGTGTAGTGACTTTATTGAATGAATCACGTATGTATCGAATATAAGTATGCGATAAAATTTTGAGAACAGTTGCTGTCACAACCTGTACCCTATTTAGGGGCACGAGCACGTGGGAACGTCCAGCCTACGCTGCATTATCGGTGGTAGAACGTTGTAAAGGTCATCTAGAATATATAGAATCTAAGACACAATAATATAACCTGTCATCTCCGTACGGAGAAATATAATCACCACTCAATCACATAATCTAAGGAAGATAAGCACGATGATAAAGATAAAGTAAATAGTCTGAAATAGTACCGAGCCACAATCACAAGTTCAGAATCCAAGACATAAAACAATATCCCAAACAAATACTACAAGTCTCAAAGTATCAAACTGAAATATAATCCAGATAAAATCTAGGTAAACTAAGTCACTACTGGCGGTGCGTCCTCTACGAGCACCGGGTCCACAGGCTGGTCCTGGTCGTAGGCTCCATCTATGCCAAAGCCGTAGTAGGTCGGACAATCTGCATCTAAATCCTCTGAAAAACAACGAGAATTATCCTGTCAGGATATGAGCAAGTACAAACACCAACAGCAGTTCCATATGAATTGACAAATACTATAAGAGACAATCATAATGAAATACAAGATGAAATGTCAAGACTGAAAGTAAAACACCACAAGAGAACTGGATATCATGTCATGTATGAGATATAAGATAAAACTGGAATATAAACAATAGAAAGTAATCTGAGGTATGATGTAAACATAAAAATAAAGTGCCATGAGATATTAGAGCGTTATGTGATCGACTTGGGTCAAGATCAGACTGTTCCATTTGACCGGCTATGCACAGGTAGTATAATAGTATAGGGATCAGGCCGGCCAAAATGGAAAGCTATTCACAAGTAGTATAAGGTTAGGCTACACCCTACGTGTGGTGAGGGTGGAGCTATGCACAAGTAATAAACAAGTAGGGGTTATGATCACATAACCTCTAATAACACTCCATCCCCGAGTAGTATAATGAATCCAGACATGACAGGTCATGATACGGGATTCAAAAAGCAGGGGGCCAGCCCACTCCCAAATTGGTGTCTATATAAGTACAGGAAACAATATCGAATAATGTACTCATATACCAGGGAAACCGGGAATGACATCTCATGACGAGATTCAATGTATACTAGTCCGTGTATCATCGTGTCAAGAATCAAGTATAATACTACAACTGAATCAGATATAGTAGATATCAAGATAATGAAAACTATCAGAGAATGTATTTGCCTGCTGTCCTGAGCTGAAAAAATCGAACTACAAACGACTCAATGAGCCACGAACGGTCAACTCGTGCAACAGTCTCCTAATGCTGAAACAGACATTACCAACGTTCTCAAAATGGTCAAATTAGCTAGGATAGCCTACCCATAAGTCCAGTTTGGACACATGAGCAAAAATGTAACTTTGGGCCAAAATGGTGTCCGCCGTTGGACCCACTTTGCACCAAAAAGTATGCCAGGATCAATGGTCTCTAAAGTCGTCAAACTACATGTCTACGGATTTGTTTTGACGAGACGATTCCAATGGTATGTCCAATTTTGGATTCCGTTGACCCGTTGTCAAAATGGTCCGTTGACCAGGACATTGAAGTTCCGATTTGCACGAAAAAACGTGCCAGAGCCAATATCCTCAAAACTCAGAAAATTATATGTCAAACGAGTCCAGAATGATGATACGAACTCAACGGTATATCCAAAATTGGATTCCGATGAGCCGATCTCAAAATGTCCCGTTGACTCGGACTGTAGGACCCACTTTGCACCGAAATACGTGCCAGGGCCCACGTCCTCTAAACCTAGAAAAATTTATATAAAAATATGCCAGAACGATGCCATGAGTCTACTGGTGGTGTCGGAATTGAAATCCGGAGTCCCGGGTTCAAAAATAGAATTTTACAAGTTTGGAATTACGAATTCAGACGACCAACTTTGGCGTCAAATTCAACCAGTCAAACGTGCTCACAATGAAACAAAACTTAAGAGACAGGAAGCGGGTCATACCAGCTGTGCACCGTAACTGACGGTGCATGAAACAGACTGCGATGGCGGAGATACAAGCTGACGAAGTTGGCTCCACAAAACTGTCCAAAAATTATACAATTTAAACGGTAAACTTGGTGGCCGGTTTTGAGGCCGGCCAGCGACGACGACGTGGCCAGCGGCGGGGGTGGTGGCCGATGTGGTGGGGGAGAAGGAGGCTATTGTGATGGAGATGGTAATGGTGTTGGTGATGATGGTGGTGGTTTTGATGATGATGAGGATGTTGATGATGATGGTGATGAAGAATTTGATGAGGGTGATGAAGAAGATGATGGTGATGAGATGAAGAAAAAGAAAAAGAAAAAGAAGAAGAAGAAGACGACTCGGCCATGGAGGAGGAAGGAGGGGGTTCGGTTGTAGAATGTTTTAGGGAGAGAGAGAGAGAAATATAGGTAGGGTTTCTTATAGCTTTATATATATATGTATGTATATATATATATAAATATATATATATATATATATATATATATATATATATATATATATATATATATATATCAACACACGTATATCTTTATATATACCTCTACCTCTACTATTTATTTAAATATACAAAACCTTTACATATGCAAAAATATGTACTCATAAATTTAACAAAGACCAAAATAAATATATATTATTTTATAATAATAACCATTATAATAATAATAATACTAATAAAATAATAATAAGGATAACGGAATATGGTAAAGCAATAATGGGTGTTTTGTGGGGAAAAAGTGTGTGTGGGTATTCATGAGGGGATAACATGAAGCTTGGGTTGAGTTCAGTTGAGCCGGGTCGGGTCAAAATCGGACATGGTGCAATAAATAAATTTAATTAGGTATTTATGATCATGGGTAAATAAGTAGCATGTGGAGATTCAAATAAATAGGACACAAGTGTCAAACGGGTAGTAGGCTTCATGTGGGCCATATCAATATTTTGGATAGATAGGTTTGGGTCGATGTTGGGTCCCAAAATTAAATTGGAAGTCAGGTCATATTTTACGGGGGATAATTAATTGGCCTAAATTGACCCAAAAGTTGTGCGAAACAAATGAAGCACAAGATGGTGTGTCTGAGTGGGACACGAAGATCATGGGTGTAGGGTGTCTCGAGTATATCAGGCCTGAGAAGTTGGTTTCAAGAAAACGACTCGTCTTGTGCTCCTAAATTAAAAGACATGGCAACGTGCATATGATGATCAAATAAAAGAGTGGGAAATTAATTAATAATTATTTGATCGATCAAATGGTCTAAGTCGACTCGAAGTTGCGCGAAGCCAAAAGAGTACAAGAGAACAAGTTTGAGTGGGACATTATATACCAAAATGAAGGTAATCTTGTCCACTATAAAACTCATGAAGGAAGTTTCCATAGATGGACATCTCTGACGCTCCAAAAATCAAAGGCACAGAAAAGTTCATTAAATAAAATAATATTCAAATAATAATATTTATTTAAATAATTGATTTAGAAAATTAAAAAAATAAACCCTAAATTCAGGAGGCTTGCATCCTACACACCTTATAAGAATTTCGTTCTCGAAATTAAAATCATCCAATGCATCAAGCTAAGGTATGTAGTCGCTAAGGCACAGTACTCAATCTTCTATCCTTGTGATCATCTATTCTGTTTCTCTCTACCAATATTTTGGTTCCGGTTCAACAAGCTTCTTCCATAAACCTATATCATTTTGCCCTTTTATAATCTTTATATCAATAAGAACCTTTATGTATACACTAAAATATAGGTCATCCTCGAGATACGTATATATATATATATATCAACAATGCTTGACCATCGTCCATAATTTCCAATCTCAATAGCAAATAGGTTGTTTCCCTTGTCCTATCCTAAGTATCTTTATCCTATTAGTCACAAGCTCCTTGTATTAATTGGCTTCAGTCCTCCTCTACATCTTTTTCTTAAAATTAAACATTCAAAACCTATTCTCGGCATTGAGCCTTCTCTCGTTTATACTCAAGAACTCCTGAATATAAACCCTCAATTCATATGTAAATAACTTGTAGCTAATCTATAATCACTTGGCCACCAAGGTCTTACAATGTTCAACCCTCGAACCTAAGCACAAGATTTTAATCCTTAATCCGCTGTCACAACAATATAATATTTCATTACTCCAACTTAGATATCTCATAATCATCTATGCTATCAAACTAATCATTCTCAATGGTTTCTAAGTCCACTATAGTCAGTCACTCGTGTCTGTCCTATAAGCTTAATCTAATAAATCTCTAGAAAAATATACTCATCACAATCACACAATAATATATTATAGTTACACTATAGAATTCGTTAACAAGGTTTGGCTATTTCAGTCGTCTATTAAAGAAGGTAATAAGGGCCTAAAGCTGGGTCGAGCAATCCATACCAGTATTCGGACAAGATAAGAGTCAAACAAGACAGGAAAGATTGTCGAAATATCTCCAAAAATGGTACGAGGTTAAACGAGATACATAGGACGTAGTCGAAATAAAACTCAAGAACCATATACCTTCGTAATTATGTCACATGAAGCTACTATCGCGCTAGTGTGTATCTGGTTGTGATTAACTTCCTTGTTCTATAATACGACGGATGGCTGCAGTACACATCTGCCACGCCAGGTAATATAGGTTCATAAACTTATCTTGGCTAAATCCGTAAAACATTTCCAACTAGTTTTTGCAAAAATAAAGGAGATAATGTCAGTCAAAATGCTTAAGGAGTGGTCCAAATAGAATTCGAGAAATATATTTAACCATAATGCCGTTATCTGAAGTCATGTCCCGCCAGTATTTCTCTGGATGCAAACTCCCGATTCCGTAAAAGGATAAATACACTTTCAAACTTTTCCTGAACCAATCCATGAGACACCTTCAACAATACCGAGAAGGACGAGAAGACTTACTCAAGAGGTTAGCGAAGAAGCGTTTGGCCAAATTATAAGAATGATGGAACACAAACAATCATGTCAAAGAAATCCTACTTGTGGCTGTAGATAGATAGAGTTAATCAAGACGGGGGAGAATGATGATAAGAATACGTTCTTGCTCATTTATTTAATGAAATGAACCGACTTAAAATATAATCTGATACCATACACGTCTTCCTGAAATCATGTCGTCAGAATTTCGTCACGCCAGTAAGCATAGCTGCAACAAACGATAGAGTCCGTGATTAAGGTATACACCCTATAATCATGTCATCTAGAATTCTTACCACGCCACCCGGTATGGCTGTAAGAAAATCTAAATTCCATAACTTAGGATAGTATATCTAAAATCAGGCTCTATGTCCTTGTCGTGCTAGCCAATGACTGCGATAGATTCTAAACTCCATAAATAAGGCAGACATTTACCTTTCTCACTGTCCTTATCAAGTATGTTATCAGATTATACCTTAATTCAAAAAGGATTATACAAAACCAAAATCAACAACTAACATCTAGGTTCAAAATTCAACAATGAATCCATCAAAATCAAATTCGATGACAAGGAGTGTGGGTGAATCGAAACAAGAGGAAAAGGATTTTCAAATCGAAGTTCAAAATGAGATTCTCAATGGTCATCCCAGGAATCTCTCAAGGAATTCTAAGTGTGATTGAGTATCCTCAAATTCTAACATCTTATTTCCTATACTCTATAGCATGCTCGTAACAGTACAACTAAGTCGTCATACTACCACGATGTCGTACTAATACGAATCTCGACCTGCATGGGCCACCATAAAAATGTGTCATGACCCGCACCCTGTTTAGGGGCACGAGCACGTGGATACGTCCAGCCTACGCCGCAGTATCGGTGGTAAAACGTTGTAAAGGTCATCTAGAGTATATAGAATCTAAGACACAATAATATAATCTGTCATCTCCGTACGGAGGAATATAATCACCACTCAATCACATAATCTAAGAAAGATAAGTACGATGATAAAGATAAAGATGAAGTAAATAGTCTAAAATAGTGTCGAGCCATAATCACAAGTTTAGAATCTAAGACATAAAACAATATCCCAAATAAATACTACAAGTCTCAAAGTATCAAACTGAAATGTAATCTAGACAAAATTTAGGTAAACTAAGTCACTACTGGCGATGCGTCCTCTACGAGCACCGGGTCCACTGGCAGGTCCTGGTCGTAGGCTCTATCTATGCCAAACCCGTAGGAGGTCGGACAATCTGCATCTAAATCCTCTGAAAATGTAAACCCTCTAAATTTTTACTACAATTTTTTTCTGATAATAAAAATTATTTTATTTTTTTCCGTATTTGTACGTCGCATACGGGTACGAATATGCGAGGTAATATATTTTAGACACACAAAGGAAAAGATTTTTTTTTCTTTTTTTTATATAGAAATAAGTTAATTTTCAAAATATTCTAATAAATTTCTAGTTGCTTATAGAATATAAAATATATCGTGTCGCGATTGCCAAAATTTTATTTTACTATAAAAGGGCTATTATTTTTTTATAGAAAAATATGATTTATGTAAATATTCTATTTGCGAGGCACATTCCGTGTATATTTTAGTTTTCAAAAACTTAATTATTCTATTCAATTAAAAAATAAAGTATTTCAAATATTTAAATATTTATTATAATTTTCAAAATTAATTATTATCATTATTTTATTATTTTGAAAAATATATTTTAAATATTGTTTGATTTCATATTTAATAAATTGCGATGATTTAAATTGGAAAAGATTTTATTGACTTATAGCTTTAAATTTAAAAAAGGTTTTAAACGAGTTTAAATGAATTTGAATTTAATTATGAATTATCTAATGGGGGAATTTAAACATCCCAATCCTTATCCTAATGGAAATTCCCACCTCATATAAAAGGAGAGGTACTCCTCCATAATTCTCCACCACAACCACAATGTACATCGTGTCCGTGCCAACCCAAGCCAGCGTGTATCGTGTCCGTGAATCTTATTCCAGCTTTATTACAATGATCCACGTCGTGTCGGACAGCCCTCGACACGATGACATAAAATCTAACCCTATGCCGCTGTCGTTCTCTGACTCCCTGTCACCCTGCTCACCAAATTTCCGACACTACCATCATCAGCATCCTACCACCGCCAACACCATCACCATCGGGTGCCCCATCCGAACCCCAAACCACCAAGTGCCACCACCACTGTCGCCCCAAGATCTGGCCTAGCCCAGCCATCGTCGCCACCAGCAACCACCATCACCCTCCTTCGCAAACAAACCCGACATGTCTTCCTCAGCACCACCGCCGACTTCGCCCAAACCCCCAATTACAAGAAGGAAAAATGAGAAAACTTGACCTTGGCCGCTTCCTCTGCCGCGTGTCCGTCGATACTCCTCGTCGGGAGCCGTCGCTACCTCCCCAGGCACTGCTACCTCACTGCTGCCGCCGAACGCTCCTCCCACCGAGCCGCGTGCCGGTCCCTCCGCAGCGACCAGCGCCGCACCCAGGAGCAGCTCCGCCCGAACACACCTTCTGCCGCCGCGGCCAGCACCGCACACAGGAGCAGCTCCGCCCTTACCTCGATTCTGCCTCCTCCTTCTTCATCTTTTTCCTCCACCGTCGAACTCACAGCCGCCGATCCGTCGTCGCGAACGCCCTGAGCCGCCGGCGCCTGCTTCACCGGCCAGATCCGTGCGTGCGCTGGTTACCGACCGACGAGATTTCTCCGTGCCACAAGCTCTCCGCCCAAATCCCGGCCGCCGCCTTCTTCTCAGGTGGCCGTGCCACCACCGGCGTCGATGACCAGTAAACCCCCTCCCGCGCTCCATCTCTCTGGTCGAGCGCCGCTCCGACCCGAGGGCACAGAGCCTTTCGTTGGTCGCCCTCCGAGCCTCGTCGCCCACCGTGAGCGCCCGATCACGCCGGAGCCACCGCCCGCAGGTGACAGTCCATCTCCTCTCCCTCTTTCCCTCTTCTTCTTCTGCTCCTCAACTACTCCTTTCTATTTTATTTTTTCTAACCTTCTCTCTCTCCTCTGGTAGAGAGATCAGATCTATATTATTATTAGTATTATTATTATTATTATTATAGTGCTGTCATTATTCATTATTATTATTATTAGTATTAAGTTATTGATAGTACATAAGTTTAAGTACAGTAGGTACAATGGAATATATGTATATTATTGTAGATTCATTGTTTAAATAATTATACATAATTAAATAAATTTCAAAATTTGACCTATGATCAAAATATAGTTTTTGGGTAATGGAGTTTAGAAGCCTAATAATAATGTTATACTTTTGTAAATAGTTTTGTACCTATAAATTTATTTTGACAAACCATTGATATTTTTCCTATAAAAAAAGAGAGTTGATGATTGTACTTATTAAATATTTATCTAAAAACTAATTTCTTTTACTAACAAAGGATAATTCCTCCTACTTGAAAATTTTATTTTTACAACATTTAGTTAGCCTAAAAAATAAAATTTTTATTTTTAAGGTACTATTCCTAAAACATATAATCTACTTATAAAAAGGTATATCTTTCCAAATTGTATATAAGGTATTTACGTAAACTTATAGAAATATTTTTTAAATAGTTATATATATTTATTCTCACTAATTCTTCTCGATTATCATTATTAATCACGTCTGATCACGCGGTTCTATTTCTCGTTAAGTCGGACTCTTCTCCATCAGATATGGAAATTAGGCAACTGGAACTTTACAGAAAATCGTACCACACCAGAAGACACCCCAGGCAAGACACCTTGCCTTTACTGTTTAATTTCTTGCTCAATATCTTGCATACTTTTTCTTTATGTTGTTCTTTCAAAACTATATATAGATGCAAATTATTATATTTTATGCAATTGGCTTAGAGTTAAGGGACCACCGTATGTTTAGTGCATCTCATAAACTGTCACGATGTGCCACGGATTGTATGTGAGTTATGAGTCGTATATAGATGCGGACTTGCGTGCTGACTGATCATTGGTGCGTACAGGCCGTACGTTAGGATATAACTGCTAATAGATTTGTGTAGAAGACTTGGCAGTTATTAAGGATTAAACAGTATCGTGGATTCGACATATGTATAGTATCATTTTGGGGGAGGGGACAACTTTTAGCGTAGGGGCTACATTTATTTTTTATACATATTTTGGGCCGAGGGTGATTCTTATGAGCACTACCTTCTGTCCAGGCCGATAGCGTCTCGTATGAGCGCTACTTGACTGCCACTCTTTATTACTTGCTTGCGTGAATCTGTTACGGCCCCTGCATAGAACGTTGTCCTCACAGTGCATATCACATAGAATGGTTAGGAACCTTTACCCATGCATACTTTTCTGTTGAGCTTTATTATTCAATTTATCGGCATGATATTATGTGTCTTGTTACGTCCCTCTGAGGACCTGGTGATCTCTTCAGGTGTGTGTTTCATGATTTCTTACAGGTGCTCTAGCTAAGGCCATGTCTACCTTCCTCCGTGATGATTGCTCTTGGACTCGTCACATGCTCTCGCTTGCTCAATTCTTTTCTTGTATATTTTTCCATATTTAATTTAGTTGGTAGTGGATTTATCTCCGCCCAACTATTGTATACATGAAAAAACTTAAAGTTGCTTTTATATCATTATTTATCTTTGTGGATGAGATTTAGTGTCTTGGCTTTCTACATTTACAGCTTATGTATACATACAAGCCGTATATTTACTCGTATGTATACAGCTGGCATGATACGTATATAGTCCCAAGTATTTTGGGACTGGAGCGTTACGTATTTTTGTGGTGGCCCATGCAGGTCAAGTTTGTCGTTTCATTTATATGACTGTACCGAACGGGCCTACAATATAGGATTAGAATCTAGGAATCTCATCCACATACTTGATCACCTTCCTTGACCCTCGTTAATTTCTATATTCCGACTCCGGTGGCTTTCCTTAATTTTTGCATCTTACTTGAACTCTTTCTACCAACACCCTATCATCTCGTGCTTAAACATGGTTAGAAAGATGACTACACTACTATATACTTATTGGTCAACCCTATGGCTAGAAGGATTATATTGACAAATAATATCCATTGGGATTATATTTGAGTATAAAGGCATTTATTTTCCTAGAAATATGATCTTAAGGATTAGTAAATTCCAAGTTGGGTAGTAGCATATTACCGCCTTCAAAGGATAGTTAGAATATTATTTTGTTATTACAAGGTGGTATACACAAGAGGATAGCTAGATCGAAAAAACAAAATTTTGAGTTACGAATTTTTTGAAATGGTGAAATAGTTATGATTTATTAGGGATATGAAATCGATTGAGAAATAACTTAAGTCTTTATATTGTGACGCATGATTTACGGTTAACTTTAAAAGTTTGGATTGTAATATTATAAAGTTTATCTCGAGATTATTTAAGGAGATTTAATTATGATTTTTAGACAACTAGAGAAGACGAAAGTTTAGTTTGAGAGAGCTTGAGGTTGAGTCGTACGATTTATAAGTTTATTTAATTTTGAGTTGAAGAAATGATGGTAAAATTTTGTTTAAATATTTGAATGATATGAAAGCAACTTTGAAGAAAAAATTTAAATTTTAAATTGTGTCATATGATCTATGATTTAAAAAGTTAATTAGATTTCAAGTTTAAAGCCTTGATTATGGATATTTAAATTTTGGTAAAAAAAGATTTAATTTGAGTTACATGATTTGCGATTGATGAAACGGGGTAAGAGTTTATCTCGAGGTACATTTGAAAATTGAATTTTTTTTTAAAAGTGATGGCTTATTATGAAAATTTAGTTGTGCCGCATTAGATATGATGAAGGTTATTTAGAATTATTTAAAGGAAATTAAACTTTAAGTTATGATTAAATACTTAAAAGAGTATCTTGAGATTTTATTTCGAAACTGTTGAGGAACTAGAAATTTAAAATTTGATCATATGTTGGTAGAGGACCAAGAAGCAAGCAAGTCACCGTAATGGGATACAAGTATTCCTCATTAATTGCCATGATAGTTGTATGTACTCGAGTGTAGTTAAGTCATCTGCCAAACTATGTGAAGATATCTCAATCTTGATTCACTCGACATTCCCTCAAACCTAGATTTTATCGTGACTTTCTAACCATTTGAAACTTGAGAAATGATTAGATTGTTCCTTAATCGTACACCATCTAAGTGGCTATCATATCCTTAGAAACTGTATTTCTAACTTATTTTACCTTGATTTACTCGAATCTGAATTATCATTATTTCACGCCTTAGCTTGGTCATTGATCATTATCTCATGAACTCCTACTGTCTTTTTTAAATTCTTTTGTGTCCTTACCGTGACTTGGATATTTGGAGCACAACACTAGACTTTTTCATCCAACAAATCCCATATGCAAGACCTAGACGAGCCCACCTTCATGTAGGTATATCACGTGCCACTAAAACACTTCTCCTTGTATTCTATTTTCATGATATGACTTTGGGTCATAAGAGACTAAACTATAACCTTTACCATGAAACCAATATACTTTCTAGCTATAGATATGGACTCAGCCTCGACTCAAATTCTTCGACCCAATACATGATTGTGATATACTAAATCCCTTAAAGGCTAAATCTTGTGTTTTATCTTGATTGTTTAACCATTGTCCTTTTATTTTTATGTCATATTTTGATTTACTTGGACACATAACATTTTTTTTTGGCAATATTAGCAATCCCTACTTCGCTCCCTTTCAATTGAATTACTTCATTCATATTTACTATGTTTCCTCCGTGGTTATGCAACCTTTTTTTTTTTCCTTATAGGGTTTTCTTGTACGATTATGGAACTGAATCATGACACCCTTCGGTTAAGGAGGAAGTAGATTAGAGAGATTACTGTTATAGTTAAATAAAATAATTGCATGATTGGAAAACATGAGTTAATTTTGCTATTTGGTAAAATTAAGAAAAGGTGATATTATCTTTTGAAGAAATGGAATGTTTGAAGGATAGTACACTTGCTAAATACAAAAAGGTTCGAGAAATTAATCATAATACCTATGGAGAATTTTACGATGAAAATGAGTACGAAATCCTTAGATTTGACTTGACTTTCGAAATTGATTGAATTTTTTTGAACTTCAACTCTGAGGAAGAAATAAACCGTGAGGATAGAATTTTGAAATTTTTTCGATAAATTGAGGATTTGACCTTTCTGTGTTGATGAAAGATAGAAATCTATTTTACCTTAAATTAAGGTAATTGAAGGATTACTAAACTTTAATTTTCGAAAAAATGGATATATTGGTAAAGGTGGAGTAAAGATTTATTTGGATTCAAAATGTTTTTTTTTTGAGTTTATTTGATTTCTAATAGGTGATATCCAAAATAGGAAGGCAAATTTTACAACCACTTGTGAAATTTAAGAAATGAAGGATGTTCAAGTAAAATTTGGATTTAAGGAAAATACGGGAATAGAAAGACGCAATGTTTTGATACCAAACGCAAGTATATATTCAAGTTAAGGTTATGGATCCTATTACTTATATGAGATTAGCGTATGTGATTTGCCTTATTCAATTGGATGCTGAACAGGGTGTCATGCACATTATTATTTCAAAACTACGCCATTGATTTATTCTTTTAGTTATCTAATTTGTCAATTTTGTTGAAAGACGTTTCTTCCCCTCGCTAACGATTTAAATCGTGAATTCTTATCAAATACCAATTTTCCTCTACTCAGCCCTGCCTACCCTATCTATTTCTAAATTTCGAGGACGAAATTCTTTTAAGTTGGATAGGATGTAAACCCCCTAAATTTTTACTACGATTTTTTTCTGATAATAAAAATTATTTTATTTTTTCTCGTATTTGTACGTCGCATATCGGTACGATTATGCGAGGTAATATAGTTTAGGCACACAAAGGAAAATATTTTTTTTTCTTTTTTTTCATATAGAAATAAGTTAATTTTCAAAATAAGTCTAAAGCATTTCTAGTTGCTTATAGATTATAAAATATGACGCGTCGCGATTGCCAAAATTTTATTTTATTATAAAAGGACTATTATTTATTTTTTTAGAAAAATATGATTTATGTAAATATTCTATTTACGAGGTACATTCCGTGTATATTTTAGTTTTCAAAAACTTAATTATTCTATTCAATAACAAAATAAAGTATTTCAAATATTTAAATATTTATTGTAATTTTCAAAATTAATTATTATCATTATTTTATTATTTTGAAAAAGATATTTTAAATATTGTTTGATTTCATATTTAATAAATTGCGATGGCTTAAATTGGAAAAGATTTTATTGACTAATAGCTTTAAATTTAAAAATGGTTTTAAACGAGTTTAAATGAATTTAAATTTAATTATGAATTATCTAATGGGGGAATTTAAACAACCCAATCCTTATCCTAATGGGAATTCCCACCTCCTATAAAAGGAGAAGTACTCCTCCATAGTTCTCCACCACAACCACAATGTGCATCGTGTCCGTACCAACCCAAGCCAGCGTGCATCGTGTCCGTGAATCTTATTCCAGCTTCAGTACAATGATCCACGTCGTGTTGGACAGCCCCCGACACGACGACATAAAATCTAACCCTACGCCGCTGCCGTTCTCCGACTCCCCGTCACGCTGCTCACCAAATTTTCGACACCATCACCATCAGCATCCTACCACCGCCAACACCATCACCATCGGGTGCCCCATCTGAACCCAAACTACCAAGTGCCACCACCACTGTCGCCCAAAGATCCGGCCTAGCCCAGGCATCGTCGCCACCAGCAACCACCATAACCCTCCTTCGCAAACAAACCCGACATGTCTTCCTCAGTACCACCGCCGACTTCGCCCAAACCCCCAATTAAAAGAAGGAAAAATAAGAAACCCTGACCTTGGCCGCTTCCTCCGTTGCGTGTCCATCGACGCTCCTCGTTAGGAGCCGCCGCCACCTCCCCAGGCGCTGCTGCCTCACCACTGCCGCCGAACGCTCCTCCCGCCGAGCCGCGCGTCGGTCCCTCCGCAGCGACCAGCGCCGCACCCAGGAGCAGCTCCGCCTGAACATACCTTCCGCCGCCGCGGCCAGCACCGCACACAGGAGCAGCTCCGCCTGAACACACCTTCCGCCGCCACGGCCAGCACCGCACACAGGAGCAGCTCCGCCCTCACCTCGATTCTGCCTCTTCCTCCTTCACCTTTTTTCTCCACCGCCGAACTCACAGCCGCCGATCCGTCGCCACGAACGCCCCGAGCCGCCGGCGCCAGCTTCGTCGGCTAGATCCGTGCGTGCGCTGGTTACCGACCGACGAGATTTCTCCGCGCCACCCGCTCTCCCTCCAAATCTCGGCCGCCGCCTTCTTCTCAGGTGGCCGCGCCACCACCGGCGCCGATGACTAATAAACCCCCTCCCGCGCTCCATCTCTCCGGCCGAGCGCCGCTCCGACCCGAGGGCGCAGAGCCTTCCGCTGGTCGCCCTCCGAGCCTCGCCGCCCGCCGTGAGCTCCCGATCACGCCGGAGCCACCCCCCCGCAGGTGAGAGTCCATCTCCTCCCCCTCTTTCCCTCTTCTTCTTCTTCTGCTCCTCAACTACTCCTTTCTATTTTATTTTTTCTAACCTTCTCTCTCTCCTCTGGTAGAGAGATCAGATCTATACTATTATTATTATTATTATAGTGCTGTCATTATTCATTATTATTATTATTATTAAGATTAAGTTATTGATAGTACATAAGTTTAAGTACAGTAGGTACAAAGGAATATATGTATATTATTGTAGATTCATTGTTTAAATAATTATACATAAATAAATTTCAAAATTTAACCTATGATCAAAATATAGTTTTTGGGTAATGGAGTTTAGAAGCCTAATAATAATGTTATACTTTTGTAAATAGTTTTGTACCTATAAATTTATTTTTGACAAACCATTGATATTTTTCCTATAAAAAAAGAGAGTTGATGATTGTACTTATTAAATATTTATCTAAAAACTAATTTCTTTTACTAACAAAGGATAATTCCTCCTACTTGAAAATTTTATTTTTACAACATTTAGTTAGCCTAAAAAAATGAAAACTTTATTTTTAAGGTACTATTACTAAAACATATAATCTACTTATAAAAAAGTATATCTTTCCAAATTGTATATAAGGTATTTACGTAAACTTATATAAATATTTTCTAAATAGTTATATATATATTTATTCTCACCAATTCTCTTCGATTATCATTATTAATCACGTCTGATCACGCGGTTCTATTTCTCGTGAAGTCGGACTCTTCCCCATCAGATATGGCAATTAGGCAACTGGAACTTTACAGAAAATCGTACCACACCAGGAGATACCTTGTCTTTACTGTTTAATTTCTTTCTCAATATCTTGCATGCTTTTTCTTTATGTTGTTCTTTCAAAACTATATATAGATGCAAATTATTATATTTTATGCAATTGGCTTAGAGTTAAGGGACCACCGTATGTTTAGTGCATCTCATAAACTATCACGATGTGCCACGGATTGTGTGTGAGTTGTGAGTCGCATATAGATGCGGACTTGCGTGCTGACTGATCATTGGTGCGTACAGGCCGTACGTTAGGATATAACTGCTAATAGCTTTGTTTAGAAGACTTGGCAGTTATTAAGGATTAAACATTGTCGTGGAGTCGATACATGTATAGTATCATTGGAGGTAGGGGACAGCTATTAGCGTAGGGGCTACATTTATTTTTTACACACATTTTGGGCCGAGGGTGACTCTTATGAGCACTACCTTCTGCCCGGGCCGATAGGGTCTCGTATGAGCGCTACTTGACGGCCAATCTTTATTACTTGCTTGCATAAATCTGTTACAGCTCCTGCATAGAACGTTGTCCTCACAGTGCATATCACATAGAATGGTTAGGAACCTTTACCCGTGTATACTTTTATGTTGAGCTTTATTATTCAGTTTATCGGCAATGATATTATGTGTCTTGTTACGTCCCTCTGCGGACCTGGTGATCTCTCCAGGTGTGTGTTTCGTGATTTCTTGCAGGTGCTCTAGCTAAGGCCTGTCTACCTTCCTTCGTGATGATTGCTCTTGGACTCGTCACATTCTCTCGCTTGCTCAATTCTTTCCTTGTATATTTTTCCATATTTAATTTAGTTGGTAGTGGATTTGTCTTCGCCCAACTATTGTATACATGACAAAACTCAAAGTTACTTTTATATCATTATTTATCTTTGTGGATGAGATTTAGTGTCTTGGCTTTCTACATTTACAGCTTATGTATACATACAAGACGTATATTTACTCGTATGTATACAGCTGGCATGATACGTATCTGGTCCTAAGTATTTTGGGACTGTGGCGTTACAGAAAACAACGGGGGTTATCCTGTCAGGATATGAGCAAGTACAAACACCAACAACAGTTTCATGTGAATTGACAAATACTATAAGAGATAATAATATTGAAATGTCAAGACTTAAAGTAAAACAATACAAGAGAACTAGATATCATGTCATGTGTGAGATATAAGATAAAACTGGAATATAAACAATAAAAAGTAATCTGAGGTATGATGTAAACTTAAAAATAAAGTGCCATGAGATATTTGAGCGTTATATGATCGGCTTGGGTCAAGATCAGGCTGTTCCATTTGACCGGCTATGCACAGGTAGTATAATAGTATAGGGATCAGGCCGGCCAAAATGGAAAGCTATACATAAGTAGTATAAGGTAAGGCTACACCCTACGTGTGGTGAGGGTGGAGTTATGCACAAGTAATAAACAAGTAGGGATAATGATCATATAACCTCTAATAACTCCCCATCCCCGAGTATTATAATGAATCCAGACATGACAGGTCATGACATGGGATTCGAAAAGCAGGGGGCCAGTCCACTCCCAAATCGGTGTCTATGCAAGTACATGATACAATATCGAACAATGTACTCATATACCTGGTAAACCGGGAATGACATCTCATGACGAGATTCAATGTATACTAGTCCGTATATCATCGTGTCGAGAATCAAGTATAACACTACAACTGAATCAGATATAGTAGAATCAAAGCAATGAAAACTATCAGAGAATGTACTTACCTGCTGTCCTGAGCTGAAAAAATTGAACGACAAACCACTCAATGAGCCACGAACGGTCAACTCGCACAACAGTTCCGTAATGCTGAAACAGACATTACCAACATTCTCAGAATGGTCAAATTAGCTAGGATAGCCTACCCATAAGTCCAGTGTGGACACAGGGGCAAAAAGGTAATTTTGGGCCAAAATAGAATCCGTCGTTGGACCCACTTTGCACCAAAAATCTGCCAGGATCAATGGTCTCTAAATTCATCAAACTAAATAAGTACGGATTTCTTTTGACGAGACGATTCTAATGGTATGTCCAATTTTGGATTCCGTTGACCCGTTGTCATAATGGTCCGTTGACTAGGACATTGAAGTTCCGATTTGCACAAAAAAGCGTGCCAGAGCCAATGTCCTCAAAACCCAGCAAATTATATATCAAACGAGTCCAGAATGATGATACGAATTCAACGGTATATCCAGAATTGGATTCCGATGAGCCGATCTCAAAATGTCTCGTTGACTCGGACTGTGGGGCCCGCTTTGCACCGAAATGCGTGCCAGAGCCCACGTCCTCTAAACCTAGCAAACTTTATATGAAAATGTGCTAGAACGACGCCACGATTCTACTAGTGGTGTCAGAATTGAAATCCGGAGTCCCGGGTTCAAAATTTGAATTTTACAAGTTTGAAATTACGAATTCGGACGATCAACTTTGGCGTCAAATTCAACCAGTCAAACGTGCTCACAATGAAACGAAACTTAAGGGACAGGAAGGGGGTCATACCAGCTGTGCACCGTAACTAACGACGCACGAAATGGAGTTGCGATGGTCGAGATACAATCCGACGAAGTTGGCTCCACAAAACTGTCTAAAAATTATACAATTTAAACGGTCAACTTGGTGGCCGGTTTTGATGTATCAAATGATCAAATCAACTGTTGAAACTTGACAGGGGTGAAGGACTACATACCGAGATTGAGAAGGAAGAAATAGTTCGACGATCCAACAGTCGAATTTCTCGAAAAAAACGTACGAAGTCGCTTCCTCGAAACGCGATTCTGAGTTCGATCCCGCGCGCGTCATGACGGAATCCCGTGCCAAACGCACGAATCGCCTATGTGGCACGTCGGAGAGGAAGGCAACATACACGGGGAGGTCTTCGGAGTGCTCGCCGGTGGTGGCCGGCCACGCGACGATCATTCGACGACACGGCGACGCGTGACGGCGGCCCGCGCACGCGCGCACTTTACGCTGCTGCGGTTTTTGCAACTGCACGCTGCTGCGGCTGCGCTGGCCTCGCGCGGCGGAGGCCGGCCAGCGGCGGCGACGGCATGGCCAGCGATGGGGGTAGTGGCCGACGTGGTGGGGGAGAAGGAGGCTGTTGTGATGGAGATGGTAATGGTGTTGGTGATGATGGTGGTGGTTTTGATGATGATGAGGATGTTGATGAAGAAGATGATGAGGGTGATGAAGAAGATGATGATGGTAATAAGATGAAGCAAAAGAAGAAGAAGAAGAAGACTCGGCCATGGAGGAGGAAGGAGGGGGTTCGGCTGTAGAATGTTTTAGGGAGAGAGAGAAATATAGGTAGGGTTTCTTATAGCTTTATATATATAGGTCTATATATATATATATATATATATATATATATATATATATATATATATATATATATATATATATTCACACACGTATATATTTATATATACCACTACCTGTATTATTTATATAAATATACAACCCTTTACATGTGCAAAAACATATAAACTTTTACTCATAAATTTAAAAAAGACCAAAATAAATATATATTATTTTATAATAATAACCATTATAATAATAATGATACTAATAAAATAATAATAAGGATAACGGAATAAGGTAAGCAATAATGGGTGTTTTATGGGGAAAAAGTGTGTGTGTATTCATGAGGGGATAACATGAAGCTTGGGTTGAGTTCAGTTGAGCCGGGTCGGGTCAAAATCGGACATGGTGCAATAAATAAATTAAATTAGGTATTTATGATCATGGGTAAATAAGTAGCATGTGGAGGCTCAAATAAATGGGACACAAGTGTCAAGCGGGCAGTAGGCTTCATGTGGGCCATGTCCATATTTTGGGTTGACAGGTTTGGGTCGATGTCGGGTCCCAAAATTAAATCGGAAGTCAGGTCATAATTTACGGGGGATAATTAATTGGCCTAAATTGACCCAAAAGTTGTGCGAAACAAATGAAGCACAAGATGGTGTGTCTGAGTGGAACACGAAGATCATGGATGTAGGGTGTCTCGAGTAGATCTGTCATAAGAAGTTGGTTTCGAAAAAACGACTAGTCTTGTGCTCCTAAATTAAAAGACACGGCAACGTGCATATGATGATCAAATAAAAGAGTGGAAAATTAATTAATAATTATTTGATCGATCAAATGGTCTAAGTCGACTCGAAGTTGCACGAAGCCAAAAGAGTATAAGTGAACAAGTTTGAGTGGAACATTATTTACCAAAATAAAGGCAATCTTGTCCACTACAAAACTCATGAAGGAAGTTTTCAGAGATAGACATCTCTGACGCTCCAAAAATCAAAGGCACGAAAAAGTACCTTAAATAAAATGATATTCAAATAATCATATTTATTAAAATAATTGATTTAGGAAATTAAAAAAAATCCTAAATTCAGGGGGCTTACAGTTGCTAAAGATAAGTCCGATAGGAAGTACGAGAGGGCAAGCATAGGATTGAAATTACCTGTCAGCTTTGTTACAATTTGCTACCACTGGACTTGGTCGAAATACATATATCTTCGGGATGCCTTGAATATAGGTACGAATCCAAATCGAGTTGTATACAAAATTCAAATCGAGCTGCAGAAAAGACTTGGAATGTTAATGAAAAGCTTACAAGATAGTGTGAAACTGAACAACATAGGTGGGACGAGATCGTGAAACGATCTATAAAACACTTAATCGGAGTGTTGGTTTTGGTTCGAAGACGAACCTTATTTTGAGTAGTATATTCTGTAATGCCCCGCTTCGTACGACGTATTACGCTGAGATGTTGACTCAACGAGTCGCGTTGACCGAATAAAATATTTCGATGCGAATCGATACGAGAGTTACGTTGTCCCGAGCAATGCATCGAACTAAGTCGATACGAAGAGTTGCCTTGTCCCAATGTATGCATCGAGTTGAATCGATGCGAAGCGCCGCGTTGCCCCGAAGGATAAGTGCGTTTAATCTGCTCGAAGATTCTAAGAAATCGAATCGACCAAGGGACAAGTCTGAATCGATACAAGTATTGATTTTAGTTGGTTTCATGTGCATGCTATACGTTTACGCAGAAATATTAGAGGTAGACATTTTGCCTTATTCAGTAAAGGGTCCGTAAAACTAAATCGTCGCCTTGCGACGGACAGAGGCGTTGGCACGGTAAGCCAAATCGGACGTATAATTCAAGGAAGTACGAAGTGCTTGAATGGATAAGTCAGGAGAGTTTGCCGTACAACGAAGTTATGAAATCGAGCCGCATCGGATCGACGAAACGACAAGGTGTATCGACTCAAGGTGGGAGGATTGACTCTTCTTTTTACTCCTTCATGCCTAAGCCAGAATATATCATTTTATGCTAAGTTAACCTATCGACGCCACAAGCGTGGTCCGATCGGAAGATAAATCATAGTGTGAGTCGAAAACTAGTTAGAACAATTAAAATGAAACGTGCATCAAATGCACGAGTCGCTATGGAACATTGGATATCGCAAAGGCGAGCGCCTCGGTGCGCAAGCCGCAAGAACATGGGATAATTGTATTCGACGAGTGCCTTAGTGCACAAGCCATTCTGTGCCTTCGCGCACGAGTTATTATGGATAGCACATTGAAAGACAATAGGCGAGCGCCCTAGCGTGCAAGCCACGGACATTGAATACTAAGGCATAGAACATGGAATTACGACTTTGATGCATGCAGCAAGTGCATAACGCGAAAGAAAGATGATAAATGTGTCGAAACGTGCCTACGTGCACAAGATCATAAAAGATGGCTTCGTTGCGAAAGAATACAGTTGTGGCATGAATGTGGCAGAACTGTCGGATATGACATGTTGCCTCGAAAGGTGTTCGGGACCTTCGGGTCGTTCGGTTGACGACATTTAGTTGAGACATGATGCCATTGAATATTAAAACGAAGTATGAAATGTAAGAACATAGAAAGTTAACGGAAGAAATACGAGATGATAAAGTCTGAGTCTCGGACTCAAGACTATGCTTGACTGTTTGAATAATAGGGCGTTGCGTGGTCGAATGGAATGTACGAGAGATAATTGAGATAATCTTCCGTGCACGAAATTTTCCCTCCGAACGGGCTGCGCCGGGACACCGGGACCTTTCGGCCTAGGAGGGAAATAATCTTTGATAGGCGCACATCCGTAAGACGATTAGCGACCGCTTAGCGAGATGTGAAAAGCCACAAATGATGGTATACAGCGGTAGATCTCCGTAATTGGGACAACAACCCATTACGAGAGGCGCTGGGCTACCCAAATTCGAGAAAGAAAAGAAAAAGAAAAGAAAGAAGGAAAAGATAAAGAGAAATACCTTTAGTTCATTCCGGCGCGAATACGCCATGACCTTCATATAGTTAAGGAACGTTGGGTTGAAAGTGCAGGCACGTATGTGTCCCGTACACATAGATCCTGCATAGAGAGCACTTATAACATGACAGGGAAGGAATGTGGCGTATTCACCTTGCTTCGGTGAAAGGGCGAGTGCGTCGATTTGGTAAGAAGTCGTGCCACAAAACAAACACGAGATTGTTTGCCTGCTTGCCTATTCAATATCGAATAACATGCTTGCCATGATAACTTACTTTATGCTTTCAAATATGCCATGAAATCGACCCTAAGAAAAATATAGCAAAATCATAAGCTAAGTTGCATGATTGAACATAAACACTAAAATGTAGGTTTAGAAGGAAGGTCTTTTCGTCAGTACATGCGAGGACGAACGTGCTGATCCACCACCAGCTTTCATGCAGGGTACAGGGAATGGATGGCTCGCGGCGAAGCTTCGCTTGAACGCATTGAGGCTTGGAATGTCGAAGCGTATTGAAGCTTGTGATCGCATTGACGCTCGGACATGCAACATGATTGATGCGACCGAGATATAGAAGGCATAATGTATGGTACGGTGAAATCCTTTGTGGACAAGAGGGAACCTGAGTGCTGTAGCCAATCCGGCATATATTGTTGGGCTATCGAAAGCCTTTGTAACCTCAGTTTCGAATATCAACAAAGAGAATTATTTCGTATACTCTATTTTTCTTTCGTTGTTAATATCAAATCAAAGATAACCATTTGAGAACTTGTCATCTTGCCTTGCACGAGCGCAACTCCAGGCTCGTGCGACATCATACCCCCTGCGAGGACGATGATTCGGGTGATTCTGGGTCGGGGCATGACAAGATGCACCAAAAAAGAGAGTTAAGGGAGTCCGTAAAGTCTATAAAGCCCGTTCAAGTCTCAAATATTGACTGACGAGCGTTCCAGAAGTTCTCTAGAACTTACTGGTTCCTGGAAGCGGATCGTATATAGGCGAGTCTTGTTTTGAGCAACGGTGATCTTATCACCCCAGCAAAGCAGCATTTTTCTTTGTTCTTTCCTTCTCTTCTTCTCTGATCTAATCAGATAGTTCTTATAGACTTTCATCGCTGCTGCTACTAGCAACTCGATTTGTACCTTCCTAAAAGAAGCTCTACTTTCGTTTGCTGTTGTAACGAAATCTTTTTAGATTTTTGTTACCCAGAATCCTCCAAGGATCTCTGTGGTGCACCTTCTTTGAAGTGTTGCTACGAAACGTTGTTACTATTGAGACAACTATTTTGTTTCTCTGTTTTCCATCGAAAATTATGCCTCAGGAATAACAATCTCAAAGCAAGATTAGAAGATGGAAAATCTCGTCCTTCTCTCATCGATACCATCTTTAACAAGTTAAAAAATTTGACAGAGAACATTTCCAAATCTGGAAGAGGAAGGTCACCCTTAATCTTCAACTCGTGGACCATGTGTTGATTAAGGATGAACCGACGATTCCAGAAGGAGGAACTGCCGATGCTATTGCTGCTGCACTCGTCAAACAGAGCAAATAGAAGAGAGAAAACAACATCTATAAACTGCTGATTCTCAATTCTATGGAAGACTCTCTGGCAGAGTCATATTCCAAGAAGGTGAAAGCCAAAGAGATCTGGGATTCTTTGGGTAAGCTATATGAAAATGATGAGAACAGGTCCAAAATCTTCATCATCGAGAAGTACCACAAGTGACTCTTCGAAGACGAGATGACGATGCTAACTCAAGTGAAGGAATTCCTGAAGTTACGCCAGAAGTTAGATGACGAGAAGATGCCCCTCGTCAAAAAGTTTGTCGTTAGAGGGATAACTTTCTGCTTGTTGGAGCAACTTCTATGCTAGAATGGATCGGAAGAAGCTGGACATTAGCTTGGAAGATCTTCCATAAGAGATCCACGTTGAGGACGAAATACGATCTCAACAGAAGATGGTCTCTCTATCCAAAAAACTGGCTCAGGCCAACTTGGTGCAGACAAGAGAGTTCAAGGGAAAGCAGGTGGCTTCTCATCACAAGAAGAAGGACTCCACTAATCTGAAAGTGAAGGATCATTCGTTCAAGCAATAGAAATCCAAGTTCCACGTGACTTGCTTCAACTGTGGCAAGAAGGGCCACTATAAGAGTGAATGCAAATCCAAACCCAAACCAAAATAGAAGGTATGGCTAAACTTAGTTATTTTGATTACTTAACTTGGTTACTATTGTTGCACAGGTTGAGTTATCTAGCGTGGTAGCTGACTAGTGGTCTGACACTAGTACATATGACAACGAATGCTCTCGAAGGAGCTGTTCACCAGGGACGATCCGTGTTATGATAAAGGTCTCGATGGTGTACATGTACCTAGCAGAATATCTGAAGATCGAGACAGTGGTTATGAACCACCGACAAGGATACTGGAATACGTGTTATACGTACCAGAGATTTTCGAAGATTCGATCTCAAGAAGTCTGTTATCTGATACAGACTTGAAAGATGGACATTCGTACTAGCCAGATGTTAATTTCTTGGCGAGGAACATGCTTCGAAAAGATGTTCGGTGCTGAAAGGATGTTCGAACTTCTGCTGATGGCGATGAAGTTACTTCATTGAATAGGCTGAGAGTTGTTCTATGATAGAAGCAGACTCAAGCTGTCCTACCGGGACCTTATCTTCAGAATATGGGGGTAAAGAGGTAGAGGATTTTAAGGTCTATGTAGATACAAGACCGTTGGGAAGCTGGTCAGATGATTGAACTAAAGTACTGATCATCTGGAGTTGGTACACTCAGATATCTGTGACTTTTATCAATTCTCCACAGAGGCCGGTTCGAAGTATTTCTCGAAGTGCACGCTCTCATGACTTCTCAAGTAAAAGGATGTAGCATTCGAGTAGTTCAGCGACTTCATGGCTGAAGCTGAACATTAAACCGATCTACAACTACTCAAAAGTGATCGAGATGTAGAGTATAGGTCTCATGAATTCACATCGTTCTGCAGAGAATATGGAATTGTTAATGAGACGACTGCTCCGTACTCTCCTCAATCAAATGGTATTACAGAAAGGAAGAACAGAACGTTAACAGAGATGATGAACTCATTACTATTGACTGCGGGTCTTCCAAATTGCTTTTGGGGTGAAGCAGTGCTTACTGCTACCCTCATTCTGTATAGAGTACCGTATTCAACTTCCGATGTCACTCCTCATGAACTATGGTTAAAGTTCAGACCCAAATTGAATGTTATTCTAGTGTGGGAGAGTCTGGCGTATGTGAAGCTTCCGGATTTGAAGATTCAGAAGCTAGGAACAAGGACTACGAAGACGATCTTCTTGGGGTATGCCGAGAAGAGTGGTGCTCGGAGATTTCTTAATATTGAGTCAAATCATATCATTGAATCTCGCGACGTAAAGTATTTTGAAGACAAATTTGTAAGGCACATGAATATTATTCTTGCGGATATACCGGAGAACAATGAGGGTGTACAAGAAACTGAAGTTTTCAATAAAGTAGTAGTCCAAGAATATGTTGTTGTTGAAACAACGGTTGAACCAGAACTCGCTGAGCCATCAGCGAAGCGTGTGAGGAGGCCAAAGGACTTCAGAAATAACTTTGTCACCTATTATATGGAAGCAGATCCGCTTACCTATGATGAGGCGATGAAGACCAGAGATGCAGTTTTCTGGAAGGAGGCGATTGACAATAAAATTGATTCCATCACCTCAAATAATACTTGGGTGTTGGTTGATCTTCCTAAAGGAGCGAAATCCATCGAATGCAAATGGATCTTCAAGAAGAAGATGAAAGTAGACGGAACCATTGACAAGTTCAAGGCCAGGCTAGTGGCAAAAGGGTTTTCTCAGAAGTAGGGGATCGACTACTTTGACACGTATTGTCACGACCTGCACCCGCTTTTCGGATACGAGACGTGTCCAAGTCCAGCCTACGCCGCAGTATCGACGGTAGAATGCTGTCTAGTACATAAATAAGTCACAGAGGCAGTCTAGATCTCATCCACAAAGTATGATACAATCCACTAACACAAATAAAACTGAATAATGAATGATAATATAAATAAAGTATCCAGTTTATCAAGAATTTCCAGTTACGTCCGGTGGACACAAATCTACTACCAATAGACGATAATAAAATAGAAACATGAAAATGAAATAACTGAGTCCAAACTGTCAAAAGTACCTTCATCTGCAGTGGTACCGTGGTCCAATGCTAGCTCCAACTGCTCGTGTGCACCTGGCTCAATACTCGACTAAACCTGAAGAGATCATCAGGTCCTCAGAGGACTAGCAAGATACATAATATACAAGCCAACATGTAACAGTACAAATATACAAAGAAGTAAGGAACAATCAAGGATATCCAACGAGGCAAAGTGAACTAAGACACAAGATCTAAACACAAGGATCCTAAGACACTGGCATGCCATACTAGAAATGGCTAATAGGTCAAAGCTATAAACTGCAGTCAAGGCAAGTACTCACAATCTATAGTGTCTCAATCACAGTCAAGGCAAGTACTCACAACCAAGACGGTAGCCAATCCTAGTATAAAATCCTATAGACCGTAGTCAAGGTAAGTACTCCTAATCTATAGAATGTCAAAGTCAAGTCCTACTCAAGTCATGTCAAGTCAAGTTATAATCAAGTTGAGAGAATCGTGGTGTAGGACTAGACGACTCTATCAAGGAATACATATGAAACTAACACAGTGTAACAGTTAGAAATGTCATAACAGAAAGGAACAAGAATGTGCAGACAACTAGAAACTTTTAAAGTAAAACTATAACATGATGAGTGTACAAGACATGGAATGAAGCAATCACGAATGTAAGGAAAAGAACGGCAGCAAGATAATGAATACGCATATAAATTGTATTGTGCAAGTTGGCAAGGTATACTTGCCTGTGGTCCTGCGCTGTTGGCACAAGTCGAGCACTGAGTCAGAGTCCAAGTAACCTGTTTGTAGTATATACCTACTGTCAACATAAACCAAAAGTAATATTAGTCTATATTCATTTGTTTTAGTTATCTAGGTTGACTCTTATGGAGAGTTTGTGTATTTGGCTAGTCATGGTCGTGTCAAGGTTCTGGGTTGGGACTACCTTTGTGTTCCTTTAACTCGTTGGTTGGCTTTACTCACTAACACCCATTTGGTTTGCCAAATATATTCATGCTCCTATTTATACATACATTCCTATACCCTCTTATTGGTAGTAGCCTAGTGATATTTCCTAGCCATTTGTATATAATAGATACTAATTCTCCTCTATACTAGGACCTGGGTACACAGGAACCATTGTGTACCCACTGTTAGCTCCTGGTACATTCAAATCCAAACAATACATATTGTGAACATGAGCCTATCCATATTTGTGTAAGCACCCATGCAATATGGACCAAAACAGGACAGGCAACAATGTCCTGATGCCTATGCAGCAAGGGGTATTATTATGTAGTATTCAAGTGATGGGATGTAGGGTTGCTTGTGAACATGTGGGAGCAGGACAGGTAACTCATAGTAAGGAAATGTGGTATGATGCAATGCTATACAGTAAGATGCAAGCGTGTCCAGTGGATGACATGTACTGCAGGATATCGAGGCAGCATGCTAATATGGAAAATGAGTGAATGTCGTAGGCTAATGTGGAAATACCACGAATTAGAATGTACCCAATATGCAGGTCAGTGTGTGGCAGGGAAGTATGTAGGCATTACGTAAAAATGCAGTATTATCCTATAAATACAGGACATTAAATGATGGTAGAAACATGGATGTCTGATACACCACTCTAGGCTCTATATGCAGGGTACTACTGTTTACTGACCTGGTGAACCTATCTAACAGATGAGATGGGACTGGTTTAAAATAAGAAAATGGACTAAAATCAAGTAGGGGAAGACAAATTAATAAAGGGATAATTTAGCAAATACCCCCATTCCAAATGTTAAAACTAGCATATACCCCCACTATTTATTTTATTTAGCAAATACCCCCACTTTTATGTAAAAGAGTGGGGGTATATCTTAAATTTTTATTATTTTATATCAAAAATGGGGGTATTTGTTAGATAAATAAAATAGTGGGGGTATATGCTAATTTCAACATTTAGAATGGGGGCATTTGCTAAATTATCCCATTAATTAATGTATTGGTTGTTCCCAGGGAACTGATACCATGTTTGCAATTTTTTGTATAATAATGGTACTTGCACATACATCAGGTGTTGGTATCAGTACTAAATATTTCAGTGGTTTCCCTCTATCATTATCTCACAAGGTCAAGGCACTCATATTGGAGCCACTGAGATTATACTAATTGAGTTCCTATCATTATACTTAAGACTGATACATGCTTGGATAGATACAACATATCATACACACTGGCTACCAATGTTCCTACAGTCGACTGAACAGGGATATAGGGCTGAAACCAAAGGGTCAAGACTGGTCATTCCCAAGAGGACTGAAAGTTCCAAGTTACCATGGCAACTAAGGGCTTGGACTGAATCCTACTCATATAGAGACTGAACAAAGGATCAGAACAGAGCTCATCATTCAGAGGTTAAAGTAAATGAACTCCTAAAGCATAAGGGATTATATGTACACATGTATATGTGCAAGGTTATTCAATCCTAAACGTTGGACTGAACTAAGGTGTTAAGGATAGAACCTAACTCAAGTGTATGACTAGTTGATGTTGTATACAGCATCTTGTGGCATTGGTGGCTCCCTGTAGCAATCTGTAAATATAAAATCTGAACCAATATCCCCTGCTAACACCTAGATGTCACCCTTTGGCTACTGGATATGGGACCCTTGGTTCCTGTACCCTTTAGCACTGATGTATAAATGCATATGTAGGTGCCCTGTTACCTGGGGTTGACCAGTGAGTGTTTGAACAAGGGTTCAAAACTGAACAGCAAGTTCATGACTGAACTAAAGGTAGTATGGGTTGTTCTTAGATGAACTAAGTATCAGTTGGAAATGAATAGAACACAAACATGTGTCTATAGGCTGATACATCGTGCCTGGATAACCTGAGGGCTGGACAAGAGGAACAGGTGACTGTCCTGGATATAAATATGGACTAAACATCAAGACATAATGTGGATCAATATCAAACGAAAAGTGGACAGGACATGAAATAATGGGCTAAATAAAATAAACTCAGGTTGTAGCTCATTACTGAAATTAAAGCTATGGGTTGTTCTTGGACATGAAGTTGATCAATGGGGTAGATCAATATATATGCAGGCAACCCTCAATGTCAGGGGCAGGCTTTCCAGTTCCCTGTTAATACCCCTTGTTCCTATCAATGCTCTTTGGTATGCAAGCATTGGTCAACCCAAAACAGGACATGGGTTTCTGCACCATTAACACCCTATGCTCGAGGCATGAATATGACTCATAAACCCTTGGTTTGGACATTCAGTCGAACACCTACCCCTCTCATCTTATGTTTATTAATAACAGCAATTACAAACCTAAGAATAGATTAATTTAATGAATCAATGCCATGGTGGGGAATTGTTACCTGTCGATGGTTTGATTTGCTTCCACTCTTCTAGCAGTTCTTCGATGCAGAGCAGGGAAGCTGGCGGCAGAGAATTAGGGTTTAAGGGAGAGGCTAGGGCATTGAGCAATCTACATATATATAGACTAATTTGAATTCTATTGGGATAAGGAGAAGGAAATTCAATCTCATCTAAACTCCCTCTCTCGGCTTTGGCCGTTAGGAAAAGTTTGAATACAGGGTTTTAAATCCCTGGCATTACGAAAGGGATTTGAATTACACTATTTTACTTAGGTCCTTATTAGTTTGGATATTTGCAAGAAGCCCCCCTTCCATTCTTTTTTTTATTAATTACAAATAAGTACTAATATATATGTATTACATATATAATTGATTATTTAATTACAAAAATGCAATAATTAATAATCAGCAATATTTAATAATTAAAAATAAATAAAAATAATTGGGGATTTCGGGTCAAGGGCTCACAAATCTACCCACCTTAAAATAATTTCGTCCTCGAAATTCAAATAAAGTTGTGATATAAATGAATAGTCAAACTTGTTGCTTCCAAAATATTTTCAGGTTCTCACAAAATCTAATATAGGACTCTCAATGGTACTTATTACTATAATCTATTATGAACTTCCGTCAGCTCCTCCTTGTAGTGCTGGCTCATCCTCCATGATCATGGCAAAAGCTTGCCCTCCTGGTGCTACAAGTCGACGCCTTGGGCAATCTCGCAACTGATGCTGATCCGAACCACAATTTAAACATTGGCCCAGTCTTCGGCGGCAGTCGCTCTCACTGTGTCCTTTCTTTCTGCAATGCTGACATGTTGGAAGTTCTCGATTCGAGGTGTCTCTTGGCTGCTGGTGATGCTGCTGTGCTGGAATGTTGGGGTGTTTCACCGCTCCTGATCGGCTGCTGCCTCCTCCATACGTGTCTCGGTCTACTTTTCTCTTGCGCTTCAATTCTGTCTCTACCGCCTGTGCTACCTTCAAGATCCGTTCGTAAGTTGTGGCCTGGCTGGTGGCAATGGCTATACAAATTTTATATGAAAGTCCTTTCCTGAACTTTTTGGCTTTGGCTGCAGGGGTCAAGGCGCCTGCAAAGCGGCTGAGGCGGGAGAACTCTGCGGTGTATTCGTCGACGGAGAGGTTGCCCTGTTCCAGGCTCTCGAACTCGTTCTCCAACTCTTCACGAGCTTGTAGAAGCATGGAAAAGAACAGAAAAATCCATGCAGCTCAAAACAGAGGGAGTCTCATGCGGTTCAAAGAATCTCTCAGAGATTCATGCGGCTCAAGAGTTTTATGCGGTTCAAAAGTCGCCAACATAGCCATGCGGCTCGAGTAAAAGCCACGTGGCCTTATGCGGTTCGCCTCTATAGCTGGCCAATAAGCAGCGGCCTCATTTAATGCTCTGACACAACAAGGCGGCTCTGACATAAAGGTGAACTGACAGCTCTGACATAAAGCTGCAATGATGACTCTGACATAAAGACGTGTTCCTAGGGAAACAAAAAAAATTTTTATAGCTGGCACGATCCATCAAATCCCAAAGTCTTACATACAACTTTGACACGTGGCCAGCCGCATGCGGTTCAGGTGGAGGCCACCCCCATGCGGCCGCTACTCTCATGCGGCTCGGATCATGGGGGCCATCTTTATGCGGCTCAAATCCTGAGAAGCTACCCCCATGCGGCTACTACTCTCATGCGGCTCGGATCATGGGGGCCATCTTCATGCGGCTCAAATCCTGAGAAGCCATCCCCATACGGCCGCTACTCTCATACGGCTTGGATCATGGGGACCATTTCCATGCGGCTCGGATCATGGGGACCATCTCCATGCGGCTCAAATGCTAAGAGGCCACGCCCATACAGCCTTGACACGTGGCCAACCTTATGCGGTTCAGTTGGAAACCACCCTCATACGGCTCAGATTTCGGAGGCCGTACCTATGCTGCTGCCACCTTCATGCGGTTCAAATCCTGAGAAGCCACCCTCATGCGGCTCTGTCAAGACACCCTGTCCCTGTGGCTCGCGGTTAGAACACGTGGAAGAGGATCGGTTCCCCTCGTGTCCCTACGGCTCGCAGCATAATGATGGTTGGACACGTGGCACCAAATCAATCAAGATTTATCCACCCAGATTTGTTACTATCAACAAATTCCAACAACCAGATTTAGTGCAATCATCATAATTACCCGGATCAAATCAGATTTATTACAATCAAACAGAATGAACACGTGGCAAGAGATACGAGCTTGTCATAACAAATAACGAAGATTCGTGGCAATCAACATAAATTGCCCAGACGGATTTAGCGTAATCAACATTAACTGCCCAGATTTGTTGCAATCAAGATTAACGGCCCAGATTAATTGCCAACAAAACAGGATCAAGGAAAATGGTAATTAATCCCCAAACCGCCGACTCTTTAAGGGACAATCATTGCAAACCCTAATGATAATACTCCACTCCTATAAATAGCAAGGTGCTATTCCCTTACAAAAAAAGAATCCGACTGGACACACAGAGAGATAAAGGCACGCATAGAAGAGTCTTTCCACACATTCCGAGAGCATTTCTTCATCAGAGCCAAGGCTACGTCCGATCGTCCAAGGAGTAAGACAGAGCTGCAGTCGCTTTCCCGAGCCTCTACCATCATCCCCCAGAATCAAAAATAAACAATCGTACTTAGATTGCTGTACCTAGGTTTTTGTCTCTAGGCTTTCTTTGTACGAGCGAGTTTGTATTGTGAGTCTAAGTTCATTCCTCCTATAAAATTGTTCTGTACTTTTACAATTATTGACAAACACGATGGCGACTCTGCTGGGGATTAACTTCTCCATGGCTGAGGAGTTGGTGACGCAATCGGACGCAGCCAAACTTGGTTCCACTCAACAAATGCTGGTCGCCCGGTTCGACCAGCAGACGTTTGAAGAAATGCTCTCCGACGGAAGCGCTGGCCCGGTCCAGCAGCGAGCCCGCACGAAGAAGGCCAGCAGGGAGTGGAGGCCCAAATCATTCGCTCCTCCCCAAGCTCTTGAAGGAGTACTCTCTGTTGCCCAAAATGGCGGAGAAGACTCTCTTACGGTCCCACTTCAGACCATAGAGGACTATGCTGTCCCCAAGTTCGGCAGAGAAAAACACTACGATGCTAGACTTGCATGGGCAAAGAGAAACTCTATACGGTCCAGAAAGAAGCCGCAGAAGGGCGCTAGCCGCATGAAGACTCATGCAGCCACAAAAGCTAGCCGCAGATGGAAGGCTCGTACGGCCAGTACTGCCAGTCGCATGGAGGATACTCATACGGCCACTATGACTTCCAGCCACATGGAAGAGACCCACGCGACCACTATGACTTCCAGCCGCATACAAACTGCCAGCCGCATACGGGCTGCTTATGCGGCCACAAATTCTAGCCGCATGCAGGCAGGCTATGCGGTTAAAAATCTCAGCCGTATGCCATCTGCTTCATGCGGCTCGGGCTTAGTCTTTGACCGCCTCTCAGGCGATCCTGATCCTAGATACTCTCATGTGCCAGTCTCTGTGGACTTTTCCTACTATGCACTCTCAGGTGCTCGAAGGAAGAAGTTTCGGGCAACGCGAGCTAATCGAGCTCAGACAACTGTCCCAACTTCTGACTATCAGGGCGTCCCGCTGACTATTACGCGAGCCCCTGATGGAAAGCTGGATAAAACTATCCGTGTCCAGCCCTCGGCGGCCAACGAATGGGATAGTTATCAAGAATATCCCAACAATGATCAGGGGCAAGTACTCGTACTATCCCCATATCAGAGAGCAGGTAGGATGCCAACACATTCATGTGCTCAGGACTCCCGGGACCACAAAGCGAGTGACTTGTGCAACGTGATTCTTCACAAACGCAAGGAAAGAGATGAAAATGTGGTGTACAGAGAGTCCTTTCATGGACATTACTGCACTCAAGTCATTATCAACTGCTGCTGCAGCAAGACGGCCCCAAAAGAAGAGCGACGATCCGTCTTCCAACGACTGTAACACCCAAGCTCGGAAGACGAGGCACTTCTTGTCGCCTCATGCAATTCTGCTCACAAGATCCCTGGCAGCAGGAGAGAGAAAACAAACGTCTCCAGCCCAAAAATCTCAACCAAGAAACCCTCTTCTAAGCGGTCGTCCACGACCGATACGGGAGGAGTTTTCCAAGGTACTCGCTCAAAGACGAAGTCTACCACACTTGGAGATTCGTCGTCCACATCTCTGAGAGGCGCTGGAGCCGGGGGTAACACTCCTCCAAACATCCACGACAATTCGGTATTCCAAGAAGATAATCCAGGGGAAACAATTCCCCCAACAGATACAGCAGGTTCTGACATCCCCAAGGACGTCCATAACTCTCAAGATAAGGCATGCTCTGAAGCTAGGGGTACCACTCCTTCTGAGTCCAAACCAGAGGAGAACATTCCCACATACCCGGACGACTTCTCTGCACAAGGGTATGACTCAGAGGGCGCGTCCTCCACCGTTCCTTCCATCTCTCCTCATGTAAGGACGATGTTCATGACGGACAGCAACCAAGATAGTCCCAGTGATCGCCAACTCATCGACACTCTGGAAGCCATACTTCTTACCTTGGTTAAATCCGTAGAGAGATCAAAGCGGCCCTTCCAACTCTGTGTAACGCCCCAGTCCCAAAATAATTAGGACTATGTACGTATCCATGCCAGCTGTATACATACAAAGTACCCTCCAATATATGGAAACCTTGTATGTATACATAAGCTGTAAAATACAGTAGAACCATAATAACTAAATCTTCATCCAATAGATAAATAAATGATATAAAAGCAACTTTGAATTTGTCATGTATACAATCGTTGGGCGAAGACAAAGTCCACTACCAACTATCTCAAATAAAATGTACAAGAAGTGATCAATGAAATAACGAGATGAACCAAGTGCAACCGTCTTCGAAAGAATAGAGAAGACCACGGCCTTGGCTAGAACACCTGCAAAATCACACAAGCACACACCTGGAGAGATAACCAGGTCCTCAGAGGGACGTAACAAGATACACAAAGAACATGCCATAATAAACTGAATATATAATATGTCACAACACAAAATAAGTGACAAGACGACAATAAGGTAATCTAACCATACTACAGTGTTTATGCAGTTAAGAACAAACCTCCAACATATGGGCACTCTGGCTCAGTAGCAGTAATCTCAGGTATGGCCCATCAGGATACCAGGGACCTCAAAGCATAACATACATCGAATGTCAGAGGCCAGCAGTAAATCAGTATCAGGATCCAGGACCGTATCTCCCGCGGAGATAACCGGCAATAGAGAAGTGCATACTTGGCCCATACGTCAAGGAACTGTTCTTCCCACCCAATGCCTAACAGAGTCACATCCATGTCTCATATACCTCTACTAACTGCTAAGTCTCCTAACATGCCTCTATTAGCAGTTAGCCCTAACGCATGCATATGGGGGATCAGCCCACACGCAAGAACCTCTACATGCTACTCATCTCACACATCCTCGTGGTACAACTGTGTCAAGGTATATGCAATATAATACAAACGGTAGTCTCTTAACTCTAGGTCCACATGCAATCAGAGGATAATAACAAAGTATATCTAATATCACTGAGCAGACAATAAATCAGGAACGGTAAGAACTGGAAATAAATGAACAGTGATATGTAATAAAATGCAACTGAATATAAATAGTATAATGGCAAGGTATCTTGCCTGAGGTTATGTGAAAAAGAGAATAATCCAGTAGCTCGAACAGACCAATAAACGAAGCAAAAAAAAGCCAAATGCCGCAGATGACTCCGGATGCTGCAACAAACATCACGAACGAGTTTAGAATAAAAGATATGCCCAGAAAATGCCTGTCCAAAAGTCAAATTCTGGAACAGGGGCAATTTCATAATTTTGGGTCAAAACGATGTCCGCCGTTGGACCTGCTTTACACCGAAATACGTGCCAATATCTACGGTCTCTAAATATGTCAAACTACATGTCTACAGATTTGTTTTGATTATACGAACCCAACGGTATGTCCAATTTTGGATTCCGGTGGGCCGTGCACAAAACCGCCCGTTAAGTGGGATTGTGGGCCCGCCAAAATAGCGTCCCGATCAACGGTCTCAGAATCAGACCAAACTTGGCTCACAGGACCAGAAAAATATTTTGAGTCCAATGGCGTAAGTTTCATCGCGATATGATAAGTGTACACAAAGTTGTGACTTAATTTGCGAATGGGTCGATACGGGGTATCTCGATGGATACACATTGATTTCGTAGCGCACATGCAACGAAATTGAGTTCCGTCAGTTCCCACACGTCGACAACATCCATACGCGCCTTTCGTTGCATATAGTGCGCGACCACGTAGCCCGGTTTGTCGGGATGGACGCCGTATCGGAGTATTTTTCTAATTTTCGAAAACAGAATTTACAGTTTTTCGAGAATCTTTAACAACGTGTAACTTTTTACACACTCGATGAAAAGTGAATCCAGAAGGTGCGTTACAATCTCGGTTAGGTTATCTTTGACTGTCTTCAATTAGTTTTTACGAAAGTTTAATAGAAAATGAGAAAAGTGGCCAACAAGTTGATGTTTCAAAACAGTTTTTAATATTCCAGAAAAGTAGTTTTTCTCCAACTTCGTCTCGATTTTTCAAGCAAGTTGGATGGCCATGTCGAAATCCACCTAGGGGATCTCGAAGAGGGTCATGTGGGCTTTCTACACAAATTTACGGATCAAAAATCGGAGTAGAATTGGCAGAGAAATTGATCGGGAAAGTGGGATACCTTAAAGTGGGAATTTGTTGTTGTTGTCGATGGTTCCTTTGTCTTCTTCGCGAGCACGGCTTCGCCATGGTGCGTCCGAGCTTCGCCATGGATTGGGGAGGAGGAAGGAGGAGAGGAAGGAGGTGGAAGAAATTTTTAGGGTTTTTTTTCTTTTTTTTTTCCAAAACTTATATATATATAAGTTATATATATATGTGAGGGAAGGGGGGTCGGCCTCTATTAGACTTACTGTAATTTTTAATGGAGGGGTTGCCCCCCTTCTTAACGCAGCTACTGCTGCTGTTTCAGTTACTAGTTGGAGCATGTGGTCGGCGCCCACATGGTGGGGCCGACCATGTGAATTGCTTGTTTTTGCTTTTTTTTTTCCTTTTCTTTCTCTTATTCTCTATATATATATATATATATATATATATATATATATATATATATATATATATATATATATATATATATATATATATATATATATATATATATATATATATATACACACCATAATCTATTTAAAAAAAACAAATAAAATTTAAGTGTTATCTATCCAAATATTTAATATATTTAAACATATGTATATATATTTGAATTCAATTTATAACAAATCAATCTCAATATTAATAATAATATCTAAAAATATGTTTATTTAATTACCATCAAATAATTTTAATAATAATGAAATAATAAAAATAGTAATATGGTTGTTTTGGGTGACTTATACTACGCACCCTAATCTGGATCCAGAAAATTTGCACAAATGTTGTAAAATATTATTTTATAAATAAAATATAAATTTTGTACCAAAAGTAAATAAATATTTAACAAGTTCTAAAAATAATTTAAAAATATTTGTACATACCCAAAATATTCCTATATGGCCACCTTAGTCACCCCACATGTTCATATGGGCTTAAAATTTTGTTCGGACCCTGTTCGGACTGAATTGGCCAAACCGGGTCATCAAAAAAAATAAATAAAACCATAAATTCTATAAAATTATTTTTTTAGTCTAATAAAATAATAAAAAAATAATTAAAAAATAGGAGTTTTACATCCTATCCAACTTACAAGAATTTCGTCCTCGAAATTTAGGATTAATAGGGTAGATAGGGTTGAGGGATAGGAAGAGTTCGTCAATACCAAAATGCAATTAAAATTTTGGAGGAGGCGATAAAACTACGTTCAACACCACCTTGCAATAGAAAATTGTGGAGTCGATATATACAAAATATATCATGGTTATGGAATTGAATAAGGGTTGCTAATGAAGGTGACAAAATTTGATAACCCGAATAAAAATAGTGGAAAATTTAGTAGATCAAGAGGATAATTAGACGTTTAAGGAGATTGGTTCCTTGAGAGAAAATTGGATACTAATCATCTGGGTTGAGAGTTAGATTTAAGTGAACGATTAGAATCATTCTCGAGTGCTCAAGAATAATTGGGAGGACACGATAACAATTCTAGGGTTAAGTTACGAGGGGTAGTTAAAGGCGAGGATACAGCCACATGAGTCGGTCGGTGGCTATCTATATTTGTGTATATTTAACCGACTGGGCAACCAAAGGTGATACCTTGAGTCTATCTAGCAAGTACAGTGCCTTGTCTTTCCAAAATAAGTGAAAGAAAAGAACAACAAAGGTTTCAAAGACGGTGTTATATATTGAGTACAAATTGTGGGGTTCATAGGGTGAAAATAATTCAAAAAAGAATTGCCAAGGCTGTCGCGGATGAGACTCTAAGGCAAGTTTACTATGTCTTCATCCACGTAGAATAATATGTGATAAGCAAACCAAAGTGCAATAGGTTGATCAAACCATCATGCACCGGTTCTGATTAGACAATATGTTAGTGGGTGCACCCAATAAAATATGTCATGATCAAGCTTGATAACGAAAGAAGCTTGTAAAACTGAAGCTACGTTAGCAGCGTGAGATAGTCAAAATATGAGCAAGGGAGGGACTGATGAAGAAAATTTTAAATAGTCCCAGATCTTTTAAAATCAAGGCTCGCCCGATGTTTGGGCCTATACAGTTGTCCCAATGTTTCTTCATTTATGGCTTGGTAGACTAGATAAGGTAGGGTCCTCTGAATTTATAGTCTAAGCGAACTTACCAATGTGGTTCACAAGGAAAAAGGTTTGTTAGGCGGTGAGGTATTCTACCCAACTTACAAGAGTTAATGTCACGACCCGTTACCCAAATTGTTGGGCCGGGCCGAGCCATGTCCAGCCTACGCTTAAGATAAAGCACAGTAAGCTGTTCTAGAGACAACATGATAAGACTAAAATGTGCTAACAGTTCTATAAGTGAAGAAGAATCATAAATGCTCCAAACACAAAAGTCGTCGTATATAGTAAAATGTCCAAAGTACAAGTCTGAAATGTAAAACTGGATACATGTCCAGTTATAAAATATGTAGTCTAATACATGACTACACTAAGTATCCCAAGTGACTACACAAACTAGGCGAGTCTCCCCGCAGGAACATCCTCGTATGACAAAGCCGGGTCCTCGGCAGTAACTCCATAATATGAGTCGCAGAGCAACTCCTCCTCAGTAAGGATACCTACAACGTTGTCCTGTCAGGACGGAAGCAAGTACAACCTCTACAACTAAAATACTGAACATATAATGAAAGAGATGTACAACAAGAAACATGGTGTGATAAGTCTAAAAAACAGGAAATACTGGAAAACATGGCCTCATGGTACAACTGGGATCACAGTATCATAGTAACATAGGGAACATGGCATATCATGGTTTAATTGGTTCTTTTTAGAAATGACAACATATAGTTTAAAAGTTTAAAACTGTAGTATGTACGTGAATCGGTCAATAGGTAATCAGGATGTACAGTGGCACATATCAAGTTTTTCTGGCATGCACATACGTGCACGAACGGCATCGGTGTATATCCATACACAAACGCGAGATCAGAACCTACGGCAAGGTTACATATAGAATGTTGCCGAGCGCGATAAATACATACGGAGAAGGGGGTCATGTTCACGTACAATACTAACAGTTTTCCCTTAACCCATTATTTAAACATGTGAGAGATATGAGAACAGTAAAAACATGTAGGAGATACTGGGAGCAGTATAAGCATGGCAAGTACTGAAAGTAATACAACATGTGAAGACAACTTGCTACCTCAAGGATCAGTATTTTAATAGGGTTAATACATGTTCTAGCATTAAAAGACAGTAAATGAGTTTGTAGATGTACTTGCCTGGGATCCTGCTATCAATATGAATCAAGGCTCGGAGTGAAGCCACAGTCCTAAAGATGAGATAATACAATAGCTAATCAGGGTGAAAAGACATACTATAATGTCTAGTTAACTAGGGCAAACTAAGACAAACTGGGTCAGAGTTTGACTTATAGTTGACTTTGGTCAACTGGTCAACTTCGGTCAATTCCAAGTCCAATGTGGGGTGACACTATACTCAAACTAACTTTCTAGGGTCTAGAAATCAATAAGAAAATCAAGTCATGAGTGCGCTACTACGAGCCACTATATCGAGCTAGGCATATATAGTAATCTGGAGTGCACCATAACAGGCCACTATCTATAATTTGGACATAGAACAATACGTAAACATAAGCATGTACCATGTATATAGAGTGTACAATCATTCTTTAACTATCCAAGGTCATCTAATCATGTTAAGAGCCTATTACAATCGAGAAAATATCAAAAACGGACAAAAACGGACAAAAATGGACAAAAACAGCCTAAAACAGCATAAAACGGCATACCGGCGGTATACTGCGGCATACCGACGGTATACCGGACTAAAGACAGTAAGTTTCTGGTGCCAAAAACGGCATACCGGCGGTATACTGCGGCATACCGGCGGTATACCGTTTTTCCAAACAGCAACAAAATCCAGATTTTTGCTAAAACTTGTTTCGGCCATAAAAACTTCATTTTAAATCAAAATTCGGACTTTCAAAAGTCAAAATTGAATAGAATTGAATTTCCAACAACATGGAAGTATTAGTTTTCACAAATCAAAACATTTGATAGATCAAAACCTCAAAATACTCGAAAATCATATCTAGAAACTCAGATCTACGTAATACTGTCAATCAAAACCAAAAGTGCTATATACTAAACATGTTAACAATTTAAAGAAGCAAATTATAGGCCAATAAAACTCTAGTTTCCATGGAAAACAAAAATAAAGTATGGTCATGCCACTTTTGAGCAAGATACACTTGCCTAGGTTAAGCTCCAAGCCTAATCTTCTAGTCCACCACCAAGAGGGGTACGAAACCACACTCTAGACCTCAAGGCCAAGCTCCCAGCAAAGCTCCAAGGGAAGAGAAAGGAAGAAGAAATGAAGAGAGAGTGAAGAGAATGAAAAGAGAGAGGAGAGAGAAAGTGAAAGGGTTTATATAAAAGGGAGAATTAATCTTAGCCGTCGGATCGTGATCCATGTCAAAATCTAAGTCAATCATGGCCATTCAAACAAAACCAAATGTCCATTGGGTAATAGGGTGCTTCTACACTATTCATAAAAATATCTAAATACTATTCATCAAAATATCCAAAACACTATTCATCAAAATATCTAAAATCGAAAATATCTAAAATGTAGAAAATCTGTCTGGACGGTATGCCGGCCAAGGAAAAATCTATAAGTTAGGAAAAATTTCAAGGCATTAGGAAAACCAAGAAAATACGAAATACACTACAAAATACGTATTTAAATTAAATGTTATTGAAAATTATAAAAACTATTTATTTATTTTTTTTGAAATCTAGGGGCTTACAAATCTTCCCTCCTTGAAAAAAATTTCGTCCTCGAAATTCACAAGGATTGAAGACCCTACAATATTCTAACATAGCAAGCAATGCAACAAATGACTAAGGCACCGATCAAAACTAACCTCCCGAAACCTGTTCCGGCTCCGGCTCAAGGACTAGGCTATAAGTCTTCCCCTGGTGTCCCTTGGCTACTGGGCAGTCCCGAATCTGATGGACGGCAGACCCACAAGCTAAACACTGCCCCAACCTCTTCCTACAAACGAAAGCGTCGTGGCCTACCCTTCTACAGAATGAACACGTAGTCCCCTTCTGCTGCTGCTGAGGTCCCGAGGCTCTAACTGGCTGGGTCGGGAGATGTGATGTAGGGGGACGGTAAGTCTGCTGGGGTGGCGTCGGTGCTCTCTGCTGGAAAGTCTGACGCTTGGACGGTCCCTCATGATGTACAGAAGCCGGCCTCTTGCTAGACAGAAGACGCTCCTCAATGCTCCGGGCCAACTCTAGGCTCTGGTAGTAGTCAGTCGTACCGTTCGCCACTATAAGAATGCCTATGTCTGGAACTAGACCATGGCAAAACCTACGGGTCATCTCCTCTGGATCAGCAACCAGACTAGGAGCAAAACGGCTCAGGCGACTAAACTCTGCTGCATACTCGTCAACAGAACGGTTCCCCTGCTGGATGTTCTGGAATCGTAGCCCCATGGCTACTCTAGCAGTGGTCGAAAAGAATTTTTTCTTGAACTGGGTCTTAAACTGGTCCCAGGTGGCTCTACCTCTCGCGAACAACGGCTCATTCCTGAACCAGACTCCGGCTAAGTCTATCAGCAGAAATCCTGCTGCCTCGACCTGAAGGTCATCCGGCATCCTAACTCCCAGAAGCTTTCTCTCTACTGAATCTAGCCAGTCATCAGCTACTACTATGCCCTCAGTCCCTGAGAACTCCTTGGGATTCAGACCCATGAAGTCCTTGATCGTCCCCGCTTTCTGCCGTGGCTCTACAGGTGGTAGGACCACGGGACGTCCCTCAGAATGCTCCATGCTCTGGCGGAGTAGGGTAGTCTGCTCCTGATGGGTTGTTAGGAACCCCTGGATCAGTGTGAGCAGCTGGTTCCCGTCGAGTGTGACGAAAGCCTGGGTGGGTATAGTGAAAGGGGGTGGTAGAAGTATCGGGGCCTGCTGGGACTGGGATGTGGAAGGTGGTATCTGGGTCTGTGGATCTGTGGAGTGGGGGAATGTGGTAGGTGGAGGTGTATCAGTCAACTGGTCAGCTGACTGGATATGGAGGGCCCCATTCTCGGGGGTAACATACTGGGATGAACGAGTAAGCACCGTCTAAATTACACATAAAAAGACTTATAAGGACTTATTTTAAAGTAAGCAATCATATGCAAGGAAATCTAATTATAATAGCAAACATGTGACATATTTCTAATGTTGCAATCCTAGCATTCCTCTAGGTGTTCTAAGCGTCTTTCCTAATATTGTCTAATTACCTTAAGTTCCTAATTACAGGCATGTTTGGTACAATAACGTAACCAAACAGTTTAGTCAGGACCTGCATGGGCCGCCAAAAAAATATGTCACGACCCGTTACCCAAATTGTTGGGCCGGGCCGGGCCGAGCCATGTCCAGCCTACGCTTAAGATAAAGCGCAGTAAGCTGTTCTAGAGACAACATGATAAGACTAAAATGTGCTAACAGTTCTATAAGTGAAGAAGAATCATAAATGCTCCAAACACAAAAGTCGTCGTATATAGTAAAATGTCCAAAGTACAAGTCTGAAATATAAAACTGGATACATGTCCAGTTACAAAATATGTAGTCTAATACATGACTACACTAAGTATCCCAAGTGACTACACAAACTAGGCGAGTCTCCCCGCAGGAACATCCTCGTATGGCAAAGCCGGGTCCTCGGCAGTAACTCCATAATATGAGTCGCAGAGCAACTCCTCCTCTGTAAGGATACCTACAACGTTATCCTGTCAGGACGGAAGCAAGTACAACCTCTACAACTAAAATACTGAACATAATGAAAACAAGAAATATGGTGTGATAAGTCTATAAAACAGGAAATACTGGAAAACATGGCCTCATGGTACAACTGGGATCACAGTATCATAGTAACATAGGGAACATGGCATATCATGGTTTAATTGGTTCTTTTTAGAAATGACAACATATAGTTTAAAAGTTTAAAACTGTAGTATGTACGTGAATCGGTCAATAGGTAATCAGGATGTACGGTGGCACATATCAAGTTTTTCTGGCATGCACATACGTGCACGAACGGCATCGGTGTATATCCATACACAAACGCGAGATCAGAACCTACGGCAAGGTTACATATAGAATGTCGTCGAGCGCGGTAAATACATATAGAGAAGGGGGTCATGTTCACGTACAATACTAACAGTTTTCTCTTAACCCGTTATTTAAACATGTGAGAGATATGAGAACAGTAAAAACATGTAGGAGATACTGGGAGCAGTATAAGCGTGGAAAGTACTGAAAGTAATACAACATGTGAAGACAACTTGCTACCTCAAGGATCAGTATTTTAATAGGGTTAATACATGTTCTAGCATTAAAAGACAGTAAATGAGTTTGTAGATGTACTTGCCTGGGATCCTGCTATCAATATGAATCAAGGCTCTGAGTGAAGCCACAGTCCTAAAGATGAGATAATACAATAGCTAATCAGGGTGAAAAGACATACTATAATGTCTAGTTAACTAGGGCAAACTAAGACAAACTGGGTCAGAGGTTGACTTATAGTTGACTTTGGTCAACTGGTCAACTCCGGTCAATTCCAAGTCCAATGTGGGGTGACACTATACTCAAACTAACTTTCTAGGATCTAGAAATCAATAAGAAAATCAAGTCATGAGTGCGCTACTATGAGCCACTATATCGAGCTAGGCATATATAGTAATCTGGAGTGCACCATAACAGGCCACTATCTATAATTTGGACATAGAACAATACGTGAACATAAGCATGTACCATGTATATAGAGTGTACAATCATTCTTTAACTATCCAAGGTCATCTAATCATGTTAAGAGTCTATTACAATCGAGAAAATATCAAAAACGGACAAAAACGGGCAAAAATGGACAAAAACAGCCTAAAACAGCATAAAACGGCATACCGGCGGTATACTGCGGCATACCGGCGGTATACCGGACTAAAGACAGTAAGTTTCTGGTACCAAAAATGGCATACCGGCGGCATACTGCGGCATACCGGCGGTATACCGTTTTTCCAAACAGCAACAAAATCCAGATTTTCGCTAAAACTTGTTTCGGCCATAAAAACTTCATTTTAAATCATCGGACTTTCAAAAGTCAAAATTGAATAGAATTGAATTTCCAACAACATGGAAGTATTAGTTTTCACAAATCAAAACATTTGATAGATCAAAACCTCAAAATACTCAAAAATCATATCTAGAAACTCAGATCTACGCAATACTGTCAATCAAAACCAAAAGTGCTATATACTAAACATGTTAACAATTTAAAGAAGCAAATTATAGGCCAATAAAACTCTAGTTTCCATGGAAAATAAAAATAAAGTATGGTCATGCCACTTTTGAGCAAGATACACTTGCCTAGGTTAAGCTCCAAGCCTAATCTTCTAGTCCACCACCAAGAGGGGTACGAAACCACACTCTAGACCTCAAGGCCAAGCTCCCAGCAAAGCTCCAAGGGAAGAGAAAGGAAGAAGAAATAAAGAGAGAGTGAAGAGAATGAAAAGAGAGAGGAGAGAGAAAGTGAAAGGGTTTATATAGAAGGAAGAATTAATCTTAGCCGTCGGATCGTGATCCATGTCAAAATCTAAGTCAATCATGGCCATTCAAATAAAACCAAATATCCATTGGGTAATAGGGTGCTTCTACACTATTCATGAAAATATCTAAACACTATTCATCAAAATATCCAAAATACTATTCATCAAAATATCTAAAATCGAAAATATCTAAAATGTAGAAAATCTGTCTGGAGGGTATGCCGGCCAAGGAAAAATCTATAAGTTAGGAAAAATTTCAAGGCATTACGAAAACCAAAAAAATATGAAATACGCTACAAAATACGTATTTAAATTAAATGTTATTGAAAATTATAAAAATTATTTATTTATTTTTTTTGAAATCTAGGGGCTTACAGTTAAACTAATAGTATCATGGGACAATGGGTCAAGCAATCAAGATAAAGTACAAATTTAAGCATTTAAAGAATTTAGTAGAACACAATCACATATCGGGTCGAAAGAATTGAGTCGAGGTCGAATCCCTATCCGTGGTCGAAAATATATCGGTATCATGGTAAAGATTATAGTTTGGCCATTTTGACCATAAGGTCATATCAAGAAATAGAGTACAAGGAGATGGGTTTTGGTGGGACACGATATGTCTACAGGAATGTGGGCTTGTCTAGGTCTTATATATGAAACTTGTTGGGAGAAAAAGTGTAGTATTGTACTCCAAATATACAAGTCACGGTAGGGGACGCCAGAAGATCAAAAATAGAGAGTGGGAGTTCACGAGGTGATAATTAATGCACAAAATAAAGAAGATCAAGCTAAAGCATGAAATAAAATTAATTAAGGAATCCATTAAAAAAAAATTTAGGAACACAATTGTTTCACTTAACAAAATGCCTTGAGGAATTGGCTTTTGAAAATAAAACGAGAAAAAGTACAAGAAGTACAAATTTGGTTCTGGGAAAGTATTGCTATGGAAGTCTGATTCGTAAATGATCACTTTGTTCCTTGGACCATATGATGATGATGAAGATCACTGCTTGAAGTAGAACAACTGGAAGAACTAAGTCACCAGAAAGGTATCGACGCACTTGGGCACTGATGGCGAGGCCGGATGCTTTCCTGCTTTGTTTCACTCTGTTCTGAAAGAAAGGTTGAAGAAGAATGCTCTGGGGAATCAAAAATCTCTAAATTCTGATCTCTGTATTCTCTCCTGTCCTCCGTCCCTGTGTTATAAAAAAAATAAGTCTATTTATAGACTTAGGCTCTTGTGCGTAAAAATTTAGCAAAAGCTCCATCTTTACGCTAACAACTGCCATCCACGAACGAAGCCAACCTCTGCCTATGTTGACATGTGTCCCATCATTTCAGTAAAAATAGGATACATGTACACACGTTCTTCGAGAAGAATGGCATGAAAGCCACGTAGGCAGGCTACGTTCCAAGCTGGTGGAGGAGAATAGGACGTAAAAATAGCCCCAATGTACTCTGAGCGTAAAGTAGTAGATTAGGCGTAAAATAGCCTTGACATAGACTTCCCGCGTAAAGTGGTTGTTAAATAACCTTGAGCGTAAAATAGCTCAAATAGACTTTACGCACACGTCAGTTGTTGAGCGTAAAAGCTCGTATAGTCTTCGTGCGTAAAAGAAGCCATAGTGTGAACGTAAAGTAGCTCAATCCACATACTAAACGACAATATTGGTCTCTCTATAAAACAAATCCCTTTGTGATATATGCCATCATTAAGATGTCCATGTCAGAGTTTGTATTAAATGCGAGAATTGACAGCTTTGTCCAGCGTAAGAGTGGCTGATCTGTCCTTGGCGTAAAACTATGGGTGTAGACCTGAGCGTAAAGTGATCAGCCTGCTTTAGGCGTAAAATGATTAGCCTGCTTTAGGCGTGTAACACCCAGTTTTCCAGATGAGGGTAATTTTAAAATTTTGTAAATATAATTATTATTTATTGATAATTATTTCATATTATGATTTTTGGTGATTTTTAATCATTTTTTAAACTATTTAAAATTATGACTTATGATTTTGATATTTTACTATTGTTTGGTTTTAATTTCGAGGAATTTGTCACCCCTAATTTTCAGGAACAGGGGTATTTTTGTCATTTTGTATTTTTGAAATATTTTTGAAATTTATTTTATTATTTATGATATTATTTTGGGGTTATTTGAGTCGGGTTCGAATTTCAGCTCAATCCGACTTGAAACGGGGACCCGGGGGTAGTGTTGACTTTAGTGGACCCACACATTAGTTAGCCATGGCCCACATGATAGAAATATTTTAGTTAGAGGTTAGACTAATTATTATGGATAAGGTTAGTGTGATTAGAGACTTTAGAATGACTAATTTAGCACCAACCAATTAGCCCTTTCCTAATACTAATAGAATAGGTTAGTGGGGGCATTTTGGACCTTACCATAATAGGATAAATAGCCCTATATGGCCAGCCACTTTGGGAGAGGATAGGCTCAAGTTCATTTCATTATTCTCATCCACACTCTCTCTCTTGTTCTTCCCCAAATTTCTAGAGAGCAATCCCCAGCAATTTCTCCACCAAATCCTTCTATTTCGCCACCAAATCTTCTTCTTTCCTTCTCTATTCTAGCCAAGGAAGAAGCTACCCAAGTTTGGGAGGATTCGGAGCTCGTTCGTGTCCTTTTGGAATCTCTACGTGTCGGTGTCGCTCCGGGAAGGCTTTTCTTCGATTCGATCTACCGGGAGGTATAAATCCCTTCTCATTTTTATTTCCTCATGCATATAGGTCTATTTTGAATCCATAGGAATGACCTTCATGGTTGTATCTCCATTTGTGTCCATTTCGTATCCATTTGGAGGTCATAGGAGTGTCCTTTGTGTTGTGGTTGTGTCCATGTGGAAAAACCCCAAATTTGGACACACTATGTGTTGTTGTTATGTATGAATGAATTATTACATGTTTAATCTCATATTTTTGTATTGGAGATGTGTTCTATAGTGTCTCATATATATATATATATATATATATATATATATATATATATATATATATTAGTGTAGAGAGTGAGTTCTTGATATATTATGTTATATACTTGTGTTCTTTTGTCTTAAACTACCCAAATTCGTCATAATTTTTATCCACGTTTTTAGTAGCAATAGCAACTTAGAAATGTCATAACTTTTAGCTTAAAACTTCGATTTATCTCCCCTTTTTTTAAAAAAACCGTATCGAAGTTAGATTTCCAAATATATATTTTAATAAGCCAAATTCTTTCTGTAATTTTCTGTAAAATTATTTGAGTGTCAGCTGTACGAAAGATGAATGCGTTTCGGTATTTTCACGATTTCGGGAGCTTCCGGACACCAAAATGCGATCCGTTTGAAGTTTCGGAAAGCTAACATGAAGTACTACAACATACTTTAATCCTAGAATTTAGTGAATGCCCAATTGGTACAGTATTGGTTTTAAGTAAAAGAGTGACTATACGATATATGCAATTTGTGTAACCTATGAGCCTATGTAGTATGGATATTAAATGAATATAGAGTATGTAATGCATGATATATTAGATGAATGAAATGATATATATGATATATATCCTCTTTACATTAATGTATATATATGGTTGAATGCAAGCATGTAGGAATGCAATTAATGTAATATATGTAAGCAATGCATAAATGAAAGAATGATATACAATGCATGCATGAAAGTATATAATGAATGCAAGATATAAATGCAAGGTATATATGTAATGATAGATATGAATGCATAATGTATAAATATTATAAATGCAATATCAGATTTTATATGTAGACATAGAACCAATGCATAGCTGATATTTAGATTAAATGTTAGTTCATTTTAGGTTGTTCGAACACTGAACTGTCCATATAAGCATATATACCTTCCTTTTTCTATTGCGAAGCCAATTTCAGTTTTCAATATAGTGGAATGTCTATGAATGTAATGTTAACCTTCAACCCCTTAATTCGAAATGTTAGTTAATTTCAGTATTAGATAATGCATGAGCTGTATGCATATGGGATGTTGGCTTAATGGCAGATTTCAGATAACATGGTTCATTTTATGTGGTTAGTTACACCAGTTTATGGGATAGCTCACTTTAGTTTATATGTAAATGTGGAACTAAACTGAGAATGAACTTCACCCTCTGCACAAGGACACCCCACTCTATATCAACCACCATGCCATGTAACCCTTCTCTAAATGATTGCTATAATATATATAGATTTATGTAAAGTATAGATGCATGTTAGTTATAACTTAAATAGTCTCTACTCTAATGTATATAGATGTATACTTGTAGCCATGCATGTTAAATATAATACATGTGTAATGTAGATGGATTAGCTTTGTGCCATGTGTAGTGTAAACTCATAACTAGTGTTGATTTCTCTTTTCATGTACACCTCCATGTTCACACACACACATAGCTTTACATGTTAGTTCCTTTCTCTTATATATATATATATAATATCGAATATGCATGATAGTGATGTATCTTGATGTGTGACTTGTGTTGGCTTGTATAGCCTTGTGATTGGTGTGTGATTGTTAGACTAGGCTTGGTTAGGCCTAGTGAGACATATTAGACTTGCTGGGGTTAGGAGTGGCCTAGTTGACTGGTGTAGTTGACTGGAGTTGACCAAGTGTTGACTTTAGTCTATTTTGACCTATACAGCATACAGACGCATCGTAGATTACATTTATCATCCCATGAATACATCTTGACTTGTGTTGCTCTAACTAGGAGTCAGGTACCTCATCTCGGACAGTACATTTACTTCAGACATTCAGATACCAGGCGAGTACATTCTCTGACCGTTTCATACTTGTCTGGATTTATATTCTTGCTCTAGATTACTGTACTTGATGTTGACACGATTGTTATCATGGATTAGTACTATATGGATCTCCTTTTGGGATGTTATCCCCTTGTATTTACTAGATACATATTGTGATGTGTGTTTTACTTCCATATTATATTTATTGAATACCTATATCCTTGTATACTCCTTGTGCATATTGTACTCTCAATATCACATGAGTCCCAGGGATAGACCATTGTACACTATTGTATAACATTGTACAACTATTGTATAACATTGTACATCTATTGTATAACATTGTACATCCATTGTATAACATTGTACACTATTGTGCAATATAACGTAACTGGAGTGGATCCTTGTGTATTGATTGGAGAGGGGGAGTAGAATTGGTTATGTACTCAAATCCTATTGTACAAGATTGTATAACTATTGTATATGTCTATTGTACACCCACGTACAATGGAGTTACCATTGCATCTTCCTAGACCGTTGACATAACCATATTGTACTCTAAATCACAGTAGGCTTACAGTTCTTACTTATCATATATAGATATTTTCTGTTATCAAATCTTTACTGTTTTTCATATACATTTTTCTTTCAGCGTTTCATGTACCTTACTCTATTGCATGCTTTATATTTCCTAACATGATATGAACTGCGTTAGATGTTTTGTGCTCGCTCCCGTCCTGACTGGACCTGTTAAAATTTTTACAGAGGATGATGAGGAACCCTGCACCCTTACTTGGAGTTTGCCTAGTTGACACTCGCGACCTGGACCCCTGGAGAGGTTCAGGCAGCTGCTCAGGATGATACCTTGTATAGTGTAGATAGCTTAGACTGTCCTTTTTTTTTTCATGTTTAGCTGTTGTCTTATTTTCAGAGTTGTATATTTTAGAGATGTTGAGACTTTGTTATTTCTTTCTGCTGTACCTCAGTTGAGGATTTCTTATCTATTTCCATCATGCTACATTCTACCTTAGATTGTGATTGAGTTATACCTCTGTGTTGGCCTCCTTATGGAGAGTATTCATATTATGTGGTTATAGTTCATGACCTAGAACAACGTTCTACTGCCGACACTGTGGTGTAGGCTGGACGCTGTTACGTACTCGTACCCTCATGGTGGGTGCGGGTCGTGACACGTTTTTAGTGGTGGCCTATGCAGGTCGAGTTTATGTAGTGGTATTCGAACTAGAGTATCACTACAGCCTGCAGTAGGATTAGGATATTTTTGGGGTACTCAATTACATTAGAAAAAACTCTGAATCAGATTCCTTTATCCAATTGTTGCTTATTGATTTCCCTTGAATATAAAATGTCCTCCCTTGATTTTTGCTTCATTCTCAGTAATTGCTTCTTGTTTTGATCTGTCTTCATGATGGTTATGAAGACACGATCTCATCGCTTCGGTTCGGGGGATACTATCGAGAGGCTGGCCACCTCTCGTCATGTTCATCAGGGCCTCGAGATCGCAGCTTCTGTTGTGTCGATCAGGTTGGCATTTCTGCTATATTGGAGGTGCACCTCCGTCTGTACAGAGACTTTTCCCTTTATTTCTGATTTTTCTCAGCAGCAGCGATTCATGCAGCATCAGCAGCAGAGATTTATACAGTATCAGCATCAGGCTGGAGGAAACCAGCAGGGCGAGCTATCGTCATGACAGTCGAGGATGCACAGACCGTTGGAGATCTTGCTGCAAGTTCCGTTCTTCTCAATTCCATTTCCGTAATTGTCTTTTATAATTACCTTGAAATCCGATTCCATCTGTTCCTTGTTGATTGATTTATTTTTGTCATGTTACTCTTTTGTTGTGTTTGTTTTTTTTTCTTCTGAGAAAATCATATAGGATAGATCGCCTAAATCATGGGATCTAGAATCCTCGATAGTCGTGTTAGTTGGCATAGTGAGGATATGTAGTCAGATTTTGGATGTATTCTCGGGTATGGGAATTTAAGGTTTTCGTCGTCGCATGCGGCAGTACAAAAATTTTAAATACCATTAACCTAGAGGTACGTACCTTAGTCAAGGACTTTATGATTATCGTAGCCTTGCTCACTAGCATGATAAAGACTCTGGACAACATAATTTTGGACAGACGCATATGATTAACAGATTGTATCTTGAGAAGGTTTAAACATCATACCCTTTTGGTTGTTATAAATGACTTAGGAGTAGGGATATTTAGTTTTGTAGAGCTTATTCATAGGTAGTTCCTTCATAGTATAATGGTATGATGACTTGTAGAGTGTCTGTACCCTAGAGGTGATAGTTAGCATTGGTGTTAGAATAGTAACCCATTGCAGATAATTCTCCTGTTATCTATAATACCAACCAGTTACACATAGGATGTTAGTATGCCTTACATCCTTAATGATTATTACTACTTTCCCTTACCTTTTCCAATGAGGCACCCATGACCAGAGCCTGCCTTTGAGTATAGTTGTAGTTTTACATAAGACCGAGAGGTCTATTTGCATAGATAGATTGCAGGGCATATGGGATATAGGTTAGTTGGTATCTATAGGCCATTGTTGTATAGGGTTATAAACATGTTGTTTAGCCTATACTTGGTTCAGTTTTCCATTTTAGTTAAGTTCCCTTCGTGTTGAGTTCCTTTGTGTTGATCACCTTTATAGGCAGTGTGCAGACCCTTCACTAGATACCATGTCCCCTTGATTCAGACCATTCATCCTTAGCCTAGTTCTAAGCATTGTTTCAGACCCTTATAAGTTTAGTCTGCCTTAACCCTTGGTTGATCAGTCATGTATATATAGATGATATACTTAGGATATATGTGATGGGTTGTTGTTCTTGAGCATATATATATATGTGGTATTTGGTATTCATGTGCTTAGCTTGTAGGTATTTAGTTATAGGTGACTTGATAGGATTGGGAAGTTAAGAGCTAGTCTATTATAGAGTTTCTCTTTTGCCAAATTCTAGTTGCCAACACCTAAATAGCTAGCATAGGTAAAACCCTAAGAAGTTGACCAGTTGATGACCAAGTACTTGGATGTTGAGAAATTGACTAGTGATTGACACTTGACTATGTTTGACCGAGAAGGGGGTGCGATCATCTTAATTTCGAGGACAAAATTTTTATAAGGTGGGTAGGATTGTAACACCCAGTTTTCCAGATGAGGGTAATTTTGAAATTTTGTAAATATAATTATTATTTATTGATAATTATTTCATATTATGATTTTTGGTGATTTTTAATCATTTTTAAACTATTTAAAATTATGACTTGTGATTTTGACATTTTACTATTGTTTGGTTTTAATTACGAGGAATTTGTCACCCCTAATTTTCAGGAACAGGGGTATTTTTGTCATTTTATATTTTTGAAATATTTTTGAAATTTATTTTATTATTTATGATATTGTTTTGGGGTTATTTGAGTCGGGTTCGAATTTCAACTCAATCCGACTTGAAACGGGGACCCGGGGGTAGTATTGACTTTAGTGGACCCACACATTAGTTAGCCATGGCCCACATGATAGAAATATTTTAGTTAGAGGTTAGACTAATTATTATGGATAAGGTTAGTGTGATTAGAGACTTTAGAATGACTAATTTAGCACCAACCAATTAGCCCTTTCCTAATACTAATAGAATAGGTTAGTGGGGGCATTTTGGACCTTACCATAATAGGACAAATAGCCCTATATGGCCAGCCACTTTGGGAGAGGATAGGTTCAAGTTCATTTTATTATTCTCATCTACACTCTCTCTCTTGTTCTTCCCCAAATTTCTAGAGAGCAATCCCTAGCAATTTCTCCACTAAATCCTTCTATTTCGCCACCAAATCTTCTTCTTTCCTTCTCCATTCTAGCCAAGGAGGAAGCTACCCAAGTTTGGGAGGATTCGGAGCTCGTTCGTGTCCTTTTGTAATCTCTACGTGTCGGTGTCGCTCCGGGAAGGCTTTTCTTCGATTCGATCTACCGGGAGGTATAAATCCCTTCTCCTTTTCATTTCCTCATGCATATAGGTCTATTTTGAACCCATAGAAATGACCCCCATGGTTGTATCTCCATTTGTGTCCATTTCGTGTCCATTTGGAGGTCATAGGAGTGTCCTTTGTGTTGTGGTTGTGTCCATATGGAAAAACTCCAAATTTGGACACACTATGTGTTGTTATTATGTATGAATGAATGATTACATGTTTAATCTCATATTTTTGTATTGGAGATGTGTTCTATAGTGTCTCATATATATATATATATATATATATATATATATATATATATATATATATATATATATATTAGTGTAGAGAGTGAGTTCTTGATATATTATGTTATATACTTGTGTTCTTTTGTCTCAAACTACCCAAATTCGTCATAATTTTTATCCACGTTTTTAATAGCAATAGCAACTTAGAAATGTCATAACTTTTAGCTTAAAACTCCGATTTATCTTCCGTTTTTTTAAAAGAACCGTATCGAAGTTAGATTTTCAAATATATATTTTAATAAGCCAAATTCTTTCTGTAACTTTCTGTAAAATTATTTGAGTGTCAGCTGTACGAAAGACGAATGCGTTTCGGTATTTTTGCGATTTCGGGAGCTTCCGGACATGAAAATGCGATCCGTTTGAAGTTTCGGAAAGCTAACATGAAGTACTGCAACATACTTTAATCCTAGAATTTAGTGAATGTCCAATTGGTACAGTATTGGTTTTAAATAAAAGAGTGACTATACGATATATGCATTTGTGTAACCTATGAGCCTATGTAGTATGGATATTAAATGAATATAGAGTATGTAATGCATGATATGTTAGATGAATGAAATGATATATATATATGATATATATCCTCTTTACATTAATGTATATATATGGTTGAATGCTGTAACACCCAGTTTTCCAGATGAGGGTAATTTGAAATTTTATAATTATAATTATTATTTAATGATATTTATTTTATATTATAATTTTTAGTGATTTTTAAATTATTTTAAACTATTTAAATTCATGACTTGTGGTTTTGACGTTTGCTAGTGAAACCCTAGAGACTGTTTGACCTAGAGCATAACCATGTGATTATGATATTTTAATGTCATTTTTGGCCTAAGGATATTTTTGTATTTGACCTCTTTGAATTATATTGATATCATTTTATTATTTATGATATTGTTTTGGAGTTATTTGAGTCGGGTTCGAATTTCAACTCAATCCGACTTGAAACGGGGACCCAGGGGGTAGTTTGACTCTAGTGGAACCCACACACTAGTTAGACATGGCCCACATGATATTAAATTTAGTCCACATGATAGAAATATTTTAGTTAGAGGTTAGACTAATTATTATGGATAAGGTTAGTGTGATTAGAGACTTTAGAATGACTAATTTAGCCCCAACCAATTAGCCCTTTCCTAATACTCATAGAATAGGTTAGTGGGGGCATTTTGGACCTTACCATAATAGGACAAATAGCCCCATATGGCCAGCCACTTTGGGAGAGGATAGGCTCAAGTTCATTTCATTATTCTCATCCACACTCTCTCTTGTTCTTCCCCAAATTCCTAGAGAGCAATCCCTAGCAATTTCTCCACCAAATCCTTCCATTTCGCCACCAAATCTTCTTCTTTCCTTCTCCATTCTAGCCAAGGAGGAAGCTACCCAAGTTTGGGAGGATTCGGAGCTCGTTCGGGTCCTTTTGGAATCTCTACGTGTCGGTGTCGCTCCGGGAAGGCTTTTCTTCGATTCGATCTATCGGAAGGTATAAATCCCTTCTCCTTTTCATTTTCTCATACATATAGGTCTATTTTGAACCCATAGGAATGACCCCCATGGTTGTATCTCCATTTGTGTCCATTTTGTGTCTATTTGGAGGCCATAGGAGTGTCCTTTGTGTTGTGGTTGTGTCCACGTGGGAAAATCCCAAATTTGGACACACTATGTGTTGTTGTTATGTATGAATGAATTATTACATGTTTAATCTCATATTTTTGTATTGGAGATGTGTTCTATAGTGTCTCATATATATATATTAGTGTAGAGAGTGAGTTCTTGATATATTATGTTATATACTTGTGTTCTTTTGTCTCAAACTACCCAAATCCGTCATGATTTTTATCCACATTTTTAATTTCAGCCCTAACTTAGAAATGCATAACTTCTAGCTCAAAGCTCGGTTTAATCTTCCGTTTTTTTTAAAAGAAGCGTATTGAAGTAAGCTTTCCAAAAACATATATTAATAGGCCTAATTCTTTCTGTAACTTTCTAAAGAATTATTTGAGTGTCAGCTGTATGGAAGACAAACGCGTTCTCGGTGTTTTCGCGATTCCGGGAGTTTCCGGAAACGAAAACGCGATCCGTTTGAAGTTTTGGAAAGCTAACACATAGATCTATAATATATTTAATCCTAGATTTTATTTCATACTGAGATGGTACAGTATTGATTATTAGTAGGAGTTACTATTCGGCATATGTATTTTGTGCACCCTTGTGTGTAATATAATGTTCTATTTGATTTTAACCCATGTTAATGTATATACATTATGTAATTAAATAGAGAATGCAAGCATGATTAAATGTTTAAATAAATGATGTATGAGGTGTAAGTATCCTATCTAATGTAAGCATTGTTTGCAAAAACAAAAGTATAAAACTTTATTGATACAAACTGTAATAAAGATTACAAGAATTCTGGGAAAATTACAACTATAGGAATCCAATCTTGATGACGATTGCTTTATCCCTTAGACGATGTGAACTGTGAAGACGAAGCCTTTGAAGTTGAAAACAACTCTGGAAACTGAAGGCAAAAGCCTCTGAAGTTGAAGACAAAAGTCTCGGAAGAATACAGCAGCACTTTGGCAAGAACTCCTGAACTCTCTGATTTCTGATCTCTGATCTTGATCCCCCTTGAAATGAAGACTTGAAACTCTATTTATAGAGTTCTGAAAATAACTAACTTTCAGTTATTTTGGACTGCGCAAGCTGATTTGTGCAGCAACTGGTTTGCGCAGCACTGGATTGCGCAAGCAGTTATTGGATCGTGGGCCAACTATCTGGGACACATGGCATCATTTGATTGAAATGCACATAATCGTGCATAGACAGTTGCCACGTAATGAGCAATTGATGGCATGAATGCCACATGTAATTGGTCAGTTATATTGGTAGAATATGCAAAATGAACTGCGCAGAAATGGTTTGCGCAAACACGGATTGCGCATGAGTGGTTTGCACAAACACGGATTGCGCTGCCACCTGTCAGCCACCCTCGAGCACTGTACGGCGTCAAAAACGAACAGCCTCCTCGTTATTCGTGTTGTCAGCTGTCAGGAAGATCTAATTTGATTCAGTCAATGATGACTTCTGCCACGTCAGCCTGCGCAGTTGGGAACATGCGCAAACCAGCCTGGGCAAAGTGATGTCTGCGCAATCTGTTGTCTGCACAACTCATCAAAATGATGAATATCTTGAATTTTTGACTTTGTTGATTGATGCAACTTGATTTTTTTTAGGACCTACAAGACCCCCTTCAAAGTTTTCGAAAGTTGATTGTATTCAAAATTTTGAAATACTTTGAATTTTTGAATGTTGAATCATTTTGCGCAATATGATGAGCTGTCTGCGCAAAGCGAATAGACCACAAGTTTAGGCGCAATCCGAGGCGGCCGTTTCGTTTTTTGAAAACTATAAGTAATCCTCCTCATACTTCAAAGTATTCTTTACTTGCTGTCTTCGTGCAATTGAGAGAGAATTTCTGAACTCTTTCTTCCTTTCTTCTCCGACGATTTGTCATGGCTCCACGACGATCAAATGCTGCCGCTACTGCCGCCGCGAAGGGAAAAGCTCCGGCCGAGTCTTCTGACAGGGTTGCACGACGAGCTTCCCGACACGAATCCGCACATCCTGCTCTGAGAGGTAGTTGAACCGATCGAAAACCCCTTCTTAGGGTGATTCGACTCCCTTGAAACTCATCTCTTTTTAGAGATAAGTTCATATTGCGCCACCCTTTTTAGGGTTTCGGTTGCATGAACTATCAGTTCTTCATTTTTATGAAGGCTGCATTCTTGCGCAATTTGTTGATTTGTTCTGACAGAAAGTCAGCGCAAACGATTAAGTTGTGCAGATATCAGCGCAAACCATTGCTTTGTGCAACTTTTATGTTGCGCAAACTGATGTTGCGCAAGTCATGTCAGCGCAATCTGAGATTGCGCAAATCATGTCAGCGCAGTCTAATGTTGCGCAAATCATATCAGCACAGTCTGAGGTTGCGCAAATCATGTTTTATGTTTAAAAACAAAAACTTTGTCTTGGACTAATTTTCATCTGTTTGTTGATGCAGTTGAAGTCAATGAAGATCCAGATTACGAACATTTTGTGGGAACCCTCACAGAGTCTGAATACAAAGAGGATCTGTCTCATGTCCATTACCCTCAATATGATCTGCCGGCCTCCCGTCAGGCTATATTGATTTCACAGGACAATGAAACTTTGATGTGTTTGATGAACGGACAGCCTTTAGAATCAGGTGATGCTGTAATTCACAAGAAACCTTTATTCCTATTCGGTGATGCCTTTGAGAGAGCCTCTCAGCCCAGGCCAAGGATGGAAGATAGAGTAGTTCACCAGCAAGATAGATCCTTTTTTATACCCGACATTGCTCGATGCCTTCCTTTGTCACGGTACGCTTATGCGAGCTACCCAAGGAAGATGGAATAGAATATCACTCTATTTCAGGATGCTCGGGCAGGAAAAATCTTCGTAAAGAAGGGGCCACATCATAAGGACATGTTTTATAGTTCTTCTGACAGATAAAGTGTCCTACTGAGAGGCTTAAGACCTGGCTGCATTCCACCAGAGAACTCCTCCATGCTAATGACTGTTAGGACACCAATATTCGCAAATAAATTTGCGAAGGTTGAAGGAAAATATCCGGAGCAAGATATAAGAATGACTGGACTGGTGAATCCAGACTACAAGCGATGGAGTTATATCGCGAATTGGGTTCTGGGAAAATTCCAAGACAGACTCCAACAAATCAACCTGTATGAAGCAGTGCATGCGACTGTATATGGATTTGCTCCCAATCCTCATATGTTCTTAGCCTTAGCTGAGAGATACAACTACAGGACTGGAACTTTCATGACCCCTTGGGGAGAGATGGGCTTTGCGCTCCACGAGATGAAGTATATCTCGTTCTTGCCCATGGCAGATGCTCCGTATGAGGAGTATGTACCAACAAATGATGAGTTGAACAAGCTCAGAAAAGAGAATCCAGAGATGGTGACAGTGTTCGAAGAACTATTGTACCATTACAAGATCTGCTCTTTATTTTACAAGAGTGCCACTGCCAATACTTGTTATTCTTCAAAGTGGCTACCATATCTGTTTCTTAATCATATAGAGGAGAAGAAAACCAAGGAGAACGATAAATGTTACCCAACCTTCTTCAAACCTTTGAGCCATACAGAGGTCAGAAAATTAATGGAACAGAGTGGTCACTTTGATAAAGAAGTGAACGATGACCATGAATATCCTCCTTTGAAGAGAGGAGATAATTTGGAAAGTTACTTGAGAATGGGCTATAGGCCCATGTCAGAAGAAGCACAATTGGCAGGATTCTTGACATACTGGTTGCGAAGGTTCGTGGTTCCCGGATCCAGTGCAGTGGATCGTTTTCACCGTGGCGTCTTGTTTGCAGCTATTAAATTGGTTTTTGGCTATAAAATGGACTTACTATCAGCAATGACCTGTAAGCTGAACGCCAGTCTCCGTTTATATGTTGACTTGATGTTGAAAGCGAAAGGAGAGAGAGAATTCCCTCGCTTAGAACTGCCATATACATATTTGTTTGGATGGTTGCTTCTTCACTATCCAACTCTAATGGATCCTGGCATGGGACCAGTTGACGGCAGTTTTCTTCGAAGGTATTCCGATGGAAAATGGAAATATACTTCCTTATCTGAATGTAGATTTATGTTGAATCTGAACAGAGGCTGGAACTTCTGCTGCGCTCCTTTCCCTGCTGGGTATGATCAGATGCCCACGAATATGGTGGATTCGAAACTGCAGCCTCTAACTCGTGTCACTTTTGAATGGTTGAAGACAATTCGACCATCTCATTTGGTCTACCGATTCGAAGAAGAGTGCTACTTAGAACCATACCTCCCAAGCCGTTTTGCTAGACAGTTTGGGTATGATCAGTTCCACGTAGGGAACGCAATTACCTGCCTCCAAGGCAAGGGTTATCTGATAGACGGAGCTAGGGCTTGGGCTTATTACAATGCCCGTGATACAAAAGCCACTTTCTCCATGCCAGCAAGGACTACTCCTCAGGGTCCTCGAATGCTTTTTACATACTCCGTATTTTACACATCAGCGAATACTTTTGCCGAGAATTTCCATCTCGCAGATAGTTTCGCCACTGCAACAAGATTGAGAAGAGGGAGAATTGCTCCATCAATCCCTATAAATGAGGAGGCGCAGGAACCGGCAGATGCACCTCTGGAGACTACAAGGGATATTATATTCCCCCAAGAAGTGAATGCACCACTTCGTATTTTACTGAAGGTGGGTAAATCTCCCGCGAAGAAGAGAAGAAGAGAGGAGCCTCCTGCTCCTGTGGCGAAGAAGAAATTGATTCTTGATGTTTCTTCTGAAAAGGTGACTACCAGATCTCAATCCCGGCAATTGGCCGAGACTCATCAAGAAATTGCCAGTACACCAACTTTCGTGCAAAAGCGAACAGAACCAGAAAATGTAGAGAGTCCTGTTAGGCCTCTACACAGAAAGAAAAGAGTAGTTACCAGAAGAGTCTTGGAAGAGTCTTCTTCTATACAACTCCTGACTTCAGTAGATGCTGCTGCAGGACTTTTAATGGCATCTCCCACACCTGCTTCTGAATCAGAAAGCAAAACTCTCGAGGAGAATGAACAGAGGGGAGATTTTGCCCCAAGAATTGAAGAGCCTAGAGAACATATTTTAGAGGAAGAACAAGGTGTTGTACAACCTCATTCTCCTATTGCAGATATTTTTCAACCTCCTCCTACTCCCAGGACTCTTCGTGAGGAAGAAGACCGTGAAATGATTGCAGCTCTGGAGGACTGCAGTTATAGCTTACAGGAAGATCAGGCTGCGACTAGCAGTGGAAAAGCAGCAGTAGAAGAAGAAGAAGAAGAAGAAGTCGAGGACGGTTCTTCATCCGAAAATGTTGATGAGTATTTACAAGATCCTGAAAAACAAACTGAAGAACATAGATCTCTTGATACTGCCGATGATATTTCAAATCCTAAAAAGGATATTGAAGTGGAGGCACATGCAGAAAAGGCTGTCGATGTTGAGATAGAAACATCTCCTGAAGAAGTAGCCGACGAAGGTGTGCTAAAAGAAAATCCCGCCACCGACCCTCAAGGTATAAAATGAGATTTAACAATCTTTTCTTATTTTACAATGAACCGATAACTAATATCTTCATTTGCAGATCTTGGGACTTAGCCAATACCTCCAACGGACCTGATTATGGTGCCTATACCAACGGTGGTTATTAGCAGTAGTCATCATTTATCTTGTGGTTCTGAGGCGGGCAGCAGTCAGGCTGTTGCAGCGGAGGCTACTTCTGTTCAACAGTATTCCATTCCAGTAAGGAATGAACTCGTTGTTAAACCAAACCAAGGTAACATTGCTCTTAATTTGATCTTTTTGTTCATCAATAATCAATTAGTAAAATAATAATTTTACTTTTGCAGAAGATCAAACAGGAGGAGCAACCAGCTCTACTCTGGCTCCCTTATTTAAAGAGCCTATTGTCCAACCTCAAAGAATCGAGCAACCTGTTACCCCGTCTTCATCGGGAGTAGCAGCGACTCCTGGAACTTTAGCCATCAATCAGCAGGTTATCCAGTCATTTACTAAATGCTTCTTTGAATCACTGAGATCCCTTGTCCAAAAAATGATAGAGAAAGAAGGAGCTGACTTCATCATGGTTAGGAAGCCCACTTCTTTCTTGATAAGAGCCATAAGAGACCAAGGAGACGAAGCTCAGGCCACTCTCCTTGAACATATACTGGATGAACTAGAATTCTCCATCAAGAAGTATAAAGAACTCAAGAAGAAAGATGTAGACTCTTTAGTACAAGCTGAATTTGAGCGGCTGGCTCAAGTTGCTGATATGGAAAGGTTAACTCTTCAAAATCTGTTAGAAGCTCATTCAGCAAAATCAGCTGAATATAATTCTAAAATAGAATCAATTACTCTAGTGGCTGAAAGCAAAGGACGGCGACTTGCTGAGCTGAAGGCTGAAATTACTCGCCTTCAACAAGAGTTTGAAGAAGAAACTGTTAATCACCAACTGGTGATTGAAAATTTAATGCATTGATTGAGGAAAGGAATGAGTATGAGACCACTCATGGTGAAGAGATCACCGCAGGACAGTAGATATGCCCATTTTTGATGAAGACAGCGGGATGGAGGAGGCACAAAAGTAGTAGAGTCAACACACGAAGAAGTGCTGCAGACATTGAAGCAGCAAATTGGACAATCTGATTGTCCTCTTCTGATTTTGTATTTGGGTTTTGTTGCTGTAACTGCATTTTGTAATGTCTCATTTTTTAATATAAAGGACATTTTGTTGTGGCTCCATTATTTATGCAATTCAGATATAATAATAGATAGATATTATTGACAACTTAATCGAAAACGACAAAGTTGCTGATGTAGAAGATGAACGATGATGAATCGTAATGTATATGAAAATGATGTGAACGGAACACCGTCAAGTAACGATGAGGAAAAGACGAGGTAAATCGTCACAATGATGTTGAAATGAACGAATTAACCGTCAAATGATATAAATGAACGGGTTAACCGTCAATAGATGAACGGAGACGTCAGATATAACGAACGGACGAACCGTCGGATGAGTGTAAATAAATGAACGGATGAACCGTCAGGTGTTTAATGAACGGACGAACCGTCGGATGAAGTGATAAATGAACGGATGAACCGTCAGGTTAATGAAGGATGAACCGTCGGATGAATGTGATAAATGAACGGATGAACCGTCAGGTATTAATGAACGGATGAACGTCGGATGAATGTAATGCTTCATTAATGAAGAACTTCTGTCTATAAATATAGCAGAAATTTGATAGGACGAACACTTCTACACTTCAACATAAAAATGTTTTTCGGAGAAGCATCTAAGAAGGTTGAGACGAAGGTTCAGAAGGGTATTGAAGAACGCCCTGCGATCCAATTCAGCCGAAGGAGGCAGAAGCAGGCGAGGTTCGTTTGCACCCCAACCACGCGGGACATTTGGACTTCCTGCTCGAACCAGGAAAGACTAAAGAAGAAGAGAAGCAATGAGGATGGCCGCCTGCACAAGTTCTTGTAGGATCCAGCAAGGAGGTTCTCGGCTTTGCTGACCGCATTTTGAGAAGGATGGCAGTGGCCCTCGTCCCAATGTAAAAAAG
>JANAVB010021600.1:37661272-38173135 GCA_029216955.1 Iris pallida | reverse complement strand
ACTTGTACAGGAGGTATTTGAGGAGGCACTACCCCCAGCCCAGTATTGGCAGGTATTGACGACGCTATGATCTCTGGACTAGTAATAGGTACAGTTGGTGGGTAACATGCTGTGCTACAATGATGGAATGCATACTAGCAACCATCTCAGCCATAGTTTTTTAATTTGTCTTCGAGTGCAGCAATTCGTTGTTCCTGATTTGCGGAGGTTGAAGCATCTGGATCATCGGTGACACATAAGCCGTCACTTCTCTCGACACAGTGGAAGATACTGTATGTTCAGAACTTTCACTGTATGCATCATAATCAAAGAAAATCATCTCCTGACTGGGAAACAGGGAGATGACTTGAAAGATTTTGAGGAGATTTCTTTGACCGATTGTATCTCGCTTCGGAACGGGTATGTTGAAATACTCCTTCAGAAGATTCTTGAAGTAATTCTAAATACCGTTGGCTTGGCTTACGGAGTCTACCATGCTTAGAGCATCTTTTACCCCTAGTGTCTCGGGAAGTCATGTTAACAGAAGCATACAAAACTTCGTCTTCTTCTGACATAGGTTCAGATTTAGCAAAAGTTAAACGATCGAAGACAGATCGTTTTGTCGTTTGACAACAGCATTGGATGATGACTTTATGATTACAGTGATGATCAGATGGTTGAGATGGAGATATTGAGACATTATCTTGTTTTTGTCTTAGATGTTCTCGAAGATCTACAACCGGACGAGGAAAGTTCCGAGGGATCTGTTCTTTGATAACATTTGGAACATGATTCCGATTCTTCAAATGTTTAGTCCCTTGAGTATACAGGGAAGTACTCACTTCATTGGCATAAGTGTCAGGATTTCTGACTTTGGAGATTTGTTTCTGATGATGTTTAACCTTCGGCATTGGCTGTTTGCGTTTTACCGAAGTGGGTCGATTAAGATAAGTTCTGAGGTCAGCAAATTCACCCCCAGGAGTTTCTGTTTGAGACACTAACAGTTTTCCCTGTCTGGAACGACAAATTTGGAGAGTCGGGAGGTCCTGGAATTCTGCTATCGGAGTAGGCAGAATACCTCTTTGATTAGTACAAGTACTCTTGTTATAAAGGAAAGAAGAATCCTTGTTTGCCAGAGTTCTTGAATTGATTGGAGCCGAGACACATTGAGATGGATCTTCTTCAGTAAAGACTGAAGAAGACTGAGAAAAGACTAAAGGGCCTTTTCCTTTGTTTTGAGATGAAGGGTTAGCTAAAGAGCGTTTCCCTCTGTTATCTTCCAAGTCATGAGACAAGGAAGTTTGAGAAAAGACCAATGGACCTTTTCCTTTACTTTGAAGAGAAGGAGAAATAGTCAAAGGACTACCCTCAGTGGATTGCGCAGGGGCAATAGGGTGTTTGGGAAGAGGAGTAGAATCTCTTCTTTTTATGAGAAGAAGGAAATTTAGCCAAAAGGCTGTTTTTCTTGGATTGCACAGACTTGGTTTGCGCATGGGTGGAAGGTGCACTAGTCATTTGTGCATTAGAAGCTTTGGTAGGAAGTGCATCAGGAGTTCTTGTCTTAGAGTGCTTGGGATGCACCTTAGTTATAAGAGTGCTATTTTGCGCAGGAAAAGCCACTGCCAATTGCGCCAGAGTCATAGGAGTCTTCTGTTTTGACAAGGCAGCATATGAAGTAGCCTGTGCAACAGTTGCAACAGATTGTGCAGCCTTGACTGCAACAGATTGTGCAGCAGTTGCTGAGACAGACTGTGCAATAGTTGGCACAGCAGTTTGTGCAGCAGTCTGACTAGCAGATTGTGCAGTAATTGGTACAGCATCCTTGGTGGCAAAACTGCCAGATTGTGCAGACTTGGAGACCCAAACTGAGCGCACTTTGCTCTTAGCAGAAGTGGCTACAGTACGGGGAGTGGTTTTGGAGTTGAGCATCGCCTCGTAGCTGTCTGGTTGACCTTAACAACCAGCGCCTTCTGCGACTTCCCGATAGACGCTACGTCACATTGAGTTGCTACTTCCTCGTCGGAGGAGAAAGTTGTCCCCAGCAGAGTCGCCATTTTGTTTGCAAAAACAAAAGTATAAAACTTTATTGATACAAACTGTAATAAAGATTACAAGAATTCTGGGAAAATTACAACTATAGGAATCCAATCTTGATGACGATTGCTTTATCCCTTAGACGATGTGAACTGTGAAGACGAAGCCTTTGAAGTTGAAAATAACTCTGGAAACTGAAGGCAAAAGCCTCTGAAGTTGAAGACAAAAGTCTCGAATACAGCAGCACTTTGGCAAGAACTCCTGAACTCTCTGATTTCTGATCTCTGATCTTGATCCCCCTTGAAATGAAGACTTGAAACTCTATTTATAGAGTTCTGAAAATAACTAACTTTCAGTTATTTTGGACTGCGCAAGCTGATTTGCGCAGCAACTGGTTTGCGCAGCACTGGATTGCGCAAGCAGTTATTGGATCGTGAGCCAACTATCTGGGACACATGGCATTATTTGATTGAAATGCGCATGATCGTGCATAGACAGTTGCCACGTAATGAGCAATTGATGGCATGAATGCCACATGTAATTGGTCAGTTATATTGGTAGAATATGCAAAATGAACTGCGCAGAAATGGTTTGCGCAAACACGGATTGCGCATGAGTGGTTTGCGCAAACACGGATTGCGCTGCCACCTGTCAGCCGCCCTCGAGCACTGTGCGGCGTCAAAAACGAACAGCCTCCTCGTTATTCGTATTGTCAGCTGTCAGGAAGATCTGATTTGATTCAGTCAATGATGACTTCTGCCACGTCAGCCTGCGCAGTTGGAAACATGCGCAAACCAGCCTGCACAAAGTGATGTCTGCGCAATCTGTTGTCTGCGCAACTCATCAAAATGATGAATATCTTGAATTTTGACTTTGTTGATTGATGCAACTTGTTTTTTAGGACCTACAAGCATGTATAAGTATGGCTTGTAATGAATATGTAGGTTCCATAGTATGTAATGTATGGTGCATATAGTGGTGCAAGAGAATAAATGAATGATGAATGAATGCAAGCATGAATGTATAATAATAGATGTAATATATGTAGCCTTGTTAGGAATAAAACTGGAATTTAGTTTTGTTTCACTAAATAAGAGATACATGAGAACTATATGTGAATGTTAACTTCCTATTGACACTTTGTTACACAACTGTCATGCCTCACTATCACTTCACACACAATGCACACTACACTATATAACCCTCACACCCTCACTCATTGACACTCTCACTCATACATTGTCTAACACTCATTCCATGATAACACACCATGTTCTTGTGCACCTTCATGACACACACACACACCCATGAACACATACACATGCTCTTCTCTCTCTCTCTATCTATATATATTATATATATATATATATAATAATTATATATATATTATATATACTATACATGGCTAAATGTGTTAATGTGGTAAATAGAGTTTTCCTATAGTTATATATACATTATGTGATATAGGGCCTAGTGTTAAATTCTCTTTTCATGTACACCTCCATGTTCACACACACACATAGCTTTACATGTTAGCTTCCTTTCTCTTATGTATGATATTGAATGTGATGGCTTGCGTTTGGCTTGTATAGCTTGTGATTGGTGTGTGATTGCTAGACTAGGCTTGGTTAGGCCAAGTGAGGCTTATTAGACTTGTTGGGGTAGGATTTGACCTAGTTGACCTAGTTTGACTAGTCTAGTTGATGGAGTTGACCAAGTGTTGACTTTAGTCTAGTTTGACCTAGACAGCATGCAGATGCATTGTAGATTATATTTATCATTCCCATGTATACATCTTGACTTGTGTTGCTCTAACTAGGAGTCAGGTACCTCATCTCGGACAGTACATTTACTTCAGACATTCAGATACCAGGCGAGTACATTCTCTGACCGTTCATACTTGTCTGGATTTACATTCTTGCTCTAGATTACTGTACTTGATGCTGACACGATTGTTATCACGGATTGGTACTATATGGATCTCCTTTTGGGATGTTATCCCCTTGTATTCACTAGATACATATTGTGATGTACGTTTCACTTCTATATATTTATTGAATACCTGTATCCTTGTATACTCCTTGTGCATATTGTACTCTCAGTATCAGATGAGTCCCTGGGATAGACCATTGTACACTATTGTATAACATTGTACAACTATTGTAAACATTGTACATCTATTGTATAATATTGTACATCCATTGTATAACATTGTACACTATTGTGCAAGATAACGTAACTGGAGTGGATCCTTGTGTATTGATTAGGGAGGGGGAGTAGAATTGGTTATGTACTCAAATATGTACAACATTGTATAACTATTGATGTCTATTGTACACCCATACAATGGAGTTACCATTGCATTTTCCTAGACCGTTATATAACCATATTGTACTCTAAATCACAGTAGGCTTACAGTTCTTATTTATCATATTTAGATATTTTCTGTTATCAAATCTCTACTGTTTTTCATTACTTCTTACTTTCAACGTTTCATGTACCTTACTCTATTGCATGCTTTATATTTCCTAACATGATATGAACTGCGTGAGTTGTTGTGTCGCTCCGTCCTGACTGGACCTGTTGAAAATTTTACAGAGGATGATGAGGCACCCTGCACCCTTACTTGGAGTTTGCCTAGTTGACACTCGCGACCTGGACCCCAGGGGAGGTTCAGGCAGCTGCTGAGGTCGATACCTTGCTTAGTATAGATAGTTTAGACTGTTTTCCTTTTATGTTTGTGTGTTCTTGATTCCGAGTTTGTATATTGTGGAGATGTTGAGACTTGTATTTCATTTCTGTTGTACCTCGGTTGAGGATTCTCTTATCTATTTTATCGTGCCATATTCTATCTCTAGATTGTGATTGAGTTGTACCTCTGTGTTGGCCTCCTTATGGAGAGCATTCATATTATGTTAGTTATAGTTCATGACCTAGAACAGCGTTCTACCGCCGACACTGCGGCGTAGGCTGGACGTTGTTACGCTCTCGTACCCTGACAGTGGGTGCGGGTCGTGACACGTTTTTAGTGGTGGCCCATGCAGGTCGAGTTTATATAGTGGTATTCGAACTAGAGTATCACTATAGCCTGCAGCAGGATTAGGATTATTTTAGAGGTACTCAATCACATTAGGAAAACTTTTAATCAGATTTCTTTGTCTTAAATTGTTGCTTATTGACTTCCCTTGAATATAAACTGTCCTCTTTTGAATTTTCGCTTCATTCTCAGAAATTGCTCCTTGTTTTGATCTGTTTTCATGATGGTTATGAAGACAGGATCTCATCACTTCGGTTCGGGGGATACTATCGAGAGGCTGGCCACCTCTCGTCCTGTTCATCAGGGCCTCGAGACCGCAGCTTCTGTTGTGCCGACTCAGGTTGGCGTATCTTCTACATTGGAGGTGTACCTCTACCTGTACAGAGATTTTCTCCCGTCATTTATGATTTTTCTCAGCAGCGGTGATTCATGCAGCATCAGCAGCAGACCAGGAGAAACCAGCAGGGCGAGCTACTGTCAGCCCAGTCGAGGATACACAGACCGTTGGAGATCTTGCAGCAAGTTCCATTTTTCTCGATTCCATTCCCGTAATGTTTTATAATTACCTTGAAATCCGATTCCATTGTTCCTTGCTGATTTATTAAGTTTGTCATGTTGTTCTTTTGTTATGATGTTTTTCTTCAGAATCGTATGGGCTAGGTCACCTAAATCATGGGATCTAGGATCTTCGATAGTTGTTTAGTTGGCATAGTGAGGACATGTAGTCAGATTTCAGATGTATTTCTTGGGTATGGGAATTTAAGGTTTTTGCCGTCGTATGTGACTATACGAAAATTTTAAATACCATGAACCTAGAGGTACGTACCTTAGTCAAGGACTCTGTGATTATCGTAGCCTTGCTCACTAGCATGATGAAGACTCTGGACAACATAATTTTGGACAGACGCATATGATTAGCAGATTGTATCTTGAGAAGGTTTAAAACATCATACCCTTTTTGTTGTTATAAATGACTTAGGAGTAGGGATATTTAGATTGTAGAGCTTGTTCATAGGTAGTTCCTTCATAGTATATAGATATGGTGACTTGTAGAGTGTCTGTACCCTAGAGGTGATAGTTAGCATTGGTGCTAGAATAGTAACCCATTGCAGATAATTCCCTGTTATTATGATACCAACCAGTTACGTATAGGATGTTAGTATGCCATAAACCTTGATGATTATTTTTGTTTTCCTTTACCCTTCCAAGGTACCCAGTAACCAGAGCCTGCCCTTGAGCATAGTTGTAGTTTCACCTAGGACTAAGAGGTCTATATATAGATGATATACTTAGGATATATGTGATGGGTTGTTGTTCTTGAGCATATATATATATGTGGTATTTGGGATTGGTGTGCTTAGCTTGTGGGTAATTAGTTATGGGTGACTTGATAGGATTTGGAAGTTAAGAGCTAGTCTATTATAGAGTTTTCTTTGCTAATCCCTAGTTGCCAACACTAGGTAGCTAGCATAGGTAAAAGTCCTAAGAAGTTGACCAGCTGATGACCAAGTACTAGTTGAGGAGGAAATTGACTAGTGATTGACCCTTGTCTATGTTCGGCCTAGAAAAGGGTGCGATCATCTTAATTTCGAGGACAAAATTTTTATAAGGTGGGTAGGATTGTAACACACAGTTTTCCAGATGAGGGTAATTTTGAAATTTTATAATTATAATTATTATTTAATGATATTTATTTCATATTATAATTTTTTGTGATTTTTAAATATTTTAAACTATTTAAATTCATGACTTGTGGTTTGACGTTTTGCTAGTGAAACACTAGAGACTGTTTGACCTAGAGCATAACCATGTGATTATGATATTTTAATGTCTTTTGGCCTAAGAATATTTTTGCATTTGACCTCTTTGAATTATTTTGATATCATTTTATTATTTATGATATTGTTTTGGGGTTATTTGAGTCGGGTTCGAATTTCAACTCAATCCGACTTGAAACGGGGACCTAGGGGTAGTTTGACTCTAGTGGGACCCACACACTAGTTAGGCATGGCCCACATGATATTAAATTTAGTCCACATGATAGAAATATTTTAGTTAGAGGTTAGACTAATTATTATGGATAAGGTTAGTGTGATTAGAGACTTTAGAATGACTAATTTAGCACCAACCAATTAGCCCTTTCCTAATACTCATAGAATAGGTTAGTGGGGGCATTTTGGACCTTACCATAATAGGACAAATAGCCCCATATGGCCAGCCACTTTGGGAGAGGATAGGCTCAAGTTCATTTCATTATTCTCATCCACACTCTCTCTCTTGTTCTTCCCCAAATTCCAAGAGAGCAATCCCTAGCAATTCTCCACCAAATCCTTCCATTTTGCCACCAAATCTTCTTCTTTCCTTCTCCATTCTAGCCAAGGAGAAAGCTACCCAAGTTTGGGAGGATTCGGAGATCGTTCGTGTCCTTTTGGAATCTCTACGTGTCGGTGTCGCTCCGGGAAGGCTTTTCTTTGATTCGATCTACCGGGAGATTAAATCCCTTCTCCTTTTCATTTTCTCATGCATATAGGTCTATTTTGAACCCATAGGAATGACCCCCATGGTTGTATCTCCATTTTTGTCCATTTCGTGTCTATTTGGAGGCCATAGGAGTGTTTGTGTTGTGGTTGTGTCCACGTGGGAAAATCCCAAATTTGGACACACTATGTGTTGTTGTTATGTATGAATGAAATTATACATGTTTAATCTCATCTTTTTGTATTGGAGATGTGTTCTATAGTGTCTCATATATATATATATATATATATATATATATTAGTGTAGAGAGTGAGTTCTTGATATTTATGTTATATACTTGTGTTCTTTTGTCTCAAACTACCCAAATCCGTCATGATTTTTATCCACATTTTTAATTTCAGTCCAAACTTAGAAATGCATAACTTCTAGCTCAAAGCTCGGTTTAATCTCCCGTTTTTTTTAAAAGAAGCGTATTGAAGTTAGCTTTCAAAAAACATGTATTAATAGGCCTAATTCTTTCTGTAACTTTCTGAAGAATTATTTGAGTGTCAGCTGTACGAAAGACAAATGCGTTCTCGGTGTTTTCGCGATTCCGGAAGTTTCCAGAAACGAAAATGCGATCCGTTTGAAGTTTTGGAAAGCTAACACATAGATCTATAACATACTTTAATCCTAGATTTTATTTCATGCTGAGATGGTACAGTATTGATTATTAGTATGAGTTACTATTCGGTATATGCATTTTGTGCACCCTTGTGTGTAATATAATGTTCTATTTGATTTTAACCCATGTTAATGTATATACATTATGTAATTAAATAGAGAATGCAAGCATGATTAAATATTTAAATAATGTATGAGGTGTAAGTATCCTATCTAATGTAAGCATGTATAAGTATGGCTTGTAATGAATATGTAGGTTCCATAGTATGTAATATATGGTGCATATAGTGGTACAAGAGAATAAATGAATGATGAATAAATGCAAGCATGAATGTAATGTAATAATAGATGTAATATATGTAGCCTTGTTAGGAATAAAACTGGAATTTAGTTTTGTTTCACTAAATAAGAGATACATGAGAACTCATATATGTGAATGTTAACTTCCTATTGACACTTTGCTACACAACTGTCATGCCTCAATATCACTCCACACACAATGCACACTACACTATATAACCCTCACACCCTCACTCATTGACACTCTCACTCACACATTGCCTAACACTCATTCCATGATAACACACACATGTTCTTGTGCACTTTCATGACACACACACACACCATGAACATACACATGCTCTTCTTCTCTCTCTCTCTCTATATATATATATATATACTATACATGGCTAAATGTGTTAATGTGGTAAATAGAGTTTTCCTATAGTTATATATACATATATGTGATATAGGGCCTAGTGTTGAATTCTCTTTTCATGTACACCTCCATGTTCACACACACACATAGCTTTACATGTTAGCTTCCTTTCTTATGTATGATATTGAATGTGATGGCTTGTGTTTGGCTTGTATAGCCTTGTGATTGGTGTGTGATTGCTAGACTAGGCTTGGTTAGGCCAAGTGAGGCTTATTAGACTTGTGGGGTAGGATTTGACCTAGTTGACCTAGTTTGACTAGTCTAGTTGACTGGAGTTGACCAAGTGTTGATTTTAGTCTAGTTTGACCTAGACAGCATGCAGATGCATTGTAGATTATATTTATCATTCTCATGTATACATCTTGACTAGTGTTGCTCTAATTAGGAGTCAGGTACCTCATCTCGGACAGTACATTTACTTCAGACATTCAGATACCAGGCGAGTACATTCTCTGACCATTTCATACTTGTCTGGATTTACATTCTTGCTCTAGATTACTGTACTTGATGCTGACACGATTGTTATCACGGATTGGTACTATATGGATCTCCTTTTGGGAGGTTATCCCCTTGTATTCACTAGATACATATTGTGATGTGCGTTTTACTTTCATATTGTATTTATTGAATACCTATATCCTTGTATACTCCTTGTGTATATTGTACTCTCAGTATCACATGAGTCCCAGGGATAGACCATTGTACACTATTGTATAATATTGTACAACTATTGTATAACATTGTACATCTATTGTATAATATTGTACATCTATTGTATAACATTGTACACTATTGTGCAAGATAACGTAACTGGAGTGGATCCTTGTGTATTGATTGGGGCGGGGGAGTAGAATCGGTTATGTACTCAAATCCTATTGTACAACATTGTATAACTATTGTATATGTCTATTGTACACCCACGTATAATGGAGTTACCATTGCATTTTCCTAGACCGTTTACATAACCATATTGTACTCTAAATCACAGTAGGCTTACAGTTCTTATTTATCATATTTAGATATTTTCTGTTATCAAATCTCTACTGTTTTTTATATACTTCTTACTTTCAGCGTTTCATGTACCTTACTCTATTGTATGCTTTATATTTTCTAACATGATATGAACTGCGTGAGATGTTTTGTGCTCGCTCCCGTCCTGACTGGACCTATTGAAAATTTTACAGAGGATGATGAGGCACCCTGCACCCTTACTTGGAGTTTGCCTAGTTGACACTCGCGACCTGGACCCCAGGGGAGGTTCAGGCAGCTGCTGAGGTCGATACCTTGCTTAGTATAGATAGTTTAGACGTTTTCCTTTTATGTTTAGTTGTTGTTCTTGATTCAGAGTTTGTATATTGTGGAGATGTTGAGACTTGTATTTCATTTCTATTGTACCTCGGTTGAGGATTCTCTTATCTATTTTATCGTGCCATATTCTATCTCTAGATTGTGATTGAGTTGTACCTCTGTGTTGAGCATTCATATTATGTTAGTTATAGTTCATGACCTAGAACAGCGTTCTACCGCCGACACTGCGGCGTAGGCTGGGTATTGTTACGCTCTCGTACCCTCACAGTGGGTGCGGGTCGTGACAAATGCAAGCATGTAGGAATGCAATTAATGTAATATATGTAAGCAATGCATGAATGAAAGAATGATATACAATGCATGCGTGAAAGTATATAATGAATGCTAGATATAAATGCAAGGTATATATGTAATGATAGATATGAATGCATAATGTATAAATATTATAAATGCAATATCAGATTTTATATGTAGACATAGAACCAATGCATAGCTGATATTTAGATTAAATGTTAGTTCATTTTAGGTTGTTCGAACACTGAACTGTCCATATAAGCTATATACCTTTCTTTTTCTATTGCTAAGCCAATTTCAGTTTTCAATATAGTGGAATGTCTATGAATGTAATGTTAACCTTCAACCCCTTAATTCGAAATGTTAGTTAATTTCAGTATTAGACAATGCATGAGCTGTATGCATATGGAATGTTGGCTTAATGGCAGATTTCAGATAACATGGTTCATTTATGTGGTTAGTTACACCAGTTTATGGGATAGCTCACTTTAGTTTATATGTAAATGTGGAACTAAAATGAGAATGAACTTCACCCTCTGCACAAGGACACCCCACTCTATATCAACCACCATGCCATGTAACCCTTCTCTAAATGATTGCTATAAATATATAGATTTATGTAAAGTATAGATGCATGTTAGTTATAACTTAAATAGTCTATACTCTAATGTATATAGATGTATACTTGTAGCCATGCATGTTAAGTATAATACATGTGTAATGTAGATGGATTAGCTTTGTGCCATGTGTAGTGTAAACTCATAACTAGTGTTGATTTCTCTTTTCATGTACACCTCCATGTTCACACACACACATAGCTTTACATGTTAGTTCCTTTCTCTTATATATATATATATTATATATATATATATATATATATATATATATATATATCGAACATGCATGATAGTGATGTATCTTGATGTGTGACTTGTGTTGGCTTGTATAGCCTTGTGATTGGTGTGTGATTGCTAGATTAGGCTTGGTTAGGCCTAGTGAGACTTATTAGACTGGCTGGGGTTAGGAGTGGCCTAGTTGACTGGTGTAGTTGACTGGAGTTGACCAAGTGTTGACTTTAGTCTATTTTGACCTAGACAGCATACAGACGCATCGTAGATTACATTTATCATCCCATGTATATATCTTGACTTGTGTTGCTCTAACTAGGAGTCAGGTACCTCATCTCGCACAGTACATTTACTTTAGACATTCAGATAGCAGGCGAGTACATTCTCTGACCGTTCATAATTGTTTGGATTTATATTCTTGCTCTAGATTACTGTACTTGATGCTGACATGATTGTTATCACGGATTGGTACTATATGGATCTCCTTTTGGGATGTTATCCCCTTGTATTCACTAGATACATATTGTGATGTGTATTTCACTTCCATATTGTATTTATTGAATACCTATATCCTTGTATACTCATTGTGCATATTGTACTCTCAATATCACATGAGTCCCAGGGATAGACCATTGTACACTATTGTAAACATTGTACAACTATTGTATAACATTATACATCTATTGTATAATATTGTACATCCATTGTATAACATTGTACACTATTGTGCAAGATAACGTAACTGGAGTGGATCCTTGTGTATTGATTGGGGAGGAGGAGTAGAATTGGTTATGTACTCAAATCCTATTGTACAAGATTGTATAACTATTGTATATATTGTACACCCACGTATAATGGAGTTACCATTGTATTTTTCTAGACCGTTGACATAACCATATTGTACTCTAAATCACAGTAGGCTTACAGTTCTTACTTATCATATATAGATATTTTCTGTTATCAAATCTCTACTGTTTTTCATATACATTCTTCTTTCAGCGTTTTATGTACCTTACTCTATTGCATGCTTTATATTTCCTAACATGATATGAACTGCGTGAGATGTTTTGTGCTCGCTCCCGTCCTGACTGGACCTGTTAAAAATTTTACAGAGGATGATGAGGAACCCTGTACCCTTACTTGAAGTTTGCCTAGTTGACACTCGCGACCTGGACCCCTGGAGAGGTTTAGGTAGTTGCTCAGGATGATACCTTGTATAGTGTAGATAGCTTAGACTGTCCTTTCTTTTCATGTTTAGCTGTTGTCTTATTTTCAGAGTTATATATTTTAGAGATGTTGAGACTTTGTTATTTCTTTCTGCTGTACCTCAGTTGACGATTCTTATCTATTTCCATCATGCTACATTCTACCTTAGATTGTGATTGAGTTGTACCTCTGTGTTGGCCTCCTTATGGAGAGTATTCATTATATAGTTATAGTTCATGACCTAGAACAGCGTTCTACCGCCGACACTGCGGCGTAGGCTGGACACTGTTACGTACTCGTACCCTCACGGTGGGTGCTGGTCGTGACAAGGCGTAAAGTGATTAGCCTTGTCTTGGGCGTTAAAGAGATTAATGCTCTGCTTGGCGTTAAAATAGATCACTTATGAATGAAATGATCCATCTCTTTGACTCTTTCTCTGAAGCACTTTTTACGCACCTACAAGACCCCCTTCAAAGTTTCAAATATCTCCAAAATTTGAAACACTTTGAACAGAAGCGTAAAAGTTGAGATTTGACCAGTCAGCGTAAAATTTGGGATACGCAACCGTCATCCGCGTAAAAGCAGGGATGTCCAACAGTCGGCGTAACATTAGGGATATCCAACAGTCGATTTTTGAATATCTCTATAAATAGGTCTTTCCAGAGAGAGAAAACACTTTTACTCATCTTCTCAAATTCCTTTGCCCTTTCTTTCTTCGAAACCCTCACTTTGATCCGACGGCTCCAAAGAAATCATCCACCGCCAGAAACAAGGGGAAGAAACTTGCCGCTGATTCGTCGTCGGTTGACCACGCGAAAACTCCCATTCAGTCATCAACGCCACATCGAAATCCCAACCCGGCTGTAGCTCCGTCTATGATGGGTAAAACCCTATTCTCTGGCTGGAAGAATCCGTCGAGGAAGAAGAAGATAACCCAAACTTTCAGCTTTTTACGCCCACGTTGTACGTGTTAGCGTAAAGCTGAAACAACAACATACGCCTACGTTGTTCGTGTTAGCGTAAAAGATAAAAAGAATACGCCCACATTACACGCGTCAGCGTAAAATTTAGATTTACGCCCACAATTAATATGCTAGCGTAAAACTTAACTACGCTTATGTTCATACATACCAGCGTAAAAAGTTATATTACGCTCATTACTATGTGTTAGCGTAAAATTCATCAATCACTGAGCGACTTTGTCGAACAAAGACTTCATAAGCTTTCATCAACTTTTAGTAAGCGTAAAAGTCAATATCTTCAATCATAAAAAAAAAACTTCGAACTAACTTGCTCTCTTTTGTTATTTTACCAGTAGATTTGTAAGTTCATCTCGCAGAAGTTTTCGGATCGTCGGTTGGCATGGTGGTTTCGGACTATCTGGAAGATTTATCTCATGTCCAATTCCTCAGTCGAACCTGAATATCCAGTAGAGAGGGCACAACTGATAGCAGCTCAAGGGGATAGAATGTTGTTATCCATGATAGACGGGGAAGTACTGATGTCGCTAGATAATCAAAAATTCCTGAAGCCAGCTTTCTTATTTGAAGATGCGATAGATTACAAATCACAGACATCCCAAAAAGGAGGCTTGGGTATTTAAATCTGGAGAAAGGGTAATGTATCTCCCGGACATGGACAGGGATTACCCTATATATGCTTTTGTCCATGCTAGCCATTACCGTCAAATGCAATAGAATTTGACTCCCCGTAGCTATGGTAGACCAGGCAGAATCATTTTTAGAAGGGAGAAGGCGAATGACATGGGTTATCATGTTAGTACTCCTTGTGGTGGTGTTATTCCATTTTTTGGACTAATGCCTGGGTTTATACCGAGCGAGGATTCATCTCTCATCCAGCCGGTCCAGGTTTCCATGTTCATAAATAGATTCATAAGGGAAGGAGTCTTATATCCTCAGACTAACCCTAGGCTGACAGAGTGGCTGACCCCTTATAGTGGTAACTGGATCTAGATCAGCAACTGGGTCATGACATACTTTAAAAACGAATTGGACGACATCGGTTTGTATGAAGCAGTAGCATCTACTAGTTATGGCATTCCACCGAATGGCAATCTGTTCTTGGCTTTACTGGAATTGTATATGAGTTCGACGGGAACTTTTGTAACTCCGTATGGTGAGATGGGTCTGGCCCTTCATGAGATGCAGTTTATCTCGAAGCTACCAATGGGTGAATTCCCGTATGAAGAATAATTCCCTCCAATCGGGAATTGGCAGAAATTCGGGAAAAGAATCCCGAGCTGGTGCAAGTCTACGAAGAACTCATGTGCCATTATCTGATCTGTACCAGCATATATGAAACCGGATCACATTTGGCATATATTACAAAATGGACAACTTATCTATTTTATCATGAAAATAGAGTGTCCAGGACGGAGAAGAGCAGGTTCCAAGAAGACAAGACTCAGGTCATCAAGCCTTGCTCTATAATTCCTGCAGATTAATTCAGGAATTGATGGTGTCACAGAAAGCTCGAGACCGATATCTGTCTACCAAAACTGGAGATATCCCTGCGGGGACTGAAGCTTTAAGCTACCTGAGGCAGGGTAGTCAAAAGATGTCGAAGAAGGTCTTGTTGGCGAGCTTCTTATCCTTATGGCTGTACCGATGGGTCGTGCCAGGGATCAGCACTGTGGACCGTATTCACCACAATGTATTATGGCCAGCGGTCCGTCTGGTATTCAAGAACAGAATTAACCTGTTATCGGCAATGGTATGCCGAATAAATACAGGTCTACGGGTTTCTGGTGAAGAACTGATCAATAATGCTCCTCACAATTTTCCATGGGTAGAGTTACCATTCACCTATTTGATAGGTTGGTTACTACACCATAATTGTAATTTATTGCCACCAGGCCCTGAGGATGATGCTAGGATTTTTCTCCATAAATTTAGCAAATCTACGTGGAGAGTTACAACATTGGCAGATACCGAACAGCATTAAATTATTCGCATGGCTGGAATTTCTTCTGCACCAAACCACCAGTTTCGGCTGACTATCTCGGTGTGCAATTTGAAGATAGAGCAGATAAATCGGCCTTATTGCCGAGATCTGTCTACCAATGGCTAGTGTACATCAGACCCTCTCATCTGATGTACATGAATGAAGATAACTGTGCATTCGAGCCTTATCTGCCAAGTAGGTTCGCTCGTCAGCTTGGATATGATCAACTTCATGTTGGCAATCCTTCCACTAGCTTCTATCATTATGTGAAGCTGATCGACGGTGCACGAGCATGGAGATATTTCGGAGTTGCATGTACTGGCGCTAGATTCACCATATCTACAGCCACTAGTACAACTGAGCTACGTATACTTCATACGTATGCTCGTTTCTATACGTCTATCCGTTCTTTTGAAGACGGTTACAGTATGCAAGGAAGTCTTCGGTGGGCTCAGGAGGGAAACGTTGAAGAGCCTATCAGGGTAGCCCCTGACATACCAGACAATATTGCCGTTATAGATGAATTTCTGGCAGTAATTTCTAGAGGAGCTGGGGAAGTAGCCGCGGGACCAATAATTATTGGAAAGCCCCGCAAACGAAAACAGAACATAGCTACCGTCTCCGGTGAAGTCTCCAGAGAAGAAGAGAAAATCTACCGCCAAAGGGCCTTCCAAACCAAGAGCCCACACTCCAGAAGATGACATTTTGATTGAAGAAGATCATCTTGTCGGTTCTTCCTCAGTCCATCTTGGAGAAGGATCTTCAGCCCCTTCACCAATAGTTGGCTCAGGAACTGTAACACTTTTGTCCCCTGGACATCTTAACACCTCACTCCATTTATCTTTGCCATCCAAGGCAAAGGTTCAGAAGGTGCTACTACCATATCCACCACTGATCAAGACCGCATCCCATCGGACGAGCCAGCTCTTGACTTCGAGGATGATGACTGGGATGGTGATTATGATACATATCTTAAAAAAAACGCACATATTCCAAGTATTATACAAAACCTATACGGAATTATATATGATTTTGTATTCTAACTTATTCTGTTCTCTTTGCATATGTCATAATTGCACCAAAGCCTATGGTTCCTCCTTCTTCTCAAGAAGAAGACATTTATAAGGAAAATGAGGAATCTGGGGAGGAAGCTTCTCCTTCAGAAGATGCAGACGCCGAAGAGGAGGGAGTGCAAAAGCATGAGATGGAGCCTCAAGAAGAACATCCTCCATCATTTGAGGCACACCAAGCACAATCTGAAGTGTCCTCTCCTGCTGAGGACCATCACAAAGAGAAGACTAGAGTCGACCCTAATGTAGGTGATGATGGGGCTACTGGAGGAGAACCAGACTTGAACAAAGAATCAGCTGCAGAAAGTTTCACCACAACTGAAGCAGTGGAAAATCCTGTGGAGCAAACGATTGAAGAAGATGCTAAAGGCATGCTTGAGCCACCAACAGAAAGTGGGAAAGTTATAATAACATCCTCTACTATTGTTACTGATCCAGTACCAGTTTCTGACAAGCCAATGCCGGAACCTGAATCAGCTCCTGCAACTGTTACCCCATCCATCAATACTACCGCCGTCAGAACTCCAGAAACGGCTGGAGTAACAAATATTGAAGACATTGCTTCTAAAAATCTTGGAAATCAAGCAGCAGTAATAACAATAGCTCCATCTCAGCTTATTGTTACACCAACAATATCTGCAGATATTGGAGATACAATCCCTGAGACTTCTGAGAATCAATTGGCTATGACGGTAGTAACAGCAACGACTTCGTCTCATTCTGCTGTCATGCCAACCACATCTGCTCCCGATCTCCAAAGAAAAGATTTATTAGATATTGCCGCCACACCAAGCTCCAGCGTAGAGATGAATCTCCTGGTTGAGATTCATACTGAAACTTTTTATAAAACTCTGGCAACTTTGATAAAGATGGTCCTGAATAAAGGTCTCAGCTATGAGATTTTGAAGACGGCAATGGCTCTGACTATCAAGAATGTTGCCATGTTCAATGATGTTGAGAGAGCTGCCACATTGGAGAAAATTATGGAGGACCTTGAGCAGCCGATTAGAGAATATCTCAGGCTATCAAATGAGACTGTTGAAGACCTCATTCAGGAGGAGTATGAAGCCTTAACAGCTGATTATCTTGCTCGAGAGACTACATATAATACAGCTCTCCATGAACACAGTCTGAAGGTTGCCAAAGAGAAGGCCTTTTTGGCTGGCATAAAACCTGCACTACATAGTCACAGAGTGGCTTATGATGCTTTGAACATAGATATTCAGAGCAAGAATGACAGAATCCGCGAAGTTGAGACAGAGCTAGCTTGCTTGAAGGCTGAAAGGGAGAAGATGATCGATGCTCGAAATCTGCACCTCACCCAAAGCTCAATTTTAGAAGAACAAGCTTTTGGGGCTGAATCGACCATCAGAACCCTTGATGAAGCCAAGGACAATTTGATAATCACCTTCGTTGAACTTTTCTGTATTTGTACCCCCGAAGCTCGACGTGCAGAGGCTACCAAGAAGGTTATGGGTTCTCGTGGCAAGCGGTTAGAAGAATTAAAGAAGTTGCTTCAAGATGTTTCCACTCCACCTTAAGAGAGTGCTTTGTCATCTTTCCTCTTATTCATTTTGTAGTGATTCCATCAGAAATGAATGAAAGATTTGTTTTGTTATCCTATTGTTTATTTGAAATTTAAACAATAGGTAAGAGATATAAAGCACTTATCAGAGGTAATATAGACGTGACAAATCTTTTAAACTCAACGTATTATATCTATCCAGAGGTAATATGAACATGATAGATAATGAAATCTTATTTTGTATGAGATAGAAAATACTCATCAGAGGTTATATGAACATGACAAGTTTTCTAAACTCAAAACATTATATCTATCCAGAGGTAATATGAACATGATAGATAATGTAATCTTGTTTTTGTTTAGAGTGTACAATACTATCAGAGGTAATATGAACATGACAGTACGTAAGAACCCAAAGAAAAGCAGATTAATATCTATGCAGAAGTCAAATGGACATGATAGATAGGAAAAGAAGGTAGATTTAGTATTTATCCAGAGGTTATAAAAACATGATAAAATAAATCCAACTTTATATACCAATTGGTAAATGGCTCGGATTCATCATCAGTTTGAACCATATTGACTGAAAATACTTGTCCAGATTCATCATATGAGGAACGAGACATATCAGTTTCAATGGATTGGACTTCTTCTGAATCCGATGATTGCGAAGAGCTAAAAGAGAATTCTTCTTGTATATCGTCATAAACATGTGGGACGGATCATATCCCAACCCATGACGAGTCTTTTGGTAAAACGGATCACCATATAATGGTAGTCGTCTACCCTTGCCTTGATTGAGACCTTGCATAGTCTTCAAATCATATCCCATGTTCTGGATAATCTTGATAATTGTTGACTATACTTGTCAATTCGGATTCTTCCCTTGTCTTTATCCTTCAGCTCATCTGCCTGAGCAACAGAGATATTTCTAGCCAGGCCAAATACAATTTGGCGCTTGTTTTTCTTATCAGACGGAACCACGAAATAAGATTCTTCGTGACGTCTAAAAGTTACGCAAGCTTGTGATGAAGCGGCCACAGGTAGAAGATAAGGAGAAGATGTTAGGAACCTTTGAGCATAAGGTCCAACATCTACATAGGAGGAGGGAAAGAATTTTCCTTATGATCGATGTATAAAGTTCTTCTGGCTCAATGTCGTCTTTTATTGATGACTTTGATTATCAGAAGATAAAGTCATTCTTTCGATAAACTTGACAGCCATATACTCGAAGGAAATCTTCATTGATATCAAAAAGTATAGAATGATCAATATTTACATCATTTACAATTTGACTGCTACGTTTCGGATTAATCATCAGTGGACCATTATCTGTCTTCTGCGTAGTTTTGCCAAGATTGACAATTAATGGTGGTTCTGGATCATTCGTACAAGAAGTACGCCCTTTGACCTTGATCATAAAAGTTGAACTTGGCTCTTAGCAGGAATATTTTGATTCCTCAGATGAAGTTTGAGTTCTTCCTTTAACCTTAATTATCAAGGTTGATCATTGACAGATTGGGATTGGATTCGTCCCTTGACTATGATTCAAAGGTTGCTCCTCTGGCGGATCTTCATAATAGACTGATCCTCAGTGGGTGATTGATCTTCAGCCATATCTGATATCTCTTTCACATGCTCTTGTTTATAAAGCCTTGAATCAGAAAAATAGGCTTCGACCCCTTGAAGGGATTGATATCAGCGAACTCAGTCTTCACAACTCCTTGGGAATCCACATACTTGAAGCATTGGTGGAGAGTTGAAGGTACAATATTGTGCTCATGAATCCACGGTCTCCCAAAGGATATTATAGGAGACGTCTGAGTTGATAACATAGAAAGTTGCCATGGTTCGAAGATCACCGATCTGAATCTGCAGACGAATCTTCCCCAATGGTTTGCTCTTACCAGAGTTGAAACCGACTATGTAGTACTAGTGTAAGTCAAATCACTAGTAGGAATCCTCAGGGTCTTAGCATACTCTGAAGAATTATGCTAATTGAGGACGGGGTCAATGTAAATCTGTCAATTTCAGTAGATCCAATATACCCAGTGTAGCACAAAGGTCTGTCATGCTTGTTATGCTCAAACATATCTTCTTGTATAAAGGTGATATTGGGAATTGCTTCACACTATGATTGTGGACATGACACTGGTATATTATCAGGAGTCTTGAGTTGAGCCAAGCATGAATCTGCTTGAAGTAAAGCTTCACTCAAAGTCTCTCTGCTTTCTCTGGAAAGGCGAAGCAACTCAAATATAGATAGTCTAGCCGGAGTATTGGCCAACTGAGCCAGAATATCAAACTTGTAAGGCTTCATCACCACCCCTGACTGGAAGCAGACTTCAATGGGACGTCGAAGCGCACTGCTTTCTGTTTCCCCTTTTCAACCACAGAAGATTTAGCAGGAACAGAAGAGGTTGAGTTGGTAGTGTCTCCACTACGTCTTCAGCTTCTTTGGAGGATCCCTCGTAGTCTTTATGGTACTCTTTTCCGGATCTTGTACCAGTAAAAGTTTCTTCCTCAGACTCAGGAGAAGGAAGTACCATATTACAGGATTTTGTCTTCCCTCTCTTACCTTTTTCTTGTGTGGATTGTTACGAGGAACTTCAGAACCCAATCCAACAGTGGAATTTTGACTTTGAATCTGTAAAGGAAGTCGTATTCCTTTATCATAATTCAAACCTTCTGCCTTTTGAAAGTTATAACCCATCTTCTTCATGAGATGGACAGATTGTTGACTATACAAGTGAGTGGGCAGCGACTTTTGACAGGTGTTCATAGGAAGAGGAAGAAGCAAGACCTTCTGTAACCTCAGGAGAATGAAGAATAGATGTCATTGTAGCCACAGGAGGAGAAAGATTCGGGATACGAGGAAAAATCCCTGTCGGAGCTTTTTCATAAGAAGCGAAGACTTGTTGCGCCCGGTATAAAGGAACACTATTCATGGCTAGCCACTGCTGGTGAGTAAGCTTGCTTAGTAGGAGAGCTAGACTTGGAGGACAGATGTTCAGTCCTTTCAGTCTATCTTCTAAAGGAAGGCCATCCCATAGATGATCCAAGTCATCAGGATCTGGAATAACATGAGAAATCATGTTGCAGGTTTTGACTTTCTTACTCTTCTTGGATTTTGAAGTTTTATCTTCATTTTCAACTCAGGCACTAAGTCAGGATGTACCCACATGATTTACCATTCTTTAGTGTGAGCGGCAGCAATCCTGCATTTTCTTCTCTGGCAGGGATATTCACGATCTTCATCGTGCCTTCGGAATTGGGATAATTCCATCTGGGACTTGCTGTGGAGGAAAATCTCCGAACTGAAGAGAAACCATATTGGTTGTAACCGTATGGTCATCATTGGTTAAAGCGATAGCACCCATTTATCAGCTCCTGGATTTTCTTTTCAGGACATAGCAAGCACTGGTAGGATGATTAATGTATCTATGATAGATACAATATTTGGGATTATCAGTTAGATTCACCTCATTAGGCCTCTTTGGCTCTGGAATCTGAAGTTTGCCACTCTTCACAGACACTGAAATATCCTGGGATATCACTCTCATCAAAAGAGTATTCTTCCTTTGGCCTGGAAGATTCCTGACTATTCGGCATTTTATTCTTGGAAAGATTAACCATGAGGGTATCTTTCCCCTTCACATTACGATTGTCGGGGTTATTACAGGATTACTTTTCTTTCCTCTATCATCTGAGGCGAAAAATTCCATGTTCACGAGCCAACCTACCATTGGTCTCGGCAGAAACTGCTGCTATGATGAACGAAGCCCAATCTGAGAATTGGGAACCGTGAAAATAGCGATGGATGGTCGTAGATTCATCTTGCATGTATCAATCAAAGCTGAATCTGGCATACCAGGAGGCATCTTTAAAGTAGCTTGTCGGAAACGTTCGATGAACGTCCGAGTATCTTCTTTCTCTTTTGTTTGATTTCTATCAAGGAGGACATGTTCATGTCCATACCTCCTTCATAGAAGCGGGAGAGAAACATTGCCTTAAATTCGTCAAAAGACGAAATATAATTGTCGGGTAAACTTCGATACCAATCATAAGCCGAACCCGTCAGGCACCCGATGAACACTCGAGTGAGAAGAGCGTCATCTTTCTGCAAGTGTACAGTCATAATATCAAAGTAATTGATATATTGACTGGGAGATGCTTTTCCATCGAACAAAACATAGATTGTGGCTTGAATTTCGGTGGAAAGGGTACATCATTCCAATGAGGAGGATAAGGTTGCTTGATCCTAACCTCTGGAGCTGATCTTTGTGCCTCAAACTTCAAACTGTGCTTTGAGCTCACGCACTGCTTGAATGGCTTCACTGGTTTGAGGAAGCACATTTGATTGAATGGTTGTTGGATGTACCGTAACCCCGACTGGAGGTGGTACATCTTCAGGAATGATGGGATCTGGAGATGCAGAATTTTGATTAACAGCAGGCTCTTAATATTCAAAGGTATTTCAGCCCCTTGACTATCTTGAGTTTGTGCTGCTACTGGTACTGGTGCTATTACCGTCGGTTGAGCAGTTTGCTGATTCAAAATTACTGATGCATGCTTTGCATCATGTTAAGCATGTCTTTCAGTGATTACTCAACGGCAGTGAGACGCTGTTCTGTATTAACGGATGAAGTCTCTGGTTCATCTCCAACAGCGTAGGATTCAACCTCTCTGAAGATACAGAAGGATTTGTATAGAAGTATGAATCCACACTATCAGTCTCGGACTCAAAAGATTGAGTACCCCCAGCTTCTGAATCAGAAGTCTGCATTTGTCTTTGTCTTCTTGATCGAGAGTATTTTGATATACCCCCTCAAAAGAATCAAGAAGTCTGTTGAACTGTTGCTGACCCGGAGTTTGGGACATATTCCGTCTTGGACGTCGTCCTCTGTTAGTATGAGACGCCATGTTGACTGATGCATATGACAACTCATGTTCTTGGTCTTCAGCTTGATGTTGAGGCGGATTAAAACTTAATCGATCAAAAGCTGACCGTTTTGAAGTCGAACAATAACAGTTGATCACAACCTGGTGATAATCACAATGATGTTTTTTTCGGGGAAATATCACCGGAGATTGTCTATTCTTACGCTTTTGCATTAAAAATTCACGTAAGTCAGAAGGAGTGGAGAGAGTAGTCTTCTTTATTACATTAGGGGTGGAGAAACGTTTAGTACCCTGTGTATAAAGAAGATTACTAGCTGCATTCGCAGAACCAAATTGTACATTTCTACGCGTTTGTAGTTGTGTGCGTAAATCTTGAGATTTTTTAGCACGAAGGACTCCATTTTCATTGCGTGTAATTTGTAGATTTGGTACTTTGCGTAGGACAGTATAAGAAGGCTGTTGGTATAGAACTGAAGTTTTACCAACATGATTTTTACGCTGCATACGTTTAGGTACATTCACATTAGATGTTTAACATCTTTTTGAATTTTATCTACACTGTCATGGACAGGAGACTTACCTTCACGCGTAGAGCGTAAAAATTAGTTATCTACCGCGTCACAGACGGGAGATTTTCCTTTACGCAAAGAGCGTAATTTGTGTGTGTCTACCACATCACAGACGGGAGACTTATTTTTACGCTCAGAAGCATTAGAATCTGCCACATTACAAATAGGAGACTCATTCTTATGCCTTGAGCGTAAAACTTGGTTTTACCCACTGAGCGTAAAACCTGGTTCTTACGCAGTGGGCGTGGAACCTGATCATCTACACCGTCACAGTCGGAAGACAAATTATCACACTTAGAGAGCGACGCCGAAGTAAGGACTGCCTCATTACGAACGGGAGCCCGTACAACAGGAGTGGGAAGAATTCCCTTGCTATCAGAAGCAACAGAGGTCAGCAGTTACTTTGGATTTAGGAATCCAAACTTTTCGTGCTTTGCGAGATTTTTGAACATTGGAGCAGCGAGAACCATCCCCAGTTCGGAGCATTTCTTCATAGGCAGTCTGGTCGAAGTGTACAACCAGAGTCTTCTTGGTCGAACCGTCCGAAACATCATCATATTGAGCAATTGCCTCCTCGTCAGAGGAGAAGGTCGTCCCCAGCAGAGTCACCATTTTTGTTTCACTTAACAAATGCCTTGAGGAATTGGCTTTTGAAAATAAAACGAAAAAAAGTACAAGAAGTACAAATTTGGTTCTGGGAAAGTATTGCTATGGAAGTCTGATTCGTAAATGATCACTTTGTTCCTTGGACCATATGATGATGATGAAGATCACTGCTTGAAGTAGAACAACTGGAAGAACTAAGTCACTAGAAAGGTATCGACGCACTTGGGCACTGATGGCGAGGCCGAATGCTTTCCTGCTTTGCTTCACTCTGTTCTGAAAGAAAGGTTGAAGAAGAATGCTCTGGGGAATCAAAAATCTCTAAGTTCTGATCTCTGTATTCTCTCCTGTCCTCCGTCCCTGTGTTATGAGAAAAATAAGTCTATTTATAGACTTAGGCTCTTGTGCGTAAAAACTTAGCAAAAGCTCCATCTTTACGCTAACAACTGCCATCCACGAACGAAGCCAACCTCTGCCTATGTTGACATGTGTCCCATCATTTCAGTAAGAATAGGATGCACGTATACACGTTCTTCGAGAAGAATGACATGAAAGCCACGTAGGCAGGCCACGTTCCAAGCTGGTGGAGGAGAATAGGGCGTAAAAATAGCCCCAATGTACTCTGAGCGTAAAGCAGTACATTAGGCGTAAAATAGCCTTGACATAGACTTTCTGCGTAAAGTGGTTGTTAAATAACCTTGAGCGTAAAATAGCTCAAATAGACTTTACGCACACGTCAGCTGTTGAGCGTAAAAGCTCGTATAGTCTTCGTGCGTAAAAGAAGCCATAGTGTGAGCGTAAAGTAGCTCAATCCACATACTAAACGACAACATTGGTCTCTATATAAAACAAATCCCTTTGTGATATATGCCATCATTAAGATCTCTATGTCAGAGTTTGCATTAAATGCGAGATTTGACAGCTTTGTCCAGCGTAAGAGTGGCTGATCTGTCCTTGGCGTAAAACCATGGGTGTAGATCCGAGCGTAAAGTGATCAGCCTGCTTTAGGCGTAAAATGATTAGCCTGCTTTAGGCGTAAAGTGATTAGCCTTGTCTTGGGCGTAAAGAGATTAATCGCTTTGCTTGGCGTAAAATAGATCACTTATGAATGAAATGATCCATCTCTTTGACTCTTTCTCTGAAGCACTTTTTACGCTCCTACGACAATTCCGGAGAGAAGATAGTCTCCTAGATGAATACAGTTAAGGAACCATTAAATTACTATTCAAATTGCAAGTGGGTTAGAATGTCACAATTAAAAGATCTAGAATTGAAGGAAGGTCGTCTAAGTCAATGTGGAAATACAGTCACATAGTTGGGTAGATGACTAACAACACTTGTGTATATACTACTATCATGGTCATGAGTGATATGACAATTTGTGTGGAATACTCAGTAGGGTTATCTTGGGGCCTACCATTAAAATTTCAACTCGAGTTTCCTCCAAAATTTCAAATATAAACTTTCAAAAATAAACCACCAAAATTTGTATTCACTCCAATCGTTCAAATTCATCATAAAAAATTTAAATCTCTCATAAATCTCAAAGCAAAATTTTTATCATGTTACTACTAATCTTTTCCAAAATTAACGTTTAAATCAACTATTTAACTCAAGAGTTCATAATTTACGAATTCATAAAATTTCACAATCAATCAAAGATTTGACACTCTAAAATTTTCAAATAACTCATAATAAAACTCTTAGCATATTAAAAGCAATCTCAAAAATTTAGCTCAATGCTCTCATCAATTTTAACTTCTATTCATGCTAAGTTATTCCAACAAAATCACAACTTTTAAATGGTAACTTCCTTTAATCAATCAAAATAACTTTCCATCACATCCTTCGAAATTCTTCCAAAAGTTTTAATATTAGCAATCCCATATTAAACTAAATTTTCAAATAATCTTATCAGTCAAAATCTTTTTTTTTTTACCAAAAATCTAAATAGATTTGTAAATCCTCAATCATAGGACACAATTTAAAATAAAGAAAAATTCTCAAAATCGTTTTCAATTATTGTAAACCAAAATTTACCATCATTACTTCCACTTAAAATTCAAAATTTACTAAACACGAAAATTGCAAGTTGTACAACTCAATTTAAATAATTTCTACGGCCATTTTTAAAAGCTAAGATCATTTTCAAACCAAATTTATAATCATGCAAAGGTGTTTAACCATAATCCAATAAATCATAAACATCAAAACTCGAAAATCAATAAATTTTATATTTGTTCAAAGATGTATATCTATCACCTAAAAATTTAAAATATCATAACTCGAAAAGCAAATCAATTTTATACTTGTGCAAGGATGTATAACTATAATCCAATAAATCATAAATATCAAATCTTTGAAAATCAATCAATTTCTTAAATCAAGTATGAAATCCTATAAATCCTCTGGTGTTTACTATTTAGAAATCTCAAGGTTAAAACTTTCCGTGGTAATATCTTACTTTACAAATTACTAATCATTAAATCACACTTTAAAGAAAAACCTTTTAACTCAATTAGAGTCTTAAATGTATTCCAATTGCCAATATAACCCTTCTAGCCATGTGTTTGACCTATGAGCATATACTAATGTAGTCATCTTTCTAGTTGACCCTAAGCACGAAAATAAGAATCAACGGTAGAAAGGAATCAAGAAAGATGCAGTTCAAGGAGGACAAACAAGAGTTCGAAAATTGAAGCCAAGGGAAGAGGTCAAGTTGTATGGATGAGATTCCTAGATTCTAATCCTATGTTGCAGGCTAACATCGGTATAATTATGTAATCGAAGTGACCAACTCGACCTGCATGGGCCACCACAAAAACATGTAACGCCCCAGTCTCAAAATACTTAGGACTAGGTACGTATCCATGCCAGCTGCATACATACAAAGTACCCTCTAATATATGGAAACCTTGTATGTATACATAGCTGTAAAATGCAGTAGAACCATAATAACAAAATCTTCATCCAATAGATAAATAAATGATATAAAAGCAACTTTGAATTTGTCATGTATACAATCGTTGGGAGGAGACAAAATCCACTACCAACTATCTCATATAAAATGTACAAGAAGTGATCACTGAAATAACGAGACGAAACCAAGCGCAACCGTCTTCGAAAGAATGGAGAAGATCACAGCCTTGGCTAGAACACCTGCAAAATTACAGAAGCACACACCTGGAGAGATAACCAGGTTCTCAGAGGGACGTAACAAGATACACAAAGAACATGCCATAATAAACTGAATATATAATATGTCACAACCCGAAATAAGTGACAAGACGACAATAAGGTAATCTAACCATACTACAGTATTTATGCAGTTAAGAACAAACCTCCAACGCATGGGCACTCTGGCTCAGTAGCAGTAATCTCAGGTATGGCCCATCAGGATACCAGGGACCTCAAAGCATAACATTCATCGAATGTCAGAGGCCAGCAGTAAATCAGTATCAGGATCCAGGACCGTATCTTCCGTGGAGATAACCGGCAATAGGGAAGTGCATACTTGTCCCATACGTCAAGGAACTGTTCTTCCCACCCAATGCCTAACAGAGTCACATCCATGTCTCATATACCTCTACTAACTGCTAAGTCTCCTAACATGCCTCTATTAGCAGTTAGTCCTAACGCATGCATATGGGGGATCAGCCCACACGCAAGAACCTCTACATGCTACTCATCTCATACATCCTCGTGGTACAACTGTGTCAAGGTATATGCAATATACTACAAATGGTAGTCTCTTAACTCTAGGTCCACATGCAATCAAAGGATAATAACAAAGTATATCTAATATCACTGAGTAGACAATAAATCAGGAACGGTAAGAACTGGAAATAAATGAACAGTGATATGTAATAAAATGTAACTGAATATAAATAGTATAATGGCAAGGTATCCTGCCTGAGGTTATGTGTAAAAGAGAATAATCCAGTAGCTCGAACAGACCAATAAACGAAGCAAGAAAAGCCAAATGCCGCAGATGACTCCGGCTGCTGCAACAAACATCACGAACGAGTTTGGAATAAAAGATATACCTAGGAAATGCCTATCCAAAAGTCAAATTCTGGAACAGGGGCAATTTCATAATTTTGGGTCAAAACGATGTCCGTCGTTGGACCTGCTTTGCACCAAATGCGTGCCAATATCTACTATCTCTAATGTCGTCAAACTACATGTCTACAGATTTGTTTTGATGAGACGAACCCAACGGTATGTCCAATTTTGGATTTCGGTGGGCCGTGCACAAAATCGCCCGTTAAGTGGGATTGTGGGCCCGCCAAAATAGCGTTCCGATCAACGGTCTCAGAATCGGACCAAACTTGGCTCACAGGACCAGAAAAATATTTTGAGTCCAATGGCGCAAGTTTCATCACGATATGATAAGTGTACACAAAGTTGTGACTTAATTTGCAAAAGGATCGATACGGGGTATCTCGACGGATACGTATTGATTTCGTCGCGCATATGCAACGAAATCGGGTTCCGTCAGTTCCCACACGTCGACAACATCCATATGCGCCTTTCGATGTGTATAGTATGCGACCACGTCGCCCGGTTTGTCGGGACGGACGCCGTATCGGAGTATTTTTCTAATTTTCGAAAACAGAATTTATAGTTTTTCGGGAAACTTTAACAACGTGTAACTTTTTATACACTCGATGAAAAGTGAATCTAGAAGGTGCATTACAATCTCGGTTAGGTTGTCTTTGACAGTCTTCAATTAATTTTTATGAAAGTTTAATGGACAGCGAGAAAAGTGGCCGACAAGTTGATGTTTTAAAACAGTTTTTAATATTCCAGAAAAGTAGTTTTTCACCAAATTCGTCTCGATTTTTCGAGCAAGTTGGATGTCCATATTGAAATCCACCTAGGGGATCTCGAAGAGGGTCATGTGGGCTTTCTACACAAATTTATGGATCTAATCGGAGTAGAATTGGTAGAGAAATTGATCGAAAAAGTGGGATACCTTAAAGTGGGAATCTGTTGTTGTTGTCGATGGTTCCTTTGTCTTCTTCGCGAGCACGGCTTCGCCATGGTGCGTCCGAGCTTCGCCGTGGATTGGGGAGGAGGAAGGAGGAGAGGAAGGAGGTGGAAGAAATTTTTAGGGTTTTTTTTTCCAAGACCTATATATATATATATATATATATATATATATATATATATATATATATATATATATATATATATATATATATATATATATATGTGAGGGAAGGGGGGTCGGCCTCTATTAGACTTACTGTGCTTTTCAGTGGACGGGTTGGCCCCCTTCTTAACGCAGCTACTGCTGCTGTTTCATTTACTAGTTGGAGGATGTGGTCGGCGCCCACATGGTGGGGCCGTCCATGTGAATTGCTTGTTTTTGCTTTTTTTTTTTTTTCCTTTTTTTCTCTTATTCTATATATATATATATACATATATACATGTATATTTATATGTTCATAAATATACACCATAATCTATTTAAAAAAAACAAATAAAATTTAAGTGTTATCTATCCAAATATTTAATATATTTAAACATATGTATATATATTTGAATTCAATTTATAACAAATCAATCTCAATATTAATAATAATATCTAAAAATATGTTTATTTAATTACCACCAAATAATTTTAATAGTAATGAAATAATAAAAATAGTAATATGGTTGTTTTGGGTGACTCATACTACTCACCCTAATCTGGATCCAAAAAATTTGCGCAAATGTTGTAAAATATTATTTTATAGATAAAAGATAAATTTTGTACCAAAAGTAAATAAATATTTAACAAGTCCTAAAAATAATTTAAAAATATTTGTACATATCCAAAATATTCCTATATGGCCACCTTTGTCACCCCACATGCTCACATGGGCTTAAAATTTTGTTCAGGCCATGTTCGGACTGAATTGGCCAAACCGGGTCATCAAAAAAAACCATAAATTCTATAAAATCATTTTTTAGTCTAATAAAATAATAAAAAAATAATTAAAAAAATAGGGGTTTTACACTCTGCAAGGAAGGATGCAAGGCCAAACAAACGTGGGACCCGCGGTCAATGCGGACTCGAACTCAGCTGCACCAAATTCGGGTGATAATCCTCCAGAAATATCGACCCCCACCGCTGCAGACGAGGCCAGAGAGGCAAGACGAGAGGTCCAGGAGCTCCGGGCCATGTTCCACGCCCGAGAAAACTGACAGGACCTCAGTATACGATAACCGTATCCGACTGCATGGAGGGATGTTCCCTTTCCACCAAGATATAAACCATTCAACATCAATCCGTATGATGGAAAGACATCTACAAGCAGGTACATCATCTACTTCGAAGTCACAACCGACCATCTGCCTCATGACGACGCCATCCTCACGCGGTTATTCATTGGAGCGTTGGAAGGGGTCGCCTTTGACTGGTACCATAACTTGTCGGACAACTGCATCCATTCCTTCGCTGGCTTCAAACGTATGTTCCTGGACAGGTTCTACGAAGTAGGACAAGACGTGACAATGTCCACCCTCATGGACGTTGTCCAGGGAGAAAAGGAGCTGACAAGGAACTATATCGAACGGTTTCGTCAAATCGTAATGAAGTTGCCTTCCGGTAACCCCGATTCCTCCTTGATTGAAATTTGCCAAAAGAGGCTGCTTCCCACAATCAGCCTCTGGATGGGCGAAAGTCAGTTTAAGGATTGGAAGACTTTTATTATCAGTGCCACTAGCGTAGAAGACAAGTTAAAGAAAGCTCGCCAACTGGGATTACACGTCTCGGAAGGAGAGGACAAAGGCAAACGCCCTAACACCAATAGCAATAATGGTGGTAACCCCTCCAACAATCGAGACAACAAAGACAAACTGGCTATGGTGGCCGACACAGCTCCAAAACCTGAACCGAAGCTGACAGAGAAGCAGTGGCCTCAGATGACCTATTCCTTCGAGGACGGTCATGTCAAGCCCATCTTGGACATGCTCATACAAGGAGGTCGAATTCAGCTCCCTCCTCCAAGGCGTGAACCTCGTCCTGCAGAAATAGAAAACCTCAAGTACTGCCATTACCATCGCTATGTCCACCATGCTACACAAGACTGCTACCAACTGAAGCGATACATCCAGCATCTCATCGATTCTAAGGCTTTGGCCATTGATTACGAAGAGGTGACCGTAGCAGCCAACATGGTGTCAGTACAATTCGGCAGCTTCCTTCTAACAAAGACTCAAGATGGAGTAGTGCCCGTCCCCAGAGCAAGGATGGAAGTCGCTAACCTTCCACCTCTCCGAGACCAGGCTGCTGGTCTAGTACCCCTTACCACATCACGATGGAAGGTCATGTGGGTCCATCCGGATCTGGTACCTGAAGTGACTCAGTCCGCACCACCTTCCACTAGCAGGAAGAAGAGTGGGAAAGTCAAATCATGCCGCACAATCTCGGTCGAGGTCGAAGAAGCTACTGCTGTTGTTACCCGATCCGACGCACAAACCCAACCTCCACCGGGTAACTTGGCTGAAGATCATCAGACGACAGCTGCTGATGCCCCAGGACCTTCTCAGCCTTCGACGACTGACAAGCCTAGGCCGAAGGAGACTCGCCTTGACAAGCCGCTCCGAAGAGAGACGCCTCATGTGCTAGAGAGGCCCTGCAACTTTGACATCTTGGCACAATTGGCCAACATATCGGCTAAATTATCACTATACGAGCTCCTGAGACTCTCTAAAGATGTTCGCGTTGCACTGAGCGAGGCACTCCAGAACGCTGACGCGTATCTGGCTCAGTCCAATCTCACTGGGGAGAGCTCGCCTGTAGATCTCCAGGACATCGCTTACACAGGCGCAATGCCCAACATCGTCTTCACACCACAGGATATGCTCATCAAGACTAACCTACACGATCGCCCTCTATATTATACTGGGTACATTGGCGATATCAAGGTGGATCGGATGCATATTGATCCTGGTTCTTCCATAAGTATTATCCCAAAGAGCCTGCTACACTATCTGCGCATTCCAATGCATCGCTTGACGCCGACAAGTACTGCCATTAGCGGCTTCAATTCAGGCAGAAGCTATCCGATCGGAAGATTCGTCTGAAATGCCAAATTGGCAATCTTCAATCAGAAGTAACCTGTTATGTCATAGATGCGGATACGTCTTACAATATTCTCCTAGGGCATCCTTGGATACATGATTACATGATCGTGCCTTCCATACTGTACCAGTGCTTCAAGTACGTTGATAAGAACGGCTTCGTGAGGACAGAATTTGCTGACATTGATCCCTTTAAAGGAGTTGAATCCTACTACTCCGACTCATGCTTGTACGATAAGTCGAAAAAGCACCTTGTCGAAGAAGATACTCAAGCTCCAACTGAGGCGGCAACTGGATCGGAAGAACCTCTAACGATCCACCTCCAAGCCCGCAAACCTGGCAGAACTGCACCCCTTACGGCCACTCTGCGTAAGGACGCAATCAGCCTCTCTGTACAGGAGGAGCAGATGATAATCCGACTGCCGAGGTATGGCCAAGCGCCAAGACCCACGACAGAGCCACTGACAATCAGGCTGCCTAGAGTGAGTCAGCAACAAATAGAGGAGCTCAATCCCTCTTTCAAGCCGATGATGATTCATCTTTCCAGAATAAATCGGCAACCGAACGCTAAGCCGGGGACTGCTAGCCAGCCAACAACTCCCCGCCCAGCACCAAGCACTAAACTGGGAGTGGCTAGTATGCCAACGACTCCACGTTCTGCTCCACCCATGGAGCCTCTGATGATTAAGCTGCCCAAGTCATCCTTCCAATCTACATTGACACAGGAGGTGGTTGAAGAAGACCCAGAGCTGGCCAAGTATGTGGCTGCTCACACTAATGTTCCATCCGCAGATGATGTAATTCCACTGGAAAAGATACCTTACTTCATCAATAAAGGGCTATTTTTGAACTACCTCGAGCTTGATAAGCTTTGTACAATGTATGCTATGGAACACGGTATAGGCACCCACCTGCACACACAGGTGACAAATGTCTACACCGCAAACCAACTCACTCCAGTGGAAGACGCTTACTGCATAGTCGAGGGAGGGGATCATCCAATCATCTTCGGCCGGAAGAATGATCCAAAATCCTTCAGGATAGAAGAAGTTGATCTCGAACCCGACACCGGAAGACTGCCTCTTTATCTGTATAGCTCCCGATCCAAGTACCTCATGAAAAAAAAAATGGGTATGATCTGGAAACTACACCAGGTGTCACGCCCCAGAACCAGAATACTGGAGAGCCGGGGCAGACATAGCCAGCTACGTATAACGGAATAGAATCCACACCGCTATACGGTCACGGCTGTCTAGATATGTAAGGGTTTCACTACAATCCATCAGTCTCTTAAGGTCATAAAATAGCCTATTGTCTCAATCTCAACCAACTAATAGTAGTTACAAGATATCAGACCACCAAATATACAATTGTAAGGCGTCCCAAATATTACATATCCAGATGATCATGAAGCTAGTCGTTACAAAATATGAGGACTAGCAAGAGTTCAGTCATACATGATCAATCCCCGGGGCTTGTCAATCATGTTACAGCCCGTAGGCAGACAGTAAGTAAGTACAATCGAGCTAACACTTGCTCGTCGGCTAAACGCCTCAAAAGAATAATTTACAATATTACAGTGGGAGAACAAAAGAAACCCACTCGATGCCCTGGTTACGCCTGGTGACCACCATAGGGCTGGAAAGCGGGGAGATCCTCTGGAGCTGCTCTGGTATCTGGCCATACAAAACCAGCTGGGTCAGACCCCAGGAAGAGCAAGTGCCACAAAGGAGGCCACAAAATAAGAACCAAAGCCAGCAATTAGCACAATAATATAATTACATAATAAGAGACAGTAATTTAAGAAAAAAAGCATGATGGATAATTATAAAAAACAATCTTGCATAGAATCACTAAAAGACAAGACATATGGAAAATCATGTCAGGATGATATACGATGAGATAACCATGGGACTATTCAGATAGCTAGGTTACAACCCGTAAACCAAACAAGGACCGGGGTCGTAACCCTTCGTCTGAACGGAACTTGGTTTCTCTCACCATTTATCGGCAAGATAAATATAAGAAATCAGGTCAAGTAACAATCTGGAGTGACAATCATTATAGTGACAATCTGGAGTGACAATCATTATAGTAACAATCTGGAGTGACAATCATTATAGTGACAATCTGGAGTGACAATCATTATAGTGACAATCTGGAGTGACAATCCTTCAATCATTCTGGTACAATCTTACAATCAATCAATTCTAGACAATACTATACTGTACTAGACTCCATCCAAGCAATCACGGCCAATCATTGCCTACGGCTTTCTACATTAACTAACTAGGGTTATCACAATCCTAGTTACTAGCAAGATGCAATGAGATGCTCCAAGTAGTCACAGGCCCTGCAGCTATCCAGGTTATCCAGGCAATCATTATAGTGACAATCTGGAGTGTGCAATACATTATAGTGACAATAGAATTCAATCATTTAAGTGACAATGGTGGGTGCCCCACACAACAGTGGGCTGGAAATGTGCCCTACTCGTCGGCAGGCTACAAGTCCAAACATTTACGGCCGGGATAACGGGATCGCCTGTAACTAGGGAACATCTCTTCATGTCTAGTGAATTATACTAGTTATTAACCTTAGTCCATTTCATTAGGTACTCCTGACCGTGGTACTCAGGAGTCCTCTCCTAGACATGATGCAAAACAGGACTGGATTATTTGTACAAGCACAATCGCCCACGGTGTCAGGATTAATTATACAGGTCATGTCATGTCAGGTAGCCGTCACAACAGCTATTCAAGATATAACATGTCAGGTGTACTTGTCAGGAGTGCACCACAACGGGCCACTATCAGGTCATGTCAGGTTAGTCATGTCAGGAGTGCACCACTACGGGTCACTATCGTGTCAGGCTCAGTTATTCTTTCCAAACATATCAAGTAAATTTGTGATTATCAAGTCAGGACAATAAAAATATCTAATAAAATATCAATATACAGGGCTATAGAAGAGCTAAGTTTAAGGAAAATAAAAATCAAATCTGACACGCAGACATGAGACCCAGTCAGCCAAAGGGCATACGCTCAGGTCAAACTATGCTCAGGCCAGCGTACACCTTGCTCGCTTAAGCTAGCGTACCAAGGCACGCGTACGCTCAAGCTACAGGTCAGCGTACACTCAAGCTAGCGTACCAAAGGGTCCATACACTTCCAATGGGAAGCGTACGCAAGGGTCAGCGTACACAAGGGCACGCTCAAGCTACAGGTCAGCGTACGCTCAAGCTAGCGTACCAAAGGGTCTAGGACACGCTCACGCTAGCGTACACAAAAGATGCTGCCAACAGGCAGCGTATCAAGGCTAGCGTACGCTCGCTAAAGAGCAGCGTACCAAGGCTAGCGTACGCTCGCTAAAGAGCAGCGTACCAAGGCTAGCGTACGCTCACTAAAGAGCAGCGTACAGCTCAGTGGCGTAAGCTAAAAAGCTAGCTCACTGTTCACTGTCTTCTCCAAATGGCAAGAACAGCAAGAACTCTAAAGTTGAATCTAAGCTTCAAAAGTCCATAACTTAGTCAAAATAAGTCCAAATCCAACTTTGCAAAGTTCTATCTTGGGTGAAATTCAATTCTCTCCAACATAAGGACATCAAAACCCATAGAAATACAACTTAAATAGATGAAAACCATACAAAACCGAAAATAGAAGAAACTTAGATCTAGAACGATGTAAACACCAAATCATAAAATGTCAAGTTCTAATGTTGATCACCATGGCCTATTCTAGCTAATGGACAAATAAAAAGTGGTTCTCAAGTGGTGGCAAGGTGCACTTGCCTAGACCTCTCTCTTCTCTCTTTGGTAGGTGAAGGGAGTAAATGAGGAAGAAGAAGATGAGTAATGAAGAGAGAGAAAGAAGAAATGGCAATAAATATCAAAGGTGGTGGTAGGTAGGGGGTTTATCCATGGTTCATGATGAACCAAAATAATCCCAACCGAACCTAGCCAACCCGGGCCAAGAATAAACCAAGCCAAGCCATGAAGAAAACTAAACAAGAAATCATGCAATACAAGAATAAATACGTACACGTATTCCAGAAATACGTAATACGAACCACAGGCATTACACCAGGTTTAAAATACGGCACTGGACGACGGTTACCCTTACAATTATCGATTTCGGCTGGAAAACCACGAGATTACTACAATAAAACCAGATGTGGGCTAGGTTATGTTACACCTGTAACGACCCCTAAAAGCTCAGACGAGGAATGCGACTGGCATTCACACTCAACCGGATCACCCACTTCCGATTCGAATGTTAGCATCGAGGACGTGTTCAGGCAAGTCTTGTTCGTCAATATGGCATTTGTCGACACCTACGAAGAAGATGAAGACATTCCTGAACTTCTTGAGTTAGAGCCGTGGGCACAACAACTAGATGCGCAATAGGAGAAGCGGTTCGAACAAAGAGAGCCTCCCACCGAAGATGAGGTTGTATAAGTTGATCTCGGTGACGAGTCCTCTCCAAAGCCGATCTTCGTCAGCAAGAATCTGACAGACGAAGAGCGAGAATCGCTACTGCAACTCGTCAGAGAATACATTGACGTGTTCGCCTCGAGCTACAAAGATATGCCAGGACTGAACCCAGAGGTTGCACTTCACAAACTCAATATTCGTCCGGACGTAAAACCGGTCAAGCAACAGCAACGACGGTTCCGCCCCGACATCATGAATGCCATTGAAGCTGAGGTCAACAAACTGATCGCTAGCGGCTTCATCCACGAGGAACAGCATCCAGACTGGGTAGGCAAGACAGTACCAGTCTTCAAAAAGAATGGAAAGATCCGAATCTGTATCGACTTTCGGAACCTGAATGAGGCATGTCCTAAGGATGAGTTCCCCCTACCTATCATAGATATCATGATTGACAACACCTGCGGCTTCGAGCATATGTCATTCTTGGATGGTTTCTCGGGGTACAACCAAATCAAGATGTTTCCTGATGACGAAAAGCATACATGATTCTGAACACCAATTGGCACAAACTGCTATACAGTCATGCCTTTCGGTTTAAAGAATGCTGGCGCCACCTATCAAAGAGCTATAAGCATCATCTTTAGAGACCACCTGCACATGACAGTGGAATGCTACGTCGACGACATCGTCGTCAAAAGCCGCTCTAAGGAAGATCATCTGCATGATCTGAGGACAGTGTTCGACCTGATACGAGCGCATAATTTGAAGATAAATCCCACAAAATCCTTCTTGGGCGTATCCAGCGAAAAGTTCTTGGGTTTCATCATTACTTCCCAGGATATCCACATAGACCCTGAGAAGACGAAGGCAATCATGTAGATGAGTCCCCCGAGAAATCTCCGTGAACTCCGAGGCCTTCAAGGGAGGCTAGCCTACATCAGGAGGTTTATTTGTAACCTCTCCGGATGATGTCATCCATTCACCCACCTCATGGAAAAGGGCATTTCATTCGTATGGGATGAAGAATACCAACGCGCCTTCGACAACATCAAAGAATATCTGTCTAACCCTCCAGTCCTGGTGGCCCCGGTTGTTGGAAAACCATTCATGCTCTATGTGCGAGCAATGGAGCATTCTCTTGATGCTTTACTAGCGCAAAACAATGATGCAGGCCATGAGCAGGCTATATATTACCTCAGCCGAATGATGATGGGGCCGGAACACCGATACAATGCCGTAGAAAAGGAATGCCTTGCACTGGTGTTCGCCATTCAGAAGACGCGATACTATATCACGGGACAAACCATCCATGTCGTATCAAGAGTCAACCCCCTCAGGGTCCTCATGACTAAGCCAGGTGCATTCATCTTTCGCCTCGCTACCTAGGCGATATTACTGTCCCCCTACCACATGATCTTCGTCCCACAGAAAGCGGTTAAAGGTTAATCTCTGGCAGACTTTTTAGCAGCTCATCCAGGTTCGGAGTCAACCAGAATAGACGAAGAGATTCTAGATGAGGTCGCCAATTCAAATACGATTTTCTATGATGCCATCTGGCGAATGTTCTTCGACGGCGCTTCCAGAACTGGGCCCAAAGGCAACATCATCGTTGGAGTCGGAGTGGTGCTGATTTCTCTCTCTGGGCTGGTGTTCAATCGGTCCTACTCCCTTACGGAGCCCTGTTCAAATAATGTGATCGAGTACAACGCTTTGGTCATTAGCCTCCGACTTACAAAGGAGCTGGAGGTAGAGTATATGGAAGCATACGGCGATTCGCAGCTAATCGTTAACCAGATCCGGGGCTCATACGAAGTTTGTCATGAAGACATGATCCCCTATCACCAAATAGCAATGGACATCATCTCATCCTTGGAAGGGTTATTCCTGAACACGTTCCCAGGCTCCAGAACATTGAAGCCGATTCCCTAGCAGGCCTTGCCGCTTCCTTAGCGGTTCCGAATCATGCTCACCACTTGTTTGACATAATAGGCCGTGAATTGATCAGTCCCAAGAATAATGTTTAATGTGTAGAGAGTTACTCCGCTCTGACTATTGACGAAGCACCAGACTGGAGACAGCCATTCATTGACTTCGTAGTCTATGACATCCTGCCAGAGAATCCAAAGGAAGCCACTTCTATCAGAAGACGTTCCCTCAGATGCTTCTACGATACAGAGATAAAAATGCTGTATCGACGATCAAATGATGGATTACTGCTTCGGTGTCTATCAAATACAGAAGCCAAGGAAGCTGTACGCAAAGCTCACGACGACGTTTGAGGGGCCCATCAGCCCGGCCCAAAGTTGCAAGACCGTCTTCGCCGAATGGGCTACTACTGGCCCACGATAGTTGCCAATGCGATATACTATGCACGAAAGTGCAAAGCCTGTCAAGTCCACGCAGATTTTATCCACCAGCCATCCGAGTTTCTACATCCGAGGGTGGCATCCTGGCCATTTGAAGCATGGAGAATGGACATCATTGGTCCGATCACTCCGCCTTCGTCCCAAGGACATCGTTCATACTCGCAATCACATATTACTTCTCCAAATGTGTCACGTCCCAGAACCAGAATACTGGAGAGCGGGGGCAGACACAGCCAGCTACGTATATGAAATGGGGTCCATCTCGCTATACAGTCACGGCTGTCTAGATACATGAGGGTTTACTACAAGCCAACAGTCTCCTATGGTCATGAACAAGCCTAGTGTCTCAATCACAAGCAAGTAAGTAAATGTTACAAGATGTATGATCATTAAATATACAATAATAAGGCGTCCCAAATATTACATATTCAGCTGATCATGAAGCTAGTCGTTACAAAATGTTAGGACTAGCAAGAGTTTAGTCATACATGATCAACCCTAGGATCTGTCAATCACGTTACAGCCCGTAGGCAGACAGTAAGTAAGTGCAATCGAGCTAAACAGGTGCTCGTCTGCTAAACGCCACAAAAGAATTTTTTTTATAATAGAGTGGGAGAGCCAAAAATAACCCACTCGTTGCCCTGGTTACGCCTGGTGTTCACCATCGGGCTGGAAAAACGGTAGATCCTCTGGAGCTGCTCCGAAATCTGGCCATACAAAACCAGCTGGGTCAGATCCCAGAAAGAGCAAGTGCCACAAAGGAAGCTTCACTTAGGAACTAAAACCATCAATCAGCACAAGAGTATAAATAAGGTAAGAATTGGAAATAAAAAAATACATTAGGATGATATACGACGAGATAACCATAGAACTATTCAGATAGCCAGGTTACAACCCGTAAACCAAACAAGGACCAGGGTTGTAACCCTTCGTCTGAACAAAACTTGGAAGTTCTCACCATTTATCAATAAAATAAATACAGGCATTCTGGTCATGCAGTAATCTGGAACAGAATCAGGACAAGACTAGACAGGTTAGACTCCATTCAATCATTTCACGGCCAAGCAAGAATTACGGCTTGATACTTTAACTAACTAGGGTTATCACAGGCCTAGTTACTAGCAAGATGCAGTGAGAATCTTCCACAGCCACAAGCCCTGCAGTCCATCCAGGTTACCCAGGTTGAAAGATTTAGAGTTGAATTCAGGTGGGTACATCGTCCAGGAAACGAATGTACCCTTAGGTAGCTTGAAGGGTGCAACACATGACAGTGTGCTGGAAATGTACCCTACTCGACGGCAGGCTACAGATCCCAAGGCGTGCCTAGGTAACGGGATTGCCTGTAGCTGGGAGATCTCTTTATGACTAGTGTATTAATCTAATTATTAGCCTTAGTCCATTTCAATAGGTACTCCTGACCGTGGTACTCAGGAGTCCCCTCCTAGACATGATACAAGATAGGATTGGATTATTTGTACAAGCACATTTGCCTACGGTGTCAGGATTAATTATACAGGTCATGTCATGTCAGGTAGCCGTCGCAACAGCTTATCAAGATATATCATGTCAGGTTATCATGTCAAGAGTTCTTGTCAGGAGTTCGCCACGACGGGCCACTATCAGGTCATGTCATGTTCACTTGCCACACCATGTCATGTACAATTGTCATTTCAATCATGTCAATCAAATCGTGATTTATCAAGTTCAGGACAAAAGGCGTAAGAATATAAAATGGGCATAAATATACCATAGGAGTTCCAAGGCATGGGCAAAAATAATAATAAAATAACAGTACAGAGCTATAGGAGAGTCATGCGGTTTAGGAATATGCGGCCAGGAATAATCTCATGCGGCTGAGAGGAGAACAGCCCATGCGGCTGAATAGGGTCAGGCGCATGCGGCTGATAAAGGAAAGCCTATACGGCTAGGGATATCAGTCCTCATGCGGCCAGCGGGATAAGAGGGCGCATGCGACCATGCGGCTGAGATGAGTTGGTCCATGCGGCTGAGATGAATAGGCTCCATGCGACTGAGATGAATTGGTCCATGCGGCTGAGATGAATAGGGTCCATGCGGCTGAGACAAGTAAAGTCCCATACGGCCAGCGGGATAAGAGGGCGTATGCGACTAAGTCAGAGCATTCATGCGACCGAAAGAAGTGGGGTCCTCATGCGGCTAAGGGAGGGCGCATGCGGCTCAGGGTAGCGCCTCATGCGGCTCTGAGAATACTTGCCGCATGAAATATTCATGTGGTCAAGTCAAGCACAGTTCATCTTCTCCAAAATTCCGAGAAGAAGAACACCATAAGAACCAAGTCCTCAAGATCCATAACTCCATCATCCGGAGCCCAAATCCGAACTTCCATAGGTCAAAATGGGGTAGAACAAAATTCTCTACAACATAGAACCATCAAAAATCAGAAATAACAAGATTAAGTAGATCAAAACCCAAAAAATCTGAAAATAAAATAGACTTAGATCTACAAGAATCTAGCCATGGAAAGTGGAAATGCCAAGTATTAAAGTAAGTTAAAATACTGTAAGGAAGAGAATGAAGCAATAAAATTTGAGTTCCTCCATGAAGCAAGTTGCACTTGCCTAGACCTCTCTCTCTCTGGTAGGTAAAGTAGTAAATGGAAGAAGAAGAAGAGTAATGAACAGAGAGAAAGAAGAATGGTTATTAAATGGTAGTGGTGGTGGTAGGTAGGGGTTCACCCATAGTTCATGATGAACCAAAAGCAATCCTAAAATGAACCAAGCCTACCCGAACCAAGAATAAACCAAGCCAGGAAGGAAACTAAGCAAGGAAATCATGCAATACAAGATAAAATATGTACATGTATTCCAAAATACGTAATACGAACCACAGGCATTACAACTCTACCCACCTTAAAAGAATTCCGTCCTCGGAATTTAATTAAGAGGCTAGAGAGACGAGGACAAGCTATATTAATCACAAGCAAGCTATAACTAGGCAAGCAATCACTCATTCAAGCAAGAAATCAAAGGCATGAGGCATAAGGAAGACATTATACCTCACGAGTCAAACAAGTCGGGATATCGCGATCGGATATCATCCTCACGCTCCCACGTTGACTCACCCAAAGAGTGATGACCCCAAGCGACTCGAACAAACTTGATAGTCTTGTTCTTGAGTATCTTCTCTCTCCGGTCCAATATAGACACGGGCCTCTCCTCATACGAAAGGTTGGTACCAACAACCAATTCCGAATGATCCAGGATGTGGCTCGGGTCCGGGATATACCGTCATAATTGGGATACATGGAACACGTCATGTACCTCGCTTAGCGACGACGGAAGAGCGAAACGATAGGATACATCTCTTACTCGCTCCAGAATGTCAAATGGCCCTATATACCTAGGACTAAGCTTTCCCCGTACGCCGAAATGAATGACGCCACGGTTAGAAAAAATCCTTAGGAATACGTGGTATCCAATAGAAAACTCGAGAGGGCGCCGATAAGAATCGGCCCAATGGCGCTGGCGATCTTGGGCTACTCGAAGATGATCCTGGACTTGCCTTACCACTTCGACTATCTGGGCAATCATTTTTGGACCGAGCATCTGCCTCTCTCCGACATCATTCCAGGTTAACGGGGATCTGCACTTCCTACCATACAGTGCCTCGAACGGTGCCATCTGGATACTGGCTTAGAAATTATTATTGTACGAGAACTCTACCAGATGCAGGTGATCTTCCCAAGAACCTCCGAAGTCGAGTGTACAGGATCGCAACATGTCTTCAAGAGTCTGGATCGTGCGCTCCGACTGGCCATCTGTCTGCGGATGATAAGCTGAGCTGAACTGGAGGTGAGTCCCCAAACTCTCTTGCAGGCTATGCCAAAAGTGCAAAGTAAATCTTGAATCCCGGTCTGAGGTGATACTGACTGGCACTCCGTGCAACCTGACAATCTGCCTGAGGTACATCTCCGCTAGCTGAACCGTCGACTGACCAACTCTGAATGGGAGGAAGTGAGCTACCTTCGTGAGCCGATCAACTATAAACCAGATAGTATCTCTACCAGCTGGGGATCTAGGTAATCCAGTCACGAAATCCATGGTCACATGCTCCCACTTCCATTCTGGAATCGGCAAGGCCTGAAGAAGTCCTGCAGGCCTCTGATGTTCAGCCTTGACTTGTTGGCAGACCAAAGACCGAGAGACAAATTGGGCTATCTCCCGCTTCATGCCATTCCACCAAAAGTGCTGACGGATATCACGGTACATCTTCGTACTGCCAAGATGGATGGAATACTGAGAACTGTGCACTTCCGACATGATCTCCTGCCTGATATCTCCACTGGGTACACAAAGACGCTTACTATGTCAAAGTGTACCATCATCATGAATGCATAATTCTGGTCTACGTCCTGCCTCTCACTCTGTCCTGAGTCGCTGAAGCTTGGAATCTGCCGACTGCGCCATCCGGATCCTCTCGACTATAGTGGACTGAACTTGCATACTGGCCATCAATGCTACACTGGAAGAGAGAACAACTTTAATACCTATCTTCTGAAGATCTGCTAATAGCTCTGGTTGCGCTGTTAGAAAATAAACTCCGGCTCTCCTGCTCAATGCATCTGCAACAACGTTGGCCTTCCCGGGATGATACTGCAAGTTGACATCATAATCCATAAACAGCTCTAGCCACCTCCTCTGACGCATGTTAAGATCCTTCTGGGTGAAAACATACTTCAGGCTCTTGTGGTCGGTGAAAATCTCCATCCTATCTCCATACAAGTAGTGACTCCACAACTTAAGTGCAAACACTACTGCTGCCAGCTCCAAGTCATGGATTGGGTAATTCCTCTCATGATCACGAAGTTGTCGTGATGCATAAGCTATTACCTTCCCATGCTGCATCAAAACACATCCTAAGCCTCTGTCTGAAGCATCACAATACACGGAGAATCCTCCGGTTCCATCTGGAAGCGCGAGAATGGGAGCCGTCATCAAGCCTCGCTTCAACTTCTCAAAAAAATCCTGACATTCTGCTGTCCAAGCAAACTGTACCTCCTTGCGGGTCAACTGGGTCAATGGCGCTAAAATTCGAGCAAAATCTGAAATAAACCGCCGGTAATAACCGGCCAATCCAAGAAAACTGCGAACCTCTGCAACGGTGCTGGGCACTGGCCATGACTCAATAGCCACAATCTTCTGGGGATCCACTTCTACTCCTCCTCGAGTGATAATGTGATCTAAGTACGAAATGCGATCGAGCCAGAACTCATATTTACTGAACTTGGCATACAGCTGGTGCTCCCTGAGAATCTGAAGAACCATACGGAGATGCTGCTCATGCTCCACTTCGCTCCTGCTGTAGACCAGAATGTCATCCAAGAACACAATCACAAACTGATCCAAGTAAGGCATGAAGATGCGATTCATGAGATCCATGAATACAGCCGATGCATTGGTCGCTCCAAAGGGCATAACAAGAAACTCCCAATGCCCATATCTCGATCTAAAAGCTGTCTTCGGGATGTCCTGCTCTCTGACTCTGATCTGATGATATCCTGAGCGTAAGTCGATCTTCGAGAATACTGCTGCCCCTCTGAGCTGATCAAACAAGTCATCTATCCTCGGGAGAGGGTATCTGTTCTTGATTGTCACTGAGTTCAAGGTACGATAATCAACACATAACCTGGACGTACCATCCTTCTTTTTTACAAGAAGTATCGGGGCTCCCTAAGGCGATCCACTAGCACGAATGAATCTCTTGGTTCGAAGTTGTTGACACAAAGTCACAGTCAACCAAATATTGACTACATTGACTAAATAATATTTGTATTAATTCAATACGACACACGACGACTGCATTCAGTTCAAGACAGATGACAGCTCAGTCTCCGGCTCTTAGTGTGTTCTGGAGTCTGTATTTTATAATTTCATTGAGTCTAGACTTGTGTACTCTGAGTCATGCTGAGCTCTTGGAACTTAGTCTATAACCTACCCAAAATCCCAAGCTCCACTGAACTAAAAACTGCCCACTGGTCCCCTTAGAACCACTCTGTGCTCTGGAGACAGAGTTCGGGCCGAACTCTGCCTCCACACAGAGTTCGGGCCGAACTCTGTCCCCTAGAAATTAGGAACCCTAATTTTAGGGTTAGCTGGTTGCTAGTTGTCCAACGGCCAAATTTTTGAATTTTCCTACCCGAATTCTGGCCGAATTCTGCCTATAAAAACACTATAAATAGGGCATAAATTCTCTCATTTCAATCCATCCAATCTTCTCTTCTCTTCTCTCTTATAAGCTCAATAAGCCATACCCTTCCCATCTACTAGCCACAAGCCTCCTAAGTCTCGAGTGCTCAGCATCTCTCAGTTAGGATTCTTGTGCAAGAGTCGGAGAAGTCGCTTGGACAATTTCAAGCAAATCGCCACTGCGATCCTCTGTTAGAAGTTGACGTGCTCTTCTGAAGAAAAGGCACGGGTTGTAAACTACTATTTCACAAATAGTGGATTTAATCCTGAGCTAGAGTTCTCAGGCCTGGACTAGTCCTCCACGAGGGAAACCAGGTTAAAATCGCTGTGTTTGCGTATGCTCTTCTGCTCTTCATTTATTTTCTGCACTTTACTCTGATTATTTATTATTGGTAAAAGAGTTATTTTTAATTGGCTATTTTTCTATATAAACTCTATTCACCCCCCTCTAGAGTTGCCAAACTGTTCTTTAATTGGTATCAGAGCTCTGTTCTCTTTATAAGGACTAACATCCTAAGAGCTGATCCATGGCAACCACACAATTCTTGATTTCCAATCATGGTGAAGGTCAGTCCACTCATAGGCCTCCCCTATTTGATGGGACTAACTACACATATTGGAAAACAAGGATGAGCTTCTATCTTAAGTCTCTAGACTTTGACCTGTGGACTGTCGTCACTGACGGTTACAAAAAGCCCGCCAGAATAGTTGTCGATGGTGACCTCATTGAGAAACCATACGACAAATATTCTGTCGAGGAGAAGAAACAGGCAAGTCTAGATGCTAGGGCTATTAATGCTTTATTCTGTGCCATAGACAGGAATGAGTTCAACAGGGTCTCTACATGCACCACTGCTCATGAAGTATGGAGACTTCTAAAAGTGACGCATGAAGGAATCACACAGGTCAAGGAATCCAAAATATGCCGTCTCACTCAAGAATACGAAGCTTTCAAGATGAAGCCAAGTGAGACGATCACTCAAATGTTCACAAGATTCCTCGACATCATTAATCCTCTATCCTCGCTTGGAAAGCAGTACTCAAACCACGAGAAGATTCGTAAGCTGCTCAGAGGGCTACCAAAGATTTGGAACCCTAAGGTGACAGCCATCATAGAAGGAAACGATCTCACAACAATGTCAATGGAGACCTTGATGGGTAAGCTTATGACTCACGAGCTTGACCTCAAGGACTTCGAAGAGCCTGCTCCGAAGACCAGAGAGATCGCACTCAAAGCTCATCAACGAAGAGCTAATCATGATGAGACCGAAGAAGATAATTCGGATGATGAAGACCAAGCTCTCATGGTTCGCAACTTCAGGAAATTCCTTCGCTTCAATCGAAGGAAGAAGGAAAAGAAGACGATGAAGAAGAACCAACTTGTTACGGTTGCAAGAAAACTGGACATGTCCGAAAAGACTGCCCATTCCTGAAGAAGAGCAACCGCTATGAGAAGCCATACAAAAAGAACTCATCAAAGAAATATGCCAACACAGGCATCTGGCATGAAAGTGAAGCAAGTGACTCTGAGGAAGAAAAGGACTCTCCTCAAGATACAGCAAATGTGTGCCTGATGGCAACTTCTAACAAGGTATCTAACGAAACTCTGGATGATTTCTCTTTTGATGAACTTGGCGATGCTTTCACTGATTTACTCGATGATCATAAAAAGGTCATCGGTAAATATAAACATGCCAAGGACAAAATCAAAAGTCTAGAAGATGAGATACAAAGAATTTCTTTACTTCTTGATAATGTTAGAAACACATCACCCACTAATGACACTGATGAAGTATCCAAGCTTAAATTAAGCCTACATGATGCTGAAGCACGTATTGAGCAACAAACTCAAGAAATCACTACTCTCAATACGTTGCTTGCTGAAGAAAAGAGTAGACACAAGATTTCCATGACTAAGATTTATGGCTTAAATATTAAGGTTGATGAACTGCAAGCTGTTTCTAAAAGATTAGAAACCAAATTGGGTAAACAGGTTGTTCAACCTCAAACCCAATCACATGGGCACAATACCACTCATGCTAGTCAATCACGTCATTCTCATGCAGCACATAACCATGCATTTATATACACAAACTTTCACAAACCACGTGCACGTAAGAACAATTCTCACTCAGTACACACTCATCATGCACAAAGACACAATCAACATCACTCCACACATAAAAATCATCATGCCATGCCATATAGACAAAATCATCATGCAATGCCATATAGACAAGGTCCTCATATACCATATAGACAAAATCATCATGCCATGCCATCTAGACAATATCAGCAAGTCACACATCATAGACAATACCATCATTCTATGCCTCATAGACACCATCACCATGCCACTTATTCCATGCATAATCATCTTCACCATGCTAACTCTTCACATCATGTCCATCCTCATCCTGTTGCTTATAGATATTATTCTCATGCTCCTAGTATAAATAAGAATGCTATCTGTACTTATTGTGGATTACATGGACACATCTCACCATAGTGCAGAGTTAGAAGACTTGTAGATAAAAGGATATATGCTTGGTTCCCAAAGACTAACTTTTCAGGACCCTCAAGAACTCGGGTACCAAAGGTCACATCTACTCTTGATGTAGGTGGACCTTCCCTTCTCAACTGAAAGTAAGTGGATTCTCGATAGTGGATGCTCGCGACATATGACGGGAGACGCAAATCTTTTTGCATCACTATCGATGAAGAGAGAAGGATACGTATCCTTCGGTAACAATCTCAAAGGACATATTATAGGTAATGGTATCATTGGTCATCCTCCTTCTCCTGTAATAAAGGATGTCTGCCTAGTGACCGAGTTAAAGCATAACCTGCTCAGCATTAGTCATCTTGCTGATCATGGATATGATATTAACTTTGGACAAAACAGTTGCTACATCTATGATAGGTCAATAGGAGACATTGCTTTTGAAAGGAAAAGAGAGGACAACATCAACATTTTCTATCTTTCTATAAATACTAACAATGCAGGTATATGTCTATATGCCCACAAAGACGAACGACTACTTTGGCACCAGCGTCTTGGTCATGCCAACATGGATGCTATATCCAGGCTTTCCACCAAGAAGCTAGTGAGAGGATTGCCTGACATCACGTTCAAAAAGGACACGGTATGTGCCGAATATGAACTAAACAAGGCAACTAAATCCTCATTTCATTCTATCAACTCTGTAAGTACTACTAGACCCTTGCAACTACTTTATATGGATTTATTTGGTCCTAGTAGAATAGCTAGCCTTGGAGGCAAACTTTATGCATTTGTTATTGTTGATGATTTTTCGAGATTTACTTGGGTTTTCTTTCTCGCTAATAAGAGCGATGCTATTTCTGCTTTCAAAATTTTTGTAAAGAAAGTTCAAAACAAAAAAGGCTACATGATTACTCGAATCCGAAGTGATCATGGAGGCGAATTCGTAAATTATGATTTTGAAAGTTTTTGTAATGCAAATGGCTTTGATCATGAATTTTCTTGTCCTAGAACTCCTCAACAAAATGGTGTTGTGGAGCGGAAGAATAGAACTCTCGGCGATATGGCCAGAGTCATGTTGAATAAATTTTCACTTCCGAAATATTTTTGGGCAGAAGCTGTTAGTACAGCATGCCACATTTTGAATAGGGTGCTGATTCGTCCCATTACGAAGAAAACACCCTATGAGCTTTGGTTTGGGAGAACCTCCAATGTTTCTTATTTTAAAGTTTTTGGCTGTAGATGTTTTATCCTTAACACCAAAGACAACTTAGGCAAATTTGATGCCAAAGCTGACGATGGTATCTTTCTTGGTTATGCCGCCAAGAGTAAGGGATATAGAGTTTTTAATAAACGCTCACTTATTGTGGAAGAGTCAACAAATGTGACTTTTGATGAAGACAACAGTACAGCAAGTACTCTTGATGATGACGTTGAGCCATCAACTTCTACTTCAATGAATACTTCAACCGAAACTAATTCTCTGGAGGGTTTGCCTAAGAAATTCTCTTTCAAACCTTCTCATCCAGAAAATTTAGTTATAGGAGAAGTTTCACGTGGAGTAACTACTAGATCATCACTAAGAGACTCCGTTGCTAGCACTGCCTTCATTTCACAAGTAGAGCCTAAAAACATTTCTGAAGCTTTTAATGATGAATTTTGGATTTCTGCTATGCAAGAAGAACTCAACCAATTCGAGAGAAGCCAAGTATGGGAACTCGTTCCTAGACCGGTTAATCACTCGATAATTGGTACTAAATGGGTTTTTAGAAACAAAGTAAATGAAGATGGTTCAGTCACACGTAACAAAGCTCGTCTAGTAGCTCAAGGATACAACCAAGAGGAAGGTATCGACTACGATGAGACGTATGCTCCTGTTGCTAGACTAGAATCCATTCGGATGCTTTGTGCTTTTGCTAATTTTCAAAACTTTAAATTATTTCAAATGGATGTGAAAAGTGCTTTCCTGAATGGTTTTATTAAGGAGGAAGTTTATGTGAAACAACCTCCTGGCTTTGAAAATCACAAATTTTTCGACCACGTGTTCAAGCTAAAGAAAGCACTTTATGGCCTCAAACAAGCCCCCAGAGCTTGGTATGAAAGGCTAAGTAGCTTCTTACTTGAGAAAGGTTTTTCAAAAGGGAAAATTGACACTACACTGTTTATAAAATCTTTCAAAGACACTATTTTATTAATTCAGATTTATGTTGATGATATTATTTTTGGATCTACTGATGAAACTCTTTGTCAAGAATTTGCCAAGTATATGCAGACGGAATTTGAGATGAGCATGATGGGAGAGCTCAACTACTTTCTTGGTCTGCAAGTAAAACAACTGGCAAATGGAACTTTTATCTGTCAATCGAAGTATACCAAGGACATGATGAAGAAGTTCGATCTTGATAACATCAAACCAATCAGCACTCCAATGGCTACTTCAACCAAACTCGAACCAGATGAGAGCGACAAACCCGTTGATCAACATAAGTATCGAGGTATGATAGGCAGCTTACTTTATTTAACTGCTAGTCGCCCCGATATCATGTTTAGTGTTTGCCTATGTGTTAGATATCAAGCAAATCCTAAGGAATCTCACATGACCGCGGTTAAGCGTATCTTTCGATACCTTAAGGGTACAGTTACAGTGGGCCTATGGTATCCCAAGTCAACATTATTTGACCTCATCGGTTACTCTGATGCTGACTTTGCTGGATGCAAGGTCGACCGTAAAAGTACGAGCGGCACGTGTCATTTATTAGGAAAGGCTTTAGTCTCATGATTTAGCAAGAAGCAGAACTCTGTCGCACTATCCACAACAGAAGCTGAATACATAGCAGCTGGGCGTTGTTGTGCACAAATTCTGTGGATGAAGCAAACCCTTGAAGACTATAAGTTATCTTTCATGCATATTCCTATATTCTGTGACAATACTAGTGCCATCAATTTGACTAAGAACCCTGTCTGCCACTTACGCACTAAACACATTGAGATCAGACACCACTTTTTGCGTGATCATCAGCAAAATGGCACGATTAACTTAGAATTTATTGACACTGATCATCAGCTAGCAGATTTCTTTACTAAGCCATTATCCGAAGAGCGCTTCAATTTTCTTTGTCGTGAACTCGAAATTTTGGATGAAGCAGTTATAAGTTGAGACTTACTTGCGTAAATATCGAGTATATTTTGATTCTTTTATGACGAATTTATTATGGGTACAAGCCGAAAGGGTCCTTCTGACAAAAAGGCGTAAAAGCCTAAGCGACACGGTGCACTAGTCCTCAGGACTACCGCTAGCTGGGATCCGGCCCCTGCAGCTAACCCATGGCAAATTTGAAATACTGAATTACAATATATTTCCTTGTTTATTATATGGTTTGTTCCGATTTATTATTGCCCAATTGATTTTTCCTAAAGTTTATTATGACCTTTGTGTACCTCTCTATGTACTTCATTGTTTTCATCAATCTTTTATCCTCAAAATCTCTTTTGTTCAACACTTAATCAATTTTTCTATCTTTTCAGCCTGCCTTTAGTTCTGGACCACTGATCCAGAACTCGGGCCGAACTCTGCCCATAACAGAGTTCGGGCCGAGTTCGGTCCCTAAGTTCCAGCGTCGGGATCTGGCTCTGCCGTTAGATCCTATGGTCAATATTCTATCCGACCAAAGTCAAACCCCTATTTTATTTCGGGATTCCCTCTCTCTCCTTCACCTTTGCCTCCTTCCTTACCTCTCCAAACTCTTTTCTCAAAACCTTAACCCTAGTTTTTGATCTAGAAGGCTCCATTACTTCTCAAAATCAAGGAAAAAGGGTTTCTCATCATTCTCTTCCACTGTTTGGTATTATTTTCAGGTATAACTCTCTCCTTCTATCATTTTCAAGTTCTCCTATTTTCTTTGCAAATGGCATCTCACTTGTCCAAACGAGGGAGAAGGACTCGACATGAGGGAGCTTCCTCTTCGGTTCCTCCTCCTCCGATTGAACAAGTTGTTGAACAATACCCCATTCATCCGTTGTTCAATCCGCCGTGTCCCGATGACCCTAACACATACAACGACCGTCTATTTGTGTCGCTAGACGCCTCTAATGAATGGTTTAGCGATTTTAGGACTCGTCCGGTGTTTGGGGGCCACCCCATCAATTTCACAATATTTTCTCAATATGCATCTTTATTTCGTAATCTTTGTTTGGATGAACTAGTTGCTTCCAATTCTGTCATTTACCATAGTGCAATCCAAATGTTCTACTGTAATCTGACTCACGATGCAACCCACATCTATTCCCGGGTTGCTGGCATTAACATTGCCTTCAATGATTCTGAGTTGGGAGACCTTCTTGCTCTCCCGGATCTTGATGTGTGGGACAAGCTTGTGGAAGCACGTCAACTTCAATTTGTTGGCGATACTTCCCTTGAAGGATTCAAGGAGGATTTATGTGCTCCTAACGTAAGTCCTCGCAAGCTAAAGGCCAAGCATCTCACCCCCAACTTTTATGAACTTCATCGCATCGTGTTCAATACTATCTTGCCCAAGGCTGGCTCAACAGATGAAGTTACTTACTTTGAGATTTCTGCCTTATATCACCTTCACTATCGTATTCCCTTCAACTTTCCATGGTCTATGATGGATTGGATGATCAACTGTCGGAAGAAACCAAGAGCCTTGGTTTATCCTCTATATCTTCCTTTGGTTTTTCGTGCTTTCATCATTCCTATCCATGATTGTCTGTTTATGCCTGCACCTGCCTTTCTGTCCAAGGCACGACGCCTTCAGCCTGTCGCTGTCTCTCCTGAGTCATCTGAGCAGTCTGCTGATGAGGAGCCTGACGCCCCTCCACTCGGTCAGGATGCACCTCCTCCTCCTGCCACTCTTGAGTCTATTCAGACTTTGCTCCGGGATCGCTTTACTCTTGAGGACGATCGCTGGACACAGCTGGACTATCGTACTACTCTGTAGATGAGTGCTCTCAGCAGCTCTCTGCATGATATACGGTACTTCCTGTCTCAGCATCTGCACATTCCCATGGAGAGGGATCCAGCGCGCGCGGGCCATTGCATTGATGATCCGTGGGTTATGCGTTATATGGATCCGGATGCTGCATTTCTGGACCCCCGTCGCTCCTTCCCCGGTCCTTCAGACACTCTAGGACCTTCTCATGCTCCGTGATGGAGATTGGCTCGATCTGCTGCTGCTACTGCTGATGATCTTAGTCACTTTTTGCTTTCAGTTATTTAGTTTATTATGGATTTATGTAGCTGGTTTTATGTACTCTGTTTATGAGTTGGCCACTTGGTTTGGTGGATGACATTATCTGTCCTTTATCATAGTTTTACTTTATGTCAGTGACTTATTTTGCTTAGTATTTCACTGTTTCTTCTCTGCTTGGTGTGGTTGCATTACTATTCGTTGCTTCTTTATATTGCTAACTGCCAAAAGGGGGAGAAATAATGTATATTTTTATAGTTTTGTGCTTGTTTTTCTTTTGGGAGATATTATCTATCAGGCCACCGGTTATATGCATTCGTATATCTGTGTATCTGTGTATATCTGTGCTTGTTCTTGCTCTGGGAAATATTATCTATCAGGTCACAGGTTCTATGCATTTTGTACGGGAGAGAGCTATAGCTTCTAGCTCGACACCGTTCATGGTTTACGGGGGAGCTATCTTCTTTTAGCTCAGGCATCGCTTATGGGGGAGCTATGTTACAATCAACTGTGTCCAGGTATGAATATTGAAATATACATATATTATTTTGTCAATTATCAATATGGGAGAGATTGTTGACACAAAGTCACAGTCGACCAAATATTGACTACATTGACTAAATAATATTTGTATTAATTTAATACGACACACGACGACTGCATTCAGTTCAAGACAGATGACAGCTCAGTCTCCGGCTCTCAGTGTGTTCTGGAGTCTGTATTTTATAATTTCATTGAGTCTAGACTTGTGTACTCTGAGTCATGTTGAGCTCTTGGAACTTAGTCTATAACCTACCCAAAATCCCAAGCTCCACTGAACCAAAAACTGCCCACTGGTCCCCTTAGAACCACTCTGTGCTCTTGAGACAGAGTTCGGGCCGAACTCTGCCTCCACACAGAGTTCGGGCCGAACTCTGTCCCCTAGAAATCAGGAACCCTAATTTTAGGGTTAGCTGGTTGCTAGTTGTCCAACGGCCAAATTTTTGAATTTTCCTACCCGAATTCTGGCCGAATTCTGCCTATAAAAACACTATAAATAGGGCATGAATTCTCTCATTTCAATCCATCCAATCTTCTCTTCTCTTCTCTCTTATAAGCTCAATAAGCCATACCCTTCCCATCTACTAGCCACAAGCCTCCTAAGTCTCGAGTGCTCAGCATCTCTCAGTTAGGATTCTTGTGCAAGAGTCGGAGAAGTCGCTTGGACAATTCCAAGCAAATCGCCACTGCGATCCTCTGTTAGAAGTTGACGTGCTCTTCTAAAGAAAAGGCACGGGTTGTAAACTACTATTTCACAAATAGTGGATTTAATCCTGAGCTAGAGTTCTCAGGTCTGGACTAGTCCTCCACGAGGGAAACCAGGTTAAAATCGCTGTGTTTGCGTATGCTCTTCTGCTCTTCATTTATTTTCCGCACTTTACTCTGATTATTTATTATTGGTGAAAGAGTTATTTTTAATTGGCTATTTTTCTATATAAACTCTATTCACCCCCCTCTAGAGTTGCCAAACTGTTCTTCAGAAGTTCTTCAATCATCTTGTACAATATCTCCAACTCTGAAGGCGCCATCCTGTAGACTCTCTCTGATACTGGTGCTGTCCCGGGGATCAAGTCTATGGTGAACTCGATCTCCTGCTCTGGCGGCATACCTAGAAGCTCCTCTGGGAAAACATCGAGAAACTCCTCGACTATCCGAGGCAACTGCACTGCTGCTACTGCCATCCGCAACACTGGAGGAGAAGGCTCAACTGTGCCTCGGGAGAAGGAAAACTCTGGCTCGCCTGGAATGCTAAAAACAACCCTACCAATATGGCAGTCTATTCTAGCATACTGGTTTCTCAACCAATCCATCCCTAAGACCACATCATAATCGGCCATCGGGAACTCTATCAATCTAGCGAAAAATTCCTTACCGCTAACTATGATTCGACACAAGGAAAACACTCTATCGACTCCCATAAGTCCGTTACCAGTAAGTATATTGAGCTTTACTGATAATGACTCGGACTCCAATCCTATCCGTGTCACGAATCGTGCAGACATAAAAGAATGCGATGCACCATAATCAAATAAAGCTGAAGCTGGAAAGGAGTTGACGAGAATAGTACCTGCCACTACCTCTCCTGCTGCCAATCCTTCCTCTGCGGTCATCACCATAGCATGACCATGCGCTCGGGGTGCTGGTCCCCTCTTCTGAAATCCTCGCTGCCTATTCTGACTCTGGACCTGGGCTTGAACATACTGCTGGGGGTTCTGCTGTTGGAATACCTGGGTCTGAGGCGGCAAGGGCCTCGGCAATGGATACTGCTGCTACTGGACCAGAGCTGGTCCTCTCACCGAAGAGCTAGAAAGGTTGGACGATGATGAACCACCCATATTCGGGCAGGATCCAACCCTATGGTCTGCTGCTCCACAAGCTAGACACAATCCCTGCGCCCTGCGGCACTCTGCCACTACATGGCCTGGCTTCCCACAATGAGAACATCCCACTGCGGAAGAGGGCTTCTGCTTCTGCTGAGGGTGCGTCGGAGCTGAGTACTGAACCGACGTCACTGAGGCCGCCCGCCTCGGAGTTCCAATAGTCAATGCCCTGGCTGCCGGGGCTGGTGCTGAAGTCTGATTCATCTGGCCGTGGGATCTCTTCCGACCTCCGGCCCTATCCACAATCCTCTGGGAGGTATACTCATGCCTCCTAGCTGCTCTCAAGACTGCATCAAAACTCTGATGCTCAAACTGCTCGACTTCCAATAGAATCTCTAGGTGAAGGCCCTGCTGAAATCGCTGGGCTCTATCATACTCAGTTGCCACCAAGGTGGGAGCAAACCGATTGAGTCTCGAAAACTCGGCCGCATATCCATCGACCGTCCTGTCCATCTGCTTCAGATTGGTGAACCTCGTCTGTAGATCATACCGAGCTACAGCATCAAAATACTTGGTCTGGAGTCTCTCTCTGAATACTGCCCAAGCAATGGGTGCTGCTAATCCAACAGCCTGAGCCGCCCACCAGCTGCGGGCAAGATCTAACAACTGCAGGCGCACCACGGTTACCTTCTCGTTCTCTGGGGTCCTGGCTGCTTCTAAAATTACCTCTGTGTCCTGAAGCCAAGCATCTGCAGCGATAGCATCTTCACTACCGTCGAAGAAGGGAGGGTTCAAGCGCTTGAAGCTGTTGGCCGCGCTGTTACCCTGATGACCTCCTCTGGTCAAAGCATCCGTCACTGCCTGGTGCAAGGCATCTCCACGACGATCTTGGGAAGCTATCAAGGTCTTGACGAGTCCTACCAAAGTGCCATCATCAGGTTCAGCAGGCTAAACTGCCTGGACTGGTGGCTCTCCGTCAGAAGGCACGACTCTGGAGGCTACTCCGAAATGCTGGGCTTGATCTCCGGGTTGCTGCTGATCCGCGAGAAGTGCCCCGCCTTGCTGACCGGTAGGAAAAATACCGCTGAAGAAGACGACATGGGGAACAAATAAGGAAGGACCAAGACAGATCAATAATACAAGCATATGATCAGGACAAAAATCTAGGGATTCAGAAGATACGAGCAGAGATCAAAGGCGAATGCTGATTGAGACATCTATTCGGTAAACCCTCACATATCTTGATTCACAAGACCTGCATGGGCCACCACTTAAACCATGTCACGCCCCAGAACCAGAATACTAGAGAGCGGGGGCAGACACAGCCAGCTACGTATATGAAATGGGGTCCATCTCGCTATACGGTCACGGCTGTCTAGATACATGAGGGTTTACTACAAGCCAACAGTCTCCTATGGTCATGAACAAGCCTAGTGTCTCAATCACAAGCAAGTAAGTAAATGTTACAAGATGTATGATCATTAAATATATAATAATAAGATGTCCCAAATATTACATATTCAGCTGATCATGAAGCTAGTCGTTACAAAATATTAGGACTAGCAAGAGTTTAGTCATACATGATCAACCCTAGCATCTGTCAATCATGTTACAGCCCGTAGGCAGACAGTAAGTAAGTACAATCGAGCTAAACAGGTGCTCGTCGGCTAAACGCCTCAAAAGAATTTTTTTTACAATAGAGTGGGAGAGCCAAAAATAACCCACTCGTTGCCCTGGTTACGCCTGGTGTTTACCATCAGACTGGAAAAGCGGTAGATCCTCTGGAGCAGCTCTGAAATCTGGCCATACAAAACCAGCTGGGTAAGATCCCAGAAAGAGCAAGTGCCACAAAGGAAGCTTCACTAAGGAACTAAAACCACCAATCAGCACAAGAGTATAAATAAGGTAAGAATTGGAAATAAAAAAATACATCAGGATGATATACGACGAGAAAACCATAGAACTATTCAGATAGCCAGGTTACAACCCGTAAACCAAACAAGGACCGGGGTTGTAACCCTTCGTCTGAACAGAACTTAGAAGTTCTCACCATTTATCAATAAAATAAATACAGGCATTCTGGTCATGCAGTAATCTGGAACAGAATCAGAACAAGACTAGACAGGTTAGACTCCATTCAATCATTTTACGGCCAAGCAAGAATTACGGTTTGATACTTTAACTAACTAGGGTTATCACAGGCCTAGTTACTAGCAAGATGTAGTGAGAATCTTCCACAGTCACAAGCCCTGCAGTCCATCCAGGTTATCCGGGTTGAAAGATTTAGAGTTGAATTCAGGTGGGTACATCGTCCAGGAAATGAATGTACCGTTAGGTAGCTTGCAGGGTGCAACACATAACAGTGTGCTGGAAATGTGCCCTACTCGACGGCAGGCTACAGATCCCAAGGCGTGCCCAGGTAACGGGATTGCCTGTAGCTGAGAGATCTCTTTATGACTAGTGTATTAATCTAATTATTAGCCTTAGTCTATTTCAATAGGTACTCCTGACTGTGGTACTCAGGAGTCCCCTCCTAGACATGATGCAAGACAGGACTGGATTATTTGTACAAGCACAATCGTCCACGGAGTCAGGATTAATTATACAGATCATGTCATGTCAGGTAGCCGTCGTAACAGCTTATCAAGATATATCATGTCAGGTTATCATGTCAAGAGTTCTTGTCAGGAGTGCGCCACGACGGGCCACTATCAGGTCATGTCATGTTCACTTGCCACACCATGTCATATACAATTGTCATTTCAATCATGTCAATCAAATCGTGATTTATCAAGTTCAGGACCAAAGGCGAAAGGATATAAAATGGGCATAAATATACCATAGAAGTTCCAAGGCATGGGCAAAAATAATAATAAAATAACAGTACAGAGCTATAGAAGAGTCATGCGGTTTAGGAATATGCGGCCGGGAATAATCTCATGCGGCTGAGAGGAGAACAGCCCATGCGGCTGAATAGATTCAGGCGCATGCGGCTGATAAAGGAAAGCATATGCGGCTAAGGATATCAGTCCTCATGCGGCCAGCGGGATAAGAGGGCGCATGCGACCATGCGGCTGAGATGAATTGGTCCATGCGGCTGAGATGAATAGGGTCCATGCGGCTGAGATGAATTGGTCTATGCGGCTGAGATGAATAGGGTCCATGCGGCTGAGACAAGTAAAGTCCCATGCGGCCAGCGGGATAAGAGGGCGCATACGACTAAGTCAGAGCATTCATGCGACCAGAAGAAGTGGGGTCCTCATGCGGCTAAGGGAGGGCGCATGCGGCTCAGGGTAGCGCCTCATGCGGCTCCGAGAATACTTGCCGCATGAAATATTCATGCGGTCAAGTCAAGGACAGTTCATCTTCTCCAAAATTCTGAGAAGAAGAACACCATGAGAACCAAGTCCTCAAGATCCATAACTCCATCATCCGGAGCCCAAATCCGAACTTCCATAGGTCAAAATAGGGTAGAACGAAATTCTCTACAACATAGAACCATCAAAACTCAGAAATAATAAGATTAAGTAGATCAAAACCCAAGAAATTCAAAATAAAATAGACTTAGATCTACAGGAATCTAGCCATGGAAAGTGGAAATGCCAAGTATTAAAGTAAGTTAAAATGCTTTAAGGAAGAGAATGAAGCAATAAAATTTGATTTCCTCCATGAAGCAAGTTGCACTTGCCTAGACCTCTCTCTCTCTCTCTCTCTCTGGTAGGTAAAGTAGTAAATGGAAGAAGAAGAAGAAGAGTAATGAAGAGAGAGAAAGAAGAATGGTTAATAAATGGTAGTGGTGGTGGTAGGTAGGGGTTCACCCATAGTTCATGATGAACCAAAAGCAATCCCAAACCGAACCAAGCCTACCCGAACCAAGAATAAACCAAGCCAGGAAGGAAACTAAGCAAGGAAATCATGTAATACAAGATAAAATACGTACACGTATCCCAAAATACGTAATACGAACCACAGGAATTACAAAATGGACGAAGGCTATTTCGCTGGCAGAAGTAAAGACTTCAAATGTGATCAACTTTCTCAAGCATCACGTCATTTATCGATTTGGACTACCCCGAAGGATCATCCACAACAATGGTTCGCAGTTCTCAAGCCACGCCTTCTATCGATTTTGCGACAAACACCGAATTCAGAATGTTACTTCAATGCCATACAATCCGACGACGAATGGGTTGACAGAAGCATTCAATAAAACTATAATCAAGCTGCTCAAGAAGTTCGTGTCCTCAAATAAACGCGACTGGAATGAGAAGCTTGGCGAATGCTTATGGGCATACCGTACTACAGTACGTACGGCCACTGGGAACAAACCATTCTCTCTGGTGTATGGAAGTGAGGCAGTTCTCCCGCTGGAGACTCAAATCCCCTCACTCCTTGTTGCCCTTACCTATCGATTGACAACAGATGATAATCACCATCGCCGACTACAAGAGTTGGAGGCCTTAGATGAGAAGCGTCTGTTAGCTCAATAACGAATCGAGCTATACCAAGCATGTATCTCGGGAGCTTTCAACAAGAAGGTTAAAATCAGAATATTCCAAGTGGGCGATCTCGTTCTGGCAGTTCGGAGACCGATGGTTATAACTCACAAAATCGTCGGCAAATTCCAGCCAAAGTGGGAAGGCCCATTCATCATTGAGGCTGTATTCTCCAATGGAGCTTATCGTCTCGCAAAACAAAACGGAGACTTGCTCATGTTGCCCATCAACGGCAAGTTCCTAAAGAAGTATTATGTCTGAAACGACATCCTCCAAATCTCCCAGGGTGTTGAGTTATGTACCCCTTGGTACCGCTGAACTCACATTCCGACCCCATATTTTCCAGAATAATGAGTTATGTACCCTCTGGTACCGTTGAACTTACATTCTAAACTTCAGATCTTCCAGCTTGTTGAATCATGTACCCTTGGTACCGCTGAACTGACATTCCAACTCCAAATTTTCCAGAATGATGATTTATGTATCCTTTGGTACCGCTGAACTCACATTCCAACTCCAAATTTCTCAGAATGATGAGTTATGTACCCTCTGGTACCGCTGAACTTACATTCTAAACTCCAGATCTCCCAGCTTGTTGAGTCATGTAGCCTCTGGTACTGCTGAACCTACATTCTAATCCCAAATTTCTCAGATTGTTGAGTTATGTACCCGCAAGTACCGCTGAACTCACACTCTGGTCACCACAGATGAATCTATATCGCATCTTTTAGGTAGTAAGTCATGTATGATCATACCTCTGAACTTTTTTCCTAAAAGAGTTCCCTCCTCATGATCCAATACCCACACTTTCAGTGCATAAACAGGGTAACAGATCCACAAATTTCCTGAAACATCCACGTCGATGTTACCTCTGAGTTGTTTCCCTTCCATCGAAAATAAACCGTCCCTCACGTAGAACTTCCATGTCCTCATTACCTCTAAGTTGTTCTTCGTACCCCTTCATGGTGTCCACTCCTTCCACGTCCTCATTACCTATGAGTAGGAAGATTCCATCGAAGAAACCCTCATATTTACCACGTCCTCATTGTAGGACCGATTGTAGGAACGAGTTATAAAGCGCAATACTCTAGAGGGGGGTGAATAGAGTAGGCAGCGGAAATTAGCTATTTAAAAATATTAGTAACAAGATCACAGATAATATATCACAGATATGTAAATAAAAAGTAGAGAGTAGAGAGCAAACGCAAATATAAGGATGTATACTGGTTTCTCTCTGTTGAGGACTAGTCCAGTCGGAAGAACTCTAGCTTCCAGTTGAATCCACTATGGAAAATCACCACAAGTTTTCATCCGAAGTTCTTGCAACTTCTACAACGCAAGCTTTGATCGGAAGTACTCGACCAACTTCAATTGTGAAGTATGTAACTTCAATCAAGCCTCCGATTACAACCACTCTGAAACTTCTAGACCGTACCGTACTGGCAAATCGACTAGAGGATTGTAACTGGCTTGGGATTTGAAAATAAATAGCTCAGAACACTTTGGAAGAAGTAGTAGGCTTATAGAGAAGAGATATGAAAGTGAATGAGTGAGTTGAAATGATCGAAATTCTTCTTTATTTATAGTTTTTCCAAAGGCAGAATTCTGACAGAATTCGGGCAGAATTCGGACAGAACTCGATGAGAAAATCTCGGTGGAATCCGTAACTGCAGGAAGACCAAGTTCAAAAAGCAACGTTCACTAACCGAACTCTGGCCGAACTCTGGCCGAATTCGGGCCGAACTCTGGCCGAGTTCTGTTGGAGTTCTGTCTGGGTTTTTGCAAATTGGTTTTGGGCTTTTTGAAAAGTCAGGCAGTTAGGAAGTAGTTTGGGCTTTTGTAAGTGGGCTTGTTTTCAAAATGAAAGGGTATTTTGAAAACGTTTCTTGGGTAGCCTATTTGCCAGTACGATGCAGTGTACATCATATTCCTAGACTCAATAAATATGCAAAATTACATTGATGAAATAGAAAAACCAAGAGCCCTTTGATGACGCCTTTCTTCAAATATTTGAGCAGACTTGAAGATGCCTTTTCCACTTGACGGCAATCGTCCAAAGATAAACAGATCTGAAAATATGAATACCTTTCGGGGGCTTCGCCCTCGAACCCCTGATGGGGGGCGCTGCCCCCTCGACCCCTGTCCGCTGACCGGGCAGCGGAACCCCCGATGCGAGGCCCCGGATAGGTCGTTAGGCGGTTCAGAGAAATCTTCTTGTATAACGCCGTCTTTGGCCCATCAATAATTCTCTATTGCATATGTCCTGGTTTAATCATGTTTGATCATGCTTACAGCATGTCTACAAATACATGTTAGACAAACAGAATAATATGATACAAGCATAGCAATATGTTATAGAACATTTAGGACAATGCTAAGTTTAAATAGCAACATGATAGTGATTACATGAATATTAGTGACGTCATTATGTTAAACTTAATTGATTAGCCATATTCAAAAACATGATATAATCATTGGGCTAATACTCATTACCTCTGAGTAAGTATGTTGGTTCTCTCTCGTCTTATTATCCGTATCCAGAACCAGGGTACGCCAAAGATAATAGGTCCACAAAAAGTCTTCCATTAGGGCAACTACTGCAAGCAAAGAATAGAGCGAATGTATTCTGTTCATTCAAAATCAGTTACATTCACATGACTACATCTCATGAGCAAGCCAGAAAAGTTCTCCATCGTTTTATTCAAACAAGAAAGAAAAAAAAAGATTACATTGATGTCCAAAAGAAGCGAAACACAAGCTACAGCTAAAGACAGACAAAAATATCAAGACAAAGGACGGACATTTATGGGAGCCCACGAATCCTAGTTGTGGGGGCGTATATACCATTCTCTCAACCATTTTTCATATGAAGGATCTATTTGAGTAAGATCCTCGTCCGGAGCAGAAAGATCAGAACTCCCAATATTACCACCTTCAGACTGGGGCTCCTCCTTTACAGCAACTTCAATGTTGGGAGTGTTTACCTCTCCTATAGGCACCATCTCTTTCCTTTGTTCCTCCTTTTTTGGTACCACCTTCTCCTTAACGAGCGATGACTCTTGTTTGATGAAAGAAGGCAGCAACTTCTCCTTCACAGTGATCTCAGCCTTCGGCAGGGACACTGCAAGAATGAAAGATAAAAGAAACAAAGATTAGAAGATGGCCAGGTGAAACTAACTCAGTGTTTTGGAGCTTATATGGCTCGGTTTAGCATAGCCTCATGCGGCCCAGTCCAGACGAGTTTATGCGGTTCTGCTTAGCAGGGCATTATGCTGTCCAATCCAAATGAGCTTATGCGGTCTTGTTTGAGGGGGCTTCATGTGGTTTGGTTCAGAAGGACTTATGCGGCTCTGTTCGACAGGTCATTATGTGGTTCAGTTTGTGAAGTGTTTATGCGGCCACTAGACAACTCCCATGAGGGTCGGACATGGGGTATACCCTCCATGCGGCTCAGACATGGGACGTACATGCGGAACATACAATTAGAACTGTTCGAGGAAGACGAAGGACACATTAAAGGCTTGTGCATAAAATAAGCAACAGAGCCATCTTTGTTAGGGTTTTTTGAAGCATACAATCCTCCCAAATTCCTTACCAGCAATGGTGGGGTGAACGTCAGGATGAACTTTAGGCACCGCAGTCGACGTAGAAGCCACTCCCTTACCCTTCGTCATAGCCTTGGAAGTCTTGGGGGCCATCGTTGATCGAAGAAGAAGAAGAAGAAGAAGAAGAAGACGACAGTTAGGGCAAGAAGAGCTTAAATTGGGAAAGAGAGTAAAGAGTTTCTTTCTCCAAATTACTCTTATTTATAGGACAAATGGGGGGCACGTGGACCGGTGAACGCTTCGGGTCGTGTGCTGCAGGCAAAATCGACTCCTAAGATTTCGTACCCTCTCATAAAGGAGATTCATCAAAGTACAAAGTCCAAATATTTAATGAACCGACTCTTGGAATTCCCCCAAAAGACGGCTCTAAATCAAAAAGTGAATCAAGGACAATTAATGACGCCTACGTGGGAGAAAAGTCAGTGTACGGCCAGAGCGATCCATGCGGCTAGGAAGGCCATGCGGCTAGGAAGTCCATGCGGCCAGGCAGTCCATGCGGCCAGGATGGCCATGCGGCTAAGAAGTTCATGCGGCCAGAACATCCTATGCGGCCAGAAGAGCTTATGTGGACATAGCCATGCTACTTATTCAAAGTATTTTAATTTTCTAAATTAAAAACTTTGATGGGGGTCTTGTAGAAGCATGAAAAAGAACATAAAAATCCATGCGGCTCAAAACAGAGGAAGTCTCATGCGGTTCAAAGAATCTGTCAGAGCTTCATGAGGCTCAAGAGTTTTATGCGGCTCAAAATTTGCCAACATAGCCATACGGCTAGAGTAAAAGCCACGTGGCCTTATGTGGCTCGCCTCTACAGCTGGCCATTAAGCAGCGACCTCATTTAATGCTCTGACACAACAAGGCGGCTCTGACATAAAGGTGAACTGACAGCTCTGATTTAAAGCTGCAATGTTGACTCTGACATAAAGTCATGCTCCTAGGGAAATAAAAAAAATCTTTATAGCTGGCACGATCCATCAAATCCTAAAGTCTTTCATACAGATTTGACACGTGGCCAGCCGCATGCGGTTCAGATGGAGGCCACCCCTATGCGGCTGCTACTCTCATGCGGCTCGGATCATGGGAGCCATCTTTATGCGGCTCAAATCTTGAGAAGCTACCCCCATGCGGCTGCTACTCTCATGCGGCTCGGATCATGGGGGCCATCTTCATGCGGCTCGGATCATGGGAGCCATCTTTATGCGGCTCAAATCTTGAGAAGCTACCCCCATGCGGCTGCTACTCTCATGCGGCTCGGATCATGGGGGCCATCTTCATGCGGCTCAAATCCTGAGAAGCCACCCCCATGCGGTCGCTACTCTCATGCGGCTCGGATCATGGGGACCATCTCCATGCGACTCGGATCATGGAGACCATCTCCATGCGGCTCAAATGCTGAGAGGTCACGCCCATGCAGCCTTGACACGTGGCCAGCCTTATGCGGTTCAGTTGGAAACCACCCTCATGCGGCTCAGATTTCGGAGGCCATAACTATGCGACTGCCACCTTCATGCGGTTCAAATCCTGAGAAGCCACCCTCATGCGGCTCTGTCAAGACACCCTATCCCTGTGGCTCGCGGTTAGGACACGTGGCAGAGGATCAGTTCTCCCCGTATCCCTACGGCTCGCAGCATAATGATGGTTGGACACGTGACACCAAATCAATCAAGATTTATCCACCCAGATTTGTTACTATCAACAAATCCCAACAACCAGATTTAGTGCAATCATCATAATTATCCGGATCAAATCAGATTTATTACAATCAAGCAGATTGAACACGTGGCAAGAGATCTGAGCTTGTCATAACAAATCACGAAGATTCGTGGCAATCAACATTAATTGTCCAGACGGATTTGGCGCAATCAATATTAACTGCCCAGATTTGTTACAATCAAGATTAACGGCCCAGATTAATTGCCAACAAAACATGATCAAAAAAATGGTAATTAATCCCTAAATCGTCGACTCTTCAAGGGGCAATCATTTCAAACCCTAATGATCACACCCCACTCCTATAAATAGCAATGTGTTATTTTCTTGCAAAAAAAAGAACCCGGCTGGACACACAGAGAGACAACGGCACGCACAGAAGAGTCTCCCCACACATTCCGAGAGCATTTCTTCATCAGAGCTAAGGTTACGTCCGATCGACCAAGGAGTAAGGCAGAGCTGCCGTCGCTTTTACGAGCCTCTACCGTCACCTCCAGAATAAAAAATAAATAATCGTACTTAGATTTTTGTACCTAGGTTTTCGTTCCTAGGCTTTCTTTGTACGAGCGAGTTTGTATTATGAGTCTAAGTTCAGTCCTCCTATAAAATTGTTCTACACTTTTACAATCAATGACAAACAGGGCTACTTCAGGATAGATCTTCATCTTGAACAGCTCCTTGAACTCCTCCCAAGTCACGTCTGGCACGGTGAACCGAGGCTCGTCTCTATACCACGTGCGGGCGATGTCGTAAAGCTGCATGCTAGCATTCTCGACCTTCATGTCTTCATGAACTCGTGCCCTCCGAAGGTTGCGGTCTACGTTCTCTAACGACTCATCTGCGTAGAGAATCCCTTCTGTTCCTTTGAATTCTCTGGGCCTAAGGTCCATAAAATTCTTGGAAGTTCCAGGGCACGGTCGTGGAGCGTCTCTAGTCTGAAGAGCCTCTTTCATGGTATCGCGGAAGACGTCAGCCTGTCGCATCTGAGAAGTCATGAGCTGCTGGAAGATCCCGAGGAGGGCAACGTTGTCCAGCGGAGGTGGCGGAGGCAGAACATGTGCTGGGTACATGGCAGGCGCTGGATACGTCGCTGGTGCAGGGTGCATGGTAGGTGCTGGATGTGGAACATATGCTGGCAGGAAGGGTGCAGGCTGATGGTAGGGTGCTGGTGGAGAAAATTCGTCTCTGCGGAATCTCGAGTATTGCGTTTGAGCCGGGTCGCCCTGATGAGTAAGCTGGCCTCCCTGTGTCGGCGGGGTCATGTAGGTGAAGAACCCTCCTGCAGTCGGTGGGGTGTTCAGGGAAGCATTGTTCCTGCCTTGAGAATCCATTTTCTGTAATAAAAGAAAACTTTAGACGACACAAAAATTTCAAGCAGGATGCAAGTCAAAGATTCAAATAGAAATCAAGGATAGAGATCAATACTGTTTTCAAGACACGTGGATGAGATCCTAAGTTTCTAATCCTATGTGCAGGCTCACAACGGTACAGTGACGTAACCGAATTGATTAACGTAGACCTGCATGGGCCACCAAAAAAACTTGTCCCGACCCGTACCCGTTTTTCGGATACGAGACGTGTCCAAGTCCAGCCTACGTCGCAGTGTCGACAGTAGAACGCTGTCTAGTACATAAACAAGTCACATAGGCAGTCTAGATCTCATCCACAAAATATGATGCAATCCACTAACACAAATAAAACTGAATAATGAATGATAATATAAATAGAGTATATAGTTTATCAAAAAATTTCAGTTATGTCCGGTGGACACAAATCCACTACCAATAGATGATAATAAAATAAAAACATGGAAATGAAATAACTGAGTCCAATCTGTCAAAAGTACCCTCAGCTGCAGTGGTACCGTGGTCCAATGCTAGCTCCAACTGCTCGTATGCACCTGGCTGAATACTCGGCTAAACCTGAAGAGATCATCAGGTCCTCACAGGACTAGCAAGATACATAATATACAAGCCAACATGTAACAGTACAAATATACAAAGAAGTAAGGAACAATCAAAGATATCCAATGAGGCAAAGTGAACTAAGACATAAGATCTAAACACAAGGATCCTAAGACTCTGGCATGCCATACTAGAAATGGCTAATAGGTCAAAGCTATAGACTGCAGTCAAGGCAAGTACTCACAATCTATAGTGTCTCAATCGCAGTCAAGGCAAGTACTCACAACCAAGACGGTAGCCAATCCTAGTATAAAAACCTATAGACCGTAGTCAAGGTAAGTACTCCCAATCTATAGAATGTCAAAGTCAAGTCCTACTCAAGTTATGTCAAGTCAAGTTATAATCAAGTCGAGGAAATCATGGTGTAGGACTAGACGAATCTATCAAGGAATACATATAAAACTAACACAGTGTAACAATTAGAAACAACATAATAAAAAGGAACAAGAATGTGCAGACAACTAGAAACTTGTAAAGTAAAACTATAACAGGATGAGTGTACAAGACATGGAATAAAGCAATCACGAATGTAAGGAAAAGAACGGAAGCGAGATAATGAACACGCATATAAATTGTATTGTACAAGTTGGCAAGGTATACTTGCCTGTGGTCCTGCACTGTTGGCACAAGTCGAGCACTGAGTCAGAGTCCAAGTAACCTGTTTGTAGCATATACCTACTGTCAACATAAACCAAAGGTAATACTAGTCTATATTCATTTGTTTTAGTTATCTAGGTTGACTCTTATGGAGAGTCTGTGTATTTGGCTAGTCATGGTCGTGTCAAGGTTCTGGATTGGGACTACCTTTGTATTCCTTTAACTAGTTGGTTGGCTTTACTCACTAACACCCATTTGGTTTGCCACATATATTCATGCTCCTATTTATACATACATTCCTATACCCTCTTATTGGTAGTAGCCTAGTGATATTTCCTAGCCATTTGTATATAATAGATACTAATTCTCCTCTATACTAGAACCTGGGTACACATGAACCATTGTGTACCCATTGTTAGCTCATGTTACATTCAAACCCAAACAATACATATTGTGAACATTAGCCTATCATATATTTGTGTAAGCACCCATGCAATCTGGACCAAACCAGGACAGGCAACAATGTCCTGATGCCTATGCAGCAAGGGGTGTTACTGTGTAGTATTCAAGTGATGGGATGAAGGGTTGCTTGTGAACATGTGGGAGCAGGACAGGTAACTCATAGTAAGGAAATATGGTCTGCTGCAATGCTATACAGTAAGATGCAAGTGTGTCCAGTAGATGACATGTACTGCAGGATATCGAGGTAGCATGCTAATGTGGTAAATGAGTGAATGTCGTGGGCTAATGTGGAAATACCACGAATTAGAATGTACCCAATATGCAGGTCAGTGTGTGACAGGGAAGTATGTAGACATTAAGTGGAAATGCAGTGTTATCCTATAAATACAGGACATTAAATGATGGTAGAAACATGGATATCTGATACACCACTCTAGGCTCTATATGCAGGGTACTACTGTTTACTGACCTGGTGAACCTATCTAATTGATGAGATGGGACTGGTTTAAAATAAGAAAATGGACTGAAATCAAGTGAGGGAAGACAAATCAATTAATGTATTGGTTGTTCCCAGGGAACTGATACCATGTTTGCAATTTCTTGTATAAGAATGGTACTTGCACATACATCAGGTGTTGGTATCAGTACTAAATATTTCAGTAGTTTCCCTCTATCATTATCTCACAAGGTTAAGGCACTCATATTGGAGCCACTGAGATTATACTAATTGAGTTCCTATCATGATACTTAAGACTGATACATTCTTGGATATATACAACATATCATACACACTGGCTACCAATGTTCCTACAGTCGACTGAACAGGGATATAGGGCTGAAACCAAAGGGTTAAGACTGGTCATTCCCAAGAGGACTAAAATTTCCAAGTTACCCTGGCAACTAAGGGCTTGGACTGAATGCTACTCATATAGAGACCGAACAAAGGATCATGACAGAGCTCATCATTCAGAGGTTAAAGTAAATGAACTCCTAAAGCATAAGGGATTATATACACGCATGTATATGTGCAAGGTTATTCAATCCTAAACGTTGGACTAAACTAAGGTGTTAAGGACAGAACCTAACTCAAGTGTATGACTAGTTGATGTTGTATACAGCATCCGGTGGTACTGGTGGCTCCCTATAGTAATCTGTAAATGCAAAATCTGAACCAATATCCCCTGCTAACACCTAGATGTCACCCTTTGGCTACTGGATATGGGACCCTTGGTTCCTGTACCCTTTAGCACTGATGTATAAATGTATATGTAGGTGCCCTGTTACCTGGTGTTGACCAGTAAGTATTTGAACAAGGGTTGAAAACTGAACAGCAAGTTCATGAGTGCACTGAAGGTAGTATGGGTTGTTCTTAGATGAACTAAGTATTAGTTGGAAATGAATAGAACACAAACATGTGTCTATAGGCTGATACATCGTACCTGGATAACCTGGGCGCTGGACAAGAGGAACAGGGGACTGTCATGGATATAAATATGGACTAAACATCAAGACATAATGTGGATCAATATCAAATGAGAGGTGGACAGAACATAAAATAATGGGCTAAATAAAATAAACTCAGGTTATAGCTCATTACTGAAATTAAAGCTATGGGTTGTTCTTGGACATGAAGTTGATCAATGGGGTAGATCAATATATATGCAGGCAACCCTCGATGTCAGGGGCAGGCTTCCCAGTTCCCCGTTAATACCCCTCGTTCCTATCAATGCTCTTTGGTATGCAAGCATTGGTCAACCCAAAACAAGACATGGGGTTTCTGCACCATTAATACCCCATGTTCGAGGCATGAATACGACTCATAAACCCTTGGTTTGGACATTCAGTCGAACACCTACCCCTCTCATCTTATGTTGATTAATAACAGCAATTACAAGCCTAAGAATAGATTAATTCAATGAATCAAGGCCATGGTGGGGAATTGTTACCTGTCGATGGTTTGATTTGCTTCCACTCTTCTAGCAGTTCCTCGATGCAGAGCAGGGAAGCTGGCGGCAGAGAATTAGGGTTTAAGAGAGAGGCTAGGGCATCGAGCAATCTACATATATATATAGACTAATTTGAATTCTATTGAGATAAGGAGAAGGAAATTGATCTCATCTAAACTCCCTCTCTCGGCTTTGGCCGTTAGAAAAAGTTTGAATACATGGTTTTAAATCCCTGGTATTACGAAAGGGATTTGAATTACACTATTTTACTTAGGTCTTTATTAGTTTGGGTATTTGCAAGAAGCCCCCTTCCATTCTCTTCTTTATTAATTACAAATAAGTGCTAATATATGTATTACATATATAACTGATTATTTAATTACAAAAATACAATAATTAATAATCAGCAATATTTAATAATTAAAAATAAATAAAAATAATTGGGGATTTCGGGTCAAGGGCTCACACGTATGCTCCAGTAGCCCGGATGACCATCATCAGAATGTTGATTGCTCTCGCAGCGATACAGAAGATGATGTTACATCAGATAGATGTGAAAACAATATTCCTGAATGGCGAGCTGACCGAAGAGATCTACATGCGACATCCAGAAGGATTTCTCATCAAAGGTCTTGAAGACAAAGTCTGCAAGTTGGTGAAATCTCTGTACGGTTTAAAGCAAGCTACCAAAATGTGGCATGAGAAGTTTAACAAAGTCATAAGGTCAAATGGCTACAGGGTCAGTAAAATAGACAAGTGTGTCTATACGAAGTTTGCTGACGGAAGAGGAGTCATCGTTTGTCTATACGTGGACGACATGCTAATCCTAGGTACGGATATAAGCTGTGTCACGGAGACAAAGAAGTTCCTCTCGACGAAGTTCAGTATGAAGGACTTGGGGGATGCTAATGTTATCTTAGGACTCAAGATCATCCTGACAGACACTGGACTAGTGCTGTCACAATCTCATTATGTCGAGAAGACGATCACTCGTTACGGGTATTAGGATCTTCCAGGGATCGATACGCCGTACATTTGTGATCTGAAGCTGAAGCTTAATTCAGGGAAAAGCGTCAGGCAGCTGGAGTATGCAAGCGTAATCGGGAGTTTGATGTATGCTATTACTGCCATAAGGCCTGACATAGCTTTCGCCATAGAAATATTGAGTCGTTTTACGAGCAACCCAGGCATTAAGCACTGGAGAGCTGTAAAACGAGTTATGAGATATCTCAAGAAGACTCAGACATATGCACTACACTACAGCGGAGATCCGTCGGTAGTGGAAGGCTTCAGTGATGCCAGCTGGTGCTCAGAAGTGGAGAGCGAGAGGTCCACAGGTGGATACATTTTCACAATGAGTGGAGCTGCTATATCGTGGAAATCGAAGAAGCAGACTATGCTCTCGCGGTCATCCATAAAATCTGAGTTCTTTGCACTTGATACCGCAGCGAAGGAAGCAGAATGGCTTCGGGAGCTCATGTATGATCTTTCAGTGGTTGGGGCGCAAATATCGGCGATACCGATGTACTACGACAACCAGGCGACTGCGACGGTTGCATCAAATGACCTCTTCAACGGAAAGAAGAGGACTGTGCGGTTGAAGTACAGGGCAATACACGATCTCATCAAGAGGGGTGTTATTGTAGTGATTGACGTTCGGAGTCAGGAGAACCTGGAAGATTCGTTCACCAAGGACCTCAACCGCCAGCAGGTCGATGACACAGCTTATAAAATGGGCTTGAAGGCATTCTGATATTGTATTATTACATTTCTACCATAAATTTTTATGCTATTAGTTCAAAAAGAAATCTACTAGGCATCTAGCTTTTGGTTCAAGAGAGGAATATTAATTGGAAGAGTATCAGGAACGGTGGGTACTTGTCCTCTGTGGCATGGAGAGGTTACGGACCTACAACCACTATTATCTACTGTTGTTTTCTGCGAAAAACGGATCCTATGGAAATGTTGGCTTAAATATCTTAATGAGTTCTCAGGCAGAGTGAATGCTAGAGTGCTTTACAGGAAGCACGGTAGTGCAGCACTACAAGGAGTGTAACTCCATGCTATAGTGGGGTGACTCCACCATGAGGTTCCCGGTTAGGGATAATGCCTCGGCTTTGTGAGCCAAGTCACAACGGAGTAGCACCGCAAATAGGCAGGTAGCCTAATGCTGTATGATAATCATAATAAAGAGAGGTAGACAGCACTACAAAGAGGACGATGTCCTCATGTTACAGTGGTATGACACTACGAAGAGGTACCAGGTAGGGTAAAGCCACGGCTTCGCAAGCCATGTCATAGCGGCGTAACACCGCACGAAAGCGCAAGGCTTCATGCTGGGTAGTTTGGAACTACAAAGAGGCTTGTGACCTCATGCTACAGTAGTATGACACTACGATGAGGTACCCAGGTGGGGTAAAGCCTCGGCTTTAAGCCATGTCATAGTGGCATAGCACCGCAAAGAAGCGTAATGCTTCATGCCATGACTCTTTATAAAGAACTCACCTATAGTGTATGGACAGAGATATCAGGCCGTCTATTGAGGGTAAACTTGTAGACGCCCAAAAATTATACACTAAAATCAGGCTGGCACAAGGCCTTTAATGTGCAGCCAGAAGCACAGTTGATGTCATTATATGAGTAGGAAAAATTACAGTTATGGTGCAGAATTCAAGGCTTAGTCCATTCTTATATCATACTGTTATTTAACCTATGCGGGAAGATTCAAGTCGTAGCGACATCTCTCCTAATGCATGATGGACAGTAACTATGGGGAACACTCAACCCATATATTGAGATATGTGGGAGATTGTTGGTTTTTGCCTTTGGACTAGAAAAAATAGTCCCACATCGGCTACACCAAATAGTGAGTATCTTAATATAATGCATTGCTTGTGTTGAGGTGTGCACATGAGGTGTGGTGGGGCACAAGTGTGTGTCATGTGGGAGTATTTTTGTAGAAGAAAAAAGGATTAATTCCAACAAAGATGTAAGTTAATTTTTGTTGTGCGGACTCGGACTCGGACACGGACTCCAGGATGTCTCGTGCATGCATGGGAGCGTTCGGGGGGTAGGCGTGGACTGGCACAGTTCTATGTTAATTGTGCGATGATCTAAAATATCAAACTCTATTTTTGAGTATTGGTATTTTAGTCCCACATCGGATAGGAGAAGATGTGAAGTCTCACTCCACTCTATAAATAGAGCCCCTTGGCCTCCTTTGAAAGATGCACAAAAGGAGAGAGTTAAAGGAGTCCGTAAAGTCCAGGAAGCCCGTTCAAGCCTCAAATATTGACTGACGAGCGTTCCAGAAGTTCTCTAGAACTTGCTGGTTCCTGGAAGCGGATCGTATATAGGCGAATCTTGCTTTGAGCGACGGTGATCTTATCACCCCAGCAAAGAAGCCTTTCTCTTCTTCTTTCCTTCTCTTCTTCTCTGATCTAATCAGATACTTCTTGTGGACTTTCGTCGCTACTGCTGCTAGAAACTCGATTTGTACCTTCCTAAAAGAAGCTCTACTTTCGTTTGCTGTTGTAACGAAATTTTTTTAGATTTTCGTTACCCAGAATCCTCCAAGGATCTATGTGGTGCACCTTCTTTGAAGTGTTGTTACGAAACGTTGTTACTATTGAGACAATTATTTCGTTTCTCTGTTTTCCATCGAAAATTACGCCTCAGGAATAACAATCTGAAATTACAAATACCTAAACATTATACACACTCAATGTTGTTGTAAAATATTGATTCATATAATCAATTTGGAGAATTTGTTGCATATAAAAGCCTTAAACCAAAATGCTAATGGTCATAAATGTTAGGCCAAATGTAGAAAGCAATACCAATAAACTGATACTAATGGTCATAAATGCTAGGTCAAATGTAGAATGATATGTGCAATAATAATCAAGATCCTTGCTGCTAAAGGAGGATAGTAAATTAGGATGTCATTGTTTATATTAATATTGCCGATTTGCCTACCTCTCATAAACAGTCGGATATATACAAAACAATTCCTACGTTAGAACTGTCTAATAGCTACTACCAATAAGATAACCACATCTGAACTTTGGTTCCTTATTCAATAAAAAAAATTATACCCCAAAAATTTGATTGTCAGCTAGTCTGCATGCACAATCATGCTACCATGTATAACATCTTGGTATGCAAGATGCATAAGTCTGATGTGAGTATGTGCAAACACGCTAGTGTACAAGCATGTAGATTCACAACTTTGCAAGATGATAATAACAAGGATGTCATACTAAATGAGGCACAAGTACCTCTCTGACGTGATCCATAGAGCCTACGACATACTAAACTAGAAGGTTTGGTCTCTAGATTAGGGGTAAGTATTCGGTTTATTCGGTTCCAACCGAACCGAATAACCGAAAATCGAATTGGACCGAAATCAAAAAAGCAAAATCGAAATCTAACCGAATTGGTCAATAACCGAACCGAACCAAACCGAATCGAATTAAATCGGTTCGATTTTCGGTTTATTCGATTTTGGGTTTATTTGTATTTTTTCGTTAATATATATAATAACTAAATATACCTAGATATATTTATTATATATATATAGTATATACATACATATATATACCAAACTTATTGCATCAATTGCTGCACCAAACAATCTCAACCACACATTTATTTCTATCATGTGGTTATAAAGCATTCCACAAAGTTGTTGCCACGTCAGCATGCTTTATAACCACATGATTGAAATAAATGTGTGGCTGAGATTGTTTGGTGCAATAATTGATGCAATAAGTTTGATGCAATATCCCTCCCCCCATATATATATATATATATATATATATATATATATATATATATATATATATATATATATATATATATATAAACTAAATTTTTTTTTTCGGTTTTGGACCGAAACCCAAAACCGAAATCGAAACCAAATAAGAAATTTTAGTATTTTCAAAACCGAAATTGAACCGATTTTTTAAAAATTGAACCGAATCTCTTATTCGGTTCGGTTCGATTCGATTTTCTTTTCAAAACCGAATAATGCTCACCTCTACTCTAGATATTCACACCTATCTATTAGTATATTGAAGATTTCCTTTTACAGAAGAGATCCCATATATCAGCTGACATCTCGTGGCCAATAAAAATAGAGAGGCTCAATCTGATCTTAACATCAGCACGAATCACCTTAAGTTTTGCTAATCGGATGAAAAATCTAGGGTTTTCCGAGCGTTATTGATCGAACGGAACTACAATAGACGGGATCCAACAAAGTAAACCCTATTCGAATACTACAAAAATGGCACAGTAGAGATATTAAAGGTGATTTTATAACAGTAGAGATATTAAAGGTGACCACAAGCAATCGATTTTCAAACTGACGTGTCCTACATCCATCTGTATTAAACATTTTAATTAACAGAGATTAATATTCAACTAATGCAATAACACGTAGATTACATCATTTAAATAGTTAATAATTATGAAATTCTAATCAAAAATTCATATCATCACATTCAATCAACAACAACAACAAAAAATTCCCCATAGATTCATATATATCGTCATAATATCTTATTGTCAAATATCATGATGAAAACAAAGATAGTAGTATAATTAAAAAAAATGGAGTGAGATAAAAGAGAGTGAATAATCTCCATCACATTTACATAGTAACATAAAATATTAAGGCAACATCAACAAAATGCTCCGACCTTTTTTGCATAACCGCATATAACCTTTGTCATCGTTAAATCGAATGCGTGACCTCAAACTCCTAGAGCATTTCGTGCTGATAACTTGTTGTAAAAATAAGAGAGAAAGAGAAGAATATTGGTAGCCAGAAAAGAATGCTCAGTTTTTTTATTGATAACATATATATAGAGGGAATGAGATAGAAGTTGTTGTGGATACGGATAAGGGCATCCACATTTGGGTTTATCTAAATCACAACAATAACAATTTTAAACAATTTTTAACATAATTTTTAAAAAATAAAATAAAATGGACCACGATATACATACGACTTAGACGGCTCACTTTTGAACCGTTTTGAAGCCTCATTATCAGGGACGGATTTAATAAGAGTCCAAGGTGGGTCATGACCCCCCCCCCCCCCCCCCCCCCCCCCCCCCCCCCAATTTTTTATAAAAATTATCAATTAATGTGTAGAATTTTTTGACGTTTTACAATATATAATAGTTTGGCCTTCTAATGTACAAAGGATATGTTAGCTCAAGTGGCTAAGCATTCAAAGGAGAGGCAAGGGTTCAAAACTTGCTTTTGCTCGACATTATTTAGATACTTTTAAGTAAAAAAAAAAATTTCTTGTTTTCTAAAATTTTGAAAATACTGAAAAAAAATTTCTCCTTTTTGTTCATTTATGTTTGAATTTTTGATTTTTTTTTTTCTATTGAAGTTCAATTTATATGACAACTTTAAATTTTTTTATATGTAATAATACGTCCCCTCATGAATTAAATTCTGGCTCGTCTCTGCTAATTATATAGTAGAAGATAGGTTCAAAATATTTATATTTTATCATTCTCTCCAAAAAAAAAATTCCAGTGTTAAGTCCTTTCTAGTTTGTTCCACATTTCTATATTGTTACTTTATTTTTTCCTTTAATACGTAAATAATTAAAATAAGTCTTGTTGATCTTGATGCTCCATTGACGTCGTCATTCAATCTAAGTACAAACTGTAGCATATTAAAAATTAGAAAATTAATAAATTTAACTATACTTATTTTTTTAACAAAAAATGTGAATTTTGTGAGTGTTTTTGTACTTACACTCCATTTAACTAAACGTTGTACAGGCCCGTTTGGTAAATCGTATTTGGAGGTAGAATTTAGATTTTATGGATTTGGAGACAAATTCATGAAATCCTATGTTTGGTTGGAGATGGATTTGGATATGGAAAGTATGACAAAATTTAAAACTTGAATTTGGTTAAATTTTGGAGGAAAAAAATAATTATTCTTTAATAATTTCGTTAAAATATTTATTATTTAATAATTTTGTTAAAAATTAGTAAATTAAAAATTAGTTAATCTTTAATAATTTCGTTAAAAATATTTATTCTTTAATAATTTTGTAAAAAATTAGTTAATTAATAAAAAAAACTAACTATTTTATTAGTATTATTAATTAATAAAAAATTAGTATTATTAATTAAAAAAATTAGTTAATTAGTTAATTTCATTATAATCATAATTAATAATTTATTAGTATTATTATAACATTAATGAATAATATTTTATTATTTAGTAATAATATAGTATTATTATATTATTATTATAATATTAATTAATAATTTATTAGTATTATTATAATATTAATTAATAATCATATCCTATGTTTAGTATTATTAATTAAAAAATTAGTTAATTAGTTAATTTTTTTATAATCATATTAATAATTTATTAGTATAATTATAATATTAATTAATAATTTATTAATAACTATTTTATTATAATCTTAGTTAATAATATTTTAATCACAATTAGAATCATATTTTATAATAATTTAATTAATAATTTACTAATCATAATAATATTAATTTATAATTACTATTTTTAAATTATTTAATTTATAGTTAATTAATCGTTAATTATTAATTATTAATCAATAATTATAATTTATAATTATTAATCGTTAATAAAAAATTATCGATTGTTAATTATTAATTATTAATCGTTAATTATAATTTATAGTTATTAATTATTAATTATTATTAATTACTAATCGTTAATTATAATTTATAGTTATTAATTATTAATTATTAATCGTTAATTATTAATTATTAATATTTAATTATTAATTGTTATTTTTTTAAAAATTAACTAATCATTAATTATTAATTTTATAATTAATAATAACTAATCGTCAATTATTAATTACTAATCGTTAATTACAAATCGTTAATTATTAATTTTATAAGTAATAATAACTATAATTAATCATAATTAATTAATAGCGTAATTAATGATCATGACTATAATTTAATTATTAATCATAAAACCAAATCCTATGTTTGGTTGGAGTTGGATTTGGAGTTGGATTTGAATAGTAAAATTCATTATTTGGATTTGGAGGATTTTCAAATCCAAATCCAAATAGTCAAATCCGGTTACCAAACAAGCCCGACAAGTTATGGTAGTATGGTAAAAGAAAATTAGTAAGGATAATATTCAAAAATATTTATAATATTTTCTAAATGAGTGGGAGCAATTGTTCATACTTTGCCTTGGGTGGTCTAATCACCGAATGACTACGCTTGTGTTAGCCAGATATACTTCGGTTTCTGTAAACCAAATAAATATAAAATTAAGTTTACAAATATATACGTCTTGCAATTCAGATATACTGAACCAAAAGGATCTTCCTAGCCGATGTGGAAGTGATATAAAAAAGTTGGGATTTTTGCAATTCTTTATGTTACAAGCAGCAGCAAGATGAGTAAAACTTTGATACCAAAATTTTGATATCCCCTATCACGTGAGCCCCCTCTTAGAGTTTATATATATATATATATATATATATATATATATATATATATATATATATATATATATATATATATATATATATATATACACAAGAGAGATGAATGCGGCGCTAGGGTTTCCTTTGCGACACAGCGACACAGGGGCGGGCACCTCCGGGGCCTCGGGGCCGCCGCACGATCTACATCAAGTCCGGCCAGGACCGGCGATCCTAACGGAGATAGGAGAAGGGATCATTGAGATTGAGCAGGAGAGACATGGACTACAAGGAGAGGATTCGAGAGCAGAGGCAGGGGGGTGGACTACTGTTGACCGTCGACGACGGCCGAAGCCGCAGGGGGGGCACCCCGTCAGAGGGGACCGGAGGAGAGTCAGCCGCCCCGCGCATGGCAACAGCGATATACGCCTAATAGATCCAACAGGGACGGCCGTCAGGCTCCGCTAGGATTCCATAACATGGGGATGTCGAGAACAGCGATCAAAACGAAGGGTTATGGAGGCAAGCAACAATCGACACAAGCACCAGGAAGGATGATGAAAGGAACATGAAGGGGCTCGACGACTGAAGTAGCGGAGAAAGAATATGGCAAAACCAGGTCGGGGCGGGTCGCAGACTCTTCTCAACGAGCCCAACCGATGCCTCGAAGGGATGGGTGTCTTCCCCCTAGGTCATGGGCAGAGATTTGTAAGCCTTCAATGCCGCAGGATGGCACGGATCTACAATACATAGAACCTACTACTGTTAATGGAGTTCAGGTGGCCGAGATAACTGAGGATGACATACAGGAAACAAGAGAGTACTGGAAAAACACACTTGTCTTATATGTCATGGGAAACCGGCCGTTCTATGGTTAACTGAGGGCGTTCGCCCTACGAGAATGGAGACCAAAGGGTGAGATGGATATTTTCTCAAGAGAAAACGGGTTCTACTTCGTCAAGTTCGGATTGGAGGAGGATCTCGAAAGAATCATCGAGGAGGGACCATGGACTTTTGTCACGCCCCAGAACCAGAATACTGGAGAGCGGGGGCAGATATAGCCAGCTTCGTATATTGAAATAGAATACATCTCAACTATACGGTCACGGCTGTCTAGATATGAGGGTTTACTACAAGCCAACAGTCTCTTAAGGTCAAGCCTATTGTCTCAATCTCAAGCAAGTAATATAATTACAAGATGTATGATCATTTAAATATACAATAAAAGGCGTCCCAAATATTACATATCAGCAGATCATGAAGCTAGTCGTACAAAATGCTAGGACTAGCAAGAGTTAAGTCATACATGATCAACCCTAGGATTTGTTAATCATGTTTACAGCCCGTAGGCAGACAGTAAGTAAAAGTGCATCGAGCTAACAGGTGCTCGTCGGCTAAACGCCTCAAAAGAATAAATTTACAATAGAGTGAGCGAAACAAAATAGAAAACCCACTCGTAGCCCGGGTTCCTTCTAGTCGCCACCATTGGGCTGGAAGCTTGGTAGATCCTCGGGAGCTGCTCCGAAATCTGGCCACACAAAACCAGCTGGGTCAACCCCAGAAAGAGCAAGTGCCACAAGGGGGCCACGAAATAAGAACAAAAGCCAGCATTCAACACAGAAAGATATAATATTAAAAACTAATGAAAATATGTCAGGATGATATACGACGAGATAACCATGGAACTATTCCGATAGCCAGGTTACAACCCGTAAACCAAACAAGGACCGGGGTTGTAACCCTTCATCTGAACAGAGCTTGGTTTCCCACCATTTATCGGCAAGATAATAATGTAAGCAATCAAGACAGGAAACATTCTGGTACTGGATCAAGACATGCCCAGACTGGTTATACCTCATTCAATCAATCACGGCCAAGCAGATCCTACGGCTTACTACTTTAACTAACTAGGGTTATCACAGGCCTAATTACTAACAAGATGCAGTGAGATTGTTCCACAGCCACAAGCCCTGCAGACCATCTAGGCTACCCAGGACGAAAGATTAGGGTTGAATTCAGGTGGGTACATCGCCCAGGAGACAAATGTACCCTTAGGTGACTTAGAGGGTGCAACACTCGACGGTGCGCTGGAAATGTGCCCTACTCGACGGCAGGCTACAGATCCCAAGAGCGCCCAGGTAACGGGATTGCCTGTAGCTGTGTCATCTCTTCATGACTACTGAGTTATTCTAGTTATTAACCTTAATCCATTTTAGTAGGTACTCCTGACCGTGGTACTCAGGAGTCCCATCCTAGACATGATGCGAGACAGGACAAGTGGATTTAACAAGCAAGCAAGAAAGAACTACCCACGGTGTCAAGGCAAGTCAAGTTAAGTTATCAAGATAAATCATGTCAGGGTACTTGTCAGGAGTGCGCCACGACGGGCCACTATCATGTCAGGTTGGTCATGTCAGGAGTGCACCACTACGGGTCACTGTCGTGTTATGCTAGTTCATTGTCATACCAAGCCATGTACCATAGTCATTCCAACATATTAAGTAAAATCAAGTTCATGACAAAAGGCGTAAGGATATAAAATGGGCGTAAAATATCTAATAAAATATCAAAATACGGGGTTATAGAAGAACCAAGCTTTAAAGAAATAAAACCAGGACTCCAAGAGTCAGGGGTTAAACAAGGGGTCAGGGCAGCAGCGTACAAAAGTCACGCACGCTGAAAGAGCCGCGTTCGTGAAAGTCACGCGCGCTACAGAGCAGTGTGCGTGAAAAGTCACGCACGCTCAAGGGAACAGTGTGTGAAAAGTCACGCACGCTCAAGGGAGCAGCTGCGTGAAAAGTCACGCATGCTCAAGGGAGCAGCTACGTGAAAAGTCACGCACGCTCAAGGGAACAGTGTGTGAAAAGTCACGCACGCTCAAGGGAACAGTGTGTGAAAAGTCACGCCCGCTCAAGGGAGCAGCTGCGTGAAAAGTCACGCACACTGAAGGAGACACGCTTCCAACAGGAAGCGCACTCAAGCCTGCGTACGTAGCGCTAAAGAGCGCGCGTAGCTCAGTGTGCGTAGCTAAACAGCTCTGCACACTGCTCACTGTCTTCTCCAAACAGCAAGAACACATGGCTGAAACCAAAACTTCAAAAGTTCATAACTTGGCCATCCGAACTCCAAATCCGGATTTCCAAGGCTCCAACTGGAGTGAAACTGAAAGCTCTTCCTCATGGAAACATCAAAACTCACAGAACTCCAACAAAAGTGGATCAAAACATACAAAATCCGAAAATAGGAGAACTTAGATCTACAACAATAGAGGCTCCAAATCACAAAAACCCAAGAACTAATGTTGGTCTCCATGGCCTAATCTAGCAAATGGACCAAGAAAATATGGTTCTCATGAAGTGGCAAGATGCACTTGCCTAAGGATTGGGAAGTTGTGTGGAGGAAGAAGAAGAAGAAATTAATGATGGTTATGAAGAGAGAGAAGAGGTTGGTGGAGTTATAAAGAGGGTGTTGTGGTATTTTTTTTTTTTTTGAGGGTGGAGCTTAGGGCTATGGTGTTCCAACACAAAAACCAAACCAAACCGATTCCAAACCAATTAAAACCGGGCCAAGCCCAAAACCCAAATACGAGAAATACCGAAATTCCACAAGTCGAGAGAAAAATAAAATACATGCCAAAATCCAGACACGAGTATAAATACGAAAACAGAAAAATACGGGAAATGAGGGTGACAACTTTTGATTGCAGACTAGTAGTACTCAAACGTTGGAGACCGGAGTCGAATTTCGAAAAGGATAGGCTTACATCAGTTCCAATCTGGATTAGATTGCCTTGGCTCTCCCCACAACTTTGGAGCATGCCATCAATCATGAAGATAGCGAGTATGATTAGAAACCCATTGCGGACGGACATACCTACTGCACATAGACAACGGCTATCTTATGCCCGAATATTTGTGGAGATCTCGGTTACAGATGCTCTCCCGAGGAAAGTGAACATAGTTCTCCCAAATGGCAGCTGGATAGAACAAGAAGTAGACTACGAATGGGTTCCCCCATCCTGTACTAATTGCAAGTGCTTCGGGCATACAAGAGGACAATGCTCAATCCCGCTGGAGGAGGATATTATAGAAGGCACACAGAGCGTATTTCCGGGAGACGAGACTATGGAGAACACAGGAGGACATCATAGTGACCCACACATGGATCCTGTAGGAGAGGAACAAGAAGCACACCTTATGGGCCAAGTTAGAGAGCCTCATGAGTCAATCCATCAAGGGAGTCTTGATCAGCGCAAGGAGGGAAGCTCGACAGTTCCTCATGGCTCTATCCTGGGTAAAAGACATGGCCCCGAGTCCACTCAAGCTTCCCACGGGGATAACTCATTGGCGCTCGTGTTGGTAGGGGAGGAAAACAGGGAGTACATAATGCCTCATGGTCAGCAAGAACAAGCGCCTTCTGCACATATGGACCAGGATCGACCGCCTTCTGCGCAGGAGGACATGTCTCAGGGAGGAAATCAATCCTCGCGTAATAACCGTGCGCAAGCCCTGCCAGGTGGGCAAGATGAGAGGGGCTCATCGGAAGATTACAGGGGTTTGACAACGGAGAATCCAGCATGGCGGAGACGCATAGAGAGCCTATCCGAAGGTCCCTCACAGGGTACGGCAGCGAGTAAATCACACAAGAATAGCACTACTCCCCACAATCGTCCCACGGGGAGTAGCGAGGCTCAGAGGGACTCTTCTCGCCAATAACCCATGACGCTCCTTACTTGGAACGTCCGAGGGGCAAACTCAGTAGGGAGATGGAGGGAAATCCTCAATGTGGTTCGTAGTAACAAGTTTTCGTTTGTGTCCATATTAGAAAGTAAAATGAAGTCGAAGGACCGGATTAACGCTCGCACTCCGCTGCATTGGTTGAGTGTTCATAATCTGGACGTTTGTGGAGTGGCTCGCATATGGTGTATGTGGGATACTCGCGTATGGAATTGTCAGGTAAAATTTTCCTCCGAACAAATCCTAGTTTTGTTTTTAACTAACAAGGGTGGTTTGGAGTTGGTTATTGGGGTGGTGTATGGACATAATGATCGGAGGCACAGATTCCAACTCTGGAGAGACCTGGTTAGCATCTCGAATCAGGTAGCAGACTCATTCCCATTGGTAGTTTGTGGGGACTTCAATGCCATGATGAACTCAAATGAGAAAATGGGGGGACGTCACGTCCCGACTCCCATACTGGCGGATTTCCGGGACTGTCTCCTAAGATCTGGACTTCACTGTATTAGCCGTACGGGATCTATCTGGTCGTGGAGTAATAGCTCTACCACTAACAGAGTGGTTTGCCAACTGGACCGAGCGTTATGTAACAATAGATGGCTGGATATGTTCCCGAACGTCAAGGCGGAGGGCCTGCAAAGTGGTACGAGCGACCATACTCCGATTCTTCTTCGCCTCTCTTCGACGGATCCTCGAAAACGGGGCCCTTTCAGATATAATAACGTTTGGCCGATGAAAGGTGGGTACAAAGAGGCCGTGGAAGAGGCCTTCGCGTCTCCGGTCGAGGGCAATGACCAGTTCATACTGGTTCAGCGCCTGAAGCAGGTCAAAGCGGCTCTGAAGCGCTGGAACAAAAATCGTCCCCCTAGTAATATGCTACTACTGGAGGCGGAACTCAAAGATGTTCAGATCCGGGTCCAAAATGATCCTCTGAACTCGGTGTTCGCGGAAGAGGAAATCAGACTTCAGGAGAAGGTGAGGCTAGCCCGGTTCCGTGAAGAGATCCATCTCCAGCAACGAGCTAAATGTGAGTGGTTGAAGGAGGGTGATCGCTGCTCTAAATTTTTCCATGCTATGATTAAGGCCCGCCTTCATCGGAACTCGCCTCATGTGCTACTCAATAGCAATGGCCTTCTTGCATCTGATGACAGAACTATGGCTCAGGAGGTCATAGCGTTTTATCAAGATTTATACCACCAAGCGGACTATATGGAGGACTTCCCGGACATTGTATGTAAATGGATTGTGACGGAGGAGGGAAATAATATGCTGAGGAAGGACGTCTGCATGGAGGAAATTGAAGAAATAATCAAGAATGCCGACCCTAATAAATCTCCAGGGCCAGATGGCTTCAATGCGGCATTCTACAAGAATCATTGGGAGCTGTTGAAACATCAGGTGCTTACTGTGGTCCAGGACTTCTTCAGGACAGGCAGACTCCTGAAAGAAATCAATCATACATTCCTGACGCTTATACCCAAGAAGGAGGGGGCTACAGCTCTGGGAGATTTTAGGCCGATTGCATGTTGCAATATGATACATAAAATTATTACACATTTAATGTGTTCCAGAATACAGGAGATCATGAAAGGTCTGATATCCGAAAATCAAGCAGCTTTTATTAAAGGCCGGGCGATTGCGAAAAACTGTCTCCTTGCTCATGAGTTAGTCAGGGACTTCAACAAGGCTGGGGGAAGGAAGAGTTGTATCAAATTAGACATCAGAAAGGCGTATGACACGGTTAACAGGAGTTTTGTCTGTCACATGCTGAAGGCTATGGGTTTCGACCAATGATGGGTAGATAGAGTTAGAGAGTGTATCTTTACTCCCACTTTCTCTATCATTATGAAAGGTATTCCTTGCGGGTTCTTCGGGAGTAACAGAGGACTACGACAGGGTGACCCGCTTTCCCCGTACATTTTCACTATAGTTATGGAATATTTTACCTGTTTGATGGACTTTGCCACCTTGCAGCGACATATCACCCCCCTCTTCAGGTATGTGGACCCTGTGGTGACGCACCTGATCTACGCAGACGACTTACTCGTATTTGTCGAGCCTTCGGAGCAGACCATGATAGCCCTTCTAGAAGTCTTGGAAGAGTTCGCGCGCCATTCGGGACTGAGATTAAATTCTGATAAGAGCCACATTTACTTCAGCAAAGACTGTCCCAATAAAGAAGGGATAGCGGGGATTTTGCAAGTGGTGATTGGCCAACTCCCCGTTAAATATCTTGGCTTGCCTCTCTCGGTAAATTATACCCGAGATTCTGACTGTCAAGGATTGATTCAGCATATCCAAGCTAAACTCGAAGGATGGCAAGCTCAGTTGTTGTCCTTTGGAGGTAGAGTAGAACTCATCCGATAGGTTATTCATGCTATTGCAGGCTTCTGGCTTCAAGTGATTTTTCTTCCTGAGAAAACAATTCAGAAAATTGATCAAATGTGTGCCAATTTCATATGGAAAGGCGGCCTACACGGGATTTCTTGGGAGGAGTTGTGCACGCCTAAAGAGGAGGGCGGTATAGGGCTGCGATCCCTCAAGATACTTCGAGACGTGGCTCTCTTAAAAATGGCTTGGACGCTACTTGGAAGTCAGTCCCTCTGGGCGAGATGGACTAGAAATAGGTACTGTTGTACTAATAATTTTTGGATCCAGCAGGTTGACAATAACTTTTCTGTTACGTATAAGAACATTCTCCGCGCTAGGCCCATGTTAAAGGCGAGAATTGCTCGAGTAGTGCATGACGGAGCAACCACGAACCTGTGGTTTGATCCGTGGCTTCAACATAGCAGTTTCGTTGACAGGTGGGGATGGCCGGAGTTTGAAGTGCGCGGGAGAGATGAGCCCTTAGCTGTCATCATCCAAGGCGGGAACTGGAGATTGGAGAATAGGCGGTTCTGTCAGCGGGTAGCTGCTGCTATAGCTACCATGGAGATACACCCAGAAGAGGCGGCTGATAAATGGGTGTGGGAGGATTCGGTAGAGGGGGGTTTCATTACCAAACTATGTTATGAACAGATTCGGCCTCGCCGACCACAAGTGAGCTGGGCGGAGATCATTTGGTACAAGAAGGCAGCGGTGAAGATAAAGTTATGTGCGTACAAAATGATTAGGGATCGGTTATTCACGAAGGAGAGACTTAATAGGTTTGGAATACTTGCGAATGATGTTGCATGTGTTTTATGTAATGGGGGTATTGAGAATAGAGATCATCTATTTTTTCAATGCCCTACTTCTGAATTAGTATGGCAACACAGTCGGATTCAGCTTGGTATAGGCGGTGGTCAGGGTAGAGACACCCTGGATATTGTGGAGGAGATCAGAGGACTGAGAAGGCGTAGTCCAGACGCATACAATAGTGGCCGTCTTCGGCTACTGTCAGCAGTTTGGCATATATGGAGAGAACGGAACCGGCGTATATTTGAGGGGGTAGCCACTACTACTCGTGGGATTATTAATAACATTGAGTCAGATATTCGATGTTTGGAGGGCTGAGCCTTCATAATTTATAAATAGTCTTTGTATAGTTGGATTTCGCCCTATTTCTGCAATAAAATTACCCTTTCTTCAAAAAAATATATATATATATATATTTTTATATATATATTACGAAGAGGGAGGTGGACCACGTGTCATACACAGAGGGTATTGATATCCCTTTCGGTATCAAAGTTTTTTTCCAAGAAGACCGGCAAGACCAACGGCTTGCTCCGAGCAACCAGTACCACAACGTTCATAAATTTGTTGCACGGAAGGAGATCAAAGTCCTTCTCAATTAATTTCACATGGCTCTATTAGAGCATCACTAGTAGTTGGGACCTTTATTAGTAATTCGACAAACTGAAAAATTCGGGATGACAAAAATACGAGTATAAATCGGCTCAATATAAATAAAATATTTTTAAAAAATTGGTCAAAAATTCGAAAAATAAAAATATGGATGTTAGAAACTTACATCCTTAAATATGTTGTCAAATTTGGTTAATTAAACAGGTTCCCACCATATTTTTTTTGCCAGATTTTTCAATAATTTATACGGAACACATTTAAAACTTCACAAACGCTTAAAATTTACGTACTGATTTGAATCTATCAAAAGTACGCAAGTATTATATGTTTCTGAAAGATACAGAAAAAATCGCGTATAATACGAGTTTTATTCAGGTGATTGCTAACAAGGGTTAGAACTCAAAAATATAATTTGGGGCCCAAAATTTCAAAAAAGAGAGGGTAAGTGTAGAATGAGTTGAATTTGTATGAGAATAGTAGAAAATGATAAAGTAAGCTCCGATTAGGGGTGCAACTCGGACGGGCAAAATCCGAGCCCGATCAGGTAAACCCGTTAATGGGTTGGGTTAGGGTCTCTGATACTCGGGTTCGACTTGGTTCTGGGTGGGATGAGACCGAAATTGTAGAAATTGAAACTATAGATAAGACTTACTATTCTACAAAATGAGCTCCTACATTCTAAATCTAAAATCTAGAAAATGGGATGGAACTTACTAATGATGCTCTTACACTTACTACATTTAAAATATACTTTAGACTATTCTAATTAGGGTTAATTAGATTTTGGCTTGAACAAATATTTAAAAATTAGGGTTTCGATCGTGAAGATGTCAATCTAGAGTTAGAATTCTAAGATGGCGGTTGGTTGACCGTGTTGACTATCCAAAAAATATTAATAAATAAATTGAATTAGACACAAGAAGGACCATAATATATTTGGAACCCTAGATCTAAATAATCCTAAAATATTTATTAATATACTTTAATAGTTAATACGGTCAACCGTTATTTCAAATTCAAATCCTAATTTCTGAGTGTTTATGTGACTAGATATGAGTTTATAATTAATGTAGTATGTTACATTCCATAATCGAGGAATGAAACATGCTCAAGATATACTTTAGAACATTTATGTGACTATATATGACTTTAGAACATTTATACCAAACCATCGTCACAACATGCGAAGATGTTCTAAGAAGAACCTAATAAACAAAATGAGATGCTTTTGAACTTTATTTACGTATAGTTGTCAACTTATTTTCTTTGGGTTCCCAGAGGCTAGAGGCATGTTAAACTTTGTATATTTCAGAATTTTGTGCTGTATAATATTGTAATCATCTATCTGTACTATTATATCATAGAAGAAAATTTTCATAGTAAAACTTTCAATATTTCTAAAATATTTTTGATTTAGCATACAATATTTAATTAGCTTAAATAATATAATTAAGAGGTGTAATAATAATTTTATTAGATTTATCATTAATGTTCACCATCATCGTTAATATCCACTATCATAATAAATACTTTTTATCTCCCCTAATATAATGCGGTTTCCAATAGGACACAAATGAGTCGTTTAAGTCGTATGTATGTTCCTTCATTAATTAATAGTAAGCCGTATGCATGTTCTCAATTAATTAATGATAAAATATTATAAAAAATTGAAGGAAAAAAATATTAGCTACAATGTATGAAACTATGAATCTTATCTCCTCAAATAGTCAAGAAAAAAAAAACTAAAATCCTACTACCTACCTCAAGATATGACAAATGTTAAAATATATTCAATAATCAAATTCTATTTAAACTAAATATATGATATTCAATATTGAAAAAAAAGAAGATAGTATAATAAAAATTGATAAAATATTTTTTCAAATAATTATAAGTAATTTATTGTATAACGGGTAAAGTGCATTTAAATCCTCCTTAGATGTGACGAAAATACAATTAAAGACTCACAGTTTGAATCTAACCCTCATATTTTTGTTCAAATTGTCTCTTTTTCGTTAATAGGCGTTAAAATACGTCTAAAAAAACGATTTCACCACTCCACATTCAAAAGCAACTTATCGGACGGCCTATATCATTTCTAATTGCTTTTTGGATCCCTAAGGAAGAAAGGCCTAATAAACTAGGAGTCCACAAGCCCAAGAGTTTAACCATAGACCTCTCCATTGATCGTCAACGCCAGTGGCATATTTTTTTAATTTATGTGTCTTTTTTTTTCGGGTCGACAAATAAAGTAAAAAAAAATTATATTTTAAAGGAATCATTTTAGAGGAGTCAAATTATATTTTTTCGAAAAAGTTAAATTATTTATGATTGTTTACCCTGGAAATCAAACATCGTCCTTACTTGAAATTTGAACTAAACACTGCACCAATTTTTCTTTTTTCCTTTTTGCCATAATGTTTATTTGAAGAGAAAATATCTATTTTTTTTTTTTTAAATTAAAACAAATTTGGGGTCCATTCCCCTTCCCTTCCCACAGCATTACTACCGTTTCAAAATTGCGGCCAATTTCTATATTACAAAATCAACAGCAAAATTCCGAGTAGTTAATGGCAGCAGTAAGCGCGTGCAATCCGTTGAGTCTAGTCTTTGCCTATCTGACCTATCAATCAAAGAAATGTTCTAGTTCTGCTATACGAGCTTGACTGTGCTGGTATCTCTAAGGCTAAGGTCCACCATTCCAGCCACTTTCACACGAAGGAGCTTGTCACTTGGCAATCGCCAACTATACTGAGAACAAGTCGCCAAGTCAAATAACGAGTTCCACTTAGACCGCCAATCCACTTCGCGAGTTGGCTACTGGACAGACTGTAAAGTGGAAACTCGCCAAGTCAAATGGCGTTGATTGGAACTCGTCAAGTCAATTGACGAGTTGGGAACTCGTCAAGTCAATTGACGAGTTGGGATGGGCTCGGATTTGAGAACTCCCCAAGCTACTTGTCGAGTTGGCGTTGGGTTTGGACGCCAAGTGACTTTGGAAAGGATTTGGACGCCAAGTGACTTTGGAAATCGCTATATTTCTTAGTAATTATTACTATAGTTTAGGTTACTAAAATACTTTGTTGCATCATGGACACACGTCAGTGAATGTTTGGGAAACCTATGTTCAGAACAATTTTCTTTCTAATTGTAAGTAATTGTCTTTGGGCCAGAGAAGAAGTGTTGGCATGAAAACCATCCATTCTAACGGATTAGGGGTGCAACTTGGACAGGCTAAACCCGAACCCGATCGGGTAAACCCGTTAATGGGTTGGGTTAGGGTTGAGGATATTCGGATTCGAGCTTGGGCTCGGGTTAAAATATTTGAACCCGATCAAAAATCGGATTGGACTTGGGTTCATGTGTTGGGTAACCCGAAGAACCCGAAACCCGACATACATATAATTTATATATATATTATTTCATACTACTTAAATAAAAAGTTTAAACTATAATTTTTTTTCATCCGAACTCTTCAATTCTTTGTCCTAAATCTCATTTCAGTTTTATTTTGTAATGATTGAGGCTTGATTACTATTTGATTATACATTTAATATTACTCTTGTTTAAAATTATTTCAAATATTATATTAGAGTCCGATAAACCCGATGGACCCGATCCAACCCGAGCCCAACCCGATCCTCCGGACTTGGTCTTGGGCTTCATATGTTGAACCCGAAGTCGGGTCGGACTTGGACTTGGGCTAGGCTTATGATCTATCGGGTTGGGCTCGGGTTGACCTCAAACCCGACCCAACCCGCCCGAGTTGCACCCCTATAACGGATGCATCCCCATTTGAGTTGCCGAGTTCAAATCTCTTCCTAATTTTAAGCAATTGTCTTTGGGCCAGAGAAGTAGCATTGGCGTTAGGGGTGAGCATCGGCTCGGTTCGGTTCAAACCGAACCGAATATGTGAAAACCGAAATAACCTTAAACCGTATTTTTCAAAACCGAAAATCGAACCGTTTTTTATAAAAACCGAACAAAAATCGAGCCGAATTAATTCGGTTCGGTTTTCGGTCGGTTCGGTTTCATGGGCCAATGTGCATGGCCTTCAAGTTTTTAGCAAAATGGACCTATTTAAATAACAAAATTAAAAAAAATATATGACATTATTGTATTTATGAATTGTTATATTACATAGAGTGAAAGATATTAGTATATATAGATTAAGGGTAGATAGAGAGAGTGCTCAAAGAAGCACCGACATAGAATAGGAGAAGAGAGTGCGCTCAGTTAGGGGTTAATAAACATTAGTATATGTATATTGTGGGTAGTTTGATAAATTACTAAATCTAAATCGGTTTTCGGTTCGGTTCGGTTTTTCGGATGAAGAACCGAAAACCGAACCGTTATTTCAAATTTTTAAATTTTCAAACCGTAAACCGAACCAATAATCGAAAAACCGAACCGTTTGTTATATTTCGGTTCGGTTCGGTTCGGTTTTCGGTTTTCAACCGTTATATGCTCACCCCTAATTGGCGTGGAAACCATTCCAACGGATGTATCGCCATTTGAATTGCCGAGTTCAATTCTCTTGCAATTTATCCTAAATTTCTGTTGGAGCTTTTCCTTTGCATGTAGAGAGCTTGCTCCTCTCAACATGTCTAGTAACTTTAGTCCCACATTGAAAAAATATCATGAGGTATCTCAATATATATACTTGCTATGTGTTGTTGAGATATGCACATGGGGTGGTGACCCTAAGAAGAGAACCATATGAGTGATTTTACTAGGAGTTAAGGATAAAACTCCATGGTAAAGCATTTGCTTTTTGCTCTTGGAATTTATCTCACTGGAGCTAAGCCCCGTAGGAGCTTCGTGACTCGAACTCATGGGCTCATGAGGCGTAATGTGGCATTTTGTTTACGCACTTAGCACATCAGCATCGTCGCTAGGCACAGAGTGCGCTTAATTTGCGCTCGTTGCGCGAGCCTCTTGTAATGTCCCGCTCCTCACGAGTCATTTGGGTTGGCTTGTTGGATGCAATTAGAATGTTGAACTATGACTTGGGTTGGAGATCAGGAGAATTGAGAATGATGCAGTCTCTCTTAGCTGGCTAGACGGAATGGATTTAGGAACGTGGCTCGCTGGTGGAGCTACACTTAGTGGGAATGTGTGCAATCGAAGCAGGAAGTCCCTTTATGCAAGTGAGTGAAACTGTCCTTCCTCCTCCTTACTCCTTCATGCCTAATAAAATAGAGTAATGTGATGCTATGAATTGTGTCACGACGCAGTGTCGGCGGTAGAACGCTGTTCTAGGTGACTATCACAAACTAAATACAATATGATATACTCTCCGAACGGAGATCAAATCACATAAGGTACAACTCAATCACAAATCTAGAGATGGAAATGATATGATAGATATGAAATCACTAAAGAGAAATACAATCAGAAGGAAATAAGTCTATGTGTACAAACGACACATCACAAACATTCAGAAATAATACAACTTTAAAGTCAATACAAATAACATAATGAAAATAAGATAAAGTCTAACTAATCTAGTCTAAGCAGTAGGGATGACGTCCTCAGCTAGAGCTAGATCCTCATGTGGGTCCAACTCACAGGTGTCGTCTAGATGGGCTCCATAAAGGTAGGGCAGAAGTCATCATTATCATCTGTAATATTTTCAACAGGTCCAGTCAGGACAGGAGCGAGCACAATACATCTCATGCAGTTCATATCATGGCATAAAATATAAAGCATACAAAAGAGTAAGATACATGAACTGTAAGAAGATGTACATAAAAATGAGAGATATTTATAAACTGGAAATATATACATGATAAGTAAGAACTGTAAGTGACTAGTGATTTAGAGCACAATATGGTTATGTAAACAGGTTAGGTTATACAATAAAATGGGACTCCATTATACGTGAGGGCACAATGGACATATACAATATTTTATACAATAGGGGATTTGATCACATAACCATTTCCTACTCACCCTCCCCAATCAATACATAAGGATCCAATCAAGTTGCGTTACCTATACAATAGTTTTTCCATGAAACTCATGTGATCATGAGAGTACAAGATGCACAATGAGTATACATGAATATGAGTGTACAATAAATGTAATATATTCATGAAACGTACATCATAATATGTATTTGATGAACACAAAGGAGGATAACATCGTAAAAGAAGATCCATATAGTACCAATCCGTGATAACAATCGTGACAGCATCAAGTAAAGTAATCTAGAGCAAGAATATATGTCCTGACAAGTCTGAAATGATCAGAGAATGTACTCGCCTGCGATCTGAATGTCTGTGAGAATATAAAGTCCGAAGCGATGTATCTGAGTCCTATTTAGAGCAACACAAGTCATGATGTATCCAAGGAGTCATAAATGAAGTATACTATGCATTCTACATGATTCTAAGTCAATCTAGGTCAAAGTCAACTTCCGGTCTATCACGCCCCAGATCCAGAATATCGGAGAGCGGGGGAATGACTTAGCCAGCTACGTATTACGGGTAGATGAATACCGTATAATATGATCAATGCTGTCTATAAGACAATGGAGTGCATATTACATACAACTCTCACTAGGGTCATTCAACCTCTATTGTCCTAATCATTCAATGAAAAGCAGTAAGTAGAGAACATGTAGGAATGAGCAGTACGACGTCCCAAACGCTCAGTCAAAATATTCTTGAGATCTGGCTTTACAAAATATAGCCAGATTATATAACAAGGTATACACAATCGTTATCAGCTGCAGTCTGACTTAGTTACAATTATGTAAAAGTAAGTGTAAGACAGTCCGACTAACATGTCGGTGCCAAGTGGCAAAAGTAAAGTAAGTAGAAAAATGAGCAGGGAAGCAAGGAACCCACTCGTGTCCTCCTGCGATCATCCCTCTAGTATTGACCATCTTGGGGGTGGAAGTAAGTTGAGTCCTCAGGAGCTGGCTCTAAATCTGGCCATGCAAAACCAGAGAGGTTAGACCTCAAATAGCAAGTACCACAAATGAAGCACGACATAAAAAATTAGAACCAGTGATAAGAGTTAAGAATATGATAAATAAGTCTCTACTTGCTACTGGAATTCACACAACATCATGATACTTCAAACCAACTTCCCAACCAAACAAGGACAGAAGTTGACCCGTCATTGTAACGCCCGTCCCAAAATACATAGGACCAAGTACGTAGACATGCCAGCTGTATACATACGAAATACATGGACCTCGTATGTATACATAAGCTCTAAATATAGTAATCCAAGACAACTAAATCTCATCCACAAAGATAAATAATGATATAAAGTAACTTTGAGGTGTCATGTACACAATAGTTGGGCGGAGACAAAGTCCACTACCAACCAAATTAAATAGGGAAAAATATACAAGGGAAGAATTTAGCAAGCGAGAGCAAGTGACGAGTCCAAGAACAATCATCACGGAGGAAGGAATGGCCTTAGCTAGAGCACCTGCAAGAATCACGAAAAACACACACCTGGAGAGATCACCAGGTCCTCAGAGGGACGTAACAAGACACATAATATCATGCCAATAAACTGAATAAAGCTCACAAAAATATGCATGAGTAAAGGTTCCTAACCATTCTATGTGAATTTCAATTTAGAGGACAACGTTCTACGCAGGGGCTGTCTGAAGCATGTAATAAAGAGTGGCCAACAAGTAGCGCTCATCCGAGACACTATCGGTCGGGTAACACGTAGCGCTCATCCGAGACACTATCTCCCAAATGTGTGTAAAATAAAAGTAGCCCCTACGCTAGTAGCTGTCCCCTCCCCCCAATGATACTATACGTGTGTCGTAACCATGACACACAAACACGTGTCGTTTCCACCACACTGTTTTAATATAGATAACTGTCAAGTCTTCTAATCATGCATCTATTGACAGTTATTCCTACGAATGCGCACGGGGGATCAGCCCACACGTAAGTGACCTCTATATGATACTCACAACTCTAACACACAACTCGTGTATAATTGTGACAAGTCACTGAGACACACTAAATTTGACGGTAGTCCCTTAACTCTAAGCCAATTTTATAAAATATAGTAATTTGTATCTACATATAATTTAGAAAGAAACAACTTGAAAATAAACACAACATGCATGGTATTGAGCATGAAATTTAAACAGTAAAGACAAGGTGTCTTGACTGGTGTGTCGTCTGGTGTGGTACAATGGTCCAACAAGTCCGAGTAGTCCATTAGCCATGACCGATGGGCAGAGGTCTGAAGTTGCGAGGAAATAGATATTCAGTTATTATCAAGATTGGTCATCAACGAGAATTCGTGGAAAAGTGCTTGTTATACTTAGAAAATATCTATAATACTTTGAAAACTATATTTCATTAGTCCAATATATTTTAGATAAATACATACTTGAAAAATGAGTTTTTAATTTGGAAACTACCATTTTATTAGTTAAAATAATTTTTGAGAAATAATTTATTTTAGTAACAGAAAAAAATGGTTTTGGAAAATAAAGTTTTGGGGTAGAAAATATCCTTGAGATTAGCTAAAAATTAATATAATAATATTTTTTTGTCAATTCCCACAGTATTACATATATTAGTGACAAAAATGCTATTTACATTATTATCAATAAAATACTACTCCCACATAGTAAGTATAGTAAAATTTCTTTATTAAATAAAAGTTATAATAACAATAATAATAATAATAATAATAATAATAATAATAATAATAATAATAATGAAAATATCAGATATAATAATGTTAATAACAATAATAATAATAATAATAATAATAATAATACTAATGATAATAATAATATTACTCACTATTATGGTAACAATAATAATAATAATAATAATAATAATAATAATAATAATAATAATAATAATAATAATAATAATAATAATAATATATAATAGTAAATTAACAAAGAATAAGACTTTAGATTGAAACGTTTTTGTTCTGTGCTCATAAAATCTTTAGTGAGAGAGAGAGAAGAGTTAGGAAAGGATCAGGAATGGGGGTTTTCCTCACCGAGGCGGTCGGTGTCTCGCCGGCGAGGCCGTGTCTCCGTCCAGCGAGGGGAGGCCGAGATTCACGAGGTGGCGGTAGCTCGAAGGACGCGCCGGAGAGATGCGGCGCTCGACGATGGGGTGTGGAGAGTGGCGGAGAAGGGGGTTTCCCGACGGAAGGAGGCGGCGGCGGTCTCAGCGAAGAGGCGGCGGCTGATAGGCGGAGGTGGCGCAGATCGGAGGGTCGTCGGCGCCGGAGTTTGGCGGTCGCAGAGGAGAGAAGAGGCGGAGGGTTGTGTAGATCGGGGCCGCGCGCCCCGGGCGGAGGCGCTGGATTTTGGGCGACGGCGGCAGATGTGGGCAGCTGCGGTCGGCTCTGGCCGCCGGCGCTGGTGTTGGCGCCGCGGAGAAGACGGAGGTCGGCGCTGGGTCTTCACGGAGGTGGTGAGTCCCAACGGTGGCGACGGGCGGCCGTACTGCATGAAACGGGGGCGGTCGACCATGGATGGATGGGGAAGCGGCGGATCGGAGGTGGTTCCTAGATCCGGCCGGCAGAGGCGGGGTTCGGCATGCTGGTGGTGGCGCGCTCTCACTCCGCGACGGAGGATGCCGTGATGCGGCGGCGCTCAGGTTAGGGTTCCCCATTCTTCTTTCTTTTGTTGTGAATGGGATGGTGTTGACGGTGTCTTGGGATTTTCCGGCGATGGTGCCGATGATGGTATTGGAAGTGAAGGAAGGGGTCACAATGGTGGTAATCAGTCTGGTGGCAGCGGTGGTGGCGGTGTCCTGGTTTGGGCGATGGTTGGGGGTGTCGGGATGATGTTGTCAGTGGTGATGGTGGAGACGGGGATGGAAATGGTGAGGGTGCTGGTCGTGGGTCGACGGGGGACGGAATAGAGTGTTGACGGTGGTTGAGGTAGTGTTGTAACGGATATGTGTCCTGCGAGACACGGTACGGTCGGTGTCCAGGGTTGTCGGACACGGAGAAGATAATTGTATATGTACTAGAATTACTTATAGTGGATGTAGGGAGGCACAGACACGATGCACAAATTTTATGGAAAAATTTGGTTGTGGAGAGAATTATGGAGGAGTACCTGCCTATTTATAGGATGTGGGAATTTCCATTATGATAAGGATTGGGATTGTTTAAATCCCTCAGATAAATTAAATCAATAATCAAATCCAAATTTAAATTAGATTCTAATTTAAAACTAGGTAATCTAATTAAATATAAATTCTATCCTTAAACTATTTAAATTAAATCCATAAAATCAAATCGAGATTTAAAATGGCCACAATAAAGTTCAAGTATATTTTCCAAAAATACCAATAATAATAATTTCAAAAATAATAATTATTTAAATAATAAATCATAAATTACCTTTTATAATTAACAAAAATATGTTAATAACAAATTTCAAATTTCACAATATATCTAGAATACATTTTATATAAAACAAAATTTTCTAAACCACCACTTATTTTTAAACAACGAACAAAATAACTCTTTTATACAAAATGAAAATATTTACATTATTAAGTTTTGAAATCTAAAAATTTCTTTTATATAATTAAAATCTCTAATAAAATGTTTTACAAAAATATGTATCTCGCACATATTCGCACTCAACGAGACATGTAAAAATACGAATTCGTACAGGACGTGTAATACGACTATGCGACGTACAAATACCAAGTAAAGATTTTAAATACTAAATTTATATAAAAAAATTAAAAGCAGAAAATTAGGGGGTTTACAGTCATGTCATGATATTCTGCTCATCTCAATAGTTAACAGAGTAGCTACAGTACACAAACAAATCAATTTAAACGGCAATACAACTACTACGGCTTGCTAACTGTAAGTTCTAACTTGTCCTGGAAATATGCAATAAGGGATTCATCAGTTCTTATAATGTACAAGCAAGGCTAGTCTACCCAATAATCAATTGCGCCAATCATGAATTAGACGTGTCCCAGCGGGATGTCCGTCATCAATATGCAGAAAAATATAAAAAGATACCACTCCCTGCCCGTGTGGCAGGTTTGTAGATCTGTGGGAACCAGCCGGCATGTCGGGGCACTAATTTTCTCGAGATGGCTGCCATGTAAGAACTCGGGAATCCATTCTCTCCATAAAATAGTTATTTTATTTAACTTAATAGTCCCTATGTTAATTGAAATCTCATGCCGTGGATCATGGTCATTCTGAATGAGTACTTTTGTACAGAGTACGATATGCATAACTCTACAACGATGCCCATGCGGTTAGGTTGTAGATCTTATATAACGTAATGCAACAATCAAACCGAGCCACGAAATAATTATACCTTGACTGTAAGGTACACATGCTGCTTTGTAGAAATAAGTTGAAGTCTGCACGTGTCCATATGCCAATGTTCGGGATCGGCTAGTCGATTGTAATGGTTCATGGTTAATATATGAACGTGTCTCATTCAATTTAATAAGACGACTAGCCAATCTTTTAGTTCCAACTAGGAACGCAGGATCAATCATTTAGTCAAGGTAACAATCAATGTCAATTTGTGACAAGGTATGAAAGTCAAACTAGTACTTAGTATGGTCGAGTCTATAACTCTCCAGGTTAAGTACCAGTGATACGGATGCCCACAAGCCAATCAAGACACGGGGCACACAATAATATGTATTGAAATACTAACATGCATCAAGTAGCGCAATCCAGCAAAATGCACGAGATAAGACGAAATGCTTGAATTCGGCGAATCACGCGGGATAAGACAGATGACACAAATTTAGCGAAACGTGTGGACTGAAATGACTGTTATGCGCACACAGGTGGAGAATGCACTTATTCACTGTGGGCGTATAGCAGTCCCTCAAGGAGCATAGCAGTTCCCCTGGGAGCATGACAGTCCCTTTGGGAGCATAACAATTCCTTTGGACGCATAGAATGCCTTTGGGCGCATAGCATGCCTTTGGGCGTATAGCATAACCACTCAATTATGTGGGCGTATAGCATAACCACTCCATTATGTGGGCGCATTGCATAACCACTCAATTATGTGGGCACATAGCATAACCACTTAATTATGTGGGCGCATAGCATAACCACTCCATTATGTGGACGCATAGCATAACCACTCAATTATGTGGGTGAATAGCATGCTAAAGTTACTGTGGGCGCATAAGATGCCATGCGCCCACACACTATTCTTCTTCTCCTACCCGAGAAGAAAACCATGGAACCTATGAACTTCTAAAGTCCATAAATCACTCAAAATAATTCGAAATTCGGTTTTTCAAAGGTCTAACTTGAGTAAAATCAAATTCTCTACAACATAGAACAATCAAAACTTGAAAATAATGAAGTTTGAGAGATTAAAACCCAAGAAAACAAATATTTGCCTAAACTTAGATCTACAAACAACCATTCATGGAAATCAAAAACTTCAAGACTTAAACTTGTATAGAAAGAGGAGAGGAACAACATAGACTAAAAATAAATAGGGATGCATGAAATCCCTCATGGTATGCAAGATGTAATTGCCTCTCCAAATTGCGTTAGGGTTTTGGTGGAGGAAAAGAAATTGGAGTTGTGAGGAGAGAGAAAAGTAAAGGGTATAAATATCAAGTCAAGTTTGATCTCCACCATCCATTCCTTCCCCACAAAATCTAGGCCATCCACCCCTTATCATGATGAACCAAGCCAAACTAAGTTGGTTCAACATGAACCAAAATAAACCAAAAGTTAAGGAAAAGCAGAAAATAAAATACATAAAATAATTAACCTGTAATTAAAGGAATTAAATACAGAATAAATGCATGATAAATACTAAATAAATACAGTCAAGTAGTATACATATTAAAAATATGTATCCCGGAAACAGGGAGTGACACGGTCAACTCTGGTCAACAATCTAGTCAAAATAGGTCAACTCTAGTCAAACTAGTCAATTAATCTAGGGTTTAGTCAAACTCAAGTCTACAAGTCATATTAGGCCTATCTAGTCAATTTCTAGGTCAAGGTATAGGTTACCTCACTATTCAACATATACCGTAGGATACCAAGGTATACATAGCCTAGTCTAACTAGCCTATAGGTAAACACCATTCATAATACATACCATAACATACATATATCATAAATACATGTCTACCTACATATATGAATATATTTACATATACATTATATCATATATGTGTGCAAATATATATATATATATATATATATATATATATATATATATATATATATATTTATATATATATATATATATATATATATATATATATATATAGGGGGAAAAGGGTATATATTTACATGTTTGTGTATGTGTGTTTAGTGTACATGTAGAGGGTTAATAGGGTTAAACATGTTAGTGCTAGGGTGCAAAGGGTTAGATGTGTGTGATACAAATCAAGGTGTATACATGTAATGTGTTAAGGGGTTATGTGGGTTAACAAGGGTTAATAGAGTGTAGTGTACATGTATAGGGTTAATATAGTATTCAGTTTAACATCTAACAGTTAACATGTATTATACAACTCAGTTTACATATGAAATCAATTTTCAGTTTTCTTGTTAACATACAATGAAAAACTCAAACTCATTCTCAGTTTAATTCTCAGTTTACCATATTACATACAATCTCAGTAAACCTATACTCGAATTCAATTCCAACGCAGTTATCTATGTTAGTTCTAAACTCAATTTTGCATTCAGTGCTCAGATTTACCTATTCAAAATCAGTTTCAAAACCAAGTTCCAAAATCAGTGAAGTATCAGTGAACAGTTCGAAAAATGACAAATCGAATTCAAATTCCAAATCAGTGAGCAATTACATATATACCATCTTAAAACCAAATCCAAATTTATAAACCTACATCACAGTGAACATTCAATTTATCAACCAAAACAAAATCAAAATCAAAACAAACCCAGTTTTAAACTCGAATTCAGATTCAATCTTATGGATCATAACATGTACTCAGTCTATTCCATTTCGAAAGCCAAGCTAACTGTTAACATATATATACAATTTCAGTTACCACATATTCATATAAGAATTGAAATCAACCAACATATATAAACCCTAAAATCAGTTTCAAACTAAAAACCCAATTACGGTTAGAAAGTATCAGTAATTAGAGTTCGAAACCCAAAATCATATGAAACCAAATCGAAAGCTCAAATCAGGCATAGAGAAGTGTTCTCCATATGTGTACGTGTCATGGGGGTTGTACGTGTCCAAACAAATGGACACGAAGGTGTCCAAAATAGAGAATACAAAGTATCAGTTTTTTGCGTAGCCTAGGCCTCGTGCAGCCGTGTCAAGGAGAAAATGACACGACACAGAGCACTAGGTGCCACGTGCTCGTATACACGTGTAGCTGGGGTGTTGGCCTATGTGGTCGACACCTCACCACGTGTCCATGATGTGTCCTCATGTGACACGAAGTGCGTGTCAGTAGGCGATTTTGCGACTGCACAGTGCAGTGCAAAAAGTGTGCGTGCGTGAGAACGTTGTAGAACCCTAGAGGGGGGGGGGGGGGGGTGAATAGGGAATTAAAAAATAAACTATAACAAATGATGCAATAAAGAGTAAGGAGTAGAAAGATCAAACGCAAACGCAAGGATGTATCCTGGTATCCTCTTTTGAGGCAATCCAGTCCCGGAACTCTCTCCGGCTTTAATCCACTATTATGCAAATAGTACACACGAGTTTGGATCCGAAGAACTCGCCAACTTCAACACGAGTTTGGATCCGAAGAACTCGCCAACTTCTACACACGAGTTTTCTTACGAAGGCTCGCCAACTTCAAAGAAAAGGAAAGGATGCTTTGATCTTCTAAACACTTGAAGATCGAAAGTAAAAGCTCTTGAGACACTCTAGCACTTTGGGTTGGATGACAATTGAAGATTAGGTAGAGTAGTAATGGTGAAGCTCTTTTGGTTGTTGAGAAAAATTAAAGCTTGGAAGAGATAGCCTTTAAGAGGAGAGACAAAGCCTCTTTTATACAAATCCAACATCATAAAGGCAATACAGCCGTCGAGCGGATTATCCGCCGGATTTCCGCGGAAATCCGTCGGATTATCCGTTCAACAGTAACGGTCACAAAAAGAGCCGTTGGATGCATTAAATGCATCTGTCAGATGCCGTTGGATTTGAATTTCAAGTTGCAAAAAGGTCAGGCGGATTATCCGTCGGATTTCAGCGGAAGTCCGGCGGATGATCCGAACTGTGGTCTCACAAACTTGCTGTGAGGGGTCCGGATGATCCGCCGGATTTCCGCGGATTTCCGTCGGATTATCCGAACTTCTCCTCACATACTTGCTGTGAGGGTTTCGGATGATCCGTCGGATTTCCACGGATTTCCGTCGGATTATCCGAACTTCTCCTCACATACTTGCTGTGAGGGTTTCGGATGATCCGTCGGATTTCCGCGGATTTCCGTCGGATTATCCGAACTTCTCCTCACAAACTTGCTGTGAGGGGTTCGGATAATCCGGCGGATTTATCCGGAAATCCGTCGGATTTTCCGTCTCCTCTGAATGACTTCTTCACCATTTCTATCTTTGTAAATGTCATCTTAGCAAAGTACGTACATGGATTCCTAGTAGAATACAAACTCTAAGGGAGCAGGAAGCACCATCTTCTATGTAGACTTTAAGCAGGCTTCATAGTCTTTGGCAAAACTGATGAAGGAGATATCCAGAGCTCCATGGTCTTTGATTAACTTCATTGAAAGGAGAGTCATTCTTTTGTTTCCTGAGAGAAAAACAAACTAACGATGTACAAGGGTTATTGTGAACAATAATCAAAATCGATGTGCCAACAAACTCCTCCATTTTGATAATTGACAAATAATAAGAATGTAAATGGCTCCCCCGTAATAAAAGAATCTCCCCCTCAATAACTCAATATGATTTCTCCCCCTTTGTCAGTTAATCAAAGATGGAGAGAAGAACAGAATAAAATATGTAATAGAACAGAGAAACATACGAAAACTTTATTTCATAAGAGAAGAACCAGGGGTACAACTGAGGCTTTAAAAGCCCAAACTAGCACATAACTAAAAGACAGATTTCCAAAAGCCCCGTAGGACCACACAAAACACAAAGTAAAAGTCCCCGAAGGACCACACAAGACAACACTAAAAAGCAAGGTATCATCAACTGTCAGGTGCCTGAGACGGGCCGGCCTCCTGATCCTCATCATCCCTGGTAGCAGAGGTGAAGGCGCCATAAGGATCGACGCCATCCGGGTACATGAAGCCATACACGTTCGGATCAGTGAAGCGAGACCCCGGAAAGTCTGGATGAGGAGTATTAGGGTTGAGAAAGGGAGTGTGTTCCTCAAACATACGTTGTATGTAGTAAGCCTGGTCCATGAAGCCATGGTGGATAAGAGTGCCAAGTCCCCTAGTGTTGGCCTGAAGACGCTCATGGGTAGAGAGAGAGAGATCGGCAAACTTGCGATCAATGTAGCGGCGCACGTCAGGAGTGAGGATAGTCGCCGGAGGAGATGTAGGGCCGCCAGCAACAGCAGCAGGAGCAGGAGTAGGGGCAACAGCAGGAGCCGCACGACCACGTCCCTTGGATTTTGCAAGAGGGGTGGGACGAGGATCGCCAACCGGACAATGAGTCAAGTCGATACCATTTACTTCAAGGATCATGGTGATGTACATACCGAAGAGTAGGGAACGATGAGGGGATTCCCTAATAAGCATCATGGTATAGATGATGGACTTGGATTGTGAAAAGGGTTGGCGTGCCACCAGATAATACATGCAAATAAGCTCCTCAGCCGTCAGGCTGTCCATATTCCCAGATTTCGGGGTGAGCGTATGGCACAGGATACGATGCATGTCATGGAAGAAGGGACTCAGATCCTTGTCCTCCGGTCGTTGAATGAGGGATCTGCCACAGATGTTAAAAAGGAACTCTTCATAACTCATGTCGGGAGAGAAGGAGATATGGTCGATGGTGCCGGGAAGGGAGCGATGGACCTTGCGTTCATCGAGACCAAGGATGGTGGCCAAGGAGGCGGCTGTGACAGTGATCTTTACGCCACCAACCTTCGTCTCGAACTCCGGACCTTCCTTGGCGGGAACGAGATTGCAGTAGAACATGCGGATAGCATGTGGATAGAAGTCGACCTGACGCTCAAGGAGGGCGTCGATGCGGGAGAAGCGGAAGTAGTCGTGGTGGTCCTTGAAGTTGAGCCAGGAAATAGGTTTCCCGGAGCAAACAGGAGCTTTGTGGTAGAACGAAAACCATTCCCGGGAGTGGGAAGCAGATTTGAAGATGAGAGGGTTGTGGCCTTGCGTGGGAGGAGGCACAAACATAGCAAGGGTAGGAGGCTGAGTGGAGGAGGAGCTCCCGTCATGGCGTTGTCGTTTGGTGTGAGAAGCCATTGAGGAAGAGAGAGTGAGTTAGAGATGTTTGGAGAAGAATGGAGGAAAGGAAGGTAAGGGGATGAAGTTTATAATAGGTGGAGAGGTGTAAATGAAGGGGTGTAAAGGTTGGGAACGGATAGAGAGGAATGGGATCGGATAAAGAGGAAGGGAGGTGAAGAGAAAGCAGCCGACGCTTCGTTTACTGCGCCTGTACCACGCAACCGGAAAATCCGACGGATTTATACGGAAATCCGGCGGAAAATCCGGATGAAGATAAGAACGAATTCAATGCGGGTAGGTGAACGGTCATGTCTAATTAATACCATAGCCGTTCGCGGCCGGGTTTGGCGGAGAACAATAAATGCGGAAAATCCGCCGGATTTTCGCTGAAATCCGTCGGATTTTCCGAACTCGCTCAAGAAAAGCTGCTGGAAATGAACGGAAAATCCGGCGGATTTGATCGGAAATCCTCCGGAAAATCCGAGAAGGTCAGAACAGTTTCAAATAGAAAAATCGAGGAGTCCGATCTCTCGACAAATAAAAGTGAAACGATCTTCAGAGAGAGGTTTGGTAAAAATATCAGCAAGTTGATGAGTGGTGTCAATGAATTTAAGACAAATGTCACCCTTCAGTTGATGATCCCGTAGAAAGTGATGTCTTATCTCAATGTGTTTAGTGCGAGAGTGGCAAATAGGATTCTTCGTGAGATTAATGAAGCTAGTATTATCACATTTAATAGGAATGCAATGAGAAGAAATACCATAATCTACTAGTGTTTGTGTCATCCAAAGAATTTGTGCACAACAACACCCTGCCGCTATGTACTCAGCTTCAGTGGTTGAAAGAGCGACAGAGTTTTGCTTCTTACTAAACCACGATACCAAGGACTTCCCGAGGAATTGACATGTGCCACTAGTGCTTTTTCGGTCAAGCTTGCATCCGGCAAAATCCGCATCCGAAAAGCCGTGAAGCTCAAAGGATGAGAATTTCGGATACCAAAGACCCATATTAATGGTGCCTTTGAGATAACGAAAAATGCGCTTAACGGCAGTCAAATGTGATTCCTTTGGATTAGCTTGATATCGTGCACACAAGCAAACACTAAACATGATATCCGGACGGCTAGCAGTTAAATAAAGTAAGCTACCGATCATACCTCTATACTTACGAATGTCGACCGATGTGCCATCTTCATCATTGTCAAGCTTGGTCGTTGTAGCCATAGGGGTCCTCATTGATTTGGATGATTCAAGGTCGAAACGCTTGAGGAGATCCCTTATATATTTTGCTTGATTGATGAAGGTTCCTTTAGGTCCTTGTTTGATTTGGAGCCCCAAAAAGAAGGAGAGTTCACCCATCATACTCATTTCAAACTCTTCCTGCATAACTTTGGCAAATTCTACACAAAGTGTGTTGTTAGTAGAACCAAAAATGATATCATCAACATAAATTTGAACCAATAAGAGAGTCCCATCATGGGATTTAATAAAAAGTGTGGTGTCAACTTTTCCCTTTGAAAAATTGTGAGAAACAAGAAAAGAGCTAAGACGCTCATACCAAGCACGTGGAGCTTGTTTGAGGCCATAAAGGGCTTTATGGAGTTTGAAAACGTGGTTAGGAAATTGAAAATCTTCAAAACCGGGAGGTTGTTTAACATAAACTTCCTCCTTAATAATACCATTAAGAAAAGCACTCTTAACATCCATTTGAAATAGCTTAAAGTCATTAAAGCAAGCAAAGGCACAAAGCATACGAATGGATTCAAGACGTGCAACCGGAGCATAGGTTTCGTCGTAGTCAATGCCTTCCTCTTGGTTATAGCCTTGAGCAACCAGTCGGGCTTTGTTACGAGTCACTAACCCATCTTCATTTAGCTTGTTGCGAAACACCCATTTAGTTCCAATAATGGGATGATTGCTAGGTTTTGGAACAAGTTCCCAAACCTTGCTTCGCTCAAATTGATTAAGCTCCTCTTGCATAGCTATCATCCAAAATTCGTCAAGAAAAGCATCATTAACATTTTTAGGCTCTATTTGAGAGATAAAAGCCACATTGGCACAAAGATCACGAGTGGCGTATCTTGTGCTAACACTTGAGGAAGGATCCCCAATGATGAGCTCCTTAGGGTGATTGGTGACAAATCTCCATTCTCTTGGGAGATCCTTTGGAGGAGGCTCGAGAGGAGGAGACTCTTTTGATGGGGTCACAACTTCATTGTGAGATGAAGAAGGACGATCCTCAATAGAGGAGTTCTCCAATCCAAACAAGATGTCATCAATATCCTCGGAGGAGGAGAATGTAGAAGAGTTGAGTTCATTAAAAGAGACATTGATTGACTCTTCGACAACAAGACTTCTTTTATTAAAAACACGAAAACCTTTGCTATGAGTAGAGTATCCAAGGAATATTCCTTCATAGGCTTTTTCTTCAAACTTGCCTAGGTTATCCTTGGTATTCAAAATAAAACAATTACAACCAAAAACGTTGAAATATTCAATAGAAGGAATTTTGTTAAACCAAAGCTCATAAGGGGTCTTCTTAGTAATAGGTCTAATTAAGACCCTATTAATAACATGACATGCCGTATTAACGGCTTCCGCCCAAAAATATTGAGGGAGCTTATATTGGTTTAACATGACCCGGGCCATATCGCCAAGGGTTCTATTCTTTCTCTCCACAACACCATTTTGTTGAGGAGTACGGGGACAAGCAAAGTCATGTCCAAAACCATTCTTTTCACAAAATCTTTTGAAATCAACATTATCAAATTCACCTCCATGATCACTCCTAATTTTGTTAATAGAAAAACCTTTCTCATTTTGAACACGTTTACAAAAAGCAACAAATTCACGAAAAGTATCACTTTTGCAAGCAAGAAAAATAACCCAAGTAAATCTTGAAAAATCATCAACTAAAACAAAGGCATAGAGTTTGCCACCAAGGCTAGCTACTCTACTAGGCCCGAAAAGATCCATATGAATAAGTTGAAGGGGTCTTGTGGTACTCACAGAGTTGATGGATTTGAAGGATGACTTGGTCAACTTACTTTTCTCGCATTCTTCACAAACCATATCCTTCTTGAAGGGGATACTAGGAAGTCCTCGTACAAGCTTCTTGGAGGCGAGGCGAGAGATAGTATCCATGTTGGCGTGTCCAAGCCTCATGTGCCAAAGCCAACTCTCATCGTTCTTTGCGACTAGGCACCTGTCATTGTTAGTACCTTCAACAAGATAAAGAACATAAATATTGTTTTCTCTAATGCCTTCATACACAATAGTTCCATTGGAGCTCTCGATAATGTAGCATTTGAGTTTAACAAACTTGATATCATAGCCATTATCGGTAAGATGGCTAATACTAAGGAGGTTATGCTTGAGATTTGTAACAAGACATACATTATTAATACAAGGATAAGGAGGAGAACCGATATTACCATTTCCAATAATATAACCTTTTAGATTGTTACCGAAGGAGACGTGTCCTTCCTTCTTCATCGATAGCGTTGTAAAAAGTGAAGCATCACCGGTCATGTGCCGTGAACAACCGCTATCGAGAATCCACTTGCTTCTAGCATGAGAAGGATTCGTCACCTACAACATAAGTTGAAGATGAACAATTTGGTACCCATGATCTTGTGGTTCCTTGAGTGTTAGTCTTAGGAACCCATTTAAGAACTCTCATGTCAACTTGTTTTCTTGTATAACAAAAATTAGACGTATGACCAATCAAACCACAATAGTTGTACAATAAAGAGGATCTAGAAGAAGAAGTGTGAGTGTTGTGCATATGTGAGTTTCTAGTGTGAGATGTTCTACCATGAGTGTTATGATGATAGTAAAAAGCATGATGAGGAGTTTTCTTTTTAACAAAAGGTCCTTTTCTAGTGTTAGAAGAGGAGTTGTGTGTAGTGTTCATGTAATGGTTATGCCTAGCATTGTGATGAGTGTGAGGGTGTCTTGGAGCATGCATGTGAGTGGTATTCTTATTACCTAAATTCTTACTTCGTGTAAGAAGATCATTAAACTTAATAGAGGTGGAATATTCTCTTCTATTAGCATCTTGACATTTGCGCATGGCAAATTCATAGGAGCTTCTCATGGATTGAATCTCATCATCCTTTTTCTTGATGGTGTCAAAAGATTCTTGAAATTTGAGTCGCAAAGACTCCATTTCATCCGTGTCGGAAATAGGAGATTTTCCCTTCACATCAATGATGATGTTTGAGAGCCTCTCTACTTCAAGTTGAAGAGCCTCAACCTCCTTGAGAGATTTCTTGTATTTATTCCGAACACCTTTGTGTTTTTCATGTAATTCAAGAATGGCTTTCTCCAAATCATCATAGGTAAGAGTGTTTAAAGAAAAATCATCAAGTACCTCATCGGTTGCCATGAGACAGACGTTGGCATTGTGTTTGCACTCCTTGTCGTTGTCGGAGTCGCTAGCGTCGCTTTCACACCAAATGCTAGTGTTGGCGAACTTTCTAGAGGATGAGCTTTCCTTGCTAGGTTTCTCGTACTTGCTTGAGTCTTTTCGTATCATCGGACAATCCCTCTTGATGTGTCCGGGTCTTCTGTATTGATAGCACGCCGGGTCTTCTTCATTGTCCCGTCTAGAGCGGTTGGCCTTGTTGAACTTTAAGAACTTCCGGAAGTGCTTAGCTGTGAGAGCTATTTCTTCATCGTCATCCGACTCATTATCGTCGGAGCTATCCTTGGAGTAGGACCTTGAAGCTTTGAGAGCGAGAGTCTTCTCTTTTTCTTTGGTCTTCTCCTTCTCCTTCTCTTGAATGGAGGATTCCTCTTGATCCTTCATGTCGAGCTCGTGAGTCATTAGCTTACCCATGAGGGTCTCTAGGTTCATGACGGTTAGATCGTTCCCCTCAATGATTGCGGTAGCTTTAGGACTCCAAGCTTTCGTCAATCCTCTAAGAATTTTCCTTATCTTTTCATGAGCGGGATATTCCTTTCCAAGAGAAGAGAGAGGGTTAATAATGTCACCAAATCGAGTAAACATGCTAGCAATAGATTCATCATGCTTCATTTTAAAAGACTCATATTCTTGCGTGAGTCTACTAATCTTGGATTCCTTCACTTGTGAAGTTCCCTCGTGTGTGACTTCAAGTAACTTCCAAATCTCATTGGAAGTCTTGCAAGTAGAGATCCGATTGAATTCACTACTGTCAAGGGCACAGTAAAGAGCATTCATTGCCTTGGCATCTCGACAAGCAAGCTTCTTAATGTTTTCGGCAAGTGTTTCCCGAAGGGTGTCAGAAGCAATATCCTCAATAGCTCTGGAAGGAGTAGGAAGGCCATTTATCACGCAATCCCATAAATCAAAATCTATGGACTTGAGATAAATGCCCATCCTAATCTTCCAGTAGTTATAGTTGGTACCATCAAATAGGGGAGGCCTATTTGTGGAGTGTCCCTCATTGTGAAACGTGTTGATGCTAGGGTTAGAGGCCATGGATCACTCAAGGGTGTAAATCCAAATCAAGAGAACGAAGCTCTGATACCAATTGTAGAACCCTAGAGGGGGGGGGGGGTGAATAGGGAATTAAAAAATAAACTATAACAAATGATGCAATAAAGAGTAAGGAGTAGAAAGATCAAACGCAAACGCAAGGATGTATCCTGGTATCCTCTTTTGAGGCAATCCAGTCCCGGAACTCTCTCCGGCTTTAATCCACTATTATGCAAATAGTACACACGAGTTTGGATCCGAAGAACTCGCCAACTTCAACACGAGTTTGGATCCGAAGAACTCGCCAACTTCTACACACGAGTTTTCTTACGAAGGCTCGCCAACTTCAAAGAAAAGGAAAGGATGCTTTGATCTTCTAAACACTTGAAGATCGAAAGTAAAAGCTCTTGAGACACTCTAGCACTTTGGGTTGGATGACAATTGAAGATTAGGTAGAGTAGTAATGGTGAAGCTCTTTTGGTTGTTGAGAAAAATTAAAGCTTGGAAGAGATAGCCTTTAAGAGGAGAGACAAAGCCTCTTTTATACAAATCCAACATCATAAAGGCAATACAGCCGTCGAGCGGATTATCCGCCGGATTTCCGTGGAAATCCGTCGGATTATCCGTTCAACAGTAACGGTCACAAAAAGAGCCGTTGGATGCATTAAATGCATCTGTCAGATGCCGTTGGATTTGAATTTCAAGTTGCAAAAAGGTCAGGCGGATTATCCGTCGGATTTCAGCGGAAGTCCGGCGGATGATCCGAACTGTGGTCTCACAAACTTGCTGTGAGGGGTCCGAATGATCCGCCGGATTTTCGCGGATTTCCGTCGGATTATCCGAACTTCTTCTCACATACTTGCTGTGAGGGTTTCGGATGATCCGTCGGATTTCTGCGGATTTCCGTCGGATTATCCGAACTTCTCCTCACATACTTGCTGTGAGGGTTTCGGATGATCCGTCGGATTTCCGCGGATTTCCGTCGGATTATCCGAACTTCTCCTCACAAACTTGCTGTGAGGGGTTCGGATAATCCGGCGGATTTATCCGGAAATCCGTCGGATTTTCCGTCTCCTCTGAATGACTTCTTCACCATTTCTATCTTTGTAAATGTCATCTTAGCAAAGTACGTACATGGATTCCTAGTAGAATACAAACTCTAAGGGAGCAGGAAGCGCCATCTTCTATGTAGACTTTAAGCAGGCTTCATAGTCTTTGGCAAAGCTGATGAAGGAGATATCCAGAGCTCCATGGTCTTTGATTAACTTCATTGAAAGGAGAGTTATTCTTTTGTTTCCTGAGAGAAAAACAAACTAACGACGTACAAGGGTTATTGTGAACAATAATCAAAATCGATGTGCCAACAAACGTGTCCGATACGACACGTGGCCAAGTGTGGCTTGGGGGTGACCTGTCAGTCACTTCTTCGACCTACTGGCCAAGTGTCAGGCCACCACGTGGCGTGTCGTGTCCAAAAATTGTGTCGGGTAGCATGACAGTGAACCGTGGTCTCGTGCACAGGTTCGTGTCCAGATTTGGACACGAAAAGGACACACAAATGTACTCAATCAGTGGGGTTCGAAAACACAAATCAAGTGCTTCCCAAATATGAAATTAGTTTTCAAAATGGAGAACAAAAAGTTCATATATGCATTTCATCAAACACTTGCACACACATTCTGATATGTGTCCGATACGCGTATCAAAAGGACACCAATTCCTACCAAACTTGGTGTACAGGGGTATGGTACCTAGATGTATGCATCTATGAAGAAAAATTAGGGTTTTAATAGGTTTAAAGGGGTTTACCTATTGAGAGTTGGAATCTCAATATAAAGAGCCTAGAATTGATGTCTTCCTCAATTTGCTATAGTCCCAATGCCTTCAAACCTTGCTAGCTAGCCTCCAATGGTCTTTTCTACTGTAGAAGAGGGTGATGCAATTGATTTAGATCAATTTAGGGTTGATTTGAGCAAGGGGTGAAATTTGGGGAAGAACAAAAATTAGGTTTAATATTGGAATGAAAAGAGGCAAGATCCTAACAAGTGTTGATATATATAGGGGGGACTGCTTGGCTGGCCATGGAGTGCTATGCTAGGGTTTAGGGTAGATATTTATGCTATGAGGGCTTCTATAAGTTCAATTCAAGACTTTCTAGGTAAAGGCCCATGTAATTTAGGTTTCAAGCTAAATATCTTAAGTAAATACTAGCTAAAGTTAATATCTCGATATTACTAATCTTGACACTTAGTGAGAAGGTTCTAATGGAATATCTAGTCTCAAGATCATATCTAGGTTAGGTCATTTCTAGGTTAAGGCTTACCAATAGAGATTAGCACAAAATTAATTAATCGAAATTCATTTTCATTAAAAGTCAAAAATGACCAAAATACCCTTAGGCTATAATGTGGTAATTTGTAATTCTAATCACATGACTAGGCTCCCATGGTCATGGTTAGTCTCTTGGCTTAGCAATTCTAGGGTTGCACTAATTAACCATCAAAATCATATTTCAACATTTTAAATAGTATTAAATTAATTAAAATTCATCAAAAATAATTAACATGATTAAATCCTAATATTGAATAATCAAAATTATAAAAGTTCAAAATTATCCTTATTTTAGAAAAGTGGGTGTTACAAATTGTCCCTAAATGTCTCATGTTTTAGTTGCTGGATAATAGAGATGCTTATGTTGCCTAGAATTGAAATGAACAACACATGAATATTGAACTGCTGAATGAATCACACTTGAACTGCTAATGTGACTTGATGTCTGAGCATGAATTGATAATGCTGTAACCACCACTTTTCTAAAATGAGGGTAATTTTGAACTTTTGTAAATTGATTATTTAATAATAGGTTTAAATCATGTTATTAATTTATTGGTGATTTTGATTATTTTAATTTAATTTAATTAGTGTTTTGTGATTTTGTTCTTTGGCTAGTGTAACCTTAGAGCTGCTTAGCCTAGAGACTAACCATGACCAAGGAGGCCTAACCCATGTGATTAGATTAGCTAATTACCAATTTTTAGACTAAGGATATTTTGGTCATTTTGTGACTTTTGAATTATTTAGGATTTTGATTAATTGGTAAATTTTATATTATTTTAATAATATTTAAATTGATGTATTATAATTTTGGTTATTTTTTATATTTTAATATTTTGGGAATTTTTATATTTTAATATTGTATTTTCGGGTTTAGTTTGATCGGGTTTGAGTTTTGGCTCATTTCGACTTGTGTTAGTGACCCGGGTAGCTTAGACTCTAGTTGGGACCCAGAGTTTAGCTAGACATGGCCCATAAATTCCACTAATTAGTATAGTGCATTTAGACTAATCCCACATGACATAATTGGTCCATTTGGTTATTTAAAGTTGACCCTTTTAGTCCCAAACTTCCACATAAGACAAAATTGACTCAAAGGGGCCTTGGAGGTCATTTTGGACATTTGCCAAATGCCTCCAAACCCCATAAATCTGGATAGTAGCAAGAGACCCCCTCTCCACTTCATTTTCTTCACATCTTGTTCTTCTTCTTCTTCTCCTTTGAGAGTTCCTTCCCAAACCAAGCCAAAACCCTTTGATTTCAAGCCCAAAGTAAGTCAAATCTCTTCCATTTCTCTAGATCTCTCTCTAATCTTGGTGCAAACCCTTGTTTATCTCTTATTCGTGATTTTTATCTAGGTAGAACCTAGCATGGAGGGGTTGGAAGCTTAGATTTGGCTCTTGACCCCAAAAGACCCAATTTTGGGGCTTTTTATTGGGATTCTAACTCCCAAAAGGTAAACCCTAACTCTAACTCTTGTAATTGCTCCTAATTAATGTTATTTTCATATTAGAGGATACCTGAGACGTAGGACAATCCATTAGAATAGGTTTGGAACCCATTGGACTCAATTCGGGACTTTTGGGCTAGGTTTAGTGACAATTTTGGGAAAAATCCTAAATTGAGATGTTTGGGTGTTACTCCTAGCCTAATTAGACCTAATTAGGTTAGTTTGGGTGAGATGAGGCTAGGTACGTGTCCACATTTGGATACGTGGGGTCGTTTTGCAAGAAATCACAAAAATAGGCTTTTTCGGGATTTTCGGGTTCCAACACACGGGTAACTTTTTGCACCGACACTAGAATTGATACGTTAGTACTTAGAATAGGTTCTAATCATTATTTAGAACTCATGGGTAGAGTTTGGGTCGAATCCGGATAGGTTTGGTGTCCGTATCACGCGGTATCTCAAATCGGACACCCCAGAGTAGCCAGAATGGCCATTTGGCCATTCGGGCCTCGTTTCCCGTTTCCGCTCGCGTGCGTGAGTTAGATTTCTTGTGTGGGGCACGTGTCCAGGTCCTAGAGGGTAGAATTGCAAGATTTGGGTATTCGGATAAAGTTTTGGGTCGTTTAGGAATATGTGTGTGTGTGTGTGTCCATATATAAATATATGTGTATGTATCCATGTGTGCGTGTGTCTTTATGTATTAATATGTGTGTGTGAGAATCTTTATATATAATTGTGTTTTTGTGTCTATATCTATGTATCTAGATATATTTTCATGTGTGTGTATCCATATGTATATATATATGTGTGTGTGTGCATATGTATATATGTGTGTGTGTGTGTGTGTATGTGTGTGTGTGTGTGTGTGTGTGTGCGCATATGTATATATATATATATATATATATATATATATATATATATATATATATATATATATATATATATATATGTGAGTGTGGGTGTGTATATATATAAGTTTGTGTGTGTGTGTGTGGAGGATATAGAGATTTTAGATAGAGAGAGTGATATAGAGTGGTTGATAGAGAGTGTAGAGTGATTAGAGAGTTGTAGAGAGTGAGATAGATGGAGAAAAGAGGGGGAGGGAACTGCTGTGAACAGCAATAGTGTAGAGCAGTAGTAGCAGCAGCTACTAGCTGCCATAGAAGGGGGGACACCCACAATTCAGCCACCCAAAACCCCCATTGAACAGCCCTTTGTCAGCCCCCATATTTCAGCCACAAACCTGTCCAATGACAGCCCATTCAGTCCCCTTTTCCAGCCACCAGTGACAGTCCCATTCCAGCCTATTTTAGTCCCCCATTCAGCCACATATTCACCTACAAATCAGCCCACAAATCAGCCATGTACAGCCCCTAAACTTAACCCCATTGACAGCCTATACAACCACAAATCAGTCCACTAAATAGTCCCCAAATTAACAGCTATAGGCAGTCCCAAACCACTCCTAAACCAGTCCAAAACAGTCCCCACATGGACAGCCCATATATGACCCCCATTGGCAGCCATGAACACCCCATAGGACAGCCCATAGGCACCATATTTCAGCCCCATATCATCCCTTGGTTCACTCATTCATTCACATGTTTCATCTACCCATTTCTTCATTCATTCTCCTACTCATCCATTCATTAATCCTATCATCATATTTCCATTCATTCACACATCCCACCATTCATTTCCCCCACTCTTCCCTTCATTCTTTCATTCATTATACATTCATTTTCCATTCAATACATATACCCTTCACCCCATGTATCATTCATCCCATCATTCATTCATCCATTAATCTATCCACTCAAATGCATTGAACCCTATATTGCCCACATGCATGCCCCACAAATTGATCCACTAGAAGCCTATATAAACCCTTAGTTAGTGCCTAGTTGAGTGGTGTCTAGTGTGGGTTGAGTGTCTAGTTAGAGGGGTTAGTTAGTGTTGGTGTTAGCTTGATGTTTGTGTTAGTGTAGTAGTGAGTTGGTTAAGTTAGTGTCCTAACTAGGTTGATATTCTAGTGGACTAGTAGAGAGGACTAACCTAGACACCAGAAGAGTGTGGGAGAGTGAACTAGGAAGGTTGGTAGAGAGTAGGGTGTGGTATCTCAAGATACCATAGCGTATCATGACGATACCCTAAGGTAATGTTGGGATGACCAACATGGAAGATAAGATGGACTAGATGTCCTAGAACCCTAGATTTCTTGGTTGGTAAACCCTAGATAGGATAGTATCTAGCTACCCTAAGAAGCCTAGGCTAGTATCCTGAGATCTAGAGGGGTTTCCTTTGTAATGGACAAGGTATTGGTATTTACCTTGTGAAGGATAAATGTAGGTAATAGGGTATTGTTAAGATATTGAGTTTGACTTCTAAGATGGGCTTAGAAATAGATTGTCTTGGTAGATAATGACTAGATAAGGGTAGTTTAGACTAGTCTTGACCCCGTTGACCAAGAGTTGACTTTTTGACCTAAAGTCAACTTCAAGTCAACACTTGACTTAGAATTGACCGAAACCAAACCAGAGTTGACCAGTTGACTGAAAATCAACTGTTAGTCAACATTTGACTTGTTTGACCTAGGGTTGACCCAGGGTTGACTCAGTGTTAACCAGAGTTGACCAGAGTTGACTTTTTGACCAAAAGTCAACTGTAAGTCAACCTTTGACCCAAATTGACCTAGTTTGACTTGGATTGACTTCCTGTGACCTTGTTTGACCTTGGTTGACCTAGTGTGACCTAGTTTAGCTTGGTGTGACTTAGTTTGACCTAGTTTTGACTTAGACTTGTATATCATGACTCGATTAGCTTTCCTTTTATTATTAAACCATGTTTTGACTTGTAGTATCTCATCTTTAGGTCTGTGATTACTCTGAGCGTCTGTTCACCTTATCAGCTCAGGACTACAGACGAGTACATTTTCTGATAATATTCTGATTTATGATATCGTCTTTGTTTCTAGTATTTAGTGTAGATATCCTTGTTCTCTTGACACATTGTTCACACGGATTGGTATTTGTCTGGATCCCGTCATAAGATGTTATTCCTCTTAAATATGGTATGTCTTGTGTAAGTCTTCCTAGTTCCATGTGCATTGTATAGACAGGATTCCTGCGAAGGCTAGCTACCTTCTCAGAGAATCACGTGTCATGACGTGTCATGACTGGATCCACTATATTAGTCAGGGATGGGGGTGTTAGCGTAGATATGTGATCAATACCCCACAGTATTATATTATATCATCATTGTATAGTATTAATCATACACCCACGTATGATTAGCCAGGCCAAACATTGTATCAAGTTCTAAGCCGATCACATGTTGAAACTAATACTAAACTCACATAGATATAGTTCCAGATTTTTGTACATGATATATACTGTTTTCTTGTTCTTACATTCAGTTACAGTCTTGACATGCCTTACCATGATTCATGTATATATTATTTTACCTCGCATATTCTCTCTATTTACTGCTACATTTTTAATATCGTCTAACTAGAACTGTTATTTGAGATTTATGGTCGTTTCATCCTGACTGGATATGTTGACAAAATTTTATAGATTATGGCGATGAGGATTATCCTACCTACTACGGTCCTCATGACGTAGTCAGCCTAGACTTAGAGACCCTAGTTCAGCAAGGGTTAGCTCCAGCCGATGGGGCTTTAGAGTAGCTTAGCTGGTTTAGTTTAGTACTTGACTTTGTCTCCAGATTATATTTTGGCTTGTTATTATGTTAGTATTTGTATTAGAGATTGTTGACTCTAGACTTGTATTATTTTTGTGTTGGATCTTCTGGATGATATTTCATATCTTGTTGTCTTTATCTTTCGGTATCATCTATATTTCTTAGATCTTGTGATTGAGTATATTATATTGTCATTGCTTGTCCTCCATTCCGAGTTGACCATTCTCGACAGATTTTGATATTATAATTGTTGTTAGATAGTAGACCTAGACAGCATTCTACATCGTTTCTACGGCGTAGGCTGGGATGCTGTCACGCACTCATGCCCTTACTTCGGGTGCGGGTCGTGACACATTTTTAGTGGTGGCCCATGCAGGTCAGAGTCACAACTAGTACGATTTCGTAGTGGTGCTCGACTTAGAGTGCTGCTACGAGCCTGCTGTTAGGATATATGATTAGGCAGTATAGAGAGTTACTCAATCACAGTTAGGAATACTTGAGAAGATTCCTGGGATGACCCTTGAGAATCTCATTATAAACTATCTCAAAATTCAATTTCGGCAGTTTCTGTCTACTTCCTTGTTCATCGTTGAATTTGATTCTTGGTATTCATTATTGACTTAATTTTCTACCAAGATAACATTATGGGCTAGGTTACCTCAGTCATGGAATCTAGAGTCTTCTACAGCCTTATTAGCTGGTTTGGCGATGAGATAGAGTCTGATTTTGGATGTATTTCTCGGGTATGGGAATTTAAAGTTTTCGCAGCCAAGCTAGCGGCAATACGAAAATTTTAAATACCATGATTCTAGAGGTATGTACATTAGTTGCAGACTCTATGGATTATCACAGCCATACATACTAGTGTGACGAGGATTCTGGTAACATGGTTCTGGATAGACGGGTATGATTATCAGATTGCAGAATAGATACCATATAGATGGTGTCCTAGTATAATGGAGTAAAATATCAGTATGGATATTACTTGAGTATTATGGATTAGATAGAGGGAGCTAGGCCACCTGTAGCGCAGCACCGTGCCTCGCACCATCAGAGGGATATACCCCAGAGGGGCAAGGCTTTAGCGCTGACAGTCGAGTAGAATGACGCTACGGGTGACGGATTAGCAGGTCTTTCTTTCATGTTCTTCTTTCCATCTTGTTGTGTGATTCCATTAGTACCTGTCAAGATGTTTTGTGCTGTGATAGATAGTATAGTAACCCTGATCACGACCATGATATCACGACCAGTAGGACCACAATTTGTATGTTTTAGATATAGTTTTCTTGACGTTGATTGTTGGGGGTTTAACCTAGAAAGGGTATAGCCATCTTAATTTCGAGGACGAAATTTTTCTAAGGAGGATAGATTTGTAACCACCACTTTTCTAAAATGAGGGTAATTTTGAACTTTTATAAATTGATTATTTAAAAATAGGTTTAAATTATGTTATTAATTTATTGGTGATTTTGATTATTTTAATTTAATTTAATTAGTGTTTTGTGATTTTGTTCTTTGGCTAGTGTAACCTTAGAGCTGCTTAGCCTAGAGACTAACCATGACCATGGAGGCCTAACCCATGTGATTAGATTAGCTAATTACCACTTTTTAGACTAAGGATATTTTGGTCATTTTATGACTTTTGAATTATTTAGAATTTTGATTAATTGGTAAATTTTATATTATTTTAATAATATTTAAATTGATGTATTATAATTTTGGTTATTTTTTCATATTTTAATATTTTGGGAATTTTTATATTTTAATATTGTATTTTCGGGTTTAGTTTGATCGGGTTTGAGTTTTGGCTCATTTCGACTTGTGTTAGCGACCCGGGTAGCTTAGACTCTAGTTAGGACCCAGAGTTTAGCTAGACATGGCCCATAAATTCCACTAATTAGTATAGTGCATTTAGACTAATCCCACATGACATAATTGGTCCATTTGGTTATTTAAACTTGACCCTTTTAGCCCCAAACTTTCACATAAGACAAAATTGACTCAAAGGGGCCTTGGAGGTCATTTTGGACATTTGCCAAATGCCTCCAAACCCCATAAATCTGGACAGCAGCAAGAGATCCCCTCTCCACTTCATTTTCTTCACATCTTGTTCTTCTTCTTCTCCTTTGAGAGTTCCTTCCCAAACCAAGCTAAAACCCTTTGATTTCAAGCCCAAAGTAAGTCAAATCTCTTCCATTTCTCTAGATCTCTCTCTAATCTTGGTGCTAACCCTTGTTTATCTTTGATTTGTGATTTATATCTAGGTAGAACCTAGCATGGAGGGGTTGGAAGCTTAGATTTGGCTCTTGACCCAAAAAGAACCAATTTTGGGACTTTTCCTTGGGATTCCAACTCCCAAGAGGTAAACCCTAACTCTAACTCTTGTAATTACTCCTAATTAATGTTATTTGCATATTAGAGGATATCCGAGACGTAGGACAACCCATTAGAAGAGGTTTGGAACCTATTGGACTTAATTCGAGACTTTCGGGCTAGGTTTAGTGCCAATTTTGGGAAAAACCCTAAATTGACATGTTTGGGTGTTACCCCTAGCCTAATTAGACCTAATTAGGTTATTTTGGGTGAGATGAGGCTAGGTACGTGTCCACATTTGGATACGTGGGGTCGTTTTGCGAGAAATTACAAAAATAGGCTTTTTCGGGGTTTTTGGGTTCCAACACACGGGTGACTTTTTGCACCGACACTAGAATTGACAAGTTAGTACTTAGAATAGGTTCTAATCATTATTTAGAACTCATGGGTAGAGTTTGGGTCGAATTCGGATAGGTTTGGTGTCCGTATCACGCGGTATCGCGAATCGGACACCCCGGAGTCGCCAGAATGGCCATTTGGCCATTCGGGCCTCGTTTCTCGTTTCCGCTCGCGTGCGCGAGTTAGATTTCTTGTGTGGGGCACGTGTCTAGGCCCTAGAGGGTAGAATTGCAAGATTTGGGTATTCGGATAAGGTTTTGGGTCGTTAAGGAATATGTGTGTGTGTGTGTGTGTCCATATATAAATATATATGTGTATGTATCCATGTGTGTGTGTGTGTCTTTATATATTAATATGTGTGTGTGAGTCTCTTTATATAAATAATTGTGTTTTTGTGTCTATATCTATGTATCTAGATATATTTTCATGTGTGTGTATCCATATGTATATATATATGTGTGTGTGTGTGTGTGTGCATATGTATATATATATATATATATATATATATATATATATATATATATATATTTTTATATATATATATATATATGTGTGTGTGTGTGTGTGTGTGTGTGTGTGTGTGTGTGTGTGTGTGTGCATAATATATATATATATATATATATATATATATATATATATATATATATATATATATATATATATATATATATATATATATATATATATATATATATATATATATATATATATATATATGAGAGTGGGTGTGTATATATATAAGTTTGTGTGTGTGTGTGGAGGATATAGAGATTTTAGATAGAGAGAGTGATATAGAGTGGTTGATAGAGAGTGTAGAGTGATTAGAGAGTTGTAGAGAGTGAGATAGGTAGAGAAAAGAGGGGGAGGGAACTGCTGTGAACAGCAGCAGTGTCGAGCAGTAGTAGCAGCAGCTACTAGCTGCCATAGAGGGGGGGGGGGGACACCCACAATTCAGCCACCCAAAACCCCCATTGAACAGCCCTTTGTCAGCCCCATATTTCAGCCACAAACCTGTCCAATGACAGCCCATTCAGTCCCCTTTTCCAGCCACCAATGACAGCCCCATTCCAGCCTATTTTAGTCCCCCATTCAGCCACATATTCACCTACTAATCAGCCCACAAATCAGCCATGTACAACCCCTAAACTTAACCCCATTGACAGCCTATACAACCACAAATCAGTCCACTAAATAGTCCCCAAATTGACAGCTATAGGCAGTCCCAAACCACTCCCAAACCAGTCCAAAACAGTCCCCACATGGACAGCCCATATATGACCCCCATTGGCAGCCATGAACACCCCATAGGACAGCCCATAGGCACCATATTTCAGCCCCATATCATCCCTTAGTTCACTCATTCATTCACATGTTTCATCCACCCATTTCTTCATTCTTTCTCCTACTCATCCATTCATTAATCCTATCATCATATTTCCATTCATTCACACATCCCACCATTCATTTCCTCCACTCTTCCCTTCATTCTTTCATTCATTATACATTCATTTTCCATTCAATACATATACCCTTCACCCCATGTATCATTCATCCCATCATTCATTCATCCATTAATCTATCCACTCAAATGCATTGAACCCTATGTTGCCCACATGCATGCCCCACAAATTGATCCACTAGAAGCCTATATAAACCCTTAGTTAGTGCCGAGTTGAGTGGTGTCTAGTGTGGGTTGAGTGTCTAGTTAGAGGGCTTAGTTAGTGTTGGTGTTAGCATGATGTTTGTGTTAGTGTAGTAGTGAGTTGGTTAAGTTAGTGTCCTAACTAGGTTGATATTCTAGTGGACTAGTAGAGAGGACTAACCTAGACACCAGGAGAGTGTAGGAGAGTGAACTAGGAAGGTTGGTAGAGAGTAGGGTGTGGTACCTCAAGATACCATAGCGTATCATGACGATACCCTAAGGTAATGTTGGGATGACCAACATGGAAGATAAGATGGACTAGATGTCCTAGAACCCTAGATTTCTTGGTTGGTAAACCCTAGATAGAATAGTATCTAGCTATCCTAAGAAGCCTAGGCTAGTATCATGAGATCTAGAGGGGTTTCCTTTGTAATGGGCAAGGTATTGGTATTTACCTTGTGAAGGGTAAATGTAGGTAATAGGGTATTGTTAAGATATTGAGTTTGACTTCTAAGATGGGCTTAGAAATAGGTTGTCTTGGTAGGTAATGACTAGATATGGGTAGTTTAGACTAGTCTTGACCCCCGTTGACCAAGAGTTGACTTTTTGACCGAAAGTCAACTTCAAGTCAACACTTAACTTAGAATTGACCGAAACCAAACCAGAGTTGACCAGTTGACTGAAAATCAACTGTTAGTCAACATTTGACTTGTTTGACCTAGGGTTGACCCAGGGTTGACTCAGTGTTGACCAGAGTTGACCAGAGTTGACTTTTTGACCAAAAGTCAACTGTAAGTCATCCTTTGACCCAGATTGACCTAGTTTGACTTGGATTTACTTCTTGTGACCCTGTTTGACCTTGGTTGACCTAGTGTGACCTAGTGTGACCTAGTTTAGCTTGGTGTGACTTAGTTTGACCTAGTTTTGACTTAGACTTGCATATCATGACTCGATTAGCTTTTCTTTCATTATTAAACCATGTTTTGACTTGTAGTATCTCATCTTTAGGTATGTGATTACTCTGAGCGTCTGTTCACCTTATCAGCTCAGGACTACAGGCGAGTACATTCTCTGATAATATTCTGTTTTATGATATCGTCTTTATTTCTAGTATTTAGTGTAGATATCCTTGTTCTCTTGACACATTGTTCACACGGATTGGTATTTGTCTGGATCCCGTCATAAGATGTTATTCCTCTTATATATGGTATGCCTTGTGTAAGTCTTCCTAGTTCCTTGTGCATTGTATAGACAGGATTCCTGCGAAGGCTAGCTACCTTCTCAGAGAATTACGTGTCATGACGTGTCATGACTGGATCCATTATATTAGTTAGTGATGGGGGTGTTAGCGTAGATATGTGATCAATACCCCATAATATTATATTGTATCATATTTGTATAGTGTTAATCATACACTCACGTATGATTAGCCAGGCCAAACATTGTATCAAGTTCTAAGCCGATCACATGTTGAAACTAATACTAAACTCACATAGATATAGTTCCAGATTTTTGTACATGATATATATACTGTTTTCTTGTTCTTACATTCAGTTACAGTCTTGACATGCCTTACCATGATTCATGTACACATTATTTACCTCGTATATTCTCTCTATTTACTGCTATATTTTCAATATCGTCTAACTAGAACTGTTATTTGAGATTTGTGCTCGTTCCATCCTGACTGGATATGTTGACAAAATTTTACAGATTATGGCGATGAGGATTGTCCTACCTACTATGGTCCTCATGACATAGTCGACCTAGACTTGGAGACCCTAGTTCAGCAAGGGTTAGCTCCAACCGATGGGGCTTTAGAGTAGCTTAGCTGGTTTAGTTTAGTACTGGACTTTGTCTCCAGATTACATTTTGGCTTGTTATTATTTTAGTATTTGTATTAAAGATTGTTGAATCTAGACTTGTATTATTTTTGTGTTGGATTTTCTGGATGATATTTCATATCTTGTTTTCTTTATCTTTCGGTATCATCTATATTTCTTAGATCTTGTGATTGAGTATATTATATTGTCATTGATTGTCCTCCATTCGGAGTTGACCGTTCTCGACAGATTTTGATATTATAATTGTTGTTAGATAGTATACCTAGACAGCATTCTACGTCATTTCTACGGTGTAGGCTGGGACGCTGTCACGCACTCATGCCCTTACTTCGGGTGCGGGTCGTGACAAATGTCCCTTATGTTTAATACTGTTAAACAAATGAAACACTTGAGAAATGAGATGTTGTGCGAATGTTACATAAGAAGCGAATTGGCTATGTTATCGATCAAATAAACCGAAATGAAACACTTGAATAATGTACACTCTGTATAACTGTTACAAAGATCTGAATTTTTATATGTTTCTTATAAGCAAGCAAAGAATGAATAAATGTGTGAGCACCCTGAATTTCGGGCTGATTTTTTTTAATTTTTCTGATTGATTTAGTTTTAATAAATAATTTATTCTGTTATTTATCTTTAAGTGTACTTTTCCGTGCCTTTGATATTTGGAGTGTCAGGGATGTTCATCTCTGGAAACCTTCTTCACGAGTTTTGTAGTGGACATGATTACCTTCATGATGGTATATAATATCCCATCCAAACTTGTTCCCTTGTACTCTTTTTACTTCGTATAGCTTCGGGTCAATTTAGACCATTTGATCACTAATTAATTTTTCCACTCTTTTTCTTGATTATTATTAGCACGTTGCCGTGACTTTTAATTTAGGAGCACAAGACCAGTCATTTTCTTGAAACCAACTTATCATGCATGATCTACTCGAGACACACTTCACCCATGACCTTCGTGTCCCACTCAGACACACCATCTTGTACTTCGTTTGCTTCGCACAACTTTTGGGTCAATTTAGGCCAATTAATTATCTACCGTAATTTGTGACCCGACTTCCAATTTAATTTGGGACCCGACATCGATCCAACCTAGCCGACCCCAAATATGGACATGGCCCACATGAAGCCTACTACCCGTATGACACTTGTGTCCCATTTATTGGAATCTCCACCTGCTACTTATTTATCCATGATTATAAACACCTATTTAATTTCAATTATTGCGCCATGTCCGATTTTGATCCGACCCAGCTCGACCGAACCCAGTCCAAGCTTCATGTTTCTCTCTCTCGTGACGCCCTCACTTTCCTCGTCCAAAAATAATATTAAATACCCATTCTACCTATTTTAATATTCGAAGGAAAATTCTATTGATTTTAAATCCCTAAGAATATTTAATCCCCTGTTAATTTCTACCCTTGATTTCCCTCCTAATTAATCCTAGCCCTTAAATCCCTACATGACAAACTCCCCAACACCCCCTAGCCTAGTAGCCGGCCCTAACTTTGAGGGAATAGCATTCTCTCTCCTTCCTTTATTACACACATATATTTTTTTCTCTCTCTCACTTTAATTTTCTCTCCTTTTAGCCACCAACACCTACAATATTTGGCACCACTACCACCTACACGTAGCCATTCCCCCGAACCCAGCCCCTGGTCGGACCCCCAGCGTGGCCGAGTGCCGCCGGCCACCACTCCCTAGTCGAGCAGCCGACCACCAACTCCTTCCCTCCTCCTCTTCCCTCATCTAACCATCACCACCACCACATCTAACCGCCACCACATTTAACCGCCACCACCTCTTCCATCAACCGTGCGCCACCGTCGACCTCGCCGTGGCCGTGCCACCCCCATCGTCGCCGGGCCAGGCTAGGCTGTGCAAGCCCCGCGTGCAGCTGTAAACAGCAGCGGTTGCAGCAGGTCGGCCAGAAAGGCCCTGTGGCCGCGCGCGCAAGCCACGCCGCCGGCCGTCGCCGCCATGGCCGTGCCCCCCCCCCCGCGGTGGGCGAACACCGACGACCCCCCTGGGTCCGCTATCTCTCTCTCCGGCGCGACGTATAGGCGATTCGTGCATTTCGCACGAATTCCCGCCGTGACGCGCGCGAAATCAAGTCCGATTTGGCGCCCAGTCGCAGCAACTTTGTACACAATTTTCGAGAAATCCGACCGTTGGATCAGCGATTTCTTTGCTCCGTCACAAACTTGGTATATCCATCTTCACTACTGTCAACTTTCGCCCGTTAAATTTATCATTTGATACATCAAAACCGGCCACCAAGTTGACCGTTTAAATTGTATAAATTTTGGACTGTTTCGCGGAGCCAACTTCGTCGGCTTGTACCTCCTCTACCGCAGCTCCACTTGGCATGATACTAGTTCCTGTGCAAAGCTGGTATAACCCTCTTACTACCCCTCCAGTTTCGTTTCATTGTGAGCTTGTTTGATTGGTTGAATTCGACGCCAAAGTTGGCCGTCCGAATTCGTAATATCCAACTTGTAAAATTTCATTTTTGAACATGGGACTCCAGATTTCATTTCTGACACCACTAAAAGACTCGTGGCATCGTTCTGGCATGTTTTCATATAAAATTTGTTAGATTTGGAGGACGTGGTCCCTGGCACGCATTTCGGTGCAAAGTGGGTCCCACAGTCCGGGTCAACGGGACTTTTTGACGCCGGTTCATCGGAATCCAATTCCGGATACACCATTGAGTTCGTATCATCATTCTGGACTCGTTGACATATAATTTGTTAGGTTTTACTGGACATTGGATCTGATACGCATTTCGGTGCAAGTCGGATACCAATATCCGGATCAAAGGGTCATTTTGAGATCGGCTCATCGGAATCCAATTCCGGATATACTATTGAATTTGTATCGTCATTCTGGACTCGTTGACATAGAATTTGCAAAGTTTTGAGAACATTGGCTTCGGCACGCATTTTCGTGCAAACCGGTTCTGGTCAACGGACCAAATTGAGATCGAGTCAACGGAATCCAATTCTGGATATACCGTTGGGTTCGTGTCGTCATTCTGGTTTCATGGACATATAATTTGTTATATTTTGTAGACTTATTTTCTTGCACGTTTTTCGGTGCAAAACGGCTCCGACACGGATACCGTTTTGACCCAAAATTACCTTTTTGCCCTTGTGTCCAAATTGGACCGATGGATAGGCTATTCTAACTAATTTGACCATTCTGGACACGTTGGCGATGTTTATTTCATCATCCGACAATGTTTGTAGATAGTTTCTCTATGTATCATCTTTTTTATTATAATTAATTCTTATAATATTCGTATTTCGGGATTAGTACAACGAAACTGAGATCAATCAATTTCAGTAATCTCACGTCGATAAAATTGACAAGATGGACACGTGGATCACTATAATAAGATTATTAACTTTACCGTTGATCATCTTATCTCGATTTGCGTGTCGTAAGTTTCGACGTACGAATAACGAAGTATACTTTATATCTTTAATAATTAGACTAGAATTGACCATGTTTGACCAGAGTTGACCAGTTGACTAAAAGTCAACTGTAAGTCAACACTTGACCTAGTTTGACTAGATTGATGACCGGAGTTGACCTAGAGTTGACTTGACTTAGAAGAGCCTAGAATAATATAGATTGCTTGTAGAAATTCATTTATTACAACTTGAATACCTTGTAACTTGTGTTGCTTTAAATAGGACTCTGTGGCTTCAGTTTGGACCTCTATACCTATCAGCTGTTCAGGTTATCAGGCGAGTACATTCTCTGACCGTTTCATACTTGCTAGGAGTATTTTCTCGCTCTAGATTATCTTACTTGATGCTGACACGATGGAAACACAGATTAGTACTATATGAATCTTTTCATACAATGTTATCCCCCTCGAGAGCATCAGATACATCATGTCATGTGCATTTCACTTTCATCATGTACTCTCATGCTTTCACCTTACATGTGCACTCTCGTGATTCATGTACTCTCATGATCACGGAGCCCCCATGTTTATATTTATGTGCACCCATTTATGGGCCCCCATGTGAATATCATGTACAATAACATAACTTGAACGGATCCTTGTGTATTGATTGGGGTATGGGGGAGTATAAATAGTCATATAGACAATTTCCAAAGTAGTGTAGCCATATACGACCTCTCATGTTTATTATCAAGCCGTTCACATGTCTAGCTTGTGTTTTCCATAAATAAATTCACTTTATTTATTTTGTATCTGAGAAAATTACAACTGTAGGAATCTAATCTAGAAGACGATTACTTTATCCCTTGGACGATGCGATGAAGAAAACTTGAACTTCGAAGAACTTGGACAACAACTGGGCAATCTCTCCGTTCTCTCTGAAATTGACTGTAGTGTCTGATGAAGATGAAGAAACTCTCTTTTATAGAGTTCAGGATAACTGTCCTTAAGCATACGCTCAGGTAGTTACTTGACGTGTGCATAACTGCAGGGACGCGTGGCAAATTCTGATGGAGACACATTAGCATGCGGTTGAAAGTAGTAGAGCATATTCAGGAGAGATTGATGGCATGAATGCCACGTTGTATAACTTCTGAAGAAGTGGATAACTGAGTGCAGGACACATGAGAACGTGTGTTAACTGCACATTAAAAATCATCCTGGACACAACTGCTATGATACGCTGCTTTAGAAGAAGAGTCATACGCTAGCTTTGAAGGCACATGTCTTGCATACGCTGACTTGGACAGCGTAGAACCATATAAAGCTGATACGCTCACATTATTGACAGGGAGTCGTATGGAAACTATACGCTCACTTGACAAGGAGTCGTATGGAATCCATAAGCTCACTTGGTTGGGAAGGAGTCGTATGAGATCCATACGCTCACTTGGTTGGGAAGGAGTCGTATGAGATCCATACGCTCACTTTGTTGGGAAGGAGTCGTATGAGATCCATACGCTCACTTTGTTGGGAAGGAGTTGTATGTTTGAATAAGTAGACACGTGGCATGTTTGAATAAGTAGACACGTGGCCATCATCAATCTTCTTTGATACGCCATATCTTCCAATAACTGACAAAATCCTCTCGAGCGTCGTGACTGCGGATATGATGGCTGACAGACTGTCAAAACTGACAGTAATGATGGCTTTTACATTTATGAGAGATGCTGAGCTGTCTTCATAAAAGACAAAACCGACTCTTCGAAAACCTATACGACGGCTAGTCTTCATTGGACAGCTGTCTTTGCACGAAAGACGAAGTGTCAGATTCATCCTTTATTAAATATATGCTGTGCTGTCATCTCAGAAAATAATAAAATATTCACTGAGCGTACGGCCTTTGGATGAGCGTATGGCCTTGACTGAGCGTATGGCCTTGAGCGTATGACTTGGACTGAGCGTATGGCTTTGAGCGTATGACTTGGACTGAGTCTCATGTCAGCATGTCATAATTTTTCACACCCTACAAGACCCCCTTCAAAGTTTTCGAACTTTATGAATTTCAAAAGTTCGAAATTACTTTGAACTTTAAAGTGAGAATAAGTCCTGACACGCTGGCATAAGTTTGTTATCTTCCTCAATATCAGTGCAAATCTTTAGGGATTTTGTTTAAAGAATATCCGCCGTTTGAACTTCTTTCTTTCTTCTATAAATAGGTCTTTCCAAAACCTATTTTATTTCTTTACCACAGCTTTTGCCTTCGAGAGAGAAAAGAGCTTTCAGAAACTCAAGATCTTTCTTCTTCTTCTTCGTCTTCAACTCCATCTCCATTAATGGCACCCAAGGTTGATGCTGCTGCGAAAGGAAAGGGGAAAGCCCCTGAAGAGTCATCTCATCCTGCCGTCGACACTGCCACCACCAAGAAGACGGCCAGTCAGCGTATTTCACGCAGTGAACGGCCATTGAAACCTCTCTATGGTGAGGACGAAGATGATGAACAAATAACTATTCCCTTTTTAGGGCTCTGGTTAGAACAGAACTCAAAGAGCGTATCCCTCTTTAGGGTCAATACGTCAGCAAATACGCTTCCCTCTTTAGGGTTTAGCCGTATTCCATGTTTTTCGTTTTTACGAAAAATATGTTTGGAGCGTATATCTGTAAGATACGCGTATTTTGGATAGAAATATCAAAATACACTATCTTAAAAGAATATGCTATGGCAATTTGTCTCATTGAGATACGCTAACTCCTGTGTTAGCATAAATTTTTGATGATCATCTTGTCAACCATACGCTGATACGCTCAAACTGATCATAAACTGAACTTTTAAAATCATTCACTTAAGATAAACTGATCATATACTGAACCTTGAGTCTGCCATACGCTTGAAAACTGAGCGTATGCTGAACCTTGAGTCTACCATACGCTTAGTAAAAACTGAGCGTAAGTTGAGCTATACGCTGAACGTATGTTGAGCTGTACGCTTAGTAAAAATTGAGCGTATGTTGAGCTGTACGCTTAGTAAAAACTGAGCGTATGTTTAAACTTTATCATCTCTTGACATTGAAGATTTTTAATACTTTATTCTTCATTTGCAGTGGATATTCTGGCTCAGGAAGCAGAATTTGAAGGAAGTATGGGAAATAATTATAGAAGTGATCTATCACATGTTTGTTTTCCCCAATTTGACGGACCTTCCACAAGAATAGCTCTGTTGACCAATCAGGAAGATGATACTTTGCTGAACCTGATGAGTGGACTGCCGTTACAGAGTGTAGATGGTGTTGCCCATTTGAAGCCAGCATTCCTTTTTGGAGATGCTATTGACATGAATTCCCAGCCTGCTCTGGACAAAGTATCATACAGTTACTATAGGGATGGTGATGTAAATCAGCCTATGTATTTGACTGGTTTGACAAAGAGTATCAACATAGCCCGTTTATTTCATTCGGGCCAGCAAAGACAGATGAAGTGGGATATTACTCCATCCCGACAAGCTAAGGCTGGGTGGATTGGATATCGTCAAGGAAGGTTCCGCAGTGGTACTGAACCACATGTCACATCTCTGCGAGGACTGTTACCTGCCACCATCCCTCATGAGGACTCGGTACTGCTGAAGCCAGTCAGATTCCCAATTTTTGCCAACGAATTTGCTCAACTAAAGAATGCCATCTACCCAAAATAGTCAATGAGGCTGACTGGTCTAGTAAATCCAGAGAACACTAGATGGACTGCTCTAGTGAGATGGATTTTGCAGAACTTCGGTGCACAGTTGAAGGCGATAGATTTATATGATGCCATTAAGTGTACTGCTTATGGTTTCAAACCAAACTCGGATCTGTTTTTGGCATTAGCGGAGAGATATAACTATCGGACCGGCACCTTCATGACCCCAAAGGGCGAGATGGGATTCGCCCTTCATGAAATGGCATATATATCTCAGCTACCAACGGCAGATTTGCCATATGAAGAATATATCCCTTTTGTTGACGAAATGAATAAGATTTCTGCAGCCAACCCACTAATTCTTTATGTATTTGAAGAATTAATGTGTCATTACAGCATCTGTAAAGCTTTTTATAAGGGACAAGGTAGAGAGGGGGACTCCAATTGCTATTCTTCGAAGTGGATGGCTTATTTGTTTCAAGGCCGCACTAACGAAGTTCAAAAGAAGAAAAAGACCGAGCAGTATGTCGGTAAATTCAAGCCCTTGAGTCAAGCTGAGATTAACAGATTAATCCGGGAGACTAATCATGATGACATTGTCGTCGAAGAAGACATCGACAGCTACAAGGCCGGTGATAGGTTAGAAACCTATATTAAGCAGGGTGGCCGAGAATTGTCCGTTGAAGGTCATCTGGCCGGATTCATATCTCTTTGGCTGAGGAAATTCGTAGTTCCTGGCACCTGTTCGGCAGACATGATGCACAGAGGAGTCGTCTTCGCAGCAGTCCGTCTGGTTTTTGGGTATAAGATGGATCTATTAACGGCAATGACTTGCCGTCTGAATGCCGGATTAAGGGCATACACAGATAGGATGTTCGAATTGGCACGGAAGAGCCTGACGTCCTTTCCTCGGGTAGAAATGCCCTTTACATACTTGTTTGGATGGCTGCTTCTACATTTTGAATCTCTGATGAGTGCTGGGATGGCTAGGCCAGATGATACTTTCCTTGAAAGGTACAAGCACATACCGAAATGGAGATATGACACTTTAACCGATTGCAGAACCATCTTGAACAGGGGAGAACTATGGAGCTTCACCTGTGTTCCTCCCCTATTGGTTATGAGACCATGCCCGGGAGATTGATTGACGGCGTTGGTGCTAATGAGTTGGATGATGTCCAACATGAATGGCTAAAGAGAATCAGGCCATCTCATTTAATTTGCCGCCGTGACAACATCACATATCTAGAGCCATATCTTCCGAGCAGATTTGCTCGTCAATTTGGTTACGATCAGTTGCATGTGGGCAATGCAACGACGTGTTTTGCTCATCAAGGTGGGTTGGTTGATGGTGCCAGAGCTTGGCTATATTACATTGCCAAAGGTACAGGGGCTACCTTTTCTATGCCAGATCCGGTCAACTATCGGAGAGGAGCTAAGATATTGACGTCCTATGCCAGATTTTATGTATCAGCTAATACCTTTGATGAAAAATTTAGCATCTTAGGTAAAAGCTTTATTCATGTTGAAAAGAAATCAACCAAATCCGCCTTGCCTAGGGATTGTCACGACAAAAAAGATCCTCTGGCCACCGATGAAGTTGATGATGATGTTTTGGAAACTTTCTTCTCTGATGACCTTCATCAACCATTGCATGTGCCTATCGGGAGTGCTGAAGAGAGTATATCTGTTGATAATACACCGAAGAGGAAGAGGAGTAAAGGTGCTGCGGGTCCTGCCGCAAAAAGAGCTACACGAGCAGAGACTCGAAGTCGCGGAGGAATTACTATTCCCGGGAATTCTCCTATTTCTGAACGAGCCAGAGATGTTGATGAAGCAGGTAGTGATCCAATAGACAAATATCCTACTGTTCCTTTAACCAAAAGAATAGGAAGGAAAGTAATAGTTTCAAAAACTAAATCCGTAATTTGTCTGGATGCAGAGAGGCCCACCGATCGTGCTATGCGATTGGCTGCAGAAAAGTAAGCTGCTTTTAATTTTTCTGTAAAGACAGAAGAAGAAGAGATTCCTGAAACTGCTGGGTCTTCTAGGCCTTCTGATATAGGCTCAGTTCCACCAATGGCTGATGATGCGCAGGAAATTAGTCAACCTGCGGTAGAGGCCGAGAATCAGACTGAAACGGCTAATGACTTACTGATTTCGGAAGAATCAGTGAAGGAAGCCACTCCTCTCAATCCAATTGTTGAAACTTCAGAGAGCGAACAAGTTGACTATGAACCGTCGTTTCATTCTTCTGGAGAAGAAGACATGGAGATAGACGATGAATCACCGTCTAAAACACCAATCGATGCACTGAAGACCATTGGTCAACACTCAGGGTTGACACCAGAACGGAGAGGCATCTGGAAATAGGAGTTCAAATTCCGAGTACTTCTGGGGCGGGAAGCAGTGAAATAAATCTCGTGTCAGAAAGTACCCTGAACAGACTAAGAGCCGGATTGAATGATCCGAAGGAGACTGAATATGAACCAACTCCAGGTAATATTTTATTCATCAAAGTTTTGTCTTGTCTTGGTTTTATTGTCTTTAAATTTCTGATCATGTTTCTTTGATTCCAACAGCTGTAGGAACTGCACCGGCTATGAGTTCTACTCAAGCCCCACTTATTCAAACTGAAGTGGGTGAGGGGAGTTCCCATCTGCCGAGTTCTCCAAAAGCACTAACTTCAGCTCCAAGAATAGAGGCTCCTCGTGCTCCTTCCCCTACTATTGCAGCGACTCCCAGTTTTGACACAGGGATAGCAAAAGTCATGGGGATGTATTCAGATATTATTTATACATATCTGGATACATATTCGAGGCGACTCATGAAAGATGAAACTATGCCCTTTTCGAGTCTTCGAGAGGCGACAAGTTTTCCACGTTCAGCTTTGAGACAATCTGGTTATGAGGCTCAATGTGTCTTTTTTGAACATCTCCTGAATGAATTAGAAGCAAACATCCATAAATATTGGGAGATTAAAAAGGAGGACATTAATTCTCTGACTGCAGCTGAGATTGCTCAATTGGAGAATGAAGCTCAAGCTCAGCACATTGCTTTGACAGAATTCCTCGCTCAGTCTTCCAAAGAGCTAATAGCGAAAGACGAAGAAATCATAAGTATTCGTCAGAATATGGAACGCCTAGAGCAAAATGAAGCGTCAAAAGCTGAAGAACTTAGAAAGCTGAGGGAAGAGCTAGCTCGTATTCAGGAGCAAATTGCCTCTGTGGAAACAGAACAATCAAAGATTGCTACTGATCGAAAATCTGCAGCTGAACGCTGTCAAGTTTTACAGCAGGAGCGAGATTTGATGCAAACTAATCAGATTGAGGAGACCAATCGCCGTAGCTCTATTATTGTAGAATATGACCAACGGATGATTGGAGCAGAAACAGTAGAGCGAATCAAGAAAGCTCATGATGAAAAGATGAATAATGTAATCGTTCGTATTCAGGAGATCATTACTCCTCCTAAATAGTTCTTTTACATTTATCATGTATTTGAAGTTTTGATACCCATTTGTAATCATTGTTCTGATTTTGATTGAAATGAATATCTTGGCTTGATTTCAATTCTGTGGATAATATTTTTGTAGAAAACATGTTCAGAGGTAAATAATACATGACATATTTCAATAGAATAGAATATACAAATAAACTTTGCAACTCTATCATGATATTAAACCAAGGATTTTTAGTTTAATACTGATTAGAGAAAATAGAATTCCGATATAAAGATATCTTTAAATTCTATTTTCCATGATCTTTGGACTCGGAAATCAAAAGACGAGATATCATTTTCAGAGAATAGAAAATATGATACATAGAAAATTCAGAGGTAATATGGACATGATTTTCTACAAGATCTTTATTAAAACCACTGGGGATCTAATAAAACAAAAATATCAAATTCTCTGGGAAGATGATACATGGTGGAATATCAGTTTCCTCTGGGGATAACGATATCGAAATAACTTTTGTAGAGAAGAATTTTATATTTGCTGGGGAATGATGAAAATATTATACATAATATTTCTTTAAGAATTTGCCATTGATAGGCATCATCATAACTTTCCCATCCATAGAAGCAAGTTGATATGCTCCGTTAGAGAAGACTTTGTTTACTACGAATGGGCCTTCCCATTTCGCATCAAATTTGCCTTTGCTCATATGTGTCATGGTCATGGGACGTCTGACAGTAAGGACCAGTTCTTCCTTCTGATATGCTCTGACTTTGACTTTCCGGTTAAAAGCTTTTGAGATTCGGGCTTGATAAAGCTCGATATTTTGTTGAGCATATAATCGTTTTTCATCTAGAGCTTCCAATTCTTGAAGTCGAAGACGATCATTGTTTTCTGTTGTAAGTTCATTGGAGATCACAATTCTCAGAGAAGGAATCTGGATCTCGAGAGGAAGAATAGCTTCACACCCATACACCAAAGAGAAAGGCGTACATCCGGTCGTATTGCGAACTGTGGTGCGGTAGGCCCATAAACATTCACCAAGCTTCTCGCTCCAGTTGCGTTTGTTGGAAGAAATGAACTTTTTCAAGAGTTTGATGATTGTTTTATTGAAAGCTTCTGCCAATCCATTAGCTGCTGGATTATATGCTGTAGAAGCTAAATTATTAATTCGATGATCGTCGCAGAATCGAGTAAATTTCTGACTGACGAACTGCGGTCTGTTATCATGGATAATACGCCGAGAAACACCAAATCGATAGATGACATGATGTTTAACGAAGTTGATAACACTAGAAGTTTTGACTTCAGATAACGGGATTGCTTCAGCCTATTTGGAAAAGTAATCAGCTATTGCTAGAATAAACCGATGTCCTCTTGATGATGGTGGGTTGATAGGACCAATGACGTCCATGCCCCAAGATTCAAAGGGCCATGATGCCGCTGTTGGGTGTAAGAACTCTGACGGTTGATGGATAAAGTCTGCATGAATTTGACAGGCTTTACATTTTCGAGCATATTGAATAGCGTCAGCCACCATCTGGGCCAATAATAACCCATACGTCGGATACGATCTTGAAGTTTAGGACCTGGTTGATGAGCTCCACAAACACCATCACGTGCTTCACGGATTATATGTTGTGTTTCTTCACCAGCAATGCATCGGAGGAGAAGACCGTCGTAAGACCGACGATATAATGTCTTCGTCGTATGATTATAATAGAATCTGAGAGATCGACGCCGGATAGATGCTGCTTCACTCGGATTATCAGGAAGTATATCATACAAAACAAAGTCTAGAAACGGGCGTCTCCAGTCTTCAGTTATGGCTTCTGTTTTATTAGAAAAGACATATTCCATAGTAGAATCAGAGGAAGACGAGGACATTTTGTCAAACTTTAATCCAGCATCAAGGTTGAGAGAATTTTTGTCTGGTTTATAGGGAAAAGCCAAAGCCAAATTATTCTCAACACAGAATAATTCTCGGTTATAAACCACTATCACTTGCTGACGTCGGATTGGTATAGCTAACACAGCGGCAAGATTAGCTAAAGCATCAGCTTCTGCATTATAGGCTCGTCGAACATGTTCAATAAAGAAACCTTCAAAAGATGAGGCTATAGAGAGTGCTGCTCGATGATAAGGTATCAAATCCTGATGACGAACTTCATACGTTCCTCTGATCTGATTGACAATAAGCTTGGAGTCTCCATAAACTTCCAAATATTGAATATCTAGATGTTTAGCAAGTTGAAGACCAATGAGTAATGTATTGTATTCAGCTACATTGTTTGAACATGATTGATCTAGAGAATAAGCCCTCTGAATAGTTAGTCCTTCTGGGGATACAAGAACAATCCCAACTCCAGCGACAATATCACCGTTAGGACCTATTCTAGATGCTCCATCAAAGAATAGACGCCAGGTAGGAATTTCTTCAGAAATCAGATTTGAATCCAAGACTTCATCAGGAATCTCATCATATAATTTAGAATCTTCTGGAATTGCATGAGCAGCCAGAAAATCAGCAAGAGCCTGTCCTTTAACTGACTTCTGAGGAATATAATGCATATCGTATTGAGCTAACAAGATTCCCCAATTAGCTAGTCTGGAGTTGAGAATACCAGGTTTCTTCATCATAATCCTGATGGGATTCACTCTGGAAATGATGTGAATCGTTTGACCGATAATATAATATCGCATTTTCTGAACAGCAAACATTAATGCTAAGCATTCTTTCTCGATTGGAGAATAACGCGGTTTAGCACCTGTCATTGTGCGACTGAGATAATAAATAGCCTGTTCATGGCCATCTTTATTTTTCTGGGCAAGTAATGCACCAAGAGAATGATCCATGGCTCGAACATATAGAAGGAATGGTATTCCCGAGACGGGAGGTACCAAAACTGGAGGGTTCATGAGATACTGTTTAATATCGTCAAATGCTTTTTGACATTCTTCGTTCCAAACGAAAGATACACCTTTCTTCAAAAGTTTGTTGAATGGTCTGCAGCGTCCTGATAAGTTGGAAATGAATCTCCTGATATAAGCAATTCTTCCTTGAAATCCTCGTAGCTCTTTTAAGGTGCGTGGAGGACGCATCTCTTGAATGGCTTTGATCTTCTCGGGATCCACGTGTATACCTTTAGCGGTAATGACGAAGCCGAGAAATTTACCACTAGAGACGCCCAGGAAGGACTTAGTAGGGTTCATTTTAAGTTGATGCTGACGCATTAAATCAAAGATAGTCTTCAAATCTTAGATATGATCCTCCTTTCGTCGACTTTTGACCACAATATCATCAACATAGCATTCGACTATTTTCCGGAGATGTTCGCGGAATATAGTGCTCATTGCTCGCTGATATGTTGCTCCCGCATTCTTGAGACCAAACGGCATCACTGTATAACAGTATGTACCGATCGGCGTTCTGAAGGAAGTGTGTTTTTCATCATCTGGAAATATTTTGATCTGGTTGTATCCCGAATACCCATCCATGATTGACATTCGTTCGAAACCACATGTATTGTCGATCATGACATCTGTAATTGGAAGAGAAAACTCGTCTTTAGGACAAGCTGCATTGAGATCACGAAAGTCTATACAGACCCGAATCTTGCCAGTCTTTTTAAGGACCGGAACGATGTTAGCCACCCATTCAAGATGTTGTTCCTCTCGAATAAATCTAGAAGCCATAAGCTTGTTGACTTCAGCTTCAATTGCATCGATGATATCTGGACGAAATCGTCGCTGTTGTTGTTTGACCGGTTTAGCATTTGGCATGATATTGAGTTTGTGCATTGCAATCTTCGGATCTAGTCCCGACATATCTTCGTAACTCCAGGCAAAGACATCGATATAATCACGAATAAGCTTGATCATTTCTTGCTTATCTGTTTCTGAAAGACTTTTACTGATGAATATTGGTTTATGAGACCCTTCTTCACTAACATCAATTTGGATCAGTTTATCTTCAGTAGGAGGTTCCCTCTGCTCGAACCTAAATTCCCATTGATTATTTAATTTTTGAGCCCATTGTTCCGATTCGGGTGATATTTCAAAATCATCCTCATCTTCATCATTTTCTTGCGGGTCATCAACAGAGACCATATTGATGGATAGAATAGAACGATGGAGATCGCCAATACTCGTGTCAGAATCCCAAGAGAGGGAATCAGAAGACTCAGATCGTTCGTCTTCATCGGATTTTGAATCTTCATGGACTATGTTGATAAAGGAAGTAGGAGCAATGTAACCTAAACCACATTTTGTCCTTCCGTATTTTAATGGAGGAATTCGAACAGGCATTCTTCTTCCTTTTCCATTATTGAGACTGGTTCTAAAGTCATAACCCATATTCTTAATGATATTTTTGGATTGTTGACTGTAGCGGCGCAGTTGTAATCTTCCAGTATCGTCGTTTATGTCATCTTCTTCCAAGTTAGGAGGATTTTGGGATCCTTTATAAAAGAAGATTGGATTTTCTCCCTTCTTTCTAGCAGGGACCACGAAGTATGATTTTTGTATGGATTCCAATGAGACGTCTGTATGAAGAGTTTGAACAACCCCTATAGTTAGTGACTCTAAGTTATCTAGCAATTGTAAATAACTTTGTACATGATTACAGACATCAATATACTGCAAAGGAGATGCTTCATTAATATTAAATACTGTATTTACAACAGAAGGCTGAGCCTTATCAGACTTAGTCAAATTAATGACAAAAGGGGAAGAGGAAGAGCGATCAGAAGTTTTGTTTCGATTAAGATCGATAACAAAAGGCTCAGAAGAGGTGAGCTCCCTTGAAGAAGATCGTGGATAAGTAGTACGTCCACTGACTGGAATGACTAGAGTATCTGGTCTAGCCTGAGAATGTGGAGGGGGAGTGGTACGTCCACTGACAGGAATTATCAGTGAGCCTTGTGGAGCTTGGGAAGACGGTACAGTAGTACGTCCACTGACAGAAATTATCAGTGAGCCTTGTGGAGCCTGGGCAGGTGATGAAGTAGTACGTCCACTGACAGGAATTATCAGTGAGCCTTGTGGAGCCTGGGCAGGTGATGAAGTAGTACGTCCACTGACAGGAATTATCAGTGAGCCTTCTTCAGATGATTTAACAGACTGCGGAGGAGTGATACGCCCTTTTACAGGAATAACAAAAGTGCCAACTTTTGCTATCTCATCATCATTATCCATAGCTTGCAAGACTTTTGAGTATTCATCTTTGTACATGCGAGCGTCATTGAAGTAAGCTTCAACTCCTTTGAATGGATAGAGATCTGCAACCTCCTTTTGAACTTCTCCATTATCATCAACATATTTGAAACACTGATGAAGAGTCGAAGGAACGACATTATGTTCATGCAAGAATGGTCTCCCCAACAGAGCATTGTATGAGCAACCATGATTGTCGATGATGTAAAAAGTAACTTTAGTGCGAAGATCGCCTATTTGAAATTTGAGACGAATCTTGCCCAAAGGCTCACTTTTTCCTTGATTGAATCCCAAGATGGTAGTGATAGTGCTGGAAAGACTATGCACAGGTATCTTCAGTACGTCTAGCATAGCTTTTGGCATAATACTGAGAGCAGATCCTGGATCAATCAGGAGACGATCAACCTTCATAGAATCAATATATCCTGTATGATATAAAGGACGGTCATGTCGATTATCCTCTAGCAGCATATCGTCCTGCGTAAAGGTAATGTTTGGAATAAATTCCAATACATTATGGCAATGAGAAACAGATTCTGTTTCCAACTTCTTGAGAAGAGTTAGGCAGGTTTCTGCTTGCAGCAGTGCTTCACTTAGAGTTTCTCGAGTCTCTTTAGAGAGGCGTAAGAGCTCGAAGATTGATAATTTAGCTGGGGTATTGGCTAGTTGAGCCAATATATCAAAATTATAAGGCTTTTCAAGTCCTATAGGAGATGACTTCTTCAATGGTTTGTCGAAGCGGACTTGTTGTTTGCCTTTGTCAGCTGCTGTTGGTTTAGAAGGAACTGTCTCAACTGGAACATTTAAAGGCTCTTCAGTAGCGACTGGTGTTGGAGCTGTAACCGGAGGGACGTCAGAAGTTTCTTCAGGAATTTCAGCATAATCTTTCAGATATATTTTTCCTGACCGAGTTCCAGCATGAACTTCAACTTCAGATTCTGGTTCAGGGTCTATGGAAACCATGTTGCAATTCTTTATCTTGCTCTTGGTTCTTTTATGTTTGATGAGAGCTTCATTCCAGAAACCAAGGCCAACACGAGATTGATTATGCCTCATAGTGATGGCTAAAGGTGCTCGGAGTCCTTTGCCTGAGTTCAAACCAGGAGCAGTGGCTAGATCATAACCCATCTTCGCCATCAATTCACGAGATTGTGAACTGTATAGATGAAAAGCAGGCTTGTATCTATCTTCAAATTGAGGTACAGATTTCATCTCCGTAGGGAGTGAATTTCCTGCCGAGATGAAAGTAGAGGTTAGATAAAAATCGGGTGTGAAACTAGAAGTCACATTGCATGACTTAGTCTTCCCGAGCTTCTTTTTAGATGAGGGAGTCTTCCGAGGAGAAGAGGAAGACGTCTCAAACTCCGTCATTAAATCTGGGTGAATCCACATGATCTCTCCCTTCTTAGTTGTGACAGGAACAAGTCCATCATTCTGTGCTGGTGGGATGTTTACAACTTCGAGAGTTGCTTTGGGGATAGGAACAATCCTACTTTCTACCATTAAGGGAGGAAAGTCACCGAACTGCATTGAAATTATATTTGCTGTGACTGTCTTGTCTTTGGGTGTCAGTGTCACAGCTCCTGATTTAATCATCTCTTGGATCTTCCCTTTTAATATATAGCAAGATCGGATTGTATGACCCAGCATTCTATGATATGGACAGTATTTTGGATGATCTGTCTTATTGGCTTCATCAGGCTTTTTAATTTCTGGCAATTGAATCTTATTACCTTTGAGCAAGCATTCAAAGATATCCTGAACATCGTCATCATCAAAAGAATATTCTTCCTTCGGCCGAGGAGGTCTCTGTTGTTGATTTGTTGGAGCTGGGGTAGCTTGAGTAGTTTTTAACTCTTGACTACTGCTTTGGAGATTGACTTCAAGAGCTTCTTTCCCTTTGCGATTGTTGGATCGAGTACTATTGCTAGCACTCTGATTTGATTCCTTGGGAGCCATTTGTACCCCCAGACCCTTGAAGGTCTCAGCACTGACCTCGGCAGCCTTGGCACTGACGATAAATGAAGGCCAATCTTGGAACTGAGTGGAACCTGTCCACATGCTGATAATTGGTACGAGATTCGACTTGCAAGTGTCGATGGTAACAGCATCGGGAGTTCCGAGAGGCATTTTGAGGGCTTCTCTTCTGAATCTTTCAATGAAGTCCTCGGTGGTTTCATTATTTTTCTGTTTAATTCTTATGAGGGCTGACATGGTCATGTCATTGAGCCCTTCATAGAATCGTTCAAGAAACATTTGCTTGAAACCAGCAAATGAGGTAATGCACCCGTCAGGGAGACTTCTATACCATTCATAAGCCGTTCCTTTGAGACACCCAACAAACACCCGAGTAAGGAGGGCGTCACTTGGTTGCAGTTGATCAGTCATTACTTCAAAATAATTAATGAACTGACTTGGGGAGGTTGTCCCATCAAAGAAAGAGATGGTCGGAGGTTTGTATTTTGGTGGATACGATACCTGCTTCCATTCTATTGGGTAAGGTTGTTTGATACCTAACCTTTGCAAACCATCCTTCTGTTTAAATGCCTCAAATTGAGTTCGGAGATTTCTTAACTCTTCAGTAACAATTCTGGAGGATTGTGGAGTTGTAACTTGTTGAGTATAATTGGGAGGAGGGACTGCAGCATATGTACCACCCCCAGCTCCAGACTGACTTGGAGTGGGTTGTACAGGAACATTGGATTGTACCCCCGGAATAGTAGAGGGTTCCGTGTTTGGAACAACAGGAGTATTTAATACAACTGGAGGGGATGTATGTTGGACTTGCTGAGTTTGATGCTGAGCTTGCATAAGAGTGTGCATAGCATTCAACGTATCTGCCATAGCTCGCAACTGTTGTTCTAAGGAAGAAATCCTTTGTTCATGAGCTTCGGTGCTAGTTGAAGGTTCATGATTGCCCTCTGCCATGTAAGTGGTAATCATTCGAGGAATAGATGATGAAACAGTCTGTTCTGAATCATCACTGTGTGAATCAGTATCTTTTCTGGGGCTATTTACGGGAGTCAATACTGGAAAGTTGGATTCTCTAAGGAAGTCCTCTGTGATCTCCGGATTACCACTTGGATGAGAAGAAGAAGAGACCCTGGCCAAGGTTTCGGTCCTGGATCGGGTGCCGAGATAAACACCATCTTCAGAGTCTGATATAGCATCAGACCGTATGCTACCCCCAATATTTCTGGAGGTCATGTTGACAGAAGCATAAAGAGGTTCATCGTCATCCAACATTGGTTCATACTGAATCCGTTCGAAAACAGATTATCTTTTTGGTGAACAGCAACATTGAATTACAACTCGAGGTTGGAAGTTGCAACCATGCTTTTCATGGCAAATATGAGCAATATCATAGCCTGATGGAGTGTCAATTCTCCGTTTATTTTGTAAATACTCCCAGAGATCTGTAGGAACAGATTGGGAAGTACTTGAAGATAGTTTCTGTGTAGAAACTTGTCTTTTGTTCTTCTGTCTTCTCGGTTCTTGAGGGTATAAAGACTGATTAATTTGAGCCACATAATTTTTGCCATATTCTGCATCAGGGTCTAATATACTTGTCTCAGTGGAATCGAGACGATTCTGATTAAGCATGTTACGAAGATCCGTAGGAGATCTGACTTTGATATCAATCTTGGATACTTGTAATTTGCCTTTCTCAGATCGAGAAATTTGGAGAGAAGGAAGATGGGTATTATTCCGACTGGGAGTCGGTAATAATCCATCTTTGGAGGAATTAGCCAAAAGGCGTTTTTCTTTGTTTGATCTAGTAAGAGTACTAGTCAAATTAACTCCAGAGGTAAAGACCTTAGGAGTAGAGGAGTTGACTGAAGAGTCTTTCTCCTTGGTTGGCACAAGATGTGCAAGTTGAGGGGGAATCATTTGTATGTTCTGTGGAAGAGAACCCCCAGCTTGATTTTGAGAAACAGTCAAAGGACTGTATCTGTTAGCATACGCTGACTTCAGTTTGGACTTCTGGTCATACGCTGCCTTTTTATTAGCATACGCTGGCTTTGGCTTAGCGTACGCTGCCTGATATTGGCTTTTGTACGCTGCCTTTGCCGTACGCTGCCCTTTAAATGCCATACGCTCAGAGTCATCAATGGCTAAAGAGCCGACTGCTGTCGTAAGAGTAGAGGGAGAAGGGACTTTGACATGTCCAGAGATGGTTTTCCTTGTACACGCTGACTTGGTTAAAGAACCAACTTTGTCAGCGTGACTAGGAGAAGCCACTGTTGCCGTGTTCAGAGAAGCCGAAGTGTGCTTAGTTGGAGTTGAAGACGTGTTCTTGTCAGCGTGACAAGTGACAGAAACGTCTCGGGCTGTTGAAGAAGACTTAGGGACATAGACAGAGTGTCCCTTCTTCTTGGGAGCAGGAAGAGCGGAGAAAGCAGTGCGGCCCTCCTTCGCCTTGAGCATTTCTTCATAAGCCGATTGGTCGAATTGTACAACCATCGTCTTCTTCGTCAAGCCGATCGACGAAGTATCGCATTGAGTTGTTGCTATCTCGTTGGAGGAGACAGCTTTCCCCAGCAGAGTCGCCAATTTATTTTCCATAAATAAATTCACTTTATTTATTTTGTATCTGAGAAAATTACAACTGTAGGAATCTAATCTAGAAGACGATTACTTTATCCCTTGGACGATGCGATGAAGAAAACTTGAACTTCGAAGAACTTGGACAGCAACTGGGCAATCTCTCCGTTCTCTCTGAAATTGACTGTAGTGTCTGATGAAGATGAAGAAACTCTCTTTTATAGAGTTCAGGATAACTGTCCTTAAGCATACGCTCAGGTAGTTACTTGACGTGTGCATAACTGCAGGGACGCGTGGCAAATTCTGATGGAGACACATTAGCATGCGGTTGAAAGTAGTAGAGCATATTCAGGAGAGATTGATGGCATGAATGCCACGTTGTATAACTTCTGAAGAAGTGGATAACTGAGTGCAGGACACGTGAGAACGTGTGTTAACTTCACATTGAAAATCTTCCTGGACACAACTGCTGTGATACGCTGCTTTAGAAGAAGAGTCATACGCTAGCTTTGAAGGCACATGTCTTGCATACGCTGACTTGGACAGCGTAGAACCATATAAAGCTGATACGCTCACATTATTGACAGGGAGTCGTATGGAAACTATATGCTCACTTGACAAGGAGTCGTATGGAATCCATACGCTCACTTGGTTGGGAAGGAGTCGTATGAGATCCATACGCTCACTTGGTTGGGAAGGAGTCGTATGAGATCCATACGCTCACTTTGTTGGGAAGGAGTCGTATGAGATCCATACGCTCACTTTGTTGGGAAGGAGTTGTATGTTTGAATAAGTAGACACGTGGCATGTTTGAATAAGTAGACACGTGGCCATCATCAATCTTCTTTGATACGCCATATCTTCCAATAACTGACAAAATCCTCTCGAGCATCGTGACTGCTGATATGATGGCTGACAGACTGTCGAAACTGACAGTAATGATGGCTTTTACATTTATGAGAGATGCTGAGCTGTCTTCGTAAAAGACAAAACCGACTGTTCGAAAACCTATACGACGGCTAGTCTTCATTGGACAGCTATCTTTGCACGAAAGACGAAGTGTCAGATTCATCCTTTATTAAATATATGCTGTGCTGTCATCTCAGAAAATAATAAAATATTTACTGAGCGTACGGCCTTTGGATGAGCGTATGGCCTTGACTGAGCGTATGGCCTTGAGCGTATGACTTGGACTGAGCGTATGGCTTTAAGCGTATGACTTGGAGTGAGTCTCATGTCAGCATGTCATAATTTTTCACACCCTACAGCTTGTACTCTAAATCACTAGTTCATTTTAGCACTTTACTTATAGTAGTTATTTCATTACAGTCTTCTTTTTACTCATGTATACTCTTCAGCGTTTCATGTATTTTACTCTATTGCCTGTATTTTATTCCTGTCATTATATGAACTACGTGAGATGTACTGTGCTCGCTCCTGTCCTGACTGGACCTATTGATAAATTTTACAGATAGCTTGGAGGTTGCCTGCTAGCCTAGAGGAGACATAGTAGAGGTTGTATAGATAGTTATTTCAGTTGTCTTGAGTTGTATTTACTTTATGGATTACTGTATTTGAGATTTGAGATGTTTTCTGGGTTTGTGTTTCTTAAACACTTAGACTTCTATCTGCGGTATCTCTTCGTGGATTTCATATTTTATCTATCTTTTATTATGCTCTACCTTAGATGTGATTGAGACTGTATTTTCTTTGTCACCTCCATTCGGAGTGTGTATACTGTACAGGTACCTTTATGTTGTTAGATGTTTGACCTAGGACAGCGTTCTACCTCCGACACTGTGGCATAGGCTGGACATACCCACGTCTCATGCCCTTACTCTAGGGTGCGGGTAGTGACAAAATGTTCCTATGAAATGAATGAATGTCATATTCCTTGTCGAAAGGAATGATATGGTAAACCTTACGATGAGTTGATGAAATGAGAAATAATTAGGCTTGGGATCGCTGGGATCACCAAGTGAAATAATGGTAAGTTGGAAAGGAATGAGTCATTGAACATGACTTGAATGAGATGAATGATGATGCACTGTTGCCTTACTTCTCTTAATATTTTACCATGCAATTTTGTGCACGATCGAGTTGGACATGCATTTGCATGGTCATAGACAACTTGTACACACGATATTATTTCCTCGAACGGTTCCCGGGGCCCTGGGGACCGATTCGGCCTAGAAGGAAATACAGCATGCTTTGGTGGCATGATTGGTATTGGGACATTCATTTTGGACTTACAACCCGGGTGAATGGAGCGTCGCACACAATTGAAGTCCTATATGGCAAGTCCAAAATGGTGTATAATACCAGTAGTCATGTAGTCATGATGCATAGCTAATGAATATTTTGTACAGGCAGAGTAAGTATATTGCCTAACCTGTATTTGATGCAGGAACGAGGAGTCGGCTATCGGTAAGAAATTACTTAAATGTGATATATGCAATATATTTATGTTGGTTCAACTTGCTTGCTTAACATGCCAAACAAAATGGTGTTGTGATGTTGCCTCTCAAATGAGAATCTGACTAATATGTTAAATACAATATGCTAAAGTGTTGCCTTGTTAAGAGAATCACTATAACAATTTCGATGTATGCTAACTCAATGATTGTTTGAATGATGCCTCTACATATACAGTACTAGAACTTGATAACACCAAGTATGCTTCATTGACACCTTTACATAAAAATGAGCTAAGAAGTTTACATACTTCAACGTTTCTGCTCAAGAACTGTAAATTGATGCTTGGCCCCAAATAGAAAGATCATTCTAATAAAAGTTGCTTAATTGACCACATAGTGTCGGTTTAGGCGAGTGGGTTGGATTCTGCTCGCTAGTATATAGATGATGTACTGACCCATGTTGTGGGCACTCTTTTAGGTGCTCGTGCTTGAAAAGTTCTGTACACGAAGATTGGCTTGATCGGTCCCATAGCATCGAAGATTTGTTGGACATGCAGAAGCTCTCCTTCCAAATGATGATGTCTCATGTCTATAAAGGATATAATATATGGAACATTATATTAAGTTGTACTAGGTATATCGAGTTGTAATCCAATGTATCCAAGTATCAAATGTAAGATTTATGGCATTTGTTCAGTGGACTATCAATGTAAAGTGAGATGTGTTGTAAGCTTTGTATTCCATTATAAGTCTTGTACTATACTTCAATTATCAATAAAGAGAATATATTTCTATATATCTCTGTGTGACTTCAAGTTTTCTGCTTGTTTTTGCTGCTATAATTCAAATAATGTGTTCTATTCAATGAGTAAGAACGTCCTTTTTATCTTCAATTTGTCTGCTTCTGTCACTGCGATGTGTTCTTATTTAGAGATTATCAATTATATACAGTCTTTGCCTTGTACTAGTGCAATACCAGACTTGTACCACATCATGCCCAAGCGAGGACGATTGATTCCAAGAGTTAAATGCGAGTGAAATGACTTTACAAAATCGCAGTGTGAAAAATTGGTATCAAAGTACGGCTTTACGTTCTTGGACTCTTATTTGATTCTTTTCAAATCAAAGTTGCATCAACGATTAACCAAAGTTGCTTCCGCGACCACTCAACGTTGCTTCCGCGATTAAATCAAAGATTGCTTTCGCGATTATGCTGTTGTTGTTCCTGTAGTCGTTTCAAGTTGTCAGTGTCTAAATTTTTTTTGACCCTCTTGGCTGCTCACTGGATGTTTCATACAATAAGTCTAAATACAATGTGATGCCCATGAATGCTTGAATATTGTTGGTTTGGACACTAATGACCCAACAATGACACGATGCCGTAGTATACTATTTGTGAATGATGTTCAGAATGTGGGAATAGAGAAAAGTGGCTATGTGTGATGTAAGATATTGAGAATTGTATGTGACGTTGGAACGTAATTATGAATGGGGCAATTGATGGATGAGTTCAACAAAAAATGGTGAGTTGACTCATGTGTGTTGGCTAGTGCTTTTGAGACCCTAAGAATGTTGGTTTGTGATTTGAGACCCCGAGATGTTGGTTGTGTTATGATCAGTTTAGATCACGATTGCCCGGAATAGACTTGCGTTGGTATGGTTTAAGGGTTGCTTTATTTTTGAGAGGTATATGCCTCTACCACTTCAGAATTGAGATGTATCGTGACCCTTTCCATTGGATAGTAATGTGTCTATCTGTCAGCCATGGGTGGTATTGAGACTTAGCTGGGAGTCATGCCTTATTGCTAGTTAACTCGAGTGTCCCTTGACGGTAATGTTATGTTGGGTAGCGTGATAGTTAGAAATTGTAACGAGTGCCTTGGTCAGGAATTGCTCAGTCTGATGATGGCTCAGACTAGTAGGATGATAGTTATACTGTGGGTATTAAATTTGGGTTAGAGATCAGGAGAATTGAGACTAATGCAGTCTCTCTTAGCTGGATAGACGGAATGGGTATTGGAACGTGGCTCGCTGGTGGTGCTACGCTTAGTGGGAATATGTATAATCGAAACAGAAAGACCCTTTATACAAGTGAGTGAAACTGTCCTTCCTCCTTCTTACTCCTTCATGCCTAATAACATAGAGTAATGTGATGCTATAAATTGTCCCTAAATGTCCCATGTTTTAGTTGCTGGATAATAGAGATGCTTATGTTGCCTAGAATTGAAATGAACAACACATGAACATTGAACTGTTGAATGAATTATACCTTAACTGCTAATGTGACTTGATGCGTGAGCATGAATTGATAATGTCCCTTATGTTTAATGTTGTTGAACTGTAATGTCCCAAATTCGTAATACGTATTTAGTGTACGTATACGTGTTTTGGACCCATATTTTATTTATTCATGGTTAGTTATCTTGGTTTATTTTGTATTGGCTTGGTTTTATTGGCATTGATAGTTTAATTGGTTTTAATGGTTCATTAGTTTATTTGGGCTTGGTTTATTCCTGGGTTGGTTCGGCTTGGTTTGGTTTGCTTGGTTCATTATGAACCATACGGGTGAACCCCCTACCTACCACCACCATCCCCCTTTATAACCCATCTAACTTTTCTCTCTCCTCCACTTTCTCATTAACTCTTCTTCCTTCTCCATTAAACCCACCACCAACCAAGAACACCCCTTAGGCAAGTGCAACTTACTTCCACAAGAGAGCCCATTTTTATTGTTCCATTAGCTTCTCCTCATGTTTCTAAGACACATTAGAACTTGTCATTTTCTATTTTGAGGCTTTAATTTTTGTAGATCTAGAAATTAGTTATTTTTGGATTTTGGTGGTTTTGATCTATCAAACTTCTTTGTTTTCAAGTTTTGATGGTTCCATGTTGTAGAGAATTTTATTCTACCCAAGTTTGACCTTTGAAAAGTTGGATTTGGACTTATTTTGACCAAGTTATGGACTTTTAAAGCTTTGGGTTCAAATCATGGAGTTCTTGTTAATCTGGAGAAGACAGTGAGCAGTGTGCGCGAGCTTTTTAGCTTGCGCCACTGAGCTACGCGCGCTCTTTAGCGCAGCGCAGTCTGACTCATACGCCGCCTTTTGGAGGCGTATGTCTTGCATACGCTGCCTTGAAGAGGAGTTGTATGGACCTCATACGCTGCCTTTTGGAGGCGTATGTCTTGCATACGCTGCCGTGATAAGGAGTCGTATGGAGTACATACGCTGCCTTGAAGAGGAGTCGTATGGAGTCCATACGCTGCCTTTTGGAGACGTATGACTTGAGCGTAGCCTGACTTGAGCGTAGCCTGACTTGAGCGCAGCCTGACTTGAGCGCAGCCTGACTTGAGCACAGTCTGACTCAGGCGCAACCTGATGTTTAGGCGCAACTGGACCTGACCCTACTTGCCTTGGCGCAACCTGTTACCTTGGCGCAACTTGGCTAATGCCACTTGTTGGCCATAGTACACCTTGCTCCCCCCTTGGGCGCATTATGTCCCCATATTCCCCTTTTATGATCTTTGCACCCATTTTATATCCTTACGCCTTTTGCCCTGAACTTGATTGACATGATTGAATGATAAACTGACATGACATGATAGTGGCCCGTCGTGGCGCACTCCTGACAAGTAAACCTGACATAATTTTCTTGATAAGCTGTTACGACGGCTACCTGACATGACATGACCTGTATAATTAATCCTGACACCGTGGGCGATTGTGCTTGTACAAATAATCCAGTCCTGTCTTGCATCATATCTAGGAGGGGACTCCTGAGTACCACGATCAGGAGTACCTACTGAAATGGACTAAGGTTAATGACTAGAATAATTCACTAGTCATGAAGAGATGTTCCCCAGTTACAGGCGATCCCGTTATCCCAGCCGCAAATGTTTGGACTTGTAGCCTGCCGACGAGTAGGGCACATTTCCAGCCCACTGTTATGTGGGGCACCCACCATTGTCACTTAAATGATTGAATTCTATTGTCACTCTAATGTATTGTACTCTCTAAATTGTCACTATAATGATTGCCAGGATAACCTGGATAGCTGCAGGGCCTGTGACTACTTGGAGCATCTCATTGCATCTTGCTAGTAACTAGGATTGTGATAACCCTAGTTAGTTAATGTAGAAAGCCGTAGGCAATGATTGGCCGTGATTGATTGGATGGAGTCTAGTCCAGTATAGTATTGTCTAGAAGTGATTGATTGCAGATTGTACCAGAATGATTGAATGATTGTCACTCCAGATTGTTACTATAATGATTGTCACTCCAGATTGTTACTATAATGATTGTCACTCCAGATTGTTACTATAACGATTGTACTCTATTGTCACTCTAGCGTATTGCACTCTTCATTGTCACTTTTATCATTGTACTCTCTCCTTTTCATCTTAATGATTGTCACCTTTAGCAATAAATGATCAGGAGACTATGTTCTGTTCAGGTGAAGGGTTACAATCTCGATCCTTGTTTGGTTTAAGGATTGTAACCTGGCTTCCAGAATAGTACCTTCGTCTTCTCTTCATATATTGTCCAGCTATATTCTATTTAGCATGATTCTCCAGTTATCGTATGTCAATGATGCCTCACTTAATTATTTTTTCTGATTGGGATAAGTGCATTGGTAGTGCACAAACCTCAATCTGTGTTACTTATTGTTGTTTTCTTGCATATTGAATGATAATGATTTGTTGGTTTTAGTTCTTAAGTGAAGCCTCCTTTGTGGCACTTGCTCTTTCGGGGGTCTGGCCCAGCTGGTTTTGTATGGCCAGATACCGGAGCAGCACCAAAGGATTTTCCTGCTTTTCAGCCCGATGGTGGTCACCAGGCGTAACCAGGGCATCGAGTGGGTTTCTTTTTGTTCTCCCACTTTAATATTGTACATTATTTTTTTGAGGCGTTTAGCCGACGAGCAAGTGTTAGCTCGATTGTACTTACTTACTGTCCGCCTACGGGCTGTAACATGATTGACTAGCCCCGGGGGATGATCATGTATGACCGAACTCTTGCTAGTCCTCACATTTTGTAACGACTAGCTTCATGATCATTCCGAATATATAATGTATGGGACGCCTTACTATTGTGTATTTGGTGGTCTGCCATCTTGTAACAATTACTAGTTGGTTGAGATTGAGACAATAGGCTATTTTATGACCTTAAGAGACTGATGGATTGTAGTGAAACCCTCACATATCTAGACAGCCGTGACCGTATAGCGGTGTGGATTCTATTCCGTTATACGTAGCTGGCTATGTCTGCCCCCGCTCTCCAGTATTCTGGTTCTGGGGCGTGACATGAACAAATGAAACATTTAAGAAATGAGACGCTGTGCGAATGTTAAATAAGAAACGAACTGGTTATGCTATCGACCCAATGAACCGAAATGAAACACTTGAATAATGTACACCTTGTATAACTATTACAAAGATATGAATTGTTGTCTGTTTCTTATAAGCAATGAAAGAATGAATAAATGCTCCTATAAAATGCATGAATGTTATATTCCTTGTCGAAAGAAATGATATGGAAAATATTACGATGAGTTGATAAAATGAGAAATGATGAGGCTTGGGATCACTGGGATCACCAAGTAAAATGATGGTAAGTTGGAAAGGAATGAGTCATTGAACATGACTTAAATGAGATGAATGATGATGCACTATTGCCTTACTTCTCTTAATATTTTACCATGCGATTTTGTGCACGATCGAGTCGGACACGCATTCGCATGGTCATGGACAACTTGTATACAACGTATTGTTTCCTCGGACGGTTTTCAAGACCCTAGGGACCGATTCGGCCTTGGAGGAAATGCAGCATGCTTTAGTGACATGATTGGTATCGGGACATTCATTTTTGGCTTGCAACCCGGGTGAATGGAGCATCGCATACCCTTAAAGCCCAATATGGCAAGTCCAAAATGGTGTATAACACCAGTGGTCATGTAGTCAGGATGCATGCTAATGAATATTTTGTGCAGGCAGAGTAAGTATATTGCCTAACCTGGATTTAATGCAGGAATGAGGAGTCGACTATCGGTAAGAAATCACTTAAATGTGATATATGTAATATATTTATATTGGTTCAACTTGCTTGCTTAACATGCCAAATAAAATGGTGCTGTGATATCTTTCAAATGAGAATCTGACTAAATTTTTTAATACAGTATGCTAAAGTGTTGCCTTGTTAAGAGAATCACTATAATAATTTCGATGTATGCTAACTCAATGACTGCTTGAATGATGCCTCTACATAAACAGTACTAGAACTTGATAACACCAAGTATGCTTCATTGACACCTTTACATAAGAAATGAGATAAGAAGTTTACATACTTCAATGTTTCAGCTCAAGAACTGTAAATTGATGCTAGGCCCCAAATAGAAAGATCATTTTAATAAAAGCTTGCATAATTGACCACTAAGTGTCGGTTTAGACGAGTGGGTTGGATTCTGCTGCCAGTACATAGATGATGTACTGACCCACGTTGTGGGCACTCTTTTAGGTGCTCGTGCTTGAAATGTTCTATACACGAAGATTGGCTTGATCGGTTCCGCGACATCGAAGATTTATTGGGCATATAGAAGCTCTCCTTCTAAAAGATGATGTCTTCTGTCTATAAAGGACATAATATATGGAATATTGTAATGAGTTGTACCAGTGAGTTGTAAGCCAAGTCGGTATATCGAGTTGTAATCCAATGTATCCAAGTATCAAATGTAAGCATTGCGATATTTGTTCAGTGGACTATCAATGTAAAGTGAGATGTGTTGTAAGCTTTGTATTCCATTACAAGTATGTAATATACTTTAATTATCAATAAAGAGAATACATTTCTATATATCTCTGTGTGACTTTAAGTTTTCTGCTTATTTTTGCTGCTACAATTCAAATAATGTGTTCTATTCAATGAGTAAGAACGTCCTTATTATTTTCAATTTGTCTGCTTTTGCTTCTACGATGTGTTCCTATTTGGAGATTATCAATTATATACCGTCTTTGCCTTGTACAAGTATAATACCAGACTTGTACGTCATCACGCCCAAGCGAGGATGATGATTCCAAGAGACAAATACGAGTGTAATGACTTTACCAAAACGGGGGGTGACACCACTTGCACAGCCGTTCACGCGCTGGGGCGTATGTCGCACAGGTAGCGCACGGTGCTCATGTGGCGTGGGTGGCACAGGTGTGCAGTGAGCACTGTGCGCGTTTGGCACGTATAGCACAGGCAGTGCTCACTTTACGCCAATTGGCTCAAATCGTGTCAGTGTACGATTTGAGGAGTTACAGAACGTTCGAGACAGTTTTTTCCATGTCCCGAACGTTGTGCTAACTGGACGGTTACAGTGCGGGCCTATATAAGCTTCTCTACTCTCTCTCTCTCTCAGAGTACAAGAGTTTAGAATAAAATTCCTTATAAATTTTCATAGAGTTCCAGAGAGTATAGAAGAAGTGCATCAGCGCCACTTAGTGAAGGAGTCCGTGCCATCCGAGGAGTCATAAGAGCGGAGTGTTCCGAAGTTCTCCGTCGAACTTGCTGGTTCCTGAAAGCTGTTCGTGTGGGGCAAATCAAGCTTTGAGCGCCGGTGATTATTCACCCTAGCAGGCTGTTCTTCTATCCACTTCATTGCCTTTCATCCACTTCAACTCGTTCTAAACGAGAACTGTCCTGATCTAATCAGAAACTGTTAGTGCACAATTGTTGCTGCTGCTAGTAGTCGATTTGTACTTTCTTTTAGAAGTATTACATTCGTTTGCTGCTGTAATGAAATCTTTTTAGATTTTTATTATCCAAAATCTTCTAAGGATCTCTGTCGTGCACCTTCTTTGAAGTGTTGCTACGAAACGATATTTTCACAGTCATTTTATTTCTTAGTTTTCCATCGAAAATTATGCCCCGGGATTAACAATCTCAAAGCTTGAATTTCACACGATAGAAAACTTGCGTGCTTCATTAATCAATCCTAACTTCATCAAGTTAGAGCAATTTGATAGAGAGCACTATCTAGTTTGGAAGAGGAAGGTTACTCTCACTCTTCAACTTTTCGAAGTTAACTACGTCCTTATTGAGGAAGAACCTACTGTTCCAGAAACTGGATTTGCAGCCATAACTACTGCTGCTACTAAAAATCAGGCCAAATGGAGAAGGAAGAATAGCATTTGTAGGCTTTTAATCCTAAATGCTATAGAGGACTCCCTAGCGGAATCATATTCAAAGAAGACAATTGCCAGAGAGATTTGGGAGTCTCTGGAAAAACTTTCTGAAGAGAACAAGAACAAGAGCAAAATATTTGTGGTTGAAAATATCGCAAGTGGCTCTTTGAAGACGAGAAGTCTATGCTGTCGCAAGTGAAGGAGTTCCTGAAGCTACGACAGAAGTTGGAAGATTAGGTGAAGCCTCTCCCCGACAAGTTTGTTGTTAGAGGGATCGTCTTAATGCTCCCCGCTGTAAACCCCCCTAAATTTTTACTATGATTTTTTAAAAATAAAATTTGTATTGAATGGTATTTAAATTGTACTTCGTATTTGTACGGCATGTGCAAGTTCGAGTTCTCGTAATTGTCCGTCGCGTGCGAATTTGTATTTTTCGTATTTGCTCGTCGAGTGCGAATGTGTGTGAGGTACACATTTTTATAAAATATTATTTTATGTATATAAACGCAGTATAGCTCAAAATAGTATGTGATAAATATTTTTAATTATCTTAAACGTCGTAAAAGGCATCACTTGGAGATTTGCCAAAAACTTTATTTTATATTATAAAAAGGTTATTTATTTTATTGTTCAAATATAGTAGTAACTTAGAAAACTATGATTTTGTAAATATTGTGTGCGAGGTTCATAAAAATTAATTCTTGTATATATATTAGAATTTTTGAAATTTATTATTATCATTATTTTATTATTTCAAAAAAGGTAATTTAAATATCGCTTGATTTAATATTTAAATAGTTATGTTAATTAAATTTGAAATTTTATTTTTGTGGATTTATTGGCCTAATTTAAGCAGATATATATGTTTTGAATTAATTTGTTTAAACCGATTTAAACTATATTGAGAACTATTTACGGGAGTTTAAACTATCCAAGCCCTTATCCAACTAGAGGAGTTCACCTCCTATATAAAGAGAGGCTCCATGCCATCTTTTTCCTATATTTTCTACAATTCAAATTTCCTCCACCCAATTGTATTGTTCACCGTGTTTGTGTCCACCGTCTTATTACATTCCTTATACATGTATATTATTTCTCGTGTCGGACACACTCCCGACATAATCGAATTATATCCCTAACCCGTCTCCGTTCTCCACCTTCAGCCGTAACCATCGACAACCATCACCATAACATCCGATCCCGATCCCTGCCACCCATCGCCTCGACTCTCGACCACTACGCCAGAACCCCCTCAACATCATCGCCACCATCGCGACCACGATGCCCATCGCCCATCGTAACCACCTGCACCACCAGTCAACTCTCCATCACCATCCTTACATCCGCCGTAATGTCTCCGTCTCCCAATCTCCATCATCACCAACGCCGCCACAGTTCTCCTTCCTTCCCGTCGAACAGAACCTCACCATTACCATACCCATCGGCCACCCAAGCCCGACCATCAGCCCCAGCAAAGGAAAAAGAAGAAGAAGGAAACAAATAAACCTTCGCTAAAATAATCCTCAACTCCACCGTCCGTGCTACCCAACGCCGCCGTCGGCCACAGATCCGGGCAGCCACCTGTCACCGCCGCAGTGCGCAAGCGTGTTGCGCCCTCCTGCCGCACAACTCCGTACGAGCCGGTGCTCAATCGGCGCAGCGCAGACCCGAACCTCTCCGTCGCGACCTTGCCGCCTCAACCAACCCCGGAACGGGAGAACTGCCCACGCGAACACGCTCGCCGTGGCCGAACTCTACCAAAATCCCGCGGCAGCACCCCCGCCTGGCCTCGCAGGTCCCGCACCCGAACTCGTCGTCGGGACAACGGCTGTTGCCACGCCGCACGGGCATGACCCGCCACCGACAACCCCTTCTTCCTCCCCTCGGTTCCGGCTCGAATCGGCGTCAGCCCAACCTCCTCTCCCCGCCGGCTCGACACGCCTCCACCAGATCCGGGGCGGAGCACTGAAGCCCCCGCCGCCGAGTAGGCGCCGCACCCGAGCATGCAGTGTCCTTCCTGGTCGGGCGCCCTCCGAGAACCACGTGAAATCCCACCGCCGACCAAGCCGTAGGTGAGGACCCCATCTCTCCTTTCCCTCTTCTCACTCCCGATCTCTTTTCCCCTTTCTTTTAGCTTCTTTTATGGTTTTGGTCCTCTCTCTCCTCTTTACTTCTGTTGCTTTTGTTTTTTTCTTTGAATCGACTTTTCTACAACTGATAAGTCAGTATTAATGATATTATAGTATTATACTAGTTGCTATAGTAATAAATGCAAACTATATACGGAAAATTTCACGAGAAGCATAAAAGTTTAGAAAAATTGCGTAAAAGACATTAAGTTCGTAGAAATTGCAAGAACAGCACCGTCGCGCCCAAAAATGGGGCGTGAAAATTTTTCACGCCCTAATTTAGGTCGTGAAAAATTAACATTCCTTAATCCCAGCCATCACTCATTCTTAATCTCCTGGAATTAAAAAAAAATTGAAAAAAAATTAGCGCCCCATTGAAGGGCGTCGAATTTATTAAAAAAAATTAAAAAAAAAAAAATGAGCGCCTCATTTTTTTTTTAATTTTTTTTAATAAATTCGACGCCCTTCAATGGGGCGCTCATTTTTTTTTTTTAATTTTTTTAATTACAGGGGATTAAGAATGAGTGACGGCTGGGATTAAGGAATGTTAATTTTTCACGACCTAAATTTGGGCGTGAAAAATTTTCACGCCCCATTTTTGGGCGCGACGGTGCTGTTCTTGCAATTTCTACGAACTTAATGTCTTTTACGCAATTTTTCTAAACTTTTATGCTTCTCGTAAAATTTTCCGAACTATATATTATGAATGTTACTGTATATATAAATAGTATTGTTATTATTTATGTATTAATATTATTTAGAGTTGGTGTTATTATTATTAATATTTAAAATTTCTGATTTAAGGAGGACACCATTAACAGTGTTCTTAATTAATATCATTAATACTTGTGGTTATTTTGTAGTATTCTCTAAAACTTATTTTGTAACAAGATATTTTATTTGTTTATGGGATTACATCGATTTCCAAACAGGTAGGAACCTTCAAAATATTATTATATTGTTACTTCGTTGTAACTAATTATATACATATCCCAAGCTATGTTCTTTTAACTGTGACAAAATAATTTTTCTATATTTCATTTAACAAAAATTATTTTTAAAAATATAGTTTTCTCTATTTATAAACTTAGCTTTTAGCCTAAAAGTATTTTTGATTTTAATGTATTTTTTTCAATAAAAACTGACTTAATATATATTTTTAGATATTATAAAAATAGTATAAATAATTTTCTCCGCAAATTCTCACTTTCGTTCAATCTTCGACCATGACTAATTCCATAATCATATTTCTGTGAATAACGACCCTTACATGTTAACCTCGGCTAATGGACAAATTAAAACTTGACGGATCACCACACAACAACCGGCGACACAACCTCATGCAAGATACCTTGCCATTTATACTGTTTATATTCAGTCTGTATTTCTTTACTTATTGCATATCACTGTTCATTTATTTGCAGTTCTTCTAGCTGTACCATTATTAAAGTTCCTGATTTACTACCTGTTCAGTGATATTAGCTTACTTTATTATTATCCTTTGATTACGTATGGACCTAGAGTTAAGGGACTACCATATGTAGTGTATTGCATAAACCTTGACATAGTTGTACCACGAGATATGTGTGAGATGAGTAGCATGTAGAGGTACTTGCGTGTTGGCTGATCACCCGTGCGCATACGTTAGGTCTAACAGCTAATAGAGGCATGTTAGGGGACTTAGCAGTTAGTAGAGGTATATGGTCGTGGATGCGACTTAAATAAGAGCATTGGGTGAGGAGAACAATACCTGACGTATGGGCTTCTTTGCACTTCCCTGATTACCTGTGCGCTCCTCCGGAGACGCAGGCTCCAGGTGCCCTCTGACGTTTCCCAGAGCGTTATGGACGTACCCCCTTGCACATGATGCCCTCTAACGATATTTGGACGTTACGGACGTAGGCCCCTGGTGCCCTATATGGGGACTATGTCGATCCCATTGACTGTCAGGGCTCATGCGTCAAAAGGATTGTTTCTCAACTACATGTCCACTTTAGTACGGTTAGGGTAACTTATTGATGTCTTGTCACTTTTTTTATTTGTGGCATATTTTATATTTCGTATTTTTGGCATGTTGTTTATTGTATCTTGTTACGTCCCTCTGAGGACCTGGTGAACTCTCTAGGTGTGCTTTTGTGATTTCTGCACGTGCTCTAGCCAAGGTCACATTTTACTCTCTTTTTTCGAGATGATTGCACTTGGATCGTCTTCGCATCGCTCGACAAATTTCTTTATTATGTATTACTCTCTTTCTGTAGTTGGTAGTGGATTTATCTTCGTCCAACGTCTTGTACCAAATAACAATTTAAAGATGATTTTCTATCATTATTCCTTTATATTTGTGGATGAGAGTTAGAGTGTCATGGTTTATTGCATTTTATAGCTTATGTATACATACGAGGATTCCATATACTTCGTATGTATGCAGCTGGCATGTCTACGTACTTAGTCCTAAGTATTTTGGGACTGGAGCGTTACACCCGCTGGGTGGAGCAAGTTCTATGCAAACATGCATAGGAAGAAGTTGGAGATCAGTCTCGAAGATCTCCTTCAAGAAATTTATGTTGAGGACCAGATGAGGGCTCAACTGAAGGTGGACGCTCGGTCCAAATAGCTAGCTAACGCCAATTTGGTTCACACCAAAGAATCAAAGAAAAAGCATGCGGCTTCCTACAACAAGAAGAATGACTCCAATAATCTGAAAGTGAAAGGGACTCCCTTCAAACATCAGAAGTCAAAGGCTCAGATGTCTTACTTCAAGTGTGGCAAGAAGGGCCACTTCAAAAGTGAATGCAAAGCGAAGACCAAGCAATCAGAGCAAGGTGAGTCTAGCAAGGTTTCTATGATCACTGACGTTGTTGTGATGATTGCGCAGGTCACTGCGGTAGGAGCTGACTTTGACTGGTGGCCATGTCTGCTCAAGCAAGGAGTGGTTCACCACCTATACACCAACTTCTGACGTTGTTATGGTAGAAAACCAAGCACAAGATGAGGTGCAAGGGATCGGGACGGTGGTATTGAAGCTGACTTCTGGGAAGTCTCTGACGCTTTAAGGTGTGAAGTATTTACCTGCTATAGCAAAGAACCTGATCTTAGGAGGCACTCTATAACGTATGCCTAAGGATGGACATCAATGCTGGCCAGATGGTGATGTCCATAAATGGAACATACTTCGAAAAAACTTTTAATATCGAAGGAATATTTAAAATTCAGTTTGTAAATCAGTCCAATATTGTTAATGCAATCACTCATTCTGTTTATACTCTTGAGTTTTGCCATAGTTGGCTAGGACATGTTTATTGTAAACGAATAAACAGAATGTCTAGTCTAGGACTTATCTCCAAATATGGGGATAATGTAAAGAAATGTGAAATTTGTGCTCAAACAAAGATCACAAGAAAACCCTTTCCTCAGGTTAATTGAAGCACAGATCTTCTAGAGTTGGTACACTCCAATATCTGTGACTTCAAATAATTCTCTACAAAGGCCGGGATGAAGCGTTTCATAACCTTCATCGATGACTTCTCTAAATACGCGTTTGTTTACTTACTGGAGGCTAAAGACGAAGCGTTCGAGAAGTTCAAAGAGTTCAGGGCCGAGGCTGAATGGCAGACTGGACAACAACTCAAGGGAATAAGAAGTGATCAAGGTGGAGAGTACCAGTCTTATGAATTCATATTATTCTACAAAGAACATAGAATTGTCAACGAGATTACGGCTCCGTACTCTTCTCAATCAAATGGAGTAGCAAAAAGAAAGAACAGAACGTTAACAGAGATGATGAACTCAATGTTGTTGACTACGGGTCTTCCAAAATGCAACTGGAGAGAAGCTATATTGGCGGCCACTTTTATTCTAAATAGAGTGCTTCATGCAACTTCAGACATTACTCCTCATGAGCTCTGGTTCAAAGTCAGACCTAACTTGAATGTCATTCGAGTGTGTGGGTGTCTGACATATGTGAAGCTTCCAGATCTGATAATTCAGAAGCTTGGGACAAGGACTACAAAGACGATCTTCTTGGGTTATGCCGAGAAGAGTAATGCTCGAAGATTTCTTGATATTGAATCAAATCATATCATCAAATCTCGTGACGCAAAATATTTTGAAGACAAATTTGCAAGGCATAATAATATTGTTCTTGCGAATATTCCGGAGAATAATGAGGGTGCACAAGAAACTGAAGTTTTCAATGAGAATGTAGTCTAAGAAGATGTTGTTGTAGAAACGACGGTCGAACCAGAACTCGCTGAGCCGTCAGCTAAGCGTGTGAGGAGGCCAAAGGACTTCGAAAGTGACTTTGTCACCTATCATGTGGAAGCAGATCCGCTTGCCTATAATGAGGTGATAAAGACCAGAGACGCAATTTTCTGGAATGATGCGATGGATAATAAAATTGATTCAATCACCTCAAATAACACTTGGGTGTTGGTGGATCTTCCTGAAGGAGCAAAACCCATCGGATGTAAATGGATCTTCAATAAGAAGATAAAAATAGATGGAACTATTAACAAGTTCAAGGCTAGGTTGGTAGCCAAGGGATTTTCTCAGAAGCAGGGATCGACTACTTTGACACATATGCTCCAGTTGCCTGGATGACCTCCATCAGAATGTTGATTGCTCTCGCAGCAATACATAAGATGGTGATATATCAGATGGATGTGAAAACGGCTTTCCTAAATGGCGAGCTGACCGAAGAGATTTACATGCAACAGCCAGAGGGATTTGTCGCCAAGGATCTTGAAGACAAAGTCTACAAGTTGGTAAAATCCTTGTACGGTCTTAAACAGGCTCCCAAGATGTGGCATAAAAAGTTTGACAAGGTTATAAGGTCAAATGACTACAGGGTCAGCGAGACGGATCAGTGTGTTTATACAAAGTTCACTGATGGAAGAGGTATAATCCTTTGTCTATACGGGGACGACATGCTGATCCTAGGTACAGATATGGGTTGTGTCACAGAGACAAATAAGCTCATCTCGAGCAAGTTCAATATGAAGGACTTGGGGGAAGGTGATGTAAACATAGGGATCAAGATCATCCAGACAAATACTGGACTAGCGCTGCCACACGCTATGGGTATCAAGATCTTCCGGGGATCGATACGCTTACAGGTGTGATCTGAAGCTGAAGCCTAATTCGAGGGAAAGCGTTAGGCAGCTGGAGTATGCAAGCTTAATTGATAGTTTTGTCAGCCCAATGATTGTATCATGTTTTTGAATATGGTTAATATGTTAAGTTTAGCATTTAATTATCACTAATCTTCATACTATCGCTATAGCATTTCTACTTATACTTATACCTTTGGTGATATGTGCATATTGGTTTACATATTAGTGATATGAGCTTATCTATCTTAAATTTAATCGGGTTGCCAAACTCAAAACTATGTTTTTGACTGTGGTCATTCAATTAAGTTTAATCATTATGATATCACTAACATTTATGCTATCACCTTAGCACTTATACTTAAACTCAGCATTGTCCAAATGTGCATTAAACTTATTATACTTGCTACTATGTATATTGCTTTGTTCGTCTAACATGTACATGCAGAAAAGCAATAAGCAAGATCAATATGGATATATGCAATGAAGAAATCATGGTGGGCCAAAGATGAGGATCCCACAAGATTTCTCTGAACCACCCGACGACATCTCCGGAGCCACGCACTGGGGGTTCCGCTGCCCGGTCAGCGGATGGGGGTCTAGGGGGCAGCGGATATCTTTGGACAGCTGTCGTCAATAAAAAAGCCAGCACCTATCAGAGGAAGAAGCCAAGCCATGCCATCATCATTTCAAGACTCTGAAGAAGCCTGCACCTGCTACAGTATATCTGGAGTCTGTAATGAGTCTTAGGAATAATTGTAAACACAAAAAATGGATGGCAAAATCGAAAACTAGGGTAGAAACCAGCCCAGGATCATTTTTGGATGAAAACTGGCATACCGACGGTATACCGGTGCATACCGTCGGTATACCGATTTTGTTCACAGAAAGTTTATGTCCACAAAATCGGCATACCGACGGTATACCGGATCATACCGACGGTATACCGATTCCGTAACGTTGAAAGTCCAACGGTCGGATTTCCAGCATTAAATGATCCCAACGGCTATATTTCGAGCCGTTGCAATCCCAGACCGGTATACCGACGGTATGTCGACTCATACCGGCGGTATACCGGTCGCTATCTGAAAAGTTGTCTTTAAGCTCTTTTTAATGCTTTGGTTATAAATAGCCTTGAACCCCTTCATTCAAGGTTGATGCTTTGAGCCTAAAAATTTCTAAACCATTAAAGCCTATCCACAAACAACTCTACAAAACTTTCATTTGCCATCCACAAATTGTGTTAGAGTTATTGAGTTAAAAAGTAAGATCTTCATCCTATTGTATAAGGAGATCAAAACCTATTGTGAAAGGTTGAAGTTGGGGAGTCTTCGCATCCAAACTCTCGGTTGAAGTTGGAGAGTCTTCGTATCCAAACTCTCGGATGAAGTTGGAGAGTCTTCGTATCCAAACTCTCGGTTGAAGTTGGAGAGTCTTCGTATCCAAACTCTCGGTGGAAGTCGGAGAGGCCTTCGAATTAAAGCTCTCGTGTAAGAAGTTGGCGAGTTCTTTGGATCCAAACTCGTGTGTAACTATTTACTCAAATAGTGGATTAAAGCCGGAGATAGTTCCGAGACTGGAGTGCCTCTTGGGAGGATACCAGGATATATCGTGTGTCGGTATTATTATTGTCTCTTCTCTTGCAATTATATTTTTAAATTACCCATTAACTTATGCTAAGTGCTTGATTAGTTAGCGTGACCCTATTCACCCCCCTCTAGGGTTCCTACAATTGGTATCAGAGCAAGGACTCTATTGTTAGGCTTAACATCCTTAGCGGATATCCTTGTTATTTTTCTATGGCATCGTATTCCTCCTACTCCTCCTCCTCCGATAAAGAAGGTTTTACTTCTAGTAGCATAGACAATCATGTTTATTCTAAATGCAAGAAATACTCTAAGTGGAAAGCCGTGGCTAAACAATTCTTAGAAATTCTTGACAACCTTCATTCTACAAATGAAGAACTTTATGAAAAAGTTATTCATTTAGAAGAAGCAAATGAGTTTTTGAGAAATAAAAACAATGATTTATTATCTAGACTTGATTCTCAAAAATCATCATGTGTTTCTTTAAAGAGTTTGAATGAGGCTTTAATTTTAAAAATCAAATCTCTTTCCTCGTCAATATAAGATCTTAAGAGGCAAACTCATGAGCTAAATCATTTGCATGATTCTTCTATTGACACTTTAAAGAAACAAAATGATGCTTTTATCTCTAGAATTGTATTATTTGAAAAAGAGAATGATATTTTAAATGCTAAATTTGATTCTCTTACTTGCATGCATGATGATTTGCTATTAGAACATAAAATTCTTAAAACTAAATCTTCTCATGCTCACTCTAGAGATATTCATTATTCTAGTATGTTACATGTTCATAACCATGCTCATTCTGATACATGTGCACATACTAGTATTAGGTGCTTCTATTGCTCTCGCATTGGACACATCAGCTTAACTTGTCCTATTCGTAGGAGTTTTTCTACCAATGCTATATTAAATAGTATATGGCTCCCTAAAGCTAACAAATGTGGATCCAAGTTTATTTGGATACCAAAGTCTTCGCCTAATATTGTAGGTGAAGCTTATTATATCGGGACATAGCACCGAAGAGCGTGTTGGTGGTTGCAAAGCTCAAAGGTTATCTTCTAAGCAATTGCACTAACACAAGCGTGGCCACTAGAGCCACTTTGGTAATATGCTAAACGATTCTCTTTAAATTGTTTATATTTGTAGAATCTAGCATATTTTACTTGATGTCTTGCCACTAGCTCACATTGATATCCTTTTGTCACGACCCGCACCCTAGAGTTAGGGCACGAGAACGTAACAACGCCCAGCCTACGCCGCAGTGTCGGCGGTAGAACGCTGTCCTAGGTCTCAATGCATATAACAGTATAGGACTAAACAGTTTATACTCCCCGAATGGGGGTGACATAGCAGATACAGTCTCAATCACATCTAAGGTAGAGCATGATAAAGATAGATAAAACATGAAATCCAAAAGAGATACAGGAGATAGAAGTCTAAGTGTCTATGATACATAAACCCATAAATACATCTCAAAACTCAATACAGTATTCCACAAAGTAAAATACAACTCCAGACAAAATGAAATAACTACCTAAACAACCTCTAATGTGTCTCCTCTAGGCTAGCAGGCACCTCCAGGCTATCTGTAAAATTTATCAATAGGTCCAGTCAGGACGGGAGTGAGCACAAAATATCTCACGCAGTTCATATCGAGTTAGGAAATATAAAGCATGCAATAGAGTAAAGTACATGAAACGCTGAAAGAAGAATGTATAGAAAACAGTAGAGATTTAATAACAGAAAATATCTAAATATGATAAGTAAGAACTGTAAGGAACATGTGATTTAGAGTACAATCTGGTTATATAAACGGGCTAGAAAAATGCAATGGTAACTCCATTGTACGTGGGTGTACAATAGACATATACAATAGTTATACAATGTTGTACAATAGGATTTGAGTACATAACCAATTCTACTCCCCCTCCCCAATCAATACACAAGGATCTACTCCAGTTACGTTATCTTATACAATAGTGTACAATGTTATACAATGGATGTACAATGTTATACAATAGTGTACAATGGTCTATCCCTGGGGCTCATATGATAATAAGAGTACAATATGCACAATGAGTATACAAGGATATGGGTATTCAATAAATACAATATGGAAGTGAAACGCACGTCACAATATGTATTTAGTGAATACAAGGAGATAACATCTCAAAAGAAGATCCATATAGTACCAATCCGTGATAACAGTCGTGTCAGCATCAAGTACAGTAATCTAGAACAAGAATGTAAATCCATACAAGTATGAAACGGTCAGAGAATGTACTCGCCTCGATAACCTGAACAGCTGATAAGTATAGGAGGTCCCACTGAAGCCACAGAGTCCTATTTAAAGCAACACAGGTTACAAGGTGTCTGGCTCCTAATTAGAACAGCACAAGTCACAACATGTCTAGAAGGGTAATATAAAGCACTACAATGCATTCTACATGAATCTAGGTCAAACTAGGCCAAAGTCAACCCTTGGTCAACTCTGGTCAACTGCACTAGTCAAACTAGGTCAAACTAGGTCATGTCCTAACCCAGTAAGTCTTACTAGGCCTAACCAAGACTATCCTAGCAAGCACACATCAATACAAGGCTATACAAGCCAACATACACCCAACTCTATATAGCATGCAATTGTTCAATACTCAAATAGGCAAGAATTCACATTGGATATACACTAGGTAATCTATTACTTTAAGCTATATATGTCTACACATATATAAACATGTATATATTAGTATTCAACATTAGGTCTATAATCATGACATTTCAAATGGTTATATAAACTTATATATTACAACACAATATGCTAACATATATATAATATACATACATAGCTAAGTTAACTATATTCATAAATACTTATTTAAGAGGCTATGTGTGTGTATGTGAACATGGCAAAGGGGCAAGTGAGGGTTAAATGGGCATACATAGTGTATACATATCAAAGGGTGTCAAAGTGTAAGTGAACAATGTGTCAAGTGTGATAGTGTCAACATAGTGTAAGGGGGTACATGAGGTAATATAGGATTTGTGTTAACATAGAACATTACATCTCATTAACTTGTATATTGCATACATTACATCTATTATTATATTACATTCATGCTTTCATTCATTCATCATTCATTTATTCTTTTGTACTACTATATGTACCATATATTACATACTATGGAACCTACATATTCATTACAAGCCATACTTATACATGCTTATATTATCACCTCATACATCATTTATTTAACTATTTACTCATGCTTGTATTATCTATTTAATTACATAATGTATATACATTAACATGGGTTAAAATCAAATAGAACATCATATTACACACAAGGGTGCACAAAATGCATATGCCGAATAGTAACTCCTACTAATAATCAATACTGTACCATCTCAGCATGAATTAAACTCTATGATTAAAGTATGTTATAGATCTATGTGTTAGCTTTCCGAAACTTCAAACGGATCGCATTTTCGTTTCCGGAAACTCTCGGAATCGCGAAAACACCGAGAACGCGTTTGTCTTTCGTACAGCTGACACTCAAATAATTCTCCAGAAATTTACAGAAAGAATTAGGCCTATTAATACTTGTTTTTGGAAAGCTAACTTCAATACGCTTCTTTTAAAAAAACGGAAGATTAAACCGAGCTTTGAGCTAAAAGTTATGACATTTCGAAGTTAGGGCTGAAATTAAAAACGTGGATAAAATCATGACGGATTTAGATAGTTTGAGCCAAAAGAATACACAATATATATCCTAATTATCCACAACAATAATAGCAATAATAATATGAGGAACCATACTCAAAAACTTGATTATATAATCATCATGAACCATTTATTACATATATAAATATAGATACACTCTCATTACAATATATATATATATATATATATATATAAATCTATATATGTAACATGAACACATCCACAACAAAAAGGACACTCCTATGACCTCCAAATGGACACAAAATGGACACAAATGGAGATACAACCATGGAGGTCCTTCCTATGGGTTCAAAATAGACCTATATGCATGAGAAAATGAAAAGGAGAAGGGATTTATACCTCCCGGTAGATCGAATCGAAGAAAAACCTTCCCGGAGCGACACCGACACGTAGAGATTTCAAAAGGACACGAACGAGCTCCGAATTCTCCCAAACTTGGGTAGCTTCCTCCTTGGCTAGAATGGAGAAGGAAAGAAGAAGATTTGGTGGTGAAATGGAAGGATTTGGTGGAGAAATTGCTAGAGATTGCTCTCTAGGAATTTGGGGAAGAACAGGAGAGAGAAAAATAGATGGATAATGACAAATGGGAGGCTCAACCCTATCCTTATTGTGGCTGGCCATAAAGGTGGTTTTGTCCTATTAGGAAAAGTCCAAAAGCCCCTACTAACCTATTCTATGAGTATTAGGAAAGGGCTAATTGGTTGGGGCTAAATTAGTCATTCTAAAGTCTCTAATCACACTAACCTTATCCATAATAATTAGTCTAACCTCTAACTAAAATATTTCTATCATGTGGACTAAAATTAATATCATGTGGGCCATGCCTAACTAGTGTGTGGGTCCCACTAGAGTCAAACTATCCCCCGGTCCCCGTTTCAAGTCGGATTGAGTTGAAATTCGAACCCGACTCAAATAACCCCAAAACAATATCATAAATAATAAAATAATATCAAAATAATTCAAAGAGGTCAAATGCAAAAATATCCTTAGGCCAAAAATGACATTAAAATATCATAATCACATGGTTAGGCTCTAGGTCAAACAGTCTCTAGGGTTTCACTAGCAAACGTCAAAACCACAAGTCATTGATTTAAATAATGTTAAAATGATTTAAAATCACCAAAAATCATATCATGAATTAAATATCATTATTAAAATAATTATAAACATGAAATTTCAAAATTACCCTCAATCAGAAAATTAAAATAAAATGAAAAAAAATCAACCCAAAATTTAGGGTGCTCACATCCTACACACCTTATAAAAATTTCGTCCTCGAAATTATAATGTTCGTAATCCTTCTAGGTCAAACCCCCACAATCAAATCTCAGAACTTAAATAAATCATACCATCAAAAGGACGACATACAGGGTTCATGGCATACGGTGGTAGTGAAAGTCTCATCTAGGTATTCTAGTCATGCTAAACCAAAACGGTCATAGGGTATCAAAACACACAAGCAATCTAGGGTGCTAAACAAAAGTTACAAAAACAACAAACCATCAAAACTGTAAGGCAGTCTACCATCCTATATGAAAACTGATACTTATCATAAAAGTAAAGAAAAGTAACTACCCATTATCTTTAAAGGGTTCAGAAAAAAAAAATCAAAATCAAAGTTAAGGAATGAAAGCCAATTCCATGGAAAATTCCCAATCACAATACGTATTAAGAATATTTAGTCTTGATACGATCTAAGTTGATCAAATTGAGAGAGATCAAGATTTAGGCAATATGGAGGACAGGTTCAACAAAGTCTGAGATCGAGCATACAAGGATAGAGATTCAGGTCACAATCAAATTTAATTCAATTAAGTACAACCCAAGATATAAATATGATAAGAAAAGATAATCGAAGTTGATTTGGTCGGATTAAGGAAACTAGGATTCAATGATATTGAAAAACTCCTTTTAGAGAAAACAGGAAAAGATTTCATACGAAGTCAGCAAATCATCCCTCTCTAATACTATCAGTTTATCATTTGCTAAACCATATTCTCTTTTTTTTTTCTCACAAGTCCCAATATGAAAATCAACCTCTATATAACTATCATCGAAATTTTATAACCTTCAGTCATCTAAACCTTTACCACAATCACCATAGACAAAATCTTTAAGTTCCAAAACATTTTCCACGAAACATACCCCTCTTTTTTAGGAGTCAACACTTATTCATTTATTCAAAATTTCAAATTCCTTCACCTCGTTTTAAATTAGATCCAAACCTCTAAATCTAGTTTATGGAATCCTTGGACTTGTTTAAATCGAGTCTCGTTTTCACTAAACTCCAATACCACTATGTCACACAAAATTTATTCTTTTTTTAAATCAACCTTCATATTTTCTTCAACGTTCACCTTCAAATATTTTTTTTTGAATTCTACAATTTTCTTCCAATCATCTAAAATAATTTCTATAACGTAAAATCCTTGTGTTCTCTCTATCTCTAGTCACCATCTTACAATATCTAGTTCAATTTCGTATAATCATTTTATTCGATTAAATTCTCCTTTCCATATCTAAATTTCTACATAGCCTTGTAATAGTTCCCAAGAATCAATAACAAAGATGTTTAAGTTCTCAAAACTAGGTTGACCTTAAACATCCTCATTAGTTTTGAAATACATCCATGAATTATTCATAACCCACTTTCTGTGATTGTTTCTAAATTGATAACATTTATCCCTCGATTTCATTTTAAACCTTTACCATATCTCCATTTCAATTTTTTCATATTTGACATCCAACACTCTGATTCCTACAAAATTATCATATGATAACCAATTACATCATTTCCGAACTAGATGATTTATATCACTTCCTCAACATTTCTCAGATAAAAATGATATAAAGATTCAAGAGTTTCAAGGTATAGCTGACAGAATTATATATGAGACAGGAAATTGATATAATCAGGACAGGTATATAAGACAAGGAATGATGGTAGTAAAAATATTGGCAGGAAAAGAATGATAATAGAATCTGTTCTGCTTATCTATTTAAAAGAGGGACCCATTTTTTTTTGAAACAAGAATTATAATACCAAATCCAAAATAAGGCCTAGCAAAATCATTGGTTTATTGTATTAAGAAGAAATAAATTTTTGTAAGAAGTTACACAAGGTTTATAAAAATAGCTAAAGCTACATCCTAAGTAAACAATGAGAAACAAAATAAAACAAAACAAAACAAAACAACAATAATTCCTTCTTTTTTTTGAATGACTGAAACAAAAGTAGCAAAAAACATGTTCGAAAACATTTAAGGTACAATCTGATAATCATATGCGTCTATCCAAAATCATGGTACTCTAAATCCTCGTCATACTAGTGAGCAAGGCTACGATAATCACAGAGTCCTTGACTTATGCACATACCTCTAGAATCATGGTATTTAACATTTTCGCGATGCCGCTAGCTTGGCTGCGAAAACCTTAAATTTCCACACCCGAGAAATATATCCAAAATCAGACTATATGTCCTCACCATGCTGGCTAATGTGACTATAGAAGACAAGATTTCCATAACTTAGATGACCTAGCCCATATAATTTCATCTTGCCAAAAATTAAATTAAATCAACAATGAATACCAAAAAAAATCAAATTTATCAACGAACATCAAAATTCAGAAATGAACAAAATCCTTCAAAGCATATAACTACAAACTCGGATGCTATAGCTAACATCAAGATTCAAATTTCAATAATCTTCATCAAAATCAATAAATACAAACTCAAATTCAATAATAATCCATCAAAATCAAATTCAATAGCAGAAAGTAAAGATAAATCAAATCAAGAAAAAAGAAAAGAGTTTTCAAATCGGAGTTAAACAAGATTCTCAAGGGTCGTCCCAGGAATCTCTCAAGGGTTCCTATTTGTGATTGAGTACCTTCAAAATATATCCTAATCCTACTGCAGGCTGTAGTGGTACTCTAGTTCGAATACCACTACACAAACTCGACCTGCATGGGCCACCACTAAAAAATGTGTCACGACCCGCACCCTAGAGTTAGGGCACGAGAACGTAACAACGCCCAGCCTACGCCGCATTGTCGGCGGTAGAACGCTGTCCTAGGTCTCAATGCATATAACAGTATAGGACTAAACAGTTTATACTCCCCGAATGGGGGTGACATAGCAGATACAGTCTCAATCACATCTAAGGTAGAGCATGATAAAGATAGATAAAACATGAAATCCAAAAGAGATACAGGAGATAGAAGTCTAAGTGTCTATGATACATAAACCCATAAATACATCTCAAAACTCAATACAGTATTCCACAAAGTAAAATACAACTCCAGACAAAATGAAATAACTACCTAAACAACCTCTAATGTGTCTCCTCTAGGCTAGCAGGCACCTCCAGGCTATCTGTAAATTTATCAACAGGTCCAGTCAGGACGGGAGCGAGCACAAAACATCTCACGCAGTTCATATCGAGTTAGGAAATATAAAGCATGCAATAGAGTAAAGTACATGAAACGCTGAAAGAAGAATGTATAGAAAACAGTAGAGATTTAATAACAAAAAATATCTAAATATGATAAGTAAGAACTGTAAGGAACATGTGATTTAGAGTACAATCTGGTTATGTAAACGGGCTAGGAAAATACAATGGTAACTCCATTGTACGTGGGTGTACAATAGACATATACAATAGTTATACAATATTGTACAATAGGATTTGAGTACATAACCAATTCTACTCCCCCTCCCCAATCAATACACAAGGATCTACTCCAGTTACGTTATCTTATACAATAGTGTACAATGTTATACAATAGATGTACAATATTATATAATAGTGTACAATGGTCTATCCCTGGGGCTCATGTGATAATGAGAGTACAATATGCACAATGAGTATACAAGGATATGGGTATTCAATAAATACAATATGGAAGTGAAACGCACGTCACAATATGTATTTAGTGAATACAAGGAGATAACATCTCAAAAGAAGATCCATATAGTACCAATCCGTGATAACAGTCGTGTCAGCATCAAGTACAGTAATCTAGAGCAAGAATGTAAATCCATACAAGTATAAAACGGTTAGAGAATGTACTCGCCTCGATAACCTGAACAGCTGATAACTATAGGAGGTCCCACTGAAGCCACAGAGTCCTATTTAAAGCAACACAGGTTACAAGGTATCTGGCTCCTAATTAGAACAGCACAAGTCACAACATGTCCAGAAGGGTAATATAAAACACTACAATGTATTCTACATGAATCTAGGTCAAACTAGGCCAAAGTCAACCCTTGGTCAACTCTGGTCAACTGTACTAGTCAAACTAGGTCAAACTAGGTCATGTCCTAACCCAGTAAGTACTAGGCCTAACCAAGACTATCCTAGCAAGCACACATCAATACAAGGCTATACAAGCCAACATACACCCAACTCTATATAGCATGCAATTGTTCAATACTCAAATAGGCAAGAATTCACATTGGATATACACTAGGTAATCTATTACTTTAAGCTATATAGTCTACACATATATAAACATGCATATATTAGTATTCAACATTAGGTCTATAATCATGACATTTCAAATGGTTATATAAACTTATATATACAACACAATATGCTAACATATATAATATACATACATAGCTAAGTTAACTATATTCATAAATACTTATTTAAGAGGCTATGTGTGTGTATGTAACATGGCAAGGGGCAAGTGAGGGTTAAATGGGCATACATAGTGTATACATATCAAAGGGTGTCAAAGTGTAAGTGAACAATGTGTCAAGTGTGATAGTGTCAACATAGTGTAAGGGGGTACATGAGGTAATATAGGATTTGTGTTAACATAGAACATTACATCTCATTAACTTGTATATTGCATACATTACATCTATTATTATATTACATTCATGCTTTCATTCATTCATCATTCATTTATTCTTTTGCACTACTATGTACCATACATTACATACTATGGAACCTACATATTCATTACAAGCCATACTTATACATGCTTACATTATCACCTCATCATCATTTATTTAACTATTTACTCATGCTTGTATTCTCTATTTAATTACATAATGTATATACATTAACATGGGTTAAAATCAAATAGAACATATACACACAAGGGTGCACAAAATACATATGCCGAATAGTAACTCCTACTAATAATCAATATTGTACCATCTCAGCATGAATTAAACTCTATGATTAAAGTATGTTATAGATCTATGTGTTAGCTTTCCGAAACTTCAAACGGATCGCATTTTCGTTTCCGGAAACTCTCGGAATCGCGAAAATACCGAGAACACGTTTGTCTTTCGTACAGCTGACACTCAAATAATTCTCCAGAAATTTACAGAAAGAATTAGGCCTATTAATACTTATTTTTGGAAAGCTAACTTCAATACGCTTTTTTTAAAAAACGGGAGATTAAACCGAGCTTTGAGCTAGAAGTTATGACATTTCGAAGTTAGGGCTGAAATTAAAAACGTGGATAAAAATCATGACGGATTTAGATAGTTTGAGCCAAAAGAATACACATATATATCCTAATTATCCACAACAATAATAGCATAATAATATGAGGAACCACACTCAAAAACTTGATTATATAATCATCATGAACCATTTATTACATATATAAATATAGATACACTCTCATTACAATATATATATATATATAAATCTATATATGTAACATGAACATCCACAACACAAAGGACACTCCTATGACCTCCAAATAGACACAAAATGGACACAAATGGAGATACAACCATGGGGGTCATTCCTATGGGTTCAAAATAGACCTATATGCATGAAGAAATGAAAAGGAGAAGGGATTATACCTTCCGGTAGATCGAATCGAAGAAAAAACCTTCCCGGAGCGACACCGACACGTAGAGATTCCAAAAGGACACGAACGAGCTCCGAATTCTCCCAAACTTGGGTAGCTTCCTTCTTGGCTAGAATGGAGAAGGAAAGAAGAAGATTTGGTGGTGAAATGGAAGGATTTGGTGGAGAAATTGCTAGAGATTGCTCTCTTGGAATTTAGGGAAGAACAAGAGAGAGAAAAATAGATGGATAATGACAAATGGGAGGCTCAACCCTATCCTTATTGTGGCTGGCCAAAAAGGTGGTTTTGTCCTATTAGGAAAAGTCCAAAAGCCCCTACTAACCTATTCTATGAGTATTAGGAAAGGGCTAATTGGTTGGGGCTAAATTAGTCATTCTAAAGTCTCTAATCACACTAATCTTATCCATAATAATTAGTCTAACCTCTAACTAAAATATTTCTATCATGTGGACTAAAATTAATATCATGTGGGCCATGCCTAACTAGTGTGTGGGTCCCACTAGAGTCAAACTACCCCGGGTCCCCGTTTCAAGTCGGATTGAGTTGAAATTCGAACCCGACTCAAATAACCCCAAAATAATATCATAAATAATAAATAATATCAAAATAATTCAAAGAGGTCAAATGCAAAAATATTTTTAGGCCAAAAATGACATTAAAATATCATAATCACATGGTTAGGCTCTAGGTCAAACAGTCTCTAGGGTTTCACTAGCAAAACGTCAAAACCACAAGTCATTGATTTAAATAATGTTAAAATGATTTAAAATCACCAAAAATCATATCATGAATTAAATATCATTATTAAAATAATTATAAACACAAAATTTCAAAATTACCCTCAATCAAAAATTAAAATAAAATGAAAAAAAATCAACCCAAAATTTAGGGTGCTCACACCTTTAGTTGCCTTTGATATAAATCAATATGAGATTTAATTCTAGAATGCTTAGTTAATTTTCTTATTTATTCTTTTATCTAGCATGACTAGTTACTCGGCTTAAATGATTAGTTCACATTATTGTAGTTTATCACTCATTTCTATTAGTGTGTGACATATTATATATGCATGCTCGTTATTCTTAATCTCTATTTATAAAGCAAGCATATCACTCTAGTCCATAGGAGCTTGATTTTGATTTGAGTTAATATGATTTTAACTCTCCGTCTTTAAAGTTTTAAAATAGTTACTGCTTACCGATTCTCTTTAAAATATGTCTTATTTACTTTAAAATCGGTGTTTGCGAATATATGTGTCTAGCACAAGCCTCATATCACTTGACAAGTATATACTTATACTTCCATTTCAACCTTGTGCTCACATAATATATTCATTATTGATTCTCACGTTTATTTTGATTATCTTCCTGAGAATCAATTATGTCTTTGCCTAATAAAGCTTATTTATATGTGTTTTGAATTTGTGATAGTTTTTCAAACATTCATTAAGGATACATGACTATATTCATTAAATTTCCATCTCTATGTAGATCATGTATTTCTTATGTTGATATTTTTTGAATATCTTTTGTGGGCATATGAGTTAAGCTAAAGTTTTATATTGACTTGAAGAGTATTTAATTATACTTGTTACCTTCAAACTTGTGCTTATCTCATACCTTAGCTATTGATTCCTTTGACCAAATTTATTCTTCTTGAATCAATTAGCTTCTTCCTTAAAGTCTTCTTTTGATGATATCTTCTTGACTTTTTGGTTGGCATTATGGATACATGTTCTTAATTGGTTTTGATCTTTTCATGTATGCCTATTAGTGATATATATAGTTTCATATATATAAGTGATTCCTACATTTTGATATTTGTTTTTATACCGTTAAGTTAGGATGTTGAGAGAGAATACTTGTTTATGTCTTGCTCTTGACTATTTATAGAAGTTCTTTTAAGAATCACATGGTTTTGTGCTTTGTCTTGTTTTATATTTACCTCCGTTTTTAGTGCACATTTTTAAATCTATATCTTCCTTATAACTTACTATGGTGCACTATGAAAGCTCTTTGAAAAATATACTTCTTGATATCTTTAGCATTTAGCTTTCTTGATCTTAATGATCTTTCTTTGCTCATTTCTTGGGTTTATACTTCTTTTTGAATTATTGTTGCCCAATAGTTTTCGTAGCACATGAGAATACATGTAATTGTTACATCATATTTCTTATGACTTTAGCTACTATGGTTTGAGCTTTTGTGTTGAGATTTTCCTATTTCTAGAGAATACACTTATTTTATAATGGCTATAGTATTTTGCATTCTCTAGATCGATCTATCATTTCATTATCTTGGGTAAATCTCAATACTAGGCAAAGAGATTTATTTTATTATATTTTCATGAGTATCTCCTTTGGTCTATACTTGATAAGAGATTAATTCATTTATTTGTCATCTTATGCTCTTATCCTTGCTTAGTAAAGAGTCTATAAATTATTTTGTTCATTCAAAATGTATTGTCCTCTTTGTGAACACTATGCTTGAGCAAGTAACTTTAGTGTTAGTGACTTAAGATTAAATGAGCGCATTTATCTTGTTAATGACCTACCTCATTAATCTTAATTAGTTATGTAGCTTGCTTATTCATGATATAGTTAAGCTATATAAGTTGGTTCACTTTCACTCATCTAGTTATGTTTTCTTTTCAATCTATAAGATATGCTAGTTTACATAAACAAGATCTGCGATTCTTCCAAATATAATTTGCATCCTATTTTAGATACATATGTTTGTTCTCTAAAATTAGTTTTACAAATTCTTGATTAGATCTTGTTTCTCTTGGAGGTTTGTGATTCCTTTCTTTAAGTCTCCTTCCTTATTAGTCGTTAGCATGTATCTCTTAAATTTCTTTCACTTTGAGTCATGATTTTATCGTATTATCATTTACATCTCTTCTTGATTGTGTTTGCAATCATTTAAATGAGAATGACTTTTCTATTTTTTTATCGTTTTATGAGTTTTTATCATAAATATGGATTTGGGATTTTCTTTATGAGTTTGTTGGATCATGTTCAATTTGTTTATTTTTATTGATAAAAGATCCTAATGGTTGAGCAGTCATATATTATCTTTTTATATGATTATCAAACTAATTTATTACTCTACTTTGACTACTCATGGATTGCCACATATGGTCCTTTGCTATTTAAACTTTATGGGTTATTAATTTACCTTTAGCAAGGTTTAGATTTATCCGTTGTTGGATAATATGTGGTACAACATACCTAGTCCATGCAAAGTAATAAATTGGTTGATTCTTTCTTGATTAGATAATCATGGACATGATATCTGAGGTTTATTTTTATTTTATTTTTAGCGATATTTTGACTCTTATCATGATTGATTTAACTATCCTTATTCTTTTTCATGATGACATCTTTCTCAAAAGGTAACATACATTAATATTTATTGACACAAAGTCACAGTCAACCAAATATTGACAATATTGACTAAATAATATCTGTAATAATTCAATACGACACACGACGTCTGCATTAAGCTCAAGACAGAAGACAGCTCAGCTTCCGTGTTTCAGTTGATTCGAGTCTGTATTTTACACTTTCTTTGAGTCTAGACTAATGTAATCTGAGTCATGCTGAGCTCTTGAAACTTAGACTATAGCCTACCCAAAAATCCCAAAGCTCCACCAAACCAGAAATTTCCAAATGGTCCCCTTTGAACCACTCTGTGCTCTGGAGACAGAGTTCGGGCCGAACTCTGCCTCCACACAGAGTTCGGGCCGAACTCTGCCCCTAGAAATCAGGAACCCTAATTTTAGGGTTAGCTGGTTGCTAGTTGTCCAACGGCCAAATATTTAAATTTTTCTACCCGAATTCTGGCCGAATTCTGCCTATAAAAACACTATAAATAGGACATGAATTCTCTCATTCCAATCCATCCAATCTTCTCTTCTCTTCTCTCTTGTAGCTGAAATAAGCCATACCCTTCCCATCTACTAGCCACAAGCCTCCTAAGTCTCGAGTGCTCAGCATCTCTCAGTTAGGATTCTTGTGCAAGAGTCGAAGAAGTCGCTTGGACAATTCCAAGCAAATCGCCACTGCGATCCTCTGTTAGAAGTTGACGTGCTCTTCTGAAGTAAAGGCACGGTTGTAAACTACTATTTCACAAATAGTGGATTTGAATCCTGAGCTAGAGTTCTCAGGCCTGGACTAGTCCTCCACGAGGGAAACCAGGTTAAAATTGCTGTGTTTGCGTATGCTAGTGACTCATTTTGTTTAGTCATACACTGTTTCTTCTCTGTTTGGTGTGGTTGCATCACTCTTCATTGTCTATACTGTAGTTATATGATCTTTTATTCATATGCAGTCTATTGCTAACTGCCAAAAGGGGGAGAACTATGTATATTCTGGCTAGATATATTTAGTATCATATTTTTCGCCTTCGTATATCTGTGCTTGTTTGTACTTTTTGGAGATATTATACAGGTTCAATGCATTCTTTAGGGGGAGCTATCTCTTCTAGCTCAGCGCCGTTCACTGATCACGGGGGAGCTCTTATTTCTAGCTCGGCATCGATTATGGGGGAGCTATGTTGCTATGATCAACTGTGTCCAGGTATGAATATTGAATATACATATATTATTTTGTCAATTATCAATATGGGGGAGATTGTTGACACAAAGTCACAGTCAACCAAATATTGACAATATTGACTAAATAATATCTGTAATAATTCAATACGACACACGACGTCTGCATTAAGCTCAAGACAGAAGACAGCTCAGCTTCCGTGTCTCAGTTGATTCGAGTCTGTATTTTACACTTTCTTTGAGTCTAGACTAATGTAATCTGAGTCATGCTGAGCTCTTGAAACTTAGACTATAGCCTACCCAAAAATCCTAAAGCTCCACCAAACCAGAAATTCTCAAATGGTCCCCTTTGAACCACTCTGTGCTCTGGAGACAGAGTTCGGGCCGAACTCTGCCTCCACACAGAGTTCGGGCCGAACTCTGTCCCCTAGAAATCAGGAACCCTAATTTTAGGGTTAGCTGGTTGCTAGTTGTCCAGCGGCCAAATATTTGAATTTTCCTACCCGAATTCTGGCCGAATTCTGCCTATAAAAACACTATAAATAGGGCATAAATTCTCTCATTCCAATCCATCCAATCTTCTCTTCTCTTCTTTCTTGTAGCTGAAATAAGCCATACCCTTCCCATCTACTAGCCACAAGCCTCCTAAGTCTCGAGTGCTCAGCATCTCTCAGTTAGGATTCTTGTGCAAGAGTCGAAGAAGTCGCTTGGACAATTCCAAGCAAATCGCCACTGCGATCCTCTGTTAGAAGTTGACGTGCTCTTCTTAAGTAAAGGCACGGTTGTAAACTACTATTTCACAAATAGTGGATTTGAATCCTGAGCTAGAGTTCGCAGGTCTGGACTAGTCCTCCACGAGGGAAACCAGGTTAAAATCGCTGTGTTTGCGTATGCTCTTTTGATCTCCTTTTATTTTCCGCACTTTACTCTGATTTATTATTGGTGAAAGAGTTATTTTAATTGGTCATTTTTCTATATATACTCTATTCCCCCCTCTAGAGTTGCCAAACTGTTCTTTATATATCATATTTAAATATGAGATCCTTCTATATAGATTAATGTATGCCATCTTTGATTATACGTGCTTAATTAGAATATTCTTCTATTTTATCTTTAGCGGGTATTAATTGGATATCTCTTCTTGACTAAAGATGATATTATTCGTCTTTGGACGATATTATAGCCTTATATGCGTTGAGAAAAAGGGAGAAATCCATAGTTGATTTACCCTCTAATCCTTTAGTTATATACTTTTTGCTATAAGTGCTTTTGGAACTAGATGCATATTTTGAGGGGGAGCAAATTAATTGATTCAATTCATTTATACCCTCTAATATGTCGTATATCTAGTTCATCATGGACCCATATTTCTCCTATTTCATATTCTATTGATTGAGGTCATGATTTTTATTTGTGAAGGATTTATGAGCGTATGCAAGTGTCACTTTATTATTTATCTCTCTTTTATATGGATTAAATAAGTCATCTTGTTAATATTAATTTTTATATCTTATCTTGATGACTATTGTGCTTTCATTGTTTTGGCTTTCCGTAAATGCTTAATTGATTTGGCTTTTCTTATTGAGGACTTACCTAAAATTCTTTTTTATCTATATTGGTAATACTTTGAGGGGGAGCATTCAAGTCGATTGAATTTTTCCTTCTCCAGTATTTTTCTCCTTTACCTTCATGTTTATCAAAAAGGGTATTCATATAGCATGATAAGGTAATTGAGTTCTAATGCATGAACTTCGGTAAGCTTACAAATTTTGTAAATAATGAGATTATTCTATATCAATTGCTCTATTGTATATTTCAATTGGTATTAAGTTTATATCTTCCAACTATCTTACTTGGTATTTTTATATCAATTACTTTGCAATTATCTAATCCTCATGGGCTTTTGACTGAAATCCTTGATTGAAATCCTTTTTCAATTGGTATATTGCTTCCTTCCAAAACTAGAGTTTTAATTCATATAGTATTCTGTTATGGAGTTACTTTCTTGGATTTCAAGTTGGTAAAACTATTTTTGAATGTTTATCAATTTTATTTGTTTTACCAACTATATTGTGTTTTGACATGCTTCTTTTAAATTTGATGTTCTACATTGGCAATGTAGCTTTATAAACTTGTCATTACACCCTTCTCCTATTGTTTTTCATTAGTATATCTTGATAATGATTGTCTATAAGTTCCCCACGCTCTGATTTCTATGCTTGAGATTGATTTCATTTTATCTCTTAGTACGGGGGAGCCTATTTTTAATCATGTCAAAGGGGAAAAAGTAAGTTTAATTATGCTTTTATAAGTAATCTAAGTAGTATGCTTTTAGTGATATTGCTTGTCTTTTGTATAATAGTGATACATGCATCTATTGTGTCCATACTAAACTTAACCGATTTGCCATAATCAAAAAGGGGAAGATTGTTAGCCCAATGATTGTATCATGTTTTTGAATATGGTTAATATGTTAAGTTTAGCATTTAATTATCACTAATCTTCATACTATCGCTATAGCATTTCTACTTATACTTATACCTTTGGTGATATGTGCCTATTGGTTTACATATTAGTGATATGAGCTTCTCTATCTTAAATTTAATCGGGTTGCCAAAATCATAACTAATTTTTGACTGTGGTCATTCAATTAAGTTTAATCATTATGATATCACTAACATTTATGCTATCACCTTTGCACTTATACTTAAACTCAGCATTGTCCAAATGTGCATTAAACTTATCATACTTGCTACTATGTATATTACTTTATTCGTCTAACATGTACATGTAGAAAAGCAATAAGCAAGATCAATATGGACATATGCAATGAAGAAATCATGGTGGGCCAAAGACGACGGATCCCACAAGATTTCTCTGAACCACCCGACGACATCTCCGGAGCCACGCACTGGGGATTCCGCTGCCCGGTCAGCGGACGGGGGTCTAGGGGGCAGCGGATATCTTTGGACAGCTGTCGTCAATGAAAAAGCCAGCACCTATCAAAGAAAGAAGCCAAGCCATGCCATCATCATTTTAAGACTCTGAAGAAGCCTGCACCTGCTACAGTATATCTGGAGTCTGCAATGAGTCTTAGAAATAATTGTAAACACAAGAAATAGATGGAAAAATCAAAAGCTAGGGTAGAAACCAGCCCAGGATCATTTTTGGATGAAAACCGGCATACCGACGGTATACCGGTGCATACCGGCGGTATACCGATTTTGTTCACAGAAAGTTTCTGTCCACAAAATCGGTATACCGATGGTATACCAGATCATACCGACGGTATACCGATTCCGTAACGTTGAAAGTCCAACGGTCGGATTTTCAGCATTAAATGATCCCAACGGCTATATTTTGAGCCGTTGCAATCCCAGACCGGTATACCGATGGTATGCCGACTCATACCGGCGGTTTACCGGTCGCTATCTGAAAAGTTGCCTTTAAGCTCTTTTCAATGCTTTGGTTATAAATAGCCTTGAACCCCTTCATTCAAGGTTGATGCTTTGAGCCTAAAAATTTCTAAACCATCAAAGCCTATCCACAAACAACTCTACAAAGCTTTCATTTGCCATCTACAAATTGTGTTAGAGTTATTGAGTTGAAAAGTAAGATCTTCATCCTATTGTATAAGGAGATCAAAACCTATTGTGAAAGGTTGAAGTTGGGGAGTCTTCGCATCCAAACTCTCGGTTGAAGTTGGAGAGTCTTCGTATCCAAACTCTCGGTTGAAGTTTGAGAGTCTTCGTATCCAAACTCTCGGTTGAAGTCGGAGAGGCCTTCGGATTAAAGCTCTCGTGTAAGAAGTTGGCGAGTTCTTCGGATCCAAACTCGTGTTAACTATTTACTCAAATAGTGGATTAAAGCCGGAGAGAGTTCCGGGACTCGAGTACCTCTTGGGAGGATACCAGGATATATCGTGTGTCGGTATTGTTATTGCTTCTTCTCTTGCACTTATTTTTAAATTGCCCATTAACTTGTGCAAAGTGCTTGATTAGTTAGCGTGACCCTATTCACCCCCCTCTAGGGTTCCTACAAGTTTGATGTATACTATGACTACCACAAGGCCTGACATAGCTTTCACCATGGGAATGCTTAGTCGTTTCATGAGCAACCCAGACATTGAGGAGTAGAAAGCTCTGAAACAGGTAATAACATATCTCAAGAAGACTCAGACATATGCACTGCACTACATCGGTGATCCGCAGGCAGTAGAAGGCTTTAGTGATGCCAGCTGGTGCTAAGACTGGGAGAGCGAGAGGTCTACAGGTGGATTCATTTTCATAATGGATGGAGCTGCTATATCGTGGATGTCGAATAAGCAGACTATGCTCTCACAATCCTCCAAGGAATCTGATTTCCTTGCACTTGATACAATAGCGGAGGAAGCAAAATGGCTTCGGAAGCTCATGTATGATCTTCCAGTGGTTGGGGCGCAAATACCGACAATATCGATATATTACGACAACCAGGTGACTGCGGCGGTGGCATCAAATGACCTCTTCAATGGAAAGAAGAGGACTGTACAGTTGAAGCACAGGGCAGTCCACGATCTCATCAAGAGAGGTGTTATTGCGGTGATTGATGTTCGGAGTCATAAGAATCTGGCGGATCCGTTCACCAAGGGCCTCAAACGCCAGCTGGTCGATGACACAGCAAATAAAATAGGCTTGAAGGCATTCTGATATTGTGTTATTGTAATCCTACCATAAACTTTTATGCTATTAGTTCAAAGAAAAATCTACTAGGCATCTAGTTTTTGGTTCAAAGGAGGACCATTAACTGAAAAAATATCAGAACATTGGGTATATGTCCTCTCTGGCGTAGAGAGGTTACAGACGTACAACCACTATTGTCTACTGTATCTTTTATGCGAAAAACGGATCTTGTGTTGAGGTTGGCGTAAACGCCTTAATGATTTCTCAGGCAGATTGAATGCCTGGAGTGCTTTACAGAAAGCACAGTAGCACAGCGGTACAAGGAGTGTAACTCCATGCTACAGTAGGGTGACTCCACCATGAGATTCTCGGTTAGGGGTAAAGCCACGACTTTGCGAGCCAAGTCACAACGGCGTAGCACCGCAAATAGGCAGGTAGCATAATGTTGTATGATGAAATTAAAGAGGGATAGACAGCACTGCAAAGGGTAGTAGCACGACACCACGATGAGGTACCCGGATATGGGTAAAGCTTCGGCCTTGTAAGCCATGTCGTTGCGGCGTAACACCGCAAGGGGGCCTAAGGCTTCATGCTGTATAGTATGTCACTACAAAGAGGCTATGACCTCATGCTACAGTAGTATGACACTACGATGAGGTTCCCGGGTAGGGATAATGCCTCGACTTTTGGTCATGTCATAGCGGCGTAGCACCGCAAGAAAAGCGCAAGGCTTCATGCCATGTCTCTTTGATAAAGAGCTCACCTATAGTGTATGGACAGAGATATCAGGCCGTCTCTTGAGGGTAAATTTGTAGACGTCCAAAATTATACACTGAAACCAGGGCTGGCGCAGGGTCTTTAATGTGCAGCCAGAAGCACATGTAACTACATTATGTGAGTGGGAATAATTTCAGTTATGGTGCAAAATTCAAGGCTTAATCAATTCTTGTATTATAGACTACTATTTGACCCATGCAGGAAGATTCAAGTCGTCAGTGACATCTCTCATAATGCATGATGGACAATTACTGTGGAGAACACTCAACTCCATATATCGAGATATGTGGAGGATTGTTGGAGCTTTTCCTTTACAGGTAAAGAGCTTGCTCTCAACATGCCTAGTAACTTTAGTCCCATATTGGAAAAGCATCATGAGGTATCTCAATATATACTTGCTATGTGTTGTTGAGATATGCACATGGAGGGTGACCCTAAGGAGGAACCATCTGGATGATTTTACTAGGAGGTAAGGATAAGACTCCATGGTAAACCATTTGCTTTTTGCTCTTAGAATTTATTCCATTGGAGCTAAGCCTCGTAGGGGCTTAGCGACTCGGACTCAGACTCGGGCCCATGGGCTCATCAGACATAATATAGCATTTTATTGGCGCACGTTGTACTTAGCACGTCAGCATCGGTGCTAGGCGCATAATGCGCTTAAGTTGCGTTGGTTGCCCGAGCCTCTTGCGCAGCCGTTCGTGCGCCAATTTGCGCTGGCCGATCGTACGGCTAGATGGTACGCCAGTTGGCACTGCCAGATGGTACAGCAGTTGGTGCGGGGTGCGTGCAGGGGACAAGTGGCGCTGTTGCGCAGGTAGCGCACGGTGCGCATGTGGCACGGGTGGCGCAGGTAGCGGGCGGTACGCCTGTGGTACGGGTGGCGCAGTGAGCACTGTGCGCGTTTGGCACGTAAGACGCATGCGACGCGTACTGTGCGGCAGTTGGCTCAAATCGTGTCAGTGTACGATTTGAGCAGTTACAAAACGTTCAGGGCAGTTTTTTCCTCGTCCAGAACGTTGTGTTAACTGGACGGTTATAGTACGGACCTATATAAGCTTCTCTGCTCTCTCTCTCAGAGTACAAGAGTTTAGAACAAAGTTTACTTACGAATTTCCACAGGGTTCCAGGGAGCAGAGAATAAGTGTATCAGCGCCACTTAGCGAAGGAGTCCGTGTCATCCGAGGAGTCAGAAGAGCGGAGTGTTCCGACGTTCTTCGTAGCCTGACCATGCCCTCGAGGTGCTGGTCCCCTCCGTTGAAATCCTTGCTGCCTGTTCTGGATCTGGGCTTGGGCTTGCGCATACTGCTGGGGATTTTGCTGCTGAAACACTTGGGTCTGAGGCGGCAAGGGCCTCGACAACGGGTACTGCTGCTGCTGGACTGGTACTGGGGCAGGTCCCCTAACCGAAGGACTAGAAAAGGTTGATGAAGAGGAACTCCCCCTATTCGGGCAGTCCCCAACCCTGTGGTCCGGTGCTCCACAAGCCAGGTACAAACCATGTGCCCCGTGATACTCTGCCATTACAAGTCCTGGCTTTCCACAATGAGTGCAACCCACTGCGGAAGCCTGCTTCTGCCTCTGCTGCTGCTGGGGATACGCCAGGGTTGAATGCTGAACCGACGTAACTGAAGCTGCTCGCCTCGGAGTTCCAATGGTCAAAGTCCTGGCTGCCGGGGCTGGTGCTGAAGATTGATTCATCTGGCCGTGAGATCGCTTCCGACCTCCGGTCCTGTCCATAATCCGCTGGGAGGTATACTCATGCCTCCTAGCTGCTCTCAATACTGCATCGAAGGTCTGATGCTCAAACTGCTCCACTGCCAATAATATCTCGAGATGGAGCCCCTGCTGGAATCGCTGGGCTCTATCATACTCGGTTGCCACCAAGGTGGGAGCAAACCGACTGAGTCTGGAAAACTCGATCGCATATCCGTCGACCGTCCTTCCCATCTGCTTCAGATTGGTGAACCTCGTCTGTAGATCGTACCGAGCTACAGCATCAAAATATTTGGTCTAGAATCTCTCTCGAATACTGTCCAAGCAATGGGTGCTGCTAATCTGTCACGCCCCAGAACCAGAACACTGGAGAGCAGGGGCAGACATAGCCAGCTACGTATAATGAAATGGGATCCACTCCACTATACGGCCATGGCTGTCTAGATATATGAGGGTTTATCTACAAGCCATCAGTCTCTTAAGGTCAAGAACAAGCCTAGTGTCTCAATCACAAGCAAGTAAGTAAATGTTACAATATGTAAGATCACCAAATATACAATAGTAAGGCATCCCAAACATTACATATTCAGCTGATCATGAAGCTAGTCGTTTACAAAATGTCAAGACTAGCAAGAGTTTTAGTCATACATGATCAACCCTAGGATCTGTCAATCATGTTACAGCCCGTAGGCAGACAATAATAAGGTATGCAATACGAGCTAACTGGTGCTCGCCGGCTAAATGCCTCAAAATAAAAATTTTACAATAGAGTGGAAGAGCAAAAATAAACCCACTCGTTGCCCTGGTTACGCCTGGTGTTCACCATCGGACTGGAAAATCGGTAGATCCTCTGGAGTTGCTCCGGTATCTGGCCATACAAAACAAGCTGGATCAGAACCCAGAAAGAGCAAGTGCCACAAAGGAGGCTTCACTTAAGAACTAAAACCAACAAATTAGCACAAGAATAAGATTACATAATAAAAGACAGTAATTAAAGAAAAGTATCACAGGAGATATACGATGAGATAACCATAGGACTATTCAGATAACCAAGTTACAACCCGTAAACCAAACAAGGACCGGGGTTGTAACTCTTCATCTGAACGGAACTTGGTATCCCCACCATTTATCAATAAGGCCAGTGTAAATAATTACGATCTTGAAGTAAGGTAAAGCATGTCGAGCATGTCATAGGGTACAACAAGACAATAAACGAAGAGAGAACACAGAACTGCTCCGGGAGCCAGGTTACAACCCGTAAACCAAACAAGGACCGGGGTTGTAACCCTTCGCCTGAACAGAACTGGTCCCCTGATCTTTATTGTTAAAAAGCAAGCACAAGTAATCATGTCATGTAACAATCTTTTACAGGATCGAGGCAAGAATAGACAGGGTTAGAATCCATTCAATCATTTACGGCCAAGCAATAAGTACGGCTTGATACTTTAACTAACTAGGGTTATCACATGCCTAGTTACTAGCAAGATGCAGCGAGATTATCCCATAGCCACAAGCCCTGCAGACCATCCAGGTTATCCAGGTCGAATATTAGTACAATGAGGGTATAACACATGACAGTGTGCTGGAAATGTGCCCTACTCGTCGGCAGGCAACAGATCCCAAGTGGGGAGTCCAGATAACAGGATTGTCTGTAGCTAGAAAAATCTCTTCATGACTACTGGATTATTCTAGTGGTTAGCCTTAGTCGATTTCAGAAGGTACCCCTGACCGTGGTACTCAGGGGTCCCCATCCTAGACAAGATGCAAGACAAGACGGGTTGTCACGCCCCAGAACCAGAATACTGGAGAGCGGAGGAATGACTCAGCCAGCTACGTATTACGGGTAGATGAATACCGTATAATACGATCAATGCTGTCTAAAAGACAAGGGGTGCATACTACATGAAAGTCTCGCTATGGTCACTTCACATCTATTGTCTCAATCATTCAAACAAGAAGCAATAACAGAGAACATTTAAGATAAAGCAATAAGGCGTCCCAAACGCTTAGTCAAAATGTTCTTGAGATCTGGCTTTACAAAACATAGCCAGATGATATAGCAACATATACACAATTGTTATCAGCTGCAGTCTGACTTAATTACAATTATGTAAAAGTAAATGCAAGACTATCCGACTAACATGTCGGTGCCAAGCGGCAAAATGTAAAGTAATTAACAAAACGAGCAGGAAAGTAAGGAACCCACTCGAGTCCTCCTGCGATCATTCCTCTAGTATTGACCATCTTGGAGGTAGAGGTAAGCTGAGTCCTCGGGAACCGGCTCTAAATCTGGCCATGCAAAACCAGAGAGGTTAGACCTCTAATAGCAAGTACCGCAAGGAAGTACGATATGAGACATTAAACCAGTAGATAAAGAAATAATAATAGATCTTTGCTTGCTACTGGGATTCACGTAACATCACGACACTTCGAACCAACCTCCCAACCAAACAAGGACAGAAGTTGGCCCGTCATGTCCTGATACTCTGATCATCTCAGTTAGGTAACAGAGTAGGTACAGTACACAAACAAATCAACTTAAACGGCCATCCAAATCCTACGGCTTACTACTGTGAGTCCCAAGTTATCCTGGAATTATGCAATAAGGATTTCTCAGTTCTTACTATGGACAGGCAAGGCTAGTTGATCCAATTAATCCATTGCGCCAATCATGAATTAGACGAGTTCCAGCGGGATACACGTCATCATATATAATATACAATAATATAGGAGATACCGCTCCCTGCCCGTGTGGCAGAATTACAGTATCTGTGGGAACCAGCTGGCCTGTTGGGCGCTAATAATCCTAAAGAGGGCTGCCATGTAAGAACTCGGAGATCCATTCCCTCCATGCAATCATTATTTTATTTAACTTAGTAGCCTCTATGTTAAGTGAAATCTCATGCCGTGGATCATGGTCATTCAGAATGAGTACTTTCGTACAAGGTACGATATGCCCAACTCTACAACGATACCCGTACGGTTAAGTTGTAGGTCTTACATAGCGTAGTGCAACAATTAAAACTAACCACGGAATAATTATGCCTTGACCATTGAGTATGTCACGACCCGCACCCACTGTGAGGGTACGAGTACGTAACAGCGCCCAGCCTACGCCGCAGTGTCGGCGGTAGAACGCTGTTCTAAGTCTCTAACTAACCATCAACTCATGCAGTATATAATGTACTCATCAAGATCAACTCCGAACGGAGGACAAGTATAAGATATGGTGTAACTCAATCACAGCCTAAGCACGATAAGATAACACAGAAATGTAACTAAGAAATTGAAGACAAAACTAAATACTGAAACAATAACAACATCTGAAAATCTCAATACATCTCAAGTCTCAATTCTATACAACAAGCTCTAAATGAAAATAAATGCTAGTATACTAAACTAAATCCCGATCACTCCTGAGTGTCGGGGCCATAGGTAGCTAAGCCATCTCCTCAGTAAAATGTAGGGCATGTGTCCTCAGGGCAATCATCTGTAAAATTTTCAACAGGTCCAGTCAGGACAGGAACGAGCACAATCTCATCTAGTAAACCCAAGTAAATGACAGAGAACTATAAAGCAGTTATAGACAGTTGTATTGATGAATATGACAGTTTGTACGAGTAATGATGTAGAGAGCAGTTAAGGTACAAGAAAAGTAAGGTAACTAAATAAGAAGAGAAACATAGCAAAGAAGACTGTAAAATAAGATCTAGCTGAACTAGAGTAACATAATGAGTTCAGATGGTACAATATAAGTCGAGTGTAATCTCAATATGAGTCTAATATAAGATGAGTCGAATGTAATTCTAATCATTATTCTAATAAGGTGAATCGAATAAGGTGATACGAATAGTGATTCACATGATGTTCTAATAATGATTCGAATAAATTCTCCAAGTGTTTTAAAATACTTAGTTAGACATGTAAACGGCTGAGGGTAAATCCGGCACATCACACCTGGCCGAGTGTGGAATGGCTATCGTTCGAATATATTCACAGGGGCTGGTTCGAATAGTAGGAATGTTCACATGTCTAATCAAGTATTTCCCCGCCCATCTAATACAAATGAATCCAAAGTCCGACACATCAATCGAATAAGAGTCCAACCAACATATGAAGATACGAATAGGGTGATTCGAATAGTGATTCGTATGGTGATTCGTATGGTGATTCGAATAATAGAGGTAAGACGAGTAAGTATGTGTATCGTATACATGCATTCAGAAATACAAATACGTGTTTGTAACAGAGAATCACATACAGCTAACTAGAACTGAAATACAGTAATTGACAAATAAATGAGAGAACTATCAGAGAATGTACTCGCCTGATACTCTGAAAAGAGTAATAAAATATCAGATGTCCGCACCGGAGTCACAATGTCCTAAATAAAGCAGTACAGATTATAATATGTTTAAAATAAGACAAATGAAGTTTGTGATGCAATCTACATGATTTCTAGGCCAATCTAGGTCAAAGTCAACTCTAAGTCAAACCTGGTCAACTGTTTAGGTCAAACCAGGTCAACACTGGGTCAACTCTAGTCAATATTGGTCAATCTTAGTCTATTGGGTCAAATATCTAGAGTTTGGTCAAACTCTATCTAAGGCTATCTCTACACCAACCATATACTAGTATAGCTAGGATACCTCATTACTATACTCTATATACATACAATGTAAATACATACCTAAAGTCTATAGCCTTGGTATCATATAGTCCATGCATCACATATCTATATAAGTACAATATCAACTAATCCATATCACATCTATATAATAATATATATACAATATGTGAACTCTCACACAACAACTCATATTATTTCTCACTTCCCTCAAACCATGTGGCCAATGGCCCATGCCCTCTCCTAGATATACATTTATACTCTACGTGTTACCCTAAGCTAATCAAGCTCATCCTCCACTTCAACATTCATTCCATGACTTAACAAACAACTAACTACCTATTAGTCCTAGACTTATATCACTCTCCCATATACATACCCATTATGAAACATTTCCTACATACTACGAATGTACCTAAATACACACATATAGGGAATACTAACTTCCATCTCCCAAAACCTTCACATAGACTCTCTCACAAGGAACCATACATTACCTTACCTAGGATACATCACACACACTAACTCACACAACAAGCCCCTGCCTGTACAGGCCCCTAACCTGCACTCCCAATTCAAGGCCAACCCAAGCAACTGCAGTTGCTGCTAAAGGCACTGCCAATGCAATGCAAAGCCAGGCTAGGCCAAGCCAAGGCAGCTGCAATGCATCCTGCTGCTGCAATGCAATGCAGGGCAAAGCCAAGGCAATCTGCTGCCTAGCTGCATGCTGCAATGCAAAGCCACTGCCAATGCACATGTATTGCATTGAAAAGTCAGGCCAATACAAGGCTTCACTGCACCCAATTCTACACACAAGTGACCCCAAGCCTGATATTATAACTCTGGAACCTACATCCAGTCTAATAAGATACATCAACATCTATGTAAAACTATTACAATTATATTCCTATCACAAACCAAAACCCCAATCCAAATCAGTTCAGAATTTTCAACAGTGCATAACAAACTGAAAACTAATTATCAATGAAAATCCCAACCAACTCTCAAGTAATATACTGGTAAGGATCAAATGATGGCAAATCAACATCAACTCAAAATCAGTTTTCTAAAGGAAAAAAAAATGGGAAGTTCAGGATTAGTCTAACATGACAGTTCAAATAACAATCCAAAACCATTGCTCTGCTACAGTGCTAACCCCCAACTGAAAACACAAATCACATGATCTACACATACATAAACACAGACATATGTAGCAGGTATTCCTAATTAAATGCAATGAGGAAAAAGGAAGACTGGAACTTAAATCAATCTCATCTCAGTTCAGTTCTCTGGAATGAAAGAGGGTAGGAAATAGCATATCAGATTAAAACAGTGTAATGGGGATATGGACTTGGTCATGAAAGCAATGAATATCAGGAAATGTAGTTGTCTAACATGAGAAATTAGTGTGGTTGTGCGCATGAGATAAACTGTGTACACCAAACATTATGAAAACTTGATTACAAAGCCCAACCACAATTTCCTAACTCTAAAACTAATCCAACAGTGAATTGACATGTGAAGATGAATCAAACAAATTTCAGATTTCATGACAGTTAAATAGTTCAAATGAACTCAATACCAAACATATACATGACATTATATGAACCCACAGGATCAATACAGTTTGTGTCTCAGGTTTTAATAGGAAAACCATGCTAATTACAGTCATGTGGGTGTGTGAGTGATACTATGTGTTCAGAAAACAGTGGGTGAATAGGAATCATCACAGTCTCAGTTATCATTGTACACCAATTCAGGTTTTTAACAATATAAATATTTCTCAGGTTAGCTAATAGTTCCACTGTCAATTCAAAAACCAATTGACAGTTAACACATTAATCAGGAAGTCTAATACACATGTAAGAGTTTAAACATGTAAATTCGTATCAAGAAACATTTTAAAATAACAGGGAGTATCAGAACATATAGGGAATTCCCCATTCGAATTGGAAAACATGGTAAAATGCCAAATAAATGGTTGATAGTTGTGTGAGCATGCTAGGGTGTTATACAGGCTGTGCCGTGTCCACACAAGTGGACACGACGTGTCCAAACACGATTTACACAATAAATGGAAAATAACAGCACAGCAACCTCGTGTAGAGGTGCAAGGTATGCTAGGACACGACACACGACACCGTAGGTCTTGTGCTCGTGTCCTAGGGTGCGCCAAGGATGGGGCTACGTCCTCGAGTGTCTGCATTGTGTCTACGACACACGTGTCCTGAGCACGAGACACGTATCACGTGGCCTCTGATCGTGCTCGCACGGCCAGTGCAAAACCCGTGTGGCCTCGTTTTCGTGTCCGACACAAACGAGGTGTCATGAAACTTGGGGAGTGACTTGTCAGTCACTGCCCACTCTCCACACCAAGTTTCCATGTCGAAACGCTGTGTCCAGCGAGAAACAGGACACGGGTAGCAGGACAGTGCACACGTGTCGTGCAGCGTGTCCCACCCCATTTCGACAAAATCAACACGAAAATTAAATCAGTCTTCACAAATATTAATATACACATTTAGATCTATAAATTCATTTAATTACATTTGCAAAAATCAAATAAATTCCTTAGTGGCATTTAATCAAACACCTACCAAAACAATACGACACGTGTGATACGGACACCAAACGGACACGAATTCCACCCAAATTTCAGGGACACCTAGGGGACTCCTAGATCTAGCCCTATATGCAAAGAAAACTGAAGTTTAAATCAATTTGAAGGGTTTACCTATGTGTGCAAAAAGCTTGGAAAAGCTCCAAATGGGGGATTCTTCCTCTTGGTGCCAAATGCTCCAAATTGTCCCAAAGCTGGGATTAAACTCAGAAATCAGAAAATAGGAGAGTGTAGGTTCTAATGCAAGAAACTAGGATCAAAAAGGAATTAAAATGGATTTATGGGGATTTTTGCAAGAGGGACAATACCTTTCCTTCTCCAATGTTGAAATGAATGAAAGAAGGAGGCAAGCCCTAGAGAATAAGTTTATATAGGGTGGGGATCCCTATGGCTGGTCATTTAGGGTTTGGTTAGGGTTAGGGCTTCTAGTTATGGGCCATGGGCCAAGTCATGATCAAAATAAATCATTTAGCCATAAGTCATTTCATGAAACCATGAACCATGACTTAAATGCACTAAACCAAATCCCTTCATTCTAAAATTAGTTTCTAATGACTAAATGTAGGTTAACCTAAGTTAGACTAGGGTCACCATGGCTAGGGTTAGCTTCTAGGCTAGCTCACTAGGTCTCAACAAGTCAAGTCAACCAGAAATTCACCAATTCAACAAATCACCAAATAAATCAAATAAGTCAAAATAACCAAAATACCCCTAGGCTAAAAATAACAATTAAATCATCCTAATGACGTGGTTAGGTTCTAGGTCATGCAGTCTCTCAGGTTTCACTAGCAGCACATCAAAATCACAAGTCATGACTTAAACCAGTTTTTAAATAGTTTAAAAATAATTGAAAATAACCAAAAATCACCATGTGAAATAAATATCAATAAATAATAATAATTACAAAATTTCAAAAATACCCTCATCTGGAAAACTGGGTGTTACAATCCTACCCACCTTATAAAAATTTCCTCGAAATTAAGATGATCGCACCTCTCCTAGGTCAAACCCCCAAGCAATCAAAGTCGAAGCAATACAATCCTACTGGTCGTGATTCCACAGTCTCGAACAGGGTAGCTACACTATCTAGCAATCACAAGCAATATCCTGGCAGGTACTAAGGGAAATCACACATGGAAGTGGGGAGGAAGAACAAGAAGGTCAAACCTGCTAATCCATCACCTGCGATGTCAGTCTCCTCGGCTGCCATCGCAAAAGCTCCACCCCTCTGGTGCTGAGCTACAGGTGGCCTAGCTCCCTCTCTCTGACCCGGTGCTCCGTCATATACAGGTGCAGTAGGGCAATCCCTGACCTGATGAGCAGCGGATCCACAGAACAGACAAACCTTCCGCCTCCTATAACAAGTCTCCCAAACGTGCCCTGCCCTCTTGCAGTAAGCACAAGGCTGCTCCTTGCGGTCCTGCCCTCTAGGTTGATGCTGTGCCTGCTGTACTCTTACCGGTGCCTGCATCTGCTGAATCTGTACATGAGGCCTCTTGGCCTGGCCTCCGCTGCTGCTGCCCCCAACTGGGTCTCGCCCCCTCTTGAGCCTAAGCTCAAGATCATCCTCAGCCAATAAGGCTCCCGTCAAAATCTCCTCGAAAGTGGCATCCCGGTTGCCCTTGGTCAAGGACTTGACTTCCTTGACCAGACCCTTTCGGAACCTTTGGGCCTTCGCCGTCTCGCTCAAACCCTCTACAAATCTGCCGAGGCGGCCGAACTCCCCAGCGTACTCCTGACACAGGCTCCCCTGAACCAAGCTCTCGAACTGCGACTCCAAGGCTCGAAGCGCTGAATCTGGAAAGAACTTCTTCTTGAAGAAGCCCTTGAACTCCTCCCAAGTCTGTCCACTACTACCCTGGGGTCTGACTGATACCAGGTGCGAGCAAGATCTCGCATCCGGCTAGCTGCGGCCTCGATCTGAAGATCTGCTGGTATCCTGGCCAGGCGAAAGATCTCCTCTATATGCTCGATCCACTCATCGGCATATAGGATCCCTCTGTACCCAGAAAGTCTCTGGGCTCATCTTCTGAAACTGTTCGATCCCCGTGTCCTCGGCTGCTGATCACTGGTCGTGCTGCGACCGTCGCAAGGGCCAACTCCATGCCTCGGTCCTGTCGGGCCTGCTGCCGGTCCATAAACTGCTGGAAGTAAGCGAACATCTGTGCCGCATCCACGTGTCCTGTAGCGGGGCTGCTGGAACCATCTCTGGGATGACTGGGTCCTGCCCCGAGCTGATGGAGGCACACCCCCTGCTGCTGCTGCTGAAGTCTCAATATGGGCAGAGGTAGCAGGAGTTGCATCCACCTGACCCTGCTGATCTGGCTGAGAGGTGGCAGTCCCCTCTACAACGACTGCTGCACCCGAGCGATGTGATCGTGTCTCCACCATCCTGAAGACAGATCGAACAAGGAAGTCAATACTGAGCAGGAATCGATATATCAAAGGAGGACAGTTATTTCAAAGAAGGCAATCAGTACGATATGTAGATGGCATGATTTAAGGCAGAATTTTTCCTAACTGTGATTGAGTGCCTCTCCGGTAAAGCCTATCTCTCAGTCCTATGCAGGCTCGCAGCAGTACAACTAAGTCGCCGTACTACTACGATATCGCACTAATGCGACTCTCGACCTGCATGGGCCACCACTAAAAACGTGTCACGACCCGCACCCACTGTGAGGGTACGAGTACGTAACAGCGCCCAGCCTACGCGCAGTGTCGGCGGTAGAACTGTTCTAAGTCTCTAACTAACCATCAACTCATGCAGTATATAATGTACTCATCAAGATCAACTCCGAACGGAGGACAAGTATAAGATATGGTGTAACTCAATCACAGCCTAAGCACGATAAGATAACACAGAAATGTAACTAAAAATTGAAGACAAAACTAAATACTGAAACAATAACAACATCTGAAAATCTCAATACATCTCAAGTCTCAATTCTATACAACAAGCTCTAAATGAAAATAAATGCTAGTATACTAAACTAAATCCCGATCACTCCTGAGTGTCGGGGCCATAGGTAGCTAAGCCATCTCCTCAGTAAAATGTAGGGCATGTGTCCTCAGGGCAATCATCTGTAAATTTTCAACAGGTCCAGTCAGGACAGGAACGAGCACAATCTCATCTAGTAAACCCAAGTAAATGACAGAGAACTATAAAGCAGTTATAGACAGTTGTATTGATGAATATGACAGTTTGTACGAGTAATGATGTAGAGAGCAGTTAAGGTACAAAAAAGTAAGGTAACTAAACAAGAAGAGAAACATAGCAAAGAAGACTGTAAAATAAGATCTAGCTGAACTAGAGTAACATAATGAGTTCAGATGGTACAATATAAGTCGAGTGTAATCTCAATGTGAGTCTAATATAAGATGAGTCGAATGTAATTCTAATCATTATTCTAATAAGGTGAATCGAATAAGGTGATACGAATAGTGATTCACATGATGTTCTAATAATGATTCGAATAAATTCTCCAAGTGTGTTTTAAAATACTTAGTTAGACATGTAAACGGCTGAGGGTAAATCCGGCACATCACACACCTGGCCGGGTGTGGAATGGCTATCGTTCGAATATATTCACAGGGGGTGGTTCGAATAGTGGAAATGTTCACATGTCTAATCAAGTATTTCCCCGCCCATCTAATACAAATGAATCCAAAGTCCGACATCAATCGAATAAGAGTCCAACCAACATATGAAGATACGAATAGGGTGATTCGAATAGTGATTCGTATGGTGATTCGTATGGTGATTCGAATAATAGAGGTAAGACGAGTAAGTATGTGTGTCGTATACATGGATTCAGAAATACAAATACGTGTTTGTAACAGAGAATCACATACAGCTAACTAGAACTGAAATACAGTAATTGACAAATAAATGAGAGAACTATCAGAGAATGTCGCCTGATACTCTGAAAAGAGTAATAAAATATCAGATGTCCGCACCGGAGTCACAATGTCCTAAATAAAGTAGTACAGGTTATAATATGTTTAAAATAAGACAAATGAAGTTTGTGATGCAATCTACATGATTTCTAGGCCAATCTAGGTCAAAGTCAACTCTAAGTCAAACCTGGTCAACTGTCTAGGTCAAACCAGGTCAACACTGGGTCAACTCTAGTCAATATTGGTCAATCTTAGTCTATTGGGTCAAATATCTAGAGTTTGGTCAAACTCTATCTAAGGCTATCTACACCAACCATATACTAGTATAGCTAGGATACCTATTACTATACTCTATATACATACAATGTAAATACATACCTAAAGTCTATAGCCTTGGTATCATATAGTCCATGCATCACATATCTATATAAGTACAATATCAACTAATCCATATCATCTATATAATAATATATATACAATATGTGAACTCACACAACAACTCACATTATTTCTCACTTCCCTCAAACCATGTGGCCAATGGCCCATGCCTCTCCTAGATATACATTTATACTCTACGTGTTACCCTAAGCTAATCAAGCTCATCCTCCACTTCAACATTCATTCCATGACTTAACAAACAACTACTACCATTAGTCCTAGACTTATATCACTCTCCCATATACATACCCATTATGAAACATTTCTACATACTATGAATGTACCTAAGATACACATATAGGGAATACTAACTTCCATCTCCCAAAACCTTCACATAGACTCTCTCACAAGGAACCATACATTACCTTACCTAGGACATCATACACACTAACTCACACAACAAGCCCCTGCCTGTACAGGCCCCTAACCTGCACTCCCAATTCAAGGCCAACCCAGGCAACTGCAGTTGCTGCTAAAGGCACTGCCAATGCAATGCAAAGCCAGGCTAGGCCAAGCCAAGGCAGCTGCAATGCATCCTGCTGCTGCAATGCAATGCAGGGCAAAGCCAAGGCAAGCTGCTGCCTAGCTGCATGCTGCAATGCAAAGCCACTGCCAATGCACATGTATTGCATTGAAAAGTCAGGCCAATACAAGGCTTCACTGCACCCAATTCTGCACACAAGTGACCCCAAGCCTGATATTATAACTCTGGAACCTACATCCAGTCTAATAAGATACATCAACATCTATGTAAAACTATTACAATATTCCTATCACAAACCAAAACCCCAATCCAAATCAGTTCAGAATTTTCAACAGTGCATAACAAACTGAAAACTAATTATCAATGAAAATCCCAACCAACTCTCAAGTAATATACTGGTAAGGATCAAATGATGGCAAATCAACATCAACTCAAAATCAGTTTTCAAAAGGAAAAAAAAATGGGAAGTTCAGGATTAGTCTAACATGACAGTTCAAAATAACAATCCAAAAACCATGCTGCTGCTACAGTGCTAACCCCCAACTGAAAACACAAATCACATGATCTACACATAAACACAGATATATGTAGCAGGTATTCCTAATTAAATGCAATGAGGAAAAAGGAAGACTGGAACTTAAATCAATCTCATCTCAGTTCAGTTCTCTGGAATGAAAGAGGGTAGGAAATAGCATATCAGATTAAAACAGTGTAATGGGGATAGGACTTGGTCATGAAAGCAATGAATATCAGGAAATGTAGTTGTCTAACAGGAGAAATTAGTGTGGTTGTGCGCATGTGATAAACTGTGTACACCAAACATTATGAAAACTTGATTACAAAGCCCAACCACAATTTCCTAACTCTAAAACTAATCCAACAGTGAACTGACATGTGAAGATGAATCAAACAAATTTCAGATTTCATGACAGTTAAATAGTTCAAATGAACTCAATACCAAACATATACATGACATTATATGAACCCACAGGATCAATACAGTTTGTGTCTCAGGTTTTAATAGGAAAACCATGCTAATTACAGTCATGTGGGTGTGTGAGTGATACTATGTGTTCAGAAAACAGTGGGTGAATAGGAATCATCACAGTCTCATTATCATTGTACACCAATTCAGGTTTTTAACAATATCAAATATTTCTCAGGTTAGCTAATAGTTCCACAGTCAATTCAAAAACCAATTGACAGTTAACACATTAATCAGGAAGTCTAATACACATGTAAGAGTTTAAACATGTAAATTCGTATCAAGAAACAGTTTAAAATAACAGGGAGTATCAGAACATATAGGGAATTCCCCATTCGAATTGGAAAACATGGTAAAATGCCAAATAAATGGTTGATAGTTGTGTGTGAGCATGCTAGGGTGTTATACAGGCTGTGCCGTGTCCACACAAGTGGACACGACGTGTCCAAACACGATTTACAATGAATGGAAAATAAACAGCACAGCAACCTCGTGCAGAGGTGCAAGGTGTGCTAGGACACGACACACGACACCGTAGGTCTTGTGCTGTGTCCTAGGGGCACCAAGGATGGGGCTACGTCCTCGAGTGTCTGTATTGTGTCTACGACACACGTGTCCTGAGCACGAGACACGTATCAGTGGCCTCTGATCGTGCTCGCACGGCCAGTACAAAACCCGTGTGGCCTCGTTTTGTGTCCGACACGAAACGAGGTGTCATGAAACTTGGGGAGTGACTTGTCAGTCACTGCCCACTCTCCACACCAAGTTTCGTGTGTCGAAACGCTGTGTCCAGCGAGAAACAGGACACGGGTAGCAGGACAGCGCACACGCGTGTCGTGCAGCGTGTCCGCACCCATTTCGACACGAAATCAACACGAAAATTAAATCAGTCTTCACAAATATTAATATACACATTTAGATCTATAAATTCATTTAATTACATTTGCAAAAATCGAAAATAAATTCCTTAGTGGCATTTAATCAAACACCTACCAAACAATACGACACGTGCCCGATACGGACACCAAACGGACACGAATTCCACCCAAATTTCAGGGACACCTAGGGGACTCCTAGATCTATCCCTATATGCAAAGAAAACTGAAGTTTAAATCAATTTGAAGGGTTTTACCTATGTGTACAAAAAGCTTGGAAAAGCTCCAAATGGGGGATTCTTCCTCTTGGTGCCAAATGCTCCAAATTGTCCCAAAGCTGGGATTAAACTCAGAAATCAGAAAATAGGAGAGTGTTAGGTTCTAATGCAAGAAACTAGGATCAAAAAGAATTAAAATGGATTTATGGGATTTTTGCAAGAGGGACAATACCTTTCCTTCTCCAATGTTGAAATGAATGAAAGAAGGAGGCAAGCCCTAGAGAATAAGTGTTTATATAGGGTGGGGATCCCTATGGCTGGTCATTTAGGGTTTGGTTAGGGTTAGGGCTTATAGTTATGGGCCATGGGCCAAGTCATGATCAAAATAAATCATTTAGCCATAAGTCATTTCATGAAACCATGAACCATGACTTAAATGCACTAAACCAAATCCCTTCATTCTAAAATTAGTTTCTAATGACTAAATGTAGGTTAACCTAAGTTAGACTAGGGTCACCATGGCTAGGGTTAGCTTCTAGGCTAGCTCACTAGGTCTCAACAAGTCAAGTCAACCAGAAATTCACCAATTCAACAAATCACCAAATAAATCAAATAAGTCAAAATAACCAAATACCCCTAGGCTAAAAATAACAATTAAATCATCCTAATGACGTGGTTAGGTTCTAGGTCATGCAGTCTCTCAGGTTTCACTAGCAGCACAAAATTCAAGTCATGACTTAAACCAGTTTTTAAATAGTTTAAAAATAATTGAAAATAACCAAAAATTACCATGTGAAATAAATATCAATAAATAATAATAATTACAAAATTTCAAAAATACCCTCATCTGGAAAACTGGGTGTTACAGAGTACACATGCTGCTTTCGTAAAATAAATAAATAATTATAGCCTGCATGTATCTATATGTCAATTTTCGGGATTGGCCAATCGACTGCAAATATGAACGTGTCTTATTCCATTTAATTCAATAAGACGACTAGCTAGTCTCTTAGTTCCATCTAGGAACGCATGATCAATAATTAATCAAGATAACAATCAATGTTAATTAATGCCAAATTTGGGAAATAAAAATCGGGAATAAATATTGATTGGGAAATAAATAATCTCATGCGCGGTGGAAAATGATTGGGAAATAAATAATCTCATGCGCTGTGGGAAATGATTAGGAAATAAATAATCTCATGCGCTGTGGAAAATAATTGGGAAATAAATAATCTCATGCGCTGTGGAAAATGATTGAGAAATAAATAATCTCATGCGCTGTAGGAAATGATCGGAAAATAAATAATCTCATGCGCCTGAGAAAGAAAGATTCATGCGGCTGTGGGAAATAAATATCATGCGCTGTGGTAAATGATTGGAAAATAAATAATCTCATGTGTGTGGGAAATGATTGGGAAATAAATAGTCTCATGCGCCTGAGGAATGAAGATTCATGCGGCTGTGGGAAATAAATATCATGCGCTATGGGAAATGATTGGAAAATAAATAATCTCATGCGCCTGAGGAATAAAGATTCATGCGGCTGTGGGAAATGAATATCACGCGATGTGGGAAATAAATATCATGCGTTGTGGGAAATGATTAGAAAATAAATAATCTCATACGCTGTGGAAAATAATTAGAAAATAAAAGTCTCATGCGCCTGAGGAATGAAGATTCATACGGCTGTGAGAAATAAATATCATGCGATGTGGGAAATGATCGGAAAATAAATAATCTCATGCGCCTGAGGAATGAAGATTCATGCAGCTGTGGGAAATGATTGGAAAATAAATAATCTCATGCGCTGAGGAATGAAGATTCATGCGGCTGTGGGAAATGAATATCATGCGATATGGGAAAGGAAGATTCATGCGGCTGAGGAATGAAGATGTGGCTATGCTTTCTCTCCGAATTTTCTGAGAACAGAACCATGGGAGCCATTGCTTCCAAGCTCCATAAATCCCTCATCCCAAGCCCAAATATGGACTTCCATAGGTCAAAATTGGGTAGAACGAAATTCTCTACAACATGGAACCATCAAAACTTGGAAATAACAATGTTAAATAGATCAAAACCCAAGAAATCCAAAAATACTATAAACTTAGATTTAGAAGAATTTAGCCATAGAAATTGAAAATGCCAAGCACTAAAGTGTCTTAGATTATTGAGAGGAAGATAATGGAACAACAAAAATGGAGAACTATCAAGAAGCAAGTTGGTACTTGCCTATCTCTTCCAGGTCGGTGGGAGAGTTATGAGGAAGAAGAAGAGTAATGAGAAGACGTAATGAAGAGAGAGAAAGGGTTTGGGACTTAAATGAAGGGGTGGGGTAAGTGGGGGTTTATTTCGGTTCATGATGAACCAACATAATTAAACCAATCTGAGCCAAACCCATAGCAAAGCTAAAGCAAGCAGAGTATAAAAGCAGAAAGTAAAGTACAGAAATGAAATTACAGGAAATTAATTAACATGAAATTAAAGGGATTTAAATACAGAGCAATAAATGATAAATATAACATATTTACATTTAAACAGTGCATGCATTCCAAAAATACGTATTCTGGGAATGGGAAGTGACATCTCTACCCTCCTTAGAAAATTTTGTCCTCGAAATTTCAGATCCAAGCATGATAGAAATATCGAAGCTAAACTAATCTAAGTATAAACAATTGAGTAGGCAATCATTCTACAATGATAATAATAAGTAATGTATCTACATCTAACAATCTACAACATTAAGTAATTCTACTCATAAGATGAAAACATGAGGAGTTAAGACAATCAAGGTATACAGAAGGAAGTATACTTGTGAGTCAAACTGGTGCGGACACCGTGATCGGATATCATCCTCACGTTTCCACGTTGACTCTCCTAAAGAGTGATGACCCAAGCAACCCGGACAAGGTTAATTGTTCGGTTCTTGAGTATCTTCTCTCTTCGGTCCAAAATAGACACAGGCTGTTCCTCGTAAGACAGGTTGGTACCAACAACCAGCTCAGAATGATCAAGGATATGGCTTGGATGCGATACATACCTTCGCAACTGAGATACATGAAACATGTCATGCAACTCTCGTAACGAAGGTGGAAGGGATAAACGATAAGCAACATCGCCTATCCTCTCAGGGACAACAAACGGGCCCACGTATCGGGGACTCAACTTCCCGCGAATGCCAAATCTAATGACCCCACGGGTAGGTGAGATCCGCAAGAATACGTGGTCCCCAACAGAAAATTCTAGCGGCCTACGATGATGGTCTGTCCAATGACGATGTCGATCCTGCGCAACTCGAAGTCGCTCTCTAATTCCTCTAATCACTTCCACTGTCTGAACAATCATCTCCGGGCCTAATGTCACGACCCGCACCCTGATTAGGGGCACGAGAACGTGGGTACGTCCAGCCTACGCCGCAGTGTCGGCGGGTAGAACGCTATATAGGTCATCTATAACATCTAACATCTAACAATAAGATATACAACCTGTCATATCCGCACGGAGGTATAACATAACAACTCAACTCTATATCTCAAACACAAGTAGGAAAGATAGAGCATGATATGGAATCAGACGAAAGGAAAGAAACTGAATATATATATAGGTTACCACACCACACAAAGTAGATGTCCAACACAAATAAGTACAAGACCTGAAATATAACTAGTCACAACTAACAATCGGAACAGTCCGATACAAAATGAAAACTGTAAATACTAGACTAGACTGGGCACCTCTACTGAGCTAGATGCTCCTCAGGCTCCTGAAGGTCACACTCATGTGTCCCATAGAAGGTAGGACAGTCACCATCACCATCTGTAATTTTTCAACAGGCCCAGTCGGGACAGGAACGAGCACAATACATCTCACGCAGTTCATATCATGTTGGGAAATGTAAAGCATGCATAGAGTAAGATACATGGACTGTAAAGAAAATATATAAAAACGAGAGAGATTTGATAACTGGAAATATCTATTATATACGATAGTAAGAACTGTAGGTAACCTGTAATTTAGAGCATGAGATGGTTATATAAACGGGCTTAGGACATATACAAGATTTCACAAGATTTCACAAGAATTTGTACAAGATGGGATTTTGATCACATAACTATTTCCTACTCACCCTCCCCAATCAATACACAACGATCCAGTCAAGTTATGTTACCTTGTACAAGAGATTTTTATCATGTTTGCTCACGTGATCATGAGAGTACAAGATTGCACAAGAGTATACATGAAAGCGGTGTACATGAAATACAAGATGTTCGTAAAAGCACATGACAACTGTATCTGATGCACCCCGAGGGAGATAACATCGCATGACAAGATCCATATAGTACCAATCCGTGATAATGACGTGACAGCATCATGTAAGGTATTCTAGAGCAAGAATATAAATTCTAACAAGTATGAAAAGATCAGAGAAGTACTCGCCTGTCACCCTGTATGACTGATATGAATAGATGTCCGAACTGGTGCCACAGAGTCCTATTTAGAGTAAAACAGGTCACAACATATCCACAAGGTAAAAATAGAGTATACAATGCATATTACATGATTCTAGGTCAATCTGGTCAAAAGTCAACTCTTGGTCAACTTTCTAATCAAACTAGTCAAATACTAGTCAACATGATCAATCTGGGTCAAGTCTAGGTCAAACTTAGACCGACTAAGGTTTGGGTCAAACAAGACTAGTCAACAAGGTAATTAGGGCAATCTTGACTAATGGTCAACTTCTAGTCAACCTCTAAGGCTAACACTAATCATGACACAACTCCTAAGCATCCCACTTAACCCCATACATCTTAATTTACATAGGACTATCTACATAATCCTAGTCACAATATACTCATATAGGTTAAACCCTAATTAGCTAGCTAATAGTCTAGGGTTTAGTCAAATCTTAGTCAACTAGTCCCTTCTATGTCCATCCAAGTCATTCTAGGTCAAGTAGGTCAAGGTTTGACCTATAGTTGACCTTAGTCAACAATGGTCAATTATCTAGTCAAACTACGTCTACTAGTCAACTAGTTAAACTAGTTGTTTTAGGTCATTCCTAGTCAATTCTAGGTTAACTAGGTCAACTTTGACCTAAGGTTGACTTTGGTCAACCCTTAGTCAATAAGGGTCAACAAGTTGGGTTTTGGGCCATTAGGGTTAGCCCCAAGCCATAGGCTAATAATCTTGGCCATAGGCTAGTCATAGGATTTCCATATAACCTATAACTAGAAGTCATACTATATATATATATATATATATATATATATATATATTATATATATATATATATTTTATATATTTTATATTATAATATAATATATATATCTATATATATATATATATATATATATATATATATACACTATCTATCCACTACCCAATATCAATATGTAAATACATATATATACAAAACCCACATATAATACACTATATATGATATAATGAGACTTAATACAAAAGTATACATATATATATTATATATATATATAACTTATATATATATATAACTTATATATATATACTATATATGAGAGAGGAAAGTGAGAGGGACATAGAGTGAGAGAGGGAGAGTGCAGGACAGTGAGAGAGAGGGTGTTAACCTGGACAGAGAAGGGGGAGGGGTTCCAGATTTTCTGGAACCAAATTGGCTCCCCAACACACACACACAGTCCATATATACACACATATGATATACACACACAACTACACCTATACACTACCATTTATCCCCAAAACTCACCACACTCACATATACATATATACGTATATACACATATACACAGATATTTATATAAATAAATAACATCAAAAATCAGTTTGAAATTGGATTTAAAAACTGGAAAAAATACCAAAAATAGTATCATGTGCACAGTGAACTCGGGCAATGGGTAAACCCAAACCCGAGTCAAAAACGACTAAGGTCCAAACCCTAGGTTGGTAACACTAGCCCTAGGTGTCCTCTAGTGTCCTAAGTGCCTGACACTACACCACGACACGATTCAAAGTGTCAAACTTAGGAAAAACCCAATCGCGTAAACCCAGGACACAGGAAATGTCACCGCGTCGTGCACGCGTGCAAGTCGAGCTAGGACACGACACACACATCCACAAGTGTCGTGCACGTGTCCATAGCTAGGGTAGGTCTAGGTGTTCGTGAACACGTGTCTGTATCGTGTCCACGTGGTCGCGTGTCCACGCGCGAAGCGCGTATCAGTGGGATTTTCGTGTGTGCACAGTCAGTTGAGAATGGGTGTAGCCCCTATTTCTCCCTAACCACTAGATGGTTTTGCCTGAAATTTCATGTGCTCAATGACAGTCATTGCCCGCACCCACACACAAGTTTTGTGTGTCGAGGTGCTGTGGTGTCCTCTAGGACACTCGAGCAGCAGGGCAGCCGCACGGTGTCCTCGTACGTGCGTGCGTGTCCGAATTTGGATACGAGGGTGCACCAAATTGACTCAGTCAACTTGGGTTGTGTCCTACATGTCTAGGGCTACCCAAAAATATATTTTGTTTTACATTTTAACAAAAACAAATCCTTTGTGGTATTTCACCAAACAATAATTTCTAGCTTAGGATACGTGTCTGATACGGACACCAAACCAATCCTATTTTTCACCAAACTTGACCTACAGTTCCCTAGAACCTAGATGCATGCAAATATGAAGAGAAAACACAAATTAACATGGGTTGAGGGCATTTACCTATTTATGTATTTCCAATGGAAATCAATGAAAGAGGGGGGGTGTCCTTCCACTTGGTGATGCCCAAAGCCCCTTAAATCCTCAATAGCAGGCCCTAACTAGTACCCTCTAGTGTAGGGGAGTCCAATGCAAGAAACTAGAGGTGATTGGATAAAAATTGATCAAGTTGTGGTCTTGTGTAGGAAATAGAATTTCTAGGTATAAAATTCATGTAAATTTATCATGAATGAAATTAATGGGATTATATAGGAAGGGGGATAGTGTAGGGGGGTACCCTTGGCTGCCATGGGGGTAGGGGAGGGTGTCCTACCACCTTGCAAACTTAGCCCCTAAGTCTTGACTAAGGGGTTAGATATTTAGGTTCTAAATATCTAAAAAAAGGAATATCCAGATATTTATCTAACTAGATATTTATGCATAAAGCTAATATCTAACATTAGTCTTCTAGGTTAGTTGCTAACCTCTAGATTAGTGCTAAACTAGGTTAGGGACTAACATGACACTAATCAACAATTAAATAATAATAAAATACATAAATCCAAATAATTCTAAATAATTTCTAGAAAATTACCAAAATACCCTTTAGGCTAAAAAGCCCTAATTTGAAGTTCTAAACCTATGGCTAGGCTCACATGATCATGGTTAGTCTCTAGGTTATGAAATTTTTAGGGTTTACACTAGGGTTATACTAGTAAAGTCACAAAGTCATAAGTCGTGACTTAGAAAATAGTTTTAAATAACTAAAAATCACCAAAAATCATATCATGACTAAAATACTATTAATTAATAATAAAAATAATAAATTTCAAAAAATACCCTAATTTCAGAAAACTGGGTGCTACAAGTCTACCCTCCTTAGAAAATTTCGTCCTCGAAATTAGAATGGTCATACTCCTTCTAGGTCAAACACCCCAACAATCACAGTCTCAAACACACAGTCCGATAATCATATGCGTCTGTCCGAAATCATGATATTCAGAATCTTCGTCATGCTAGTGAGAAAGGCTATGATATTCACAGAGTCCTCGACTAAGGTACATACCTCTAGAATCATGGTATTTAAAATTTTCGTATTGCCGCATGCCTCGCCGCTAAACCTTAAATTCCCACATCTGAGAAATACGTCCAAAATCCGACTATATGTCCTCACTATGCCAGCTAACATGACTATAGAAGATTCTAGATCCCATGATCGAGACGACCTAGCCCATACGACTTATCTCAAAAGAAAATAATTCACAATGAAATATCCGAACAAAATTTATCAACTATAAGGAACAGATGGAATCGAAATTCCAAGACAGTTATAAGGAAGCGAATGCGGAAATAAAATCAAAAAGGTTAGAACCTGCAATCAGCTCTCCCTCTGCCTGTGCATCATCGACTGCCATGGCAAAAGCTCACCCCGGCTGGCCTCCCTTGGCCTGCTGCTGATGCTGGACAAACCTCTGCTGCTGAGTCTGCAACAGTGGTCCCGTCTGCTGCCCTGTCGAAGCCCTAGCTCCTGCTGCTGCCTGAGCCAATCGTGCCAAGCTCTTGGGACACTCCTTCAACTGATGCTCTGCTGAACCACAAAGCTAACACAGGCCCTGCCTCTTCCTGCAGTCGTCCCATCCGTGACCTTGCTTCTTGCAGAAGTTACACATAGGGTGTTGTTGCTGCCTGGGTGCCTGCTGGTGAAGTATATGTCCCTGGCCCTGAAACGGCTGCTGAACTGGCCTCTGCTGTTTGTGAGGGCGCTTGGCTGGCCCTGCACTAGAACTATCCCCTAAGGTATCACTGCCCCTCTTCGGCTTGAGGCCGAAGTCCTCCTCTGCAATCTGTGCGTCCATCAATATCTGATCGAACGTCGCGTCACGACGTCCCGAGGTGCGGGTGCGCACTACATAAATAAGTCCCCTACGGAACTTACGAGCCTTCTGCCCCTCATCCTGGATCATATCGGGAGCGAACCTGCTAAGGCGGAAGAACTCAGCTGCATACTCGTCCACCGACGAGTTCCCCTGCACTAGACCCACGAACTGGCCCTCCAATGCTGTAAGAGCCACGTACGGGAAGAACTTCTCCTTGAAGAGCCTCCGAAAGTTCTCCCAAGTCAGCCCTCTCACCGACGCACGAGGATCCGTACGGTACCATGTCAGCGCAATGTCGAAGAATCGGCTGGCTGCGGCCGAAACCCAAAGTGCTCTAGGAAGCTCTGCCAGCTCCATGCTCCGCTGTACATCCTCTAGCCAGTCATCCGCATAGAGGATGCCCTCCGTGCCTGTGAAGTCCCTGGAGCTCATCTTTCTGAAGTCCAATACTGTCCCCGGCCTGGACTGCTGCTGGTACGGCTGCTGGCCAGTAGGGCCCTGTACCGTACCTGGTGCCACTCTCTCTACTGCTGCTAGGGCAAGCTGATGCGAGTTCTCCATACTCTGCCTCAGCATCTTGATCTGTCGGTGTGACGCCTCCGACTGGCGTTGCGACGCCTCTGCCTGGGCCCGCTGTGTCTCTATCATCTGCTGAAGGAGAAGGAACATATGGTGCTTATCCGTCGGTACCGGTGGTGGTGGTAGCAGTATCTCCGAAACAACGGCCGTAACCCTCTGGGGTGGAGGTGGTAGACCTCCCTGCACAACTGCCGGGGTCTCCGGAATAGTAGAATCACTGGGGGCAGTCTCGTGAACCTCCTCCTCTGCCTGATCAGATCGCTCAGGCAAACTACTCGATCCAGTGGCCTGCGGGTGCGTCTTCGTCATCCTGGAGACGAATTGAAACAAAGAGGTCAATATGGCACATGAGTAGATTTATCAAGAAAGGACAGTTAAATTAATACAAGGGAAGTAATCATGATAATCAAAAGATCGGAAATTTCTTAGGTATGATTGAGAAACTCCTATCATGTCCTAGGTCCTACGTCCTAATTGCAGGCTCGTAATTAGTACTCTAAGACGAGCACCATTACGAGATCACACTAACTGCGACACAGACCTGCATGGACCACCACAAAATGTGTCACGACCCGCACCCTGATTAGGGGCACGAGAACGTGGGTACGTCCAGCCTACGCCGCAGTGTCGGCGGTAAAATGCTGTATAGGTCATCTATAACATCTAACATCTAACAACAAGATATACAAACCTGTCATCTCCGCACGGAGGTATAACATAACAACTCAACTCTATATCTCAAAAACAAGTCTAGGAAAGATAGAGCATGATATGGAATCAGACGAAAGGAAGAAACTGAATATATATATAGAGTTACCACACCACCTAAAGTAGATGTCCAACACAAATAAGTACAAGACCTGAAATATAACTAAGTCACAACTAACAGTCGGAACAGTCCGATACAAAATGAAAACTGTAAACACTAGACTAGACTAGGCACCCTCTACTGAGCTAGATGCTCCTCAGGCTCCTGAAGGTCACCCTCATGTGTCCCATAGAAGATAGGACAGTCACCATCACCATCTGTAATATTTTCAACAGGCCCAGTCAGGACAGGAACGAGCACAATACATCTCACGCAGTTCATATCATGTTGGAAAATGTAAAGCATGTATAGAGTAAGATACATGGACTGTAAAGAAATATATATAAAAATGAGAGAGATTTGATAACTGGAAATATCTATATATATACGATAAGTAAGAACTGTAGGTAACCTGTGATTTAGAGCATGAGATGGTTATATAAACGGGCTTAGGACATATACAAGATTTCACAAGATTTCACAAGAATTTGTACAAGATGGAATTTTGATCACATAACTATTTCCTACTCACCCTTCCCAATCGATACACAACGATCCAGTCAAGTTATGTTACCTTGTACAAGAGGTTTTTATCATGTTTGCTCACGTGATCATGAGAGTACAAGATTGCACAAGAGTATACATGAAAGCGGTGTACATGAAATACAAGATGTTCGTAAAAAGCACATGACAACTGTATCTGATGCACCCCGAGGGAGATAACATCGCATGACAAGATCCATATAGTACCAATCCGTGATAATGACGTGACAGCATCTTGTAAGGTATTCTAGAGCAAGAATATAAATTCTAACAAGTATGAAAAGATCAGAGAATGTACTCGCCTGTCACCCTGTATGACTGATATGAATAGATGTCCGAACTGGTGTCACAGAGTCCTATTTAGAGTAAAACAGGTCACAACATATCCACAATGGTAAAAATAGAGTATACAATGCATACTAAATGATTCTAGGTCAATCTGGTCAAAAGTCAACTCTTGGTCAACTTTCTAATCAAACTAGTCAAATACTAGTCAACATGATCATTGGGTCAAGTCTAGGTCAAACTTAGACCGACTAATGTTTTGGGTCAAACAAAGACTAGTCAACAAGGTAATTAGGGCAATCTTGACTAATGGTCAACTTCTAGTCAACCTCTAAGGCTAACACCAATCATGACACAACTCCTAAGTATCCCACTTAACCCAATACATATCTTAATTTACATAGGACTATCTACATAATCCTAGTCACAATATACTCATATAGGTTAAACCCTAATTAGCTAGCTAATAGTCTAGGGTTTAGTCAAATCTTAGTCAACCAGCCCCTTCTATGTCCATCCAAGTCATTTCTAGGTCAAGTAGGTCAAGGTTTGACCTATAGTTGACCTTAGTCAACAATGGTCAATTATCTAGTCAAACTACGTCTACTAATCAACTAGTTAAACTAGTTGTTTTAGGTCATTCCTAGTCAATTCTAGGTTAACTAGGTCAACTTTGACCTAAGGTTGACTTTGGTCAACCCTTAGTCAATAAGGGTCAACAAGTTGGGTTTTGGGCCATTAGGGTTAGCCCCAAGCCATAGGCTAATAATCTTGGCCATAGGCTAGTCATAGGGTTTCCATATAACCTATAACTAGAAGTCATATATATATATATATATATATATATATATATATATATATATATATATATATATATATATATATATATCTATATATATCTATATATATATATAGATATATATATATATATATAGATATATATATATATATAGATATATTATATATATATATATATATATATATATATATATATATATAGATATATATAGATATATATATAGATATACACTATCTATCCACTACCCAATATCAATATGTAAATACTATATATATACAAAACCCACATACATATAATACACTATATATGATATAATGAGACCTAATACAAAAGTATACATATATATCATATATATATAACTTATATATATATACTATATATATAGAGAGCGGGAAGTGAGAGGGACATAGAGTGAGAGAGGGAGAGTGCAGGACAGTGAGAGAGAGGGTGTTAACCTGGACAGAGAAGGGGGAGGGGTTCCAGATTTTCTGGAACCAGAATTGGCTCCCCAACACACACACACACACACAGTCCATATATACACACATATGTATATACACACACAACTACACCTATACACTACCATTTATCCCCAAAACTCACCCACACTCACGTATACATATACTACGTATATACACATATACACAGGTATTTATATAAATAAATAACATCAAAAATTAGTTTGAAATTGGATTTAAAAACTGAAAAAGTACCAAAAAAACAGTATCCTGTGCACAGTGAACTCGGGCAATGGGTAAACCCAAACCCGAGTCAAAAACGACCTAAGGTCCAAAACCCTAGATTGGTAACACTAGCCCTAGGTGTCCTCTAGTGTCCTAAGTGCCTGACACTACACCACAACACGATTCAAAGTGTCAAACTTAGGAAAAACCCAATCAGGTAAACCCAGGACACAGGAAATGTCACCGCGTCGTGCACGCGTGCAAGTCGAGCTAGGATACGACACACACATCCACAAGTGTCGTGCACGTGTCCATAGCTAGGGAAGGTCTAGGTGTTCGTGAACACGTGTCTGTATCGTGTCCACGTGGTCGCGTGTCCACGTGCAAAGTGCGTATCAGTGGGGATTTTCGTGTGTGCACAGTCAGTTGAGAATCGGTGTAGCCCCGATTTCTCCCTAACCACTCGATGGTTTTGCCTGAAATTTCGTGTGCTCAATGACAGTCATTGCCCGCACCCACACACAAGTTTTCGTGTGTCGAGGTGCTGTGTCGTGTCCTCTAGGACACTCGAGCAGCAGGGCAGCCGCACGGTGTCCTCGTGCGTGCGTGCGTGTCCGAATTTGGACACGAGGGTGCACCGAATTCGACTCAGTCAACTTGGGTTGTGTCCTACATGTCTAGGGCTACCCAAAAATATATTTTGTTTTACATTTTAACAAAAACAAATCCTTTGTGGCATTTCACCAAACAATGATTTCTAGCTTAGGATACGTGTCCGATACGGACACCAAACCAATCCTATTTTTCACCAAACTTGACCTACAGTTCCCTAGTACCTAGATGCATGCAAATATGAAGAGAAAACACAAAATTAACATGGATTGAGGGCATTTACCTATTTGTGTATTTCCAATGGAAATCAATAAAAGAGGGGGGGTGTCCTTCCACTTGGTGATGCCCAAAGCCCCTCAAATCCTCAATAGCAGGCCCTAACTAGTACCAACTAGTGTAGGGAAGTCCAATGCAAGAAACTAGAGGTGATTTGGATCAAAATTGATCAAGTTGTGGTCTTGTGTAGGAAATGGAATTTCTAGGTATAAAATTCATGTAAATTTATCATGAATGAAATTAATGGGATTATATAGGAAGGGGGGGTAGTGTAGGGGGGTGCCCTTGGCTACAATAGGGGTAGGGGAGGGTGTCCTACCACCTTGCAAACTTAGCCCCTAAGTCTTTGACTAAGGGGTTAGATATTTAGGTTCTAAATATCTAAAAAAAGGAATATCCAGATATTTATCTAACTAGATATTTATGCATAAAGCTAATATCTAACATTAGTCTTCTAGGTTAGTTGCTAACCTCTAGATTAGTGCTAAACTAGGTTAGGGACTAACATGACACTAATCAACAATTAAATAATAATAAAAATACATAAATCCAAATAATTCTAAATAATTTCTAGAAAATTACCAAAATACCCTTTAGGCTAAAAAGCCCTAATTTGAAGTTCTAAACCTATGGCTAGGCTCACATGATCATGGTTAGTCTCTAGGTTATGAAATCTCTAGGGTTTACACTAGGGTTATACTAGTAAAGTCACAAAGTCATAAGTCGTGACTTAGAAAATAGTTTTAAATAACTAAAAATCACCAAAAATTATATCATGACTAAAATACTATTAATTAATAATAAAAATAATAAATTTTCAAAAAAATACCCTAATTTCAGAAAACTGGGTGCTACACCTAACATCTTTCTCTCCCCAATATCGTCCCACGCTAGTAGCGACCTACACTTCTTACCATATAGTGCTTCAAATGGCGCCATCTGGATACTGGCTTGATAACTGTTATTATATGAGAACTCGACCAAGTGTAGGTGGCTCTCCCAAGATCCTCCAAAATCTTGGGTGCAAGCTCGCAACTTATCCTCTAAAGTCTGAATTGTTCTTTCAGATTGCCCGTCCGTTTGTGAATGGTAAGCCGTGCTAAATCTTAACTTGGTACCCAAGCTATGATGTAAGCTCTTCCAAAAATGTGATGTAAAATGGGTATCTCTGTCTGACACAATACTGACTGGGACCCCATGCTGCCTGACTATCTGCTGCATATACAATTTTGCCAACTTCTCCGTAGATTGACCTACTCTAAAAGGAAGAAAATGTGCCACCTTCGTAAGCCGATCTACGATTACCCCAATAGCATCCTTACCACTTGGTGATCTCGGTAAACCGGTCACAAAGTCCATTGTAATATGTTTCCACTTCCATTTCGGGATAGGAAGCGGTTGCAATAACCCAGCTGGCCTCTGCAGTTCTGCCTTCACTTGCTGACATACCAAGCAACGGGAAACAAATCTAGCTATCTCCCTCTTCATCCCGTTCCACCAGAAGTGCTGCTTGATATCTTGGTACATCTTGGTCCCTCCAGGGTGTATGGAGTACTAAGAGCTGTGAGCTTCTGCCATAACCTCCTGTCTGATATCTCCACTAGGCACACATAGACGTGACCCAAACCTAAGGGTACCATCTTCATGAATTTGTATCTCCTTTCTGATTCCTGACTCACATTCTGCTCTAAGCTTCTAAATCCTTCGGTCTTGTGCCTGAGCGGCCTTGATCCTGTCTACCAAGTCAGATTGAACTTGTAGACTCGCCAGAACTCCTACATCACAAGGAAGTATAACCTCAATGCCCATCTCCTGAAGGTCTTCTAAGATATGCCTCTGTGTTGTTAACATAAATGCGCCGCCTCTCCTGCTGAGAGCATCTGCTACCACATTAGCCTTGCCTGGATGATACTGAAGCTCCACGTCATAATTCTTGATCAACTCCAACCATCTTCTCTGCCTCATGTTCAGCTCCTTCTGAGTAAAGATGTACTTCAGACTTTTGTGGTCTGTGTACATGTCCACTCGATCACCATATAAGTAATGCCTCCATAGCTTTAAAGCAAATACTACTGCTGCCAACTCCAAGTCATGAGTCGGGTAATTCTTCTCGTGGTCTCGAAGTTGCCTAGATGCATACGCTATCACCTTCCCATGCTGCATGAGGACACATCCATGTCCTTTACCTGACGCATCACAATAAACGGTAAAACCTTCGGGTCCAACTGGCAATATAAGAATAGGCGCTGATATCAACTTCTGCTTCAGATTCTAAAATGATGCCTGACATTCTGCCGACCAGACGAATGGTACATCTTTCCGTGTCAGTCGGGTCATGGGTGCTGAAAGCCTCGCAAAGTCTGATACAAACCTTCTGTAATATCCTGCCAATCCCAAGAAACTCCGCACATCTGCTACGGTCTTGGGTACTGGCCAACTTTCTACTGTTTCTACCTTCTTGGGATCCACTGCTACTCCAGCTCCTGATATGATATGACCCAAAAATGAAATGTGATCCGACCAAAACTCACACTTGCTGAGCTTGGCATACAACTGGTTCTTTCTCAGAACCTGTAACACCTTCCGGAGGTGATCTTCATGCTCCTCTTTACTAGTTGAATATATAAGAATGTCGTCGAGAAACACAACGACAAATTGATCCAGGTACGGCATAATGATGCGATTCATTAAATCCATAAAGATTGCTGGAGCATTGGTCAAACCAAACGGTATTACTAAGAATTCATAATGCCCATACTTCGACCTGAACGCTGTCTTGGGAATGTCTTCCTTCTGAACCCTCACTTGATGATACACTGAACGAAGATCTATCTTGGAGAAAACTCTAGCTTTGCTCAACTGATCAAATAAGTCGTCGATCCTGGGTAGTGGGTACTTGTTCTTCACTGTTGCTGCGTTAAGCTTCCTGTAATCGATGCACAATCTAGATGACCCATCCTTCTTCTCCATACGTAACACTGGTGCTGCCCATGGTGACACGCTAGCTTGGATGAACTTCTTCTCCTTCAGTTTCTCTATGTGCTGATATACCTTGGCTTGCTCTGAATCCGCCATTCTGTAAACTCGATCTGATATCGGTTTAGTTCCAGGTGCCAATTCTATACTGAACTTAATATCTCTAACCGGTGGTAGACCTGGAAGTTCTTCGAAAAATACGTCCAGAAATTCTTCAACTACCTTCGGAACTTGAACTTCTTCCATTGCCGTCACTACTCCCTGCTCTGGTCAAGTTGCCACTGATCTGACTAAGGTGAACCGCTTCATGCCTGGAATATCAAAAGATACACTCCCTCTATGACAATCTATTATCGCATGACTATCTTTCAGCCAGTCCAAGCCTAAGATAACGTCAAAATTTCTAACAGAAAATTCTATCAACCGAGCGGGTAAGAAATGCCCGCAAACTACAATGCTACACGCTAGAATAACTCTACTAACTCCTACGAGCCCATTACCAGTGAGTATATTTAACCTCCTTGGCAATGCCTCGAATTCCATTCCTAGCCGTGTTGTAAATTATGCAGATATAAATGAGTGTGATGCTCCTGAATCAAACAATGCTACTGCGGGATATGAGGCGACGAGAATGTTACCTGCCACAACATCTCCCGGTACCAATGCCTCTTCCAAGGACAGAGTGAATGCCTGCCCTCGACCTCCTTGCTGGTTCCCATGCTGCGGCCTAGCCTGGTGCTGCCGCTGGCCCCTGCCTTGGTGATGCTGGGGTGGTCTATGCTGGTGTTGCTGCATCGGCGGTCCCTAATGCCGAAACATTTGAGCCTGTGTCATGAACGGGCGCTGTGCCAACGGCCTCACTGCTACCGCTGGCCCTCGATACTGTCCTGCCCCTGGTGCTGGCAGAGCAGGAAACTGTTGTACAGGCCCTCCTGACCTCGAATTCATGGGACATGTGGTAACTCGATGATTTGGATTCCCACATATCAAATACTGCCCGTTCAATGTCCGACACACATCTCTAGTGTGCCCTATCTTCCCGCAATAAATACAGCCTGCTGGGGGTTGCTGGTTTTTCCTCTGTTGCTGTTGCTGCTGCCTGGGTGGTGCTGGCCCTCGCATTGCCACATCGTAAATGCGAACGCCAGGGGATGATGTTCTTGTACGGGGCGCTGCTCCCCCTCCTCCTTCAATCTGACTATGTGATCTCTTCTGACCTCCAGTCCTTGTCGTGATCCTCTGAGTGGTGATCTCATGCCTCCGAGTGGCTGTCAATATCTCATCGAAAGTATGATAATTGGGCCCCTCTATCAACTGCAAGAGTTCAAGATGAAACCCTTGCTGAAACCTCATAGCCCTCTGGCTCTCTGTGGCTACCACCTCTGGTGCGAACCTACTCAATCTGCAGAACTCTGCTGCATAAGCATCTACAGTCTTGCCAGCCTGTCTAAGGTTGATAAACTTCTGTTGTAGCTCAAACTGTGCCACAACTCCATAGTACTTTGTCTTGAATCTTGCTGTAAAATTGTCCCAAGCCACAAGACGTCTGATGCCTACCTCCTCTGATTCCCACCAATCACGTGCGAGATCCTGAAGTAACAACTTTATCTGATCCACACGTTCTTCTGCCGGCACCTTAGCGGCTGTCAAAATAGCCTCAATATCCTTAAGCCATGCATCTGCTGAGATGGCATCCTCCGTACCTTCGAAACGACGGGGGTTGTACTTGCAAAACCTGGCTGATGCTCCTGAATCTGGCCTCGTCCCTTTTTCTAATGCCGTCTGCAACCCTTGGTTGAGTAGTACATTCTACTCTTGTAACTGAGCGTACATGCACTGCTGGGCTAACATCTGATGTTGCTGAGTAGCCATCATCCCTCTTATGATCTCCAGAAGGGCTGGTGTGTCTACTTCCACAGGGGTAGGTAGAACTGTTGGTGGTGGTGGAACATCCGGATACTGCGGTCCAGCTGCTGCTTCCACTATTACTTCTTCTTGGATGGTCTCTTGAGTTAGTACCGGCCCTTGTTGCTGATCAACATAGTCAGGTTACCCATGTTGCCCATGCTGCTGCCGTCCAACCCTGACAGGTACGGACGAGGTGCCCCTAAGAAAAGGGACAAGAGAACAATCAAACGATCGGACTGGAAAGATCAATGAAGTCAAAGGATACCGAAATGTCAAGCTAGAGTCGAGAGTAACGAATCATGAGATCAAGGGAAAACATGTGTGATTGAGACATCCTATAAATTAAAACACCCCACAAGTCTGAAACCAGACCTGCATGGGCCACCACTAAAACCTTGTCACGCCCCAGAACCAGAATACTGGAGAGCGGAAGAATGACTCAGCCAGCTACGTATTACGGGTAGATGAATACCGTATAATACGATCAATGATGTCTAAAAGACAAGGGGTGCATACTACATGAAAGTCTCGCTATGGTCACTTCACATCTATTGTCTCAATCATTCAAACAAGAAGCAATAACAGAGACCATTTAAGATAAAGCAATAAGGCGTCCCAAATGCTTAGTCAAAATGTTCTTGAGATCTGGCTTTACAAAACATAGCCAGATGATATAGCAACATATACACAATTGTTATCAGCTGCAGTCTGACTTAATTACAATTATGTAATAGTAAATGCAAGACTATCCGACTAATATGTCGGTGCCAAGCGGCAAAATGTAAAGTAATTAACAAAACGAGCGGGAAAGTAAAGAACCCACTCGAGTCCTCCTGCGATCATTCCTCTAGTATTGACCATCTTGGAGGTAGAGGTAAGCTGAGTCCTCGGGAACCGGCTCTAAATCTGGCCATGCAAAACCAGAGAGGTTAAACCTCTAATAGCAAGTACCGCAAGGAAGCACGATATGATACATTAAACCAGTAAATAAGAGAATATAATAATAGATCTCTGCTTGCTACTGGGATTCACGTAATATCACGACACTTCGAACCAACCTCCCAACCAAACAAGGACAGAAGTTGGCCCGTCATGTCCTGATGCTCTGATCATCTCAGTTAGGTAACAGAGTAGGTACAGTTCACAAACAAATCAACTTAAACGGCCATCCAACTCCTACGGCTTACTACTGTGAGTCCCAAGTTATCCTGGAATTATGCAATAAAGATTTCTCAGTTCTTACTATGGACAAGCAAGGCTAGTCGATCCAATCAACCCATTGCGCCAATCATGAATTAGACTAGTCCCAGCGGGACGCCCGTCATCAATATATAATATACAATAATATAAGCAGATACTGCTTCCTGCCCGTGTGGCAGAATTTTAGTATCTATGGGAACCAGCCGGCCTGTTGGGCGCTAATAATCCCAAAGAGGGCTGCCATGTAAGAACTCGTAGATCCATTCCCTCCATGCAATCATTATTTTATTTAACTTAGTAGCCTCTATGTTAAGTGAAATCTCATGCCGTGGATCATGGTCATTCAGAATGAGTACTTTCGTACAAGGTACGATATGCCCAACTCTACAACGATACCCGTGCGGTTAAGTTGTAGGTCTTACATAGCGTAATACAACAATTAAAACTAACCACGAAATAATCATGCCTTGACCATTGAGTACACATGCTGCTTTCGTAAAATAAATAAATAATTAAAGCCTGCATGTATCTATATGTCAATTTTTGAGATTGGCCAATCGACTGCAAATATGAACGTGTCTTATTCCATTTAATTCAATAAGACGACTAGCCAGTCTCTTCGTTCCATCTAGGAACGCATGATCAATAATTAATCAAGATAACAATCAATGTTAATTAATGCCTAATTCGGGAAATAAAAATTGGAAAATAAATAATGATTGGGAAATAAATAATCTCATGCGCGGTGGGAAATGATTGGAAAATAAATAATCTCATGCGCTGTGGGAAATGATTAGGAAATAAATAATCTCATGCGCTGTGGGAAATGATTGGAAAATAAATAATCTCATGCGCTGTGGAAAATGATCGAGAAGTAAATAATCTCATGCGCCTGAGAAAGAAAGATTCATGCGGCTGTGGGAAATAAATATCATGCGCTGTGAGAAATGATTGGGAAATAAATAATCTCATGCGCTGTGGGAAATGATTGGAAAATAAATAGTCTCATGCGCCTGAGGAATGAAGATTCATGCGACTGTGGAAAATAAATATCATGCGCTATGGGAAATGATTGGAAAATAAATAATCTCATGCGCCTGAGGAATGAAAATTCATGCGGCTGTGGAAAATGAATATCACGCGCTGTGGAAAATAAATATCATGTGCTGTGGGAAATGATTGGGAAATAAATAATCTCATGCGCTGTGAAAAATGATTGGGAAATAAATAGTCTCATGCGCCTGAGGAATGAAGATTCATGCGGCTGTGGGAAATGAATATCATGCGCTGTGGGAAATGATTGGGAAATAAATAATCTCATGCGCCTGAGGAATGAAGATTCATGCGGCTGTGGGAAATGATTGGGAAATAAATAATCTCATGCGCTGAGAAATGAAGATTCATACGGCTGTGGGAAATGAATATCATGTGCTGTGGGAAAGAAAGATTCATGCGGCTGAGGAATGAAGATGTGGCTGTGCTTCCTCTCCGAATTTTCTGAGAACAGAACCATGGGAGCCATTGCTTCCAAGCTCCATAAATCCCTCATCCCAAGCCCAAATATGGACTTCCATAGGTCAAAATTGGGTAGAATGAAATTCTCTACAACATGGAACCATCAAAACTTGGAAATAACAATGTTAAATAGATCAAAACTCAAGAAATCCAAAACTACTATAAACTTAGATCTAGAAAAATTTAGCCATAGAAATTGAAAATGCCAAGCACTAAAGTGTCTTAGATTATTGAGAGGAAGACAATGGAACAACAAAAATGGAGAACCATCAAGAAGCAAGTTGGCACTTGCCTATCTCTTCTAGGTTAGTGGGAGAGTTATGAGGAAGAAGAAGAATAATGAGAAGAAGTAATGAAGAGAGAGAAAGGGTTTGGGACTTAAATGAAGGGGTGGTGGTAGGCGGGGGTTTATTTCGGTTCATGATGAACCAACATAATTAAACCAATCTGAGCCGAACCATAGCAAAGCTAAAGCAGAGTATAAAAGCAGAAAGTAAAGTGCATAAATCAAATTGCAGAAAATTAATTAACATGAAATTAAAGAGATTTAAATACAGAGCAATACATGATAAATATAAAATATTTACATTTAAACAGTACATGCATTCTAAAAATACGTATTCTGGGAATCGGATGTGACACGGGTTCATTTGTACAAGCACAATCGTCCACGGTGTCCAGGTTATTCAATCTTGTCGTGTCATGTTAGCCGTCGCAAAAGCATTTCGAGATATATATATCATGTCAGGTTCACTGCCAAGAGTGCGCCACGTCGGGCCACTATCATGTCATGTTTGTCATGTCAAATTATCATGTCAAATTTGTCAGGTCAAGTTATCTTGTCAGGAGTGCACCACGGCGGGTCACTATCAAGTCGTGTCATTTATCAAGGAGGGGAGAAACTTGCACAATTAAATAATAATATATTTACAATATATATATTCTTGAAGCCCAGAAGAAACTCTACAACTTTTCTGTTGGGAGTGGGAAGAAATTCTGACCACAATTCAGGCAAATAAAATATTTAAACAATCAAAGTGGACCCCACGCGGCCCAAAAGTGGGAGAACATACATGCGGCCAAAGAGAGTGGGAGAGCCACCCATGCGGCCAGCCAAAGCTTATGCGGCCAGAAAATAACTGAAGGGGCCATACGGCCAGCAAAAAATATTCATACAATCAGAAAAGTCAAAGAGAGAGGAACCCGCAATAAATGCAAGCTTCCTCTCAAGCAAAAGAAAAGGACACGTGGCCACTCAAGTACTGGGGCCATGTGGCCTAAAATTTAAAATGGCTATATGCAAATAATTAAAGTAAGGCCATGCGGCCAACATTGTTAATACTAATATGTAAATGCAATGCAAATTTTTAAATGCACAAGCTTGCAAGCAAGCATGCATGCGGCTGACTTATTGGTATTTGCATGCAAGCAAGGCCACGTAATCATGCATGCAAGCAGGCAACAAAAGCTTGCATTAATATAATGCTGGCAAAGTGTTGGCCAAGCATTCTTATGCGGCCAAGTAAATTTGTTACATGCAGCTCAACTTTTTCCCTCCCATGCCTGCAACTAATATTAAGGCGAGCCAACTCACTTGCTCCCATATGCGGCTGGATACATTAGAGAATGCACAAAATTGCATGCGGCTGAATATGAATGCCTTAGAAAATGCATCAGAGTATTCATTAAATGCAAGCTTGCTGAATGTAAATGCATTTAAAGAATGCATTAGAGTAGGTATTAATCAAATGCATTAATCAAATGCATTTAAAGAATACATTTAACAAATGCACTCCAGAACGTGCATTAAAGAATATACTAATCAAATGCATTAAGGAATAAGAATGCATTAACAATTGTATTAGTAAATGTATTTAGAAAAAGTATTAAAGAATGCATTAATGTAAATGCATTAGGAATGCATTTAAATGCATTAGTGACATGCCATGCGGCTGGTGCCAAGATGCATACATGCTGCTGATGGTGCAAAATGCCATTTTCTAATTAAATAATTGCACTTAGAAGTGCATTAAAGAATGTATTCAATGTATTCTTGGATTCTATGCGGCTAAGTTGCCAGCAATTGTTAACACATGCGGCTAAGTTGCTAGCAATTGCATTATATACACCATCTAACAAATGTATTTAATAATGCTTCTAACCAATGCATTAAATGCATGCAAGAACACCATCTCACAAATGCATTAAATGTTGTACGTAAATTAGCATGCACCATTAAATAATTTAGCATGCAAACAATTGCCAGGTCATGCGGCTCTTCTATAATAGCATGCAAGCAAATATTAAATATGTAACCTGGCATTTGGCCATATATATTAAATATTCATAGGCCTATGCGGCCACTAACAGTTGCATGCAAGCAGACAATTACCAAGCAAATATTTAATGCATGCATGCAATTAATGCTTGCAAGGCCACGTGGCTGGGAAAAACCACTTGCCGCATGAAATAGTCATACGGTCAAGTACTGATCTTCTTCTCAAATTTCCGAAAAGAAAAAAAATCATGAAGCCATGCTTTCAAGCTCCATAATTCCATCATCCAGAGTCCAAATCCGAACTTCCATAGGTCAAAATGGGACAAAACGAGATTCTCTACAGCATGGAACCATCAAAATTTGGAAATAATAAGGTTAAACAGATCAAACCCAAGAAATTCAAAAATACCACAAAGCTGGATCTACAAGAATTTAACCACAAAAATGAAAAGTGCTAAGTACTAAAGTGGGTTATAAACACTTAAGGAAGACAATGGAACAATAAAAAAATGGGGTTCCTCCATGAAGCAAGATGCACTTGCCTAAGCTCTCCACTCTCTCAGGTTGGTGGAGAAGTAATGGTGGAGAAGAAGAAGAGTTAATGAGGAGAGAGAAATGTGTGGTGGGATATTTATGGTGGGAGTGGTGGTAGGTGGGAGTGGTTCTCCACATGATAAACCAAAACAAGCAAGGTCAAATAAACCGAACTGAACCAAGCCAATGCAATTACCATGATGAACCATAAACAATTAAACTAATCAAACAAAATTAACCAAAATTAACTAATCATGATTAACAAAAATACGGGTCCAAAACACGTATACGTACACTAAATACGTATCACGAATTTGGGACACTACATCCTACCCACCTTAAAAGAATTCCGTCCTCGAAATTTAATCAAGTGGCTAGAGATGCAGGGACAAGCTATACTAAGCAATCAATCAAACAATCAATCATACAAGCAAGGAATTGAAGGCATAAGGAAGAGGAAAAATATCCTGCTAGGAACCTCTCTGTCGGTTCTGAATCTGAGCTTGGACCAGGGCATACTGCTGGGGTCTCAGCTGCTGAAAGACTTGAGTCTGAGGCGACAATGGCCTCGGAGGCTGGTACTGCTGCTGGTCCCCTTACCGAGGGACTAGTCTGGGCCGATGATGAACTGGCCCTAATCGGATAGGACCCTATCTTGTGGTCCGGTGCTCCACAAGCCAAACACAATCCCTGTGCTCTGCTACACTCCGAAACAACGTGTCCTGGCTTTCCATAATGAGTACAACCCATTGCGAAAGACTGCTTCTGCTTCTGTTGCTGAGGGGACATGACCGACGTTACTGAGGCCGCCTGCCTCGGAGTTCCAATTGTCAAAGCCCTGACTGCCGGGGCTGGTGCTAAAGACTGGGTTATCTGACTGTGAGATCGCTTTTGACCTTCGGTCCTGTCCACGATCCTGTGACAGGTATACTCATGCCTCCTAGCTGCTCTCAATACTGCATCGAAGGTCTGATGCTCAAATTGTTCTACTGCCAACAAAATCTCGAGATGGAGCCCCTGCTGGAACCGCTGGGCTCTGTCGAACTCGGTCGTCATCAAAGTGGGAGCAAATCGACTGAGTCTAGAAAACTCGGCCGCATATCCGTCGACCGACCTGTCCATCTGCTTCAAATTGGTGAACTTGGTCCGTAGATCGTACCGAGCCACCGCATCGAAGTACTTGGTCTGGAATCTCTTCCTGAATACTGCCCACGAAATAGGGGCCACTAATCCTGTAGCTCCCCTTCCCAAAAAAAAATATTTTTTTATATTTATTTATCCCTTTATTTGAGTTAAGGATGATTAAATAAATATATTTATTACTTTAGATATTATTAATATTGGCACTTCCAAAGTTCTCTCATGTTATTGAGGTTGATACTTTGAGTATAGTAATCTCTCTTTCTAAATGGTATATATTTCTTCAAGTTACTCCGGGAATATTTCTTTCAGGTTCTTATAAAAGCTTATCTTGTAGTTATCATTATCGTTTAACATCCATTCCCATTGCAGATATTGCAGTAGCTGTAGCTTGTTAACTTCCTGAATCATTATCTTTGTATCAACTATCAATCATAACGTTCTTTCAGTCAACATAAGATATACTCCAAAGAAATTTCCACTTTCTCCGTTTGTGTCGGTTCCTTTGTGCCCATTATTGTGTCTTCTCATTCTTTCTTGGATTGTACATAGCAATATAGCCGTGAAACCAATTCATGATGGTCTCTTTTACCAAGGTTGTCAATATTGAAAGCAGAATCTAATGCTTCATGGATCATATTATCCTTCTTGATTTCTCATTACAAATAATTTATAATTGATTGAAATGAGATACATGTATCCATAATCTCGTATATCAAAATAGGATAAGTCTTCAAAATTGAACATAATCAAGTTTCCAACATCCGTTTAGATGATTATTGTTAGAGCTATCTCTCCAAACTTCACTAATATCTTTATAAATTAGCTTCTGACATTATTTCGATGCTAGGCTGCAATCTCCTTTGTCATTATTACTTGAGAAGAATGAGCGTTTAGAAATGAATATATTATAGAAATGGTTTCATAAATTTATCAAATTAAGGAATCCTTAGTCAACTAGCAAATGCGCTGGCAAATGTCCACTCCAAGTTTTAGAGAATAAATATAGCATGAAATGGAATTGGGCTTCAACAGTACAGTCAGGTGAATATTCTAGCCATTATGATTCACTTTGGATTCCCATCTACTTTTTGTTATTTGAGCTTGCAATGCCAAGTATTTGACAGACGCTTTTGAAATACATTTTTTATAGAAAGGGTCACTAGATAAGGCAACTTATGTTTTTATACTGCTATGTTCGTTCCTGTTTGTAGTTGGACTAGTTAATTTTTCCACTGCAATATTATAGTTGCAGTACAACTGATGTATTGGCAGCCAACTCGGCTAAACCTGAACCCGGGAGCCTAGCTCCCTACTGCAAAAACCTTAAGCAAGCCCGAGCCATTAGGCCACGGCCCAGATTCCCCACCCAAGCACCCGAAGTTGCTGAGAGCAATAGCAGCTCCCTCCACTTGCAAACCAACATACCCGAGCGGGCTTTCCAGCTGAAGCAAGCAGACCAAAACCCATATTGACTTAGCCCAGCAGCGAACAGGGCCCAGCCCTGCATGACCAACCATCCCGAGCCCGAAACTGAGCCCCCTTCCCCCCCTCCCCCCCCCCCCCCCCCGCACTCTGAACCGATATTTATATATAGAGAAAGATCGGGAGGGTGAGGGAGATCGAAAGAATTCATCTAAACCCTAACATCTGTACCGCCGCCACCGATGCCACCACGACCACCGTAGTCCGGTGACCCACCACCGCCGACACCGTCGCCACGCGTGGCCGGAGCGACAGGACAGGCCGTACGTGCGCAACACAGTGGAAGGCGACAACAGCAGCAGTGCGTTACGGACGCAACTTCGCAGGTATCCTACGGTCTCATCTCAACATCGTTTCTCGAACCAATTGGTTCGATAGGAAGACAACCTATGCGGCTCTCCATCCCTTCAAATAGTTTGAATTTAGGTACCCTATGTTGCTCGATAAATCGATGCGAACATTGACGAAAGACTGTTCGGAATCGAAACAGTAAAACAGTCCAACTGCCCATATTTGAAGATCGATTACGATCGATCTAGTGCCGTTTTAGAAATTCTAATTGAACAATTATTTAGACAGCATGTAGGACAACAAGGCCCTTCAGATAGATTAATTTTTCGTTCACAATTTAATGAGTAATTGGATTGTAAAGTTCACCGAAAAACTGTTTTGAAAAACTAAAAATTCATCCACACGACGTGCGTCCCGCCATTCCGGGCGACGTGGTCGCGAACCGAAAGTGTCGAAAGCTGTGTAACAGCTTCGTGGTCGTGTGGGCTTTGACGGAATTCAAATTGGTCGCGTGTGCGCGACGAATTTGATGCGTATCCGTCAAAATTCACCGTATCGTACACTTTATAAATTCTCCAATTACTTTATGCATGCTCGTCAGATCAAGACCAAACTTGCGCCAGTAGGACCGTATCATTTTTCTGGTCCTGTATGCCAAGTTTGGTCCGATTCTGAGACCGTTGATAAAATTGCCATTTTGTGGGCCCCACGGTTCCACTCAACGGGCAATTTTGTGCACGACCCGCCGGAATCCAACTTTGGACATACGGTTGGGTTCGTATCGGAAAACTGGATTCGTAGACATGTAGTTTGATGACTTTAGAGACCATTGACTCTGGCACGCTTTTCGGTGCAAAGCGGGTCCAACGGCGGACATCATTTTTGCCCAAAATTACCGTTTTGCCCCTGTGTCCAGAATTGGACTTAAGGACAGGCAATCCTAGCTTATTTGACTATTCTAAGAACGTTGGTACTATTTATTTTAGCATCCGGAGACTTCTGCACGTGCAGATTGGTTGTGGCTCATTGTGTGGTATAGTATTAGTTTCTCCAGCTAAGGACCTCAGGCAAGTGCACTTTCTGATTGCTTTCCAATTCATAGTAGTCTTTTCATTTCATGTCTATACATATATCTTGCTGCTTGTTGACACGTTCGTCACAGGAGTAGTCGGGAGGGGAAATATCTTAGTAAACATGTGGACTATCCAGAAACATCCAAATATGTCTAATCTTGCATGATAGCAGCTGCACATGACACGTGCAGTGAGCCGTATTTTAACCCCTAGCCGTTCACATGTTGAAAATGATATTTTACACCACCTAGATAGATATCTTTTATTAGTTTTTCCTTGTTTACTTCTCTATCGTGCTATGTCATCAGTTTTCTTACTAGCTTTCGTATTCCATATGCTGTTTTCATGTCTTGTTAATTCTATTGTATTTTGCATTGCCGTCGGTTTGTGTACTTGTTCCAATCCTGACTGGATAACCAACATTTTTCAGGTTTAGCCGCGATCACTATTAGCATTGGGAAGATTTGGGTATGCTGAGGCCAACCTAGAAATAGAAAGCAGTTGTATCATTTTCATAAATTATAAAATTTTGTATTTTCTTTAATTTTAAATATTGTAACTGCTGTAATAAATTTAGAAATGTGAATGAGCAACAAATGTGATATTTGAGCATTTATTTCTTGCGGCCTCGACAGCGTTCTACCGTCGACTCTGCGGCGTATGCTGGCTTGGACACGCCATGTATCCGAAAAGCGGGTGCGGGTCGTGACAAGTTTTTGTGGTGGCCCATGCAGGTCAGTCTTCGCAAAAGACTGTAAACTCGTGATGGTACGTTAGTCGTACTATTGTGGGCCTGCGCTCAAGAAATGCTCATTCACAAATAGGATTAAAATGATTAGGAGGACAACTAGGATAAGAGTCCCTTATTATTTGACTAATTGGGTAGTTAAGGTTGTTAGATAGGCCATGTTATTTTTGAATTCAGATAACTTGCCCGATCTCTATAGAAACACTATTATTTTTTATATGACAATATGACCCCATGCAGTTATGCTATTCGCTTGGTATGTTAGACTTGCCTAGAATGAAGGAGTTAATTTTGATTTTGATAAACTGTTTAACTTTCTTTTGTTGTATAGATATAAATCTTATATCATAAATTAGAATTGCTTATTTTAAATTCTATTTTGCTGTAAGAAACTAGTTTAAAATTTCTGATTCTATTATTCGTGTACAGAATCTCGAGTTAGATTTTGATTCTCACAAAACTCGAATTACTTGTGCCTCCTTTCCAAAAATCTCGCCTACTTATATTTTGACTATCTTGACCAATGCTGCTATCACAGCCTAGTTTTGCAAGTTTACTCTTTTATCGAGCTTGATCGAAGACACATGTTTATTGGGGACGCCCGCTAACATATCGTCTAATCAGAATCATTGTATTACGGTCTGATCAACCCTGATACAATTGGTTCGCTCTTCATCTATTTATCCTACATGGATTGAGATGTAGATGTCTCTAGGATCTCATCCACGACTGCTTTGGCAATTCCGTTTGAATTATACATTCGCCTTTGAATCACGTAATTGTATTCAGTGACATCTCTCTTGAGCTCTTTATTGTTTTTGCCTTTCACTGATTGGAAAGACGAAAACTCGTAATTGATAGATAGATACATAGTATCCCCATGACTATGATAGTTGTATATGCAAGTGTAGCTACCATCGGCCAGCCCTGTGACAGAAACCTTACCACCATATCCTAACCTCTAAGGTGGGTAGACTGTAAGCTTTCTAAAATTTCAGAATATACCAGAATTACCAATTGATTAGAATAATATCCATTAGCATGACAATTAGTGCCCCATGGACTCCCACTCTTTATTTAGATCATTTTGTGTCCCCGACCGTGTCATTAATATTCGGAGCACGAGACCAACTGTTACCTTCCAACAAATTTCATATGTAAGATCTAGACGAGTCCACTTTCACCTAGGTATATCATGTCCCACTCAAACCCGTCTCCTTGTACTCTATTTTTATGGTATGATTTTTAGGTTAAAAGTACTAGCTATAACCCTTACCATAGAACCGGTAAACTTCCCGACTACAAATAGAGACTCAACCTCGACTCATTTCCTTTGACCCAATATATGGTTGCGATCCACTCGAAGCCCACTACGCACATGCCACTAGTGTCCACCCAATGGAGACCTCATGTGCTATTTAAACGCAAAAGTCACTGAAGGCGCATTTCAGGCTTATGGACCTAGCTAACCAACCCGAACTAGCAACTAGCTCAACCACTTGGAAAGAACCCTATTCTAGAATACCCTAACCTACTAGGAATAGTTTTATCATTGGAATCTTGTCCAGTCCACATAGATTGAAACCCAATGTTCATCCAACCAACGACTGATGTCCAAATAGAGAACCCATTAGGACCACGATCTTGATTTCTCAAATTTCGTTCTATTATGGAATCTTGTTTAAATTAGAATTTTTAGAACGAGACTTCTGTATTGCACGGATCGCTGGACACTCTAAATAACGAAGGGTTCTTCGATTTAGCAAGTGACTGAACCATAGTAGCCCAATCTAGCAAACAAGTCAGTGTTCGTAAACACCTTTTAGCTGTACCGTCGAAAACTCTCTACCACTCTTAGGACTTCATAATTGCTCTCGGTTAATTTTCTTGTTGTAGAGCGATGAAGAACATGCTTGTTATAATTTCCCAATAATTCTTAACCACTTGTGCGAGTTTGTTGCTTGCTAAATTTTGGATATGTCGGTAGTTATATTTTTGCAATTAGCTGGAAAGTTACAATATTATGACGTCAGGTGTTTCAAGGGAGTAGTGTGACCTAAGGTGGGTAGAAGTCCTCGGAGTTTCATAGTTACACAATGGCTAGAAAGTGGATACAATTATTTTCGAGAAATTAAATTTGAGGAAATTAAGGGAATACTAGATTTTGAAATTTAAGAAATAGTTATAAATTAGAATTTCGAGGACGAAATTATTTTAAGGTGGGTAGATTTGTAGCTCCCCTTCCCAAAAAAAATATTTTTTTATATTTATTTATCCCTTTATTTGAGTTAAGGATGATTAAATAAATATATTTATTAATTTAGATATTATTAATATTGGCACTTCCAAAGTTCTCTCATGTTATTGAGGTTGATACTTTGAGTATAGTAATCTCTCTTGCTAAATGGTATATATTTCTTCAAGTTACTCCGGGAACATTTCTTTCTGGTTCTTATAAAAGCTTATCTTGTAGTTATCATTGTCGTTTAACATCCATTCCCATTGCAGATATTGCAGTAGCTGTAGCTTGTTGACTTCCTGAATCATTATCTTTGTATCAACTATCAATCATAACGTTCTTTCAGTCAACATAAGATATACTCCAAAGAAATTTCCACTTTCTCCGTTTATGTCGGTTCCTTTGTGCCCATTATTGTGTCTTCTTATTCTTTCTTGGATTGTACATAGCAATATAGCCGTGAAACCAATTCATGATGGTCTCTTTTACCAAGGTTGTCAATATTGGAAGCAGAATCTAATACTTCATGGATCATATTATCCTTCTTGATTTCTCATTATAAATAATTTATAATTGATTGAAATGAGATACATGTATCCATAATCTCGTATATCAAAATAGGATAAGTCTTCAAAATTGAACATAATCAAGTTTCCAACATCCGTTTAGATGATTATTGTTAGAGCTACCTCTCCAAACTTCACTAATATCTTTATAAATTAGCTTCTGACATTGTTCCGATGCTAGGCTGCAATCTCCTTTGTCATTATTACTTGAGAAGAATGAGTGTTTAGAAATTAATATATTATAGAAATGGTTTCATAAATTTATCAAATTAAGGAATCCTTAGTCAACTAGCAAATGCACTGGCAAATGTCCACTCCAAGTTTTAGAGAATAAATATAGCATGAAATGGAATTGGGCTTCAACAGTACAGTCAGGTGAATGTTCTAGCCATTATGATTCACTTTGGATTCCCATCTACTTTTTGTTATTTGAGCTTGCAATGCCAAGTATTTGACAGACGCTTTTGAAATACATTTTTTTATAGAAAGGGTCACTAGATAAGGCAACTCATGTTTTTATACGGCTATGTTCGTTCCTGTTTGTAGTTGGACTAGTTAATTTTTCTACTGCAATATTATAGTTGCAGTACAACTGATGTATTGGCAGCCAACTCGGCTAAACCTGAACTCGGGAGCCTAGCTCCCTACTGCAAAAACCTTAAGCAAGCCCGAGCCATTAGGCCACGGCCCAGATTCCCCACCCGAGCACCCGAAGTTGCTGAGAGCAATAGCAGCTCCCTCCACTTGTAAACCAACATAACCCGAGCGGGCTTCCCAGCTGAAGCAAGCAGACCAAAACCTGTAGTGACTTAGCCCAGCAACGAACAGGGCCCAGCCCTGCATGACCAACCATCCCGAGCCCGAAACTGAGCCCCCTCCCCCCCCCCCCCCCCCGCGCTCTGAACCGATATTTATATATAGAGAAAGATCGGGAGGGTGAGGAAGATCGAAAGAATTCATCTAAACCCTAACATCTGCACCGCCGCCACCGCCGCCACCACGACCACCGTAGTCCGGCGACCCACCGCCGCCGACGCCGTCGCCACGCGTGGCCGGAGTCGACAGGATAGGCCGTGCGCGCGCAACATAATGGAAGGCGACAACAGCAGCAGTGCGTTACGGGTGCAACTTTGCAGGTATCCTACGGTCTCATCTCATCATCGTTTCTCGAACCAATTGGTTCGATAGGAAGACAACCTATGCGGCTCTCCATCCCTTCAAATAGTTTGAATTTAGGTACCCTATGTTGCTCGATAAATCGACACGAACATTGACGAAAGACTGTTCGAAATCGAAACAGTAAAACAGTCCAACTGCCCATATTTGAAGATCGATTACGATCGATCTAGTGCCATTTTAGAAATTCTAATTGAACAATTATTTAGACAGCATGTAGGACAACAAGGCCCTTCAGATAGATTAATTTTTCGTTCACAATTTAATGAGTAATTGGATTGTATAGTTCACCGAAAAACTGTTTTCAAAAACTAAAAATTTATCCACACGACGTGCGTCCCGCCATTCCGGGCGACGTGGTCGCGAACCGAAAGTGTCAAAAGCTGTGTAACGGCTTCGTGGTCGTGTGGGCTTTGACGGAATTCAAATTGGTCGCATGTGCGCGACGAATTTGATGCGTATTCGTCGAAATTCACCGTATCGTGCACTTTGCAAATTCTCCAATTACTTTATGCACGCTCATCAGATCGAGACGAAACTTACGCCAGCAGGACCGTATCATTTTTCTGGTCCTGTATGCCAAGTTTGGTCCGATTCTGAGACCGTTGATAAAATTGCCGTTTTGCGGGCCCTACGGTTCCACTCAACGGACGATTTTCTGCACGGTCCGCCGGAATCCAACTTTGGACATACGGTTGGGTTCGTATCAGAAAATTAGATCCGTAGACATATAATTTGACGACTTTAGAGACCATTGACTCTGGTACGCTTTTCGGTGCAAAGCGGGTCCAACGGCGGACATCGTTTTTGCCCGAAATTACCGTTTTGCCCCTGTGTCCAGAATTGGACTTAAGGACAGACAATCCTAGCTAATTTGACTATTCTGAGAATGTTGGTACTATTTATTTCAGCATTCGAAGACTTCTGCATGTGCAGATTGATTGTGGCTCATTGTGTAGTATAGTATTGGTTTCTCCAGCTAAGGACCTCAGGCAAGTGCACTTTCTGATTGCTTTCCGATTTATAGTAGTCTTTTCATTTCATGTCTATACATATATCTTGCTGCTTGTTGACACGTTCGTCACACGGAGTAGTCGGGAGGGGAAATATCTTAGTAAACATGTGGACTATCCAGAAACATCCCAATATGTCTAATCTTGCATGATAGCAGCTGCACACGACACGTGCAGTGAGCCGTATTTTACCCCCTAGCCGTTCACATGTTGAAAATGATATTTCACACCACCTAGATATATGTCTTTTATTAGTTTTTCCTTGTTTACTTTTCTATCGTGCTATGTCATCAGTTTTCTTACTAGCTTTCATATTCCATATGCTGTTTTTATGTCTTGTTAATTCTATTGTGTTTTGCATTGCCGTCGGTTTGTGTACTTGTTCCAATTCTGACTGGATAACCAACATTTCTCAGGTTTAGCCGCGATCACTGTTAGCATTGGGAAGATTTGGGTATGCTGAGGCCAACCTAGAAATAGAAAGCAGTTGTATCATTTTTCATAAATTGTAAAATTTTGTATTTTCTTTAATTTTAAATATTGTAACTGTTGTAATAAATTTAGAAATGTGAATGAGCAGCAAATGTGATATTTGAGCATTTATTTCTTGTGGGCTCGACAGCATTCTACCGCCGACTCTGCGGCGTAGGCTGGCTTGGACACACCTCGTATCCGAAAATCGGGTGCGAGTTGTGACAAATCCCACGGCCTGCGCCGCCCACCAGCTGCGGGCAAGATCCAGTAACTGCAGGCGAACCACGGCCACCTTCTCATTCTCTGGGGTCCAAGCTGGTTCTAAAATCACCTCTTTGTCCTGAAGCCACACATCAGCATCGATAGCATCTTCACTGCCATAGAAGAATAGAGGGTTCAGGCGCCTGAAACTGTTCGTTGTACTGTTCCCATGACGACTGCCTCTGTTCAGAGCATCTTCCACTGCCTGGTGCAAGGCATCTCTACGACGATCCTGGGAAGCTAACAAGGTCCTGATGAGACCCACCAAAGTGCCATCATCAGGCTCTGCAGGCTGGACGGGCTGAACTGGAGGCTCGGGATCCCCGGTAGGCATGACTCGGGAGGCTGCTCCTGGGTGCTGGGCCTGATCTTCTGGTTGTTGTTGGTCCACGGGAGGTGATCCGCCTTGCTGATCGACAGGTCCAGGAACAATGTCGCTGAAGAAGACGACATAGAAAACAATAAGGAAGGACCAAGACAGATCAACGATTACAAGCATGTGATCAGGACAAGAATTTCAGGAATCAAGAGGATACGAGCAGAGATCAAGGGCGAGTACTGATTGAGACATCTATTCGGTAAACCCTCACATATCTTGATTTACAAAACCTACATGGGCCACCACTTAAACCATGTCACGCCCCAGAACTAGAACACTGGAGAGCGGGGGAAGACATAGCCAGCTACGTATAATAAAATGGGATCCACTCCACTATACGGTCACGGCTGTCTAGATATATGAGGGTTTATCTACAAGCCATCAGTCTCTTAAGGTCAAGAACAAGCCTAGTGTCTCAATCACAAGCAAGTAAGTAAATGTTACAAGATGTAAGATCACCAAATATACAATAGTAAGGCGTCCCAAACATTACATATTCGGCTGATCATGAAGCTAGTCGTTTACAAAATGTCAAGACTAGCAAGAGTTTTTGTCATACATGATCAACCCTAGGATCTGTCAATCATGTTACAGCCCGTAGGCAGACAATAATAAGGTATGCAATACGAGCTAACAGGTGCTCGCCGGCTAAACGCCTCAAAATGAAATTTTACAATAGAGTAGGAGAGCAAAAATAAACCCACTCGTTGCCCTGGTTACGCCTGGTGTTCACCATCCGGCTGGAAAATCGGTAGATCCTCTGGAGTTGCTCCGGTATCTGGCCATACAAAACCAGCTGGGTCAGAACCCAGAAAGAGCAAGTGCCACAAAGGAGGCTTCACTTAAGAACTAAAACCAGCAAATTAGCATAAGAATAAGATTACATAATAAAAGACAGTAATTAAAGAAAAGTATGACATGTGATATACGATGAGATAACCATAGCACTATTCAGATAACCAAGTTACAACCCGTAAACCAAACAAGGACCGGGGTTGTAACTCTTCATCTGAACGGAACTTGGTATCCCCACCATTTATCAATAAGGCCAGTGTAAATAATCACGATCTCGAAGTAAGGTAAAGCATGTCGAGCATGTCATAGGGTACAACAAGACAATAAACGAAGAGAGAACACAGAATTGCTCCGGGAGCCAGGTTACAACCCGTAAACCAAACAAGGACCGGGGTTGTAACCCTTCGCCTGAACAGAACTGGTCCCCTAATCTTTATTGTTAGAAAGCAAGCACAAGTAATCATGTCATGTAACAATCTTCTACAGGATTAAGGCAAGAATAGACAGGGTTAGACTCCATTCAATCATTCACGGCCAAGCAATAAGTACGGCTTGATACTTTAACTAACTAGGGTTATCACATGCCTAGTTACTAGCAAGATGCAGCGAGATTATCCCACAGCCACAAGCCCCGCAGACCATCCAGGTTATCCAGGTCGAATATTAGTACAATCAGGGTGCAACACATAATAGTGTGCTGGAAATGTGCCCTACTCGTCGGCAGGCTACAGATCCCAAGTGGGGCGCCCAGATAACGGGATTGCCTGTAGCTGGAAAAAAATCTCTTCATGACTACTGGATTATTCTAGTGGTTAGCCTTAGTCGATTTCAGTGGGTACCCCTGACCGTGGTACTCAGGGGTCCCCATCCTAGACATGATGCAAGACAAGATGGGTTCATTTGTACAAGCACAATCGTCCAGTGTGTCCAGGTTATTCAATCTTGTCGTGTCATTTTAGCCGTCGCAACAGCATTTCAAGATATATATACCATGTCAGGTTCACTGTCAAGAGTGCGCCACGTCGGGCCACTATCATGTCATGTTTGTCATGTCAAATTATCATGTCAAATTTGTCAGGTCAAGTTATCTTGTCAGGAGTGCACCACGGCGGATCACTATCAAGTCATATCATTTATCGAGAGAAGAAACTTGCACAATTAAAAAATAATATATTTATAATATATATATTCTTGAAGCCCAGAAGAAACTCTACAACTTTTCTGTTGGGAGTGGGAAGAAATTCTGACCACAATTCAGGCAAATAAAATATTTAAACAATCAAAGTGGTCCCCACGCGGCCCAAAAGTGGGAGAACATACATGCGGCCAAAAAGAGTGGGAGAGCCACCCATGCGGCCAGCCAAAGCTTATGCGGCCAGCCAAAGCTTATGCGGCCAAAAAATAACTGAAGGGGCCATGCAGCCAGCAAAAAATATTCATGCAATCAGAAAAGTCAAGGAGAGAGGAACCCGCAATAAATGTAAGCTTTCACTCAAGCAAAAGAAAAGGACACGTGGCCACTCAAGTACTTGGGCCATGTGGCCTAAAATTTAAAATAGTTATATGCAAATAATTAAAGTAAGGCCATGCGGCCAACATTGTTAATGCTAATATTTAAATGCAATACAAATTTTTAAATGCACAAGCTTGCAAGCAAGCATGCATGTGGCTGACTTATTGGCATTTGCATGCAAGCAAGGCCACGTAATCATGCATGCAAGCAGGCAACAAAAGCTTGCATTAATATAATGCTGGCAAAGTGTTGGCCAAGCATTCTTATGCGGCCAAGTAAAATTTGTTACATGCGGCTCAACTTTTTCCCTCCCATGCCTGCAACTAATATTAAGGCGAGCCAACTCACTTGCTCCCATTTGCGGCTGGATACATTAGAGAATGCACAAAATTGCATGCGGCTGAATATGAATGCCTTAGAAAATGCATCAGAGTATTCATTAAATGCAAGCTTGCTGAATGTAAATGCATTTAAAGAATGCATTAGAGTAAGTATTAATCAAATGCATTAATCAAATGCATTTAAAGAATGCATTTAACAAATACCTTTAACAAATGCAGTCCAGAACGTGCATTAAGGAATATACTAATCAAATGCATTAAGGAATGAAAATGCATTAACAATTGCATTAGTAAATGTATTTAGAAAAAATATTAAAGAATGCATTAATGCAAATGCATTAGGAATGCATTTAAATGCATTAGTGACATGCCATACGGCTGGTGCCAAGATGCATGCATGCGGCTGATGGTGCAAAATGCCATTTTCTAATTAAATAATTGCACTTAGGAGTGCATTAAAGAATGTATTCAATGCATTCTTGGATTCTATGCGGCTAAGTTGCCAGCAATTGTTAACACATGCGGCTAAGTTGCTAGCAATTGCATTATATACACCATCTAACAAATGTATTTAATAATGCTTCTAACCAATGCATTAAATGCATGCAAGAACACCATCTCACAAATGCATTAAATGCTGTACGTAAATTAGCAAGCACCATTAAATAATTTAGCATGCAAATAATTGCCAGGCCATGCTGCTCTTCTATAATAGCATGCAAGCAAATATTAAATATGTAACCTGGCATTTGGCCATATATATTAAATATTCATAGGCCTATGCGACCACTAACTGTTGCATACAAGCAAGCAATTACCAAGCAAATATTTAATGCATGCATGCAATTAATGCTTGCAAGGCCACGTTGCTGGGAAAAACCACTTGCCGCATGAAATAGTCATGCGGTCAAGTACTGTTCTTCTCCTCAAATTTCCGAAAAGAAAAACACCATGAAGCCATGCTTCCAAGCTCCATAATTCTATCATCTAGAGTCCAAATCCGAACTTCCATAGGTCAAAATGGGACAGAACGAGATTCTCTACAGCATGGAACCATCAAAACTTGGAAATAACAAGGTTAAACAGATCAAACCCAAGATATCCGAAAATACCACGAAGCTAGATCTACAAAAAATTAACCACAGAAATAAAAAGTGCTAAGTACTAAAGTGGGTTAGAAACACTTAAGGAAGACAATGAACAATAAAAATGGGGTTTCTCCATGAAGCAAGATGCACGTGCCTAAGCTCTCCACTTTCTCAGGTTGGTGAAGAAGTAATGGTGGGGAAGAAGAAGAGTTAATGAGGAGAGAGAAATGTGTGGTAGGATATTTATGGTGGGAGTGGTGGTAGGTGGGAGTGGTTCTCCACATGATAAACCAAAACAAGCAAGGTCAAATAAACCGAGCTGAACCAAGCCAATGCAATTACCATGATGAACCATAAGCCAATTAAACCAATCAAATAAAATTAACAAAAATTAACTAATCATGATTAACAAAAATATGGGTCCAAAACACGTATACGTACACTAAATACGTATCACGAATTTAGGACACTACATCCTACATCTGCGGCGATAGCATCTTCGCTACCATCAAAGAAGGGAGGGTTCAAGCGCTTGAAGCGGTTGGCCGCACTGCTACCCTGATGACCTCCTCTGGTCAGGGCATCCGTCACTGCCTGGTGCAAGGCATCTCCTCGACGATCTTGGAAAGCTATGAATGACCTGATGAGACCCACCAGTGTGCCATCATCAGGCTCGGCAGGCTGACCTGGCTTGACCGGTGGTTCTCCTCCAATAGGGACGACTCTGGAGGCTACTCTCGAATGCTGGGCTTGATCTCCAGGTTGCTGCTGGTCCACGGGAGGTGCTCCGCCTTGCTGATCGGCAGGGCCAGGTACAATACCGCTGAAGAAGACGACATGGGGAACAATAAGGAAGGACCAAGACAAATTAACGATACAAGCATGTGATCAGGTCAAGAATCCAGGAATTCAGAGGATACGAACAGAGATCAAGGGCGAGTACTGATTGAGATATTTATTCGGTAAACCCTCACATATCTTGATTTACAAGACCTACATGGGCCACCACTTAAACCATGTCACGCCCAAGAACCAGAATACTGGAGAGCGGGGGCAGACATTGCCAGCTACGTATATTGAAGTGCAACCCACCTCGCTATACGGTCACGGCTGTCTAGATACATGAGGGTTTAACTACAAGCCAACAGTCTCTTAAGGTCATGATCAAGCCTAGTGTCTCAATCACAAGCAAGTAAGCAAATATCACAAGATGTAAGATCACCCAAATATACAATAGTAAGGCATCCCAAATATTATATATTCAGCTAATCATGAAACTAGTCGTTACAAAATATGAAGAATAGCAAGTGTTTAGTCATACATGATCAACCCTAGGATCTGTCAATCATGTTACAGCCCGTAGGCAGACAGTAAGTAAAGGTACAATCGAGCTAAACATGTGCTCGTCGGCTAAACATCTCAAAAGAATATTTTTTAAATAAAGTGGGAGAGCCAAAAAAAATAACCCACTCGTTGTCCTGATTGCGCCTGGTGGTCACCATCGGGCTGGAAAGTTGGTAGATCTTCTGGAGCTGCTCTGAAATATGGCCATACAAAACCAGCTGGGTCAGATCCCAGAAAGAGCAAGTGCCACAAAGGAAGCTTTACTTAGGAACTAAAATCAGTAATTAGCACAGGAGTATAAATAAGTAAGAACTGGAAATATGAAAATAATCAGGATGATATACGACGAGATAACCATGAAACTATTCAGATAACCAGGTTACAACCCGTAAACCAAACAAGGACCGGGGTTGTAACCCTTCATCTGAATGGAACTTGATTTCCCACCATTTATCGGCAAGATAATATAAAAAAATCAGGTCATGTAACAATCTGGTACAGGATCAAGACAAGACTTAGACTGATCATTCCCCATTCAACAATCAAGGCCAAGCAATAAGTACGGTTTGATACTTTAACTAACTAGGGTTATCACAGGCCTAGTAACTAACAAGATGCAGTGAGATTATTCCACAGCCACAAGCCCTGCAGACCATCCAGGTTACCCATGTCAAAATATTAGGGGTTGAATTCAGGTGGGTACATCGTCCAGGAAATGCATGTACCCTTAAGTGACTTAGAGGGTGCAACGCATGATAGTATGCTGGAAATATGCCCTACACGACGGCAGGCTACAGATCCCAAGCGCACCCAGGTAACGGGATTGCCTGTAGCTGGGAAATCTCTTCTTGAATATTGTGTTATTCTAGTTATTAACCTTAGTTCATTTCAGTGGGTACCCCTGACCGTGGTACTCAGGAGTCCCATCCTAAGCATGATGCAAGACAAGACTGGTTTAATTGTACAAGCACAATCGTCCACGGTGTCCAGGTTATTTATACTTATCAAGTCATGTCATGTCATGTTAGCCGTCGCAACAGCATATCAAGGTATATCATGTCAGGTTTTATTATCATGAGTGCGCCGCGACGGGCCACTATTATGCATTATCATGTCGTGGCTATGTATCGTGTCAGGTTCATGTATCATGTCGTGTTCATGTCACAATTACCCCACATTACACTAAGGATCAAGAAAAACAACACGGATAAGGTAACAAGATTTGTCATGGCAAAACAAATGGTACAAGAGATCAAAAAGGGTACCAAGGACAACATGCACCAGCAAACAGCATGCGCCAATAAACAGCATACGCCAACAAACAGCCAATAACAGCATTCACCAGCAAACAGCATGTGCCAGCAAATAGCAAACAACAGCTTGCGCCAGCAAACAGCATACGCTAGGACAGCATGCGCCAGGACAACATGCGCCAGCAAACAGCCAGCAACAGCATGCGCCAGAAAATAGTATGCGCCAGGACAGCATATGCCAGCAAACAGCAGGAAATAGCTTTTTGCCAGCAAACAACATACGACAGGAAACAGCATGCACCAGCAAACAGCAGGCAACAGCTTTTTGCCAGCAAACAGCATGCGCCAGGAAACAGCATGCGCCAGGACATCATGTGCCAGCAAACAACAGGCAACAGATTTTTGCCAGCAAATCGCATGCGTTGCTCTTCTTCCCCAACCAGCCTCAAATGGCCATGAAAACCCATGAACAAAAAGACCATAAATCACTCAAAATAAGTCAAAATCAGGACTTCCAATGGTCTAAATTGGATAGAATCAAATTTTCTACAACGTAGAACCATCAAAACTTAAAAATAAGAAGGTTTGATAGATTAAAACCATAAAAATCCAAAAATGACTAAAACCTAGATCTATAAGAAAATATACAAAAAATATAAAATGACAAGAACTAATGTGGATTAGAAAGTTGCATAGAAGAGTTTAGAACCATAAAAATGGTGGGTTCCTTCATGAAGCAAGTTGCTCTTGCCTAGGCTAGGGTTCTCTTGGTTGGTGGTGGAGAGTAAATGAAGAAGGAAGGAAGTAAAGAGGAGAGAGAAAGAAAAGGGGTTATAAATAAGGAGGGTGGTGGTAGGTACCTTGTTAGCAATCACCCGAATAAAACTCGTATTATACGCGAATTTTTCCGTATCTTTCATAAACGTATAATACTTGCGTACTTTTGACAGATCCAAATCAGTACGTAAATTTTAAGCATGCGAAGTTTTAAACGTGTTATGTATAAATTATTGAAAAAATTGGCGCAAAAATATGTTAGAAACTTGTTTAATTAACCAAATTTGACAACATATTGAAGAATGTGAAGTTTCTAACCTCAATATTTCCATTTTTTGAATATTTGACCGAATTTTTGAACGTATTTTATTTGCACTGAGCCGATTTATACTCGTACTTTTGCCGTCCCGAATTTTTTCCGTTTGCCGAATTGCTAACAAGGGGTAGGTAGGAGGGTTCACCTTTGGTTCATGATGAACCAAAGCAAACCAAGCCAAGCCGAACCAACCGAAGAATAAACCCATCAATAAAATGCTAGAATAAATCAAGCAGGGAGACATGCAATACAGGTCAAATTACGTATACGTATACCAAGATACGCAATACGAACCACATACATTACAACTCTACCCACCTTAAAAGAATTCCGTACTCGAAATTTAATTAAGTGACTAGAGAGATATGGATAAGCTATATTAATCACATGCAAGTTATACTAGGCAATCCATCAAGCAATCAATCATGCAAGCAAGGAATCGAGGCCACGAGGCATAAGGAAGACATTATACCTCACGAGTCAAATAGGTCGGGATATCGCGATCGGATATCATCCTCACGCTCCCATGTTGACTCTCCCAAAGAGTGATAACCCCAAGCAACACGGACTAACTTGATAGTCGTGTTCTTGAGTGTCTTCTCTCTTCGGTCCAATATAGACACGGGCCTCTCCTCATACGAAAGGTTGGTACCAACAACCAATATTGAATGATCCAGGATGTGGCTCAGGTCCGGGATATATCGTCGTAATTGGGATATATGGAACACGTCATACACCTAGCTTAGCAACGGCAGAAGAACGAGACGATAGGACACATCTCCTACTCGCTCCAGAATATCGAACGGCCCTATATACCTAGGACTAAGCTTTTCCCGTACGCCGAAATGATTGACACCACGAGTAGACGAGATCCTAAGGAATACATGGTCGTCGACAAAGAATTCGAGGGGACACCGATGAGAATCGGCCCAATGGCGCTTGCGATCTTGTGCCACGCGAAGATGATCCTTGACCCTTCTGACCACCTCGATAGTCCGAGTAATCATTTTTGCACCAAGCATCTGCCTCTCTCCAACATCATCCCAGGCTAACGGGGATCTGCACTTCCTATCTTACAGTGCTTCGAACGGTACCATCTGGATACTAGCTTGAAAACTGTTGTTGTATGAGAACTCCACCAGGTGCAGGTGATCTTCCTACGAACCACCAAAGTCAAATGTACAGGACCGCAACATATCTTCAAGAGTCCGGATCGTGCATTCTGATACTGACTGGAACACCATGCAACCTGACGATCTGCCGGAGGTACATCTCTGCTAGCTGAGCTGTCGACTGACCAACTCTGAACAGGAGAAAGTGAGCCACCTTCGTGAGCCGGTCAACTATAACCCAAATAGCATCTCTACCAACTAGGGACCTAGATAATCCAGTCACGAAATCCATGGTCACATGCTCCCACTTCCATTCCGGAATTGGCAAGGGCTGAAGAAGTCCTGCTGGCCTCTGATGTTCAGCTTTAACCTGTTGGCAAACCAAACACCGAGAGACAAATTGGACTATCTTCCTCTTCATGCCATTACACCAAAAGTACTGACGAACGTCACGGTACATCTTCGTACCGTCCTGATGAATAGAATACTGAGAACTGTGAGCTTCTGCCATGATCTTCCATCTGATATCTCCACTGGGTACACAAAGACGCTTCCCATGTCGAAGTGTACAATCTTCATAAATGCATAGCTCCGGTCTTCGTCTCGCCTCACACTCTGCTCTGAGTCGCTGAAGCTTAGAATCTGCTGACTGCGCCATCCGGATCCTCTCGACTATAGTGGACTGAACTTGCATACTGTCCATCAATACCACACTAGAAGGGAGAACAACTTCTATACCCATCTTCTGAAGATCTGCTAACAGCGCGGGTTGCGCTGTTAGGAAATAAGCTCCAGCTCTCCTGCTCAACGCATCTGCAACAACGTTGGCCTTCCCTGGGTGATACTGCAGGCTTACATCATAATCTACAAGTAGCTCTAGCCATCTCCTCTGACGCATGTTAAGAACCTTCTGGGTGAAAACATACTTCAGGCTCTTGTGGTCAGTGAAAATCTTTACCCTATCTCCATACAAGTAATGTCTCCAAAGCTTAAGTGCAAGCACTACTGCGGCCAGCTCCAAGTCGTGGGTTGGGTAATTCCTCTCATGTTCACGAAGTTAACGTGACGCATAAACTATTACCTTTCTATGCTGTATTAAAATACATCCTAAACCTCTGCTTGAAGTATCACAATATACTGAGAATCCCCCGATCCCATATGGAAGCGTGAGAATGGGAGCCATCATCAAGCCTCGCTTTAACTGCTCAAAAGAACTCTAATACTCTGCTGTCCAAGCAAACTGTGTATCCTTGCGGGTCAACTGGGTCAATAGCGCTAAAATCCGAGCAAAGTCCGAAACAAATCGCCGGTAGTAGTCGGCCAAACTAAGAAAACTACGGACTTCTGCAACTGTGCTGGGTACGGGCCACGACTCAATGGCTACGATCTTCTGGGGATCCACTTCCACCCCTCCTCTGGTGATAACATGACCCAAGTATGAAATACGGTCGAGCCAGAACTCGCATTTACTAAACTTGGCAAATAATTGGTGCTCACGAAGAACCTGGAGAACTCTGAGATGTTGCTCATGCTCTACTTCACTCTTGTTGTAGACCAGGATGTCATCTAGGACCACTATCACGAACTGATCCAAATAAGACATAAAGATACGATTCATGAGGTCCACGAATACAGCCGACGCATTGGTCGCTCCAAATGGCATAACAAGGAACTCCCAATGCCCATATCTGGATCTGAAAGCTGTCTTCGGGATGTCCTGCTCCCTGACTCTGATCTGATGATATCCTGAGCGCAAGTCGATCTTCGAAAATACTGTTGCCCCCTTGAGTTGATCAAACAAGTCATCTACCCTCGGGAGAGGGTATCTGTTCTTGATTGTCACTGAGTTCAAGGTACGATAATCAACATATAATCTAGACGTACCATCCTTCTTTTTCACAAGAAGCATCGGGGCTTCCCAAGGCGATCCACTAGCACGAATGAATCCCTTGGTTCTAAGTTCTTCAATCATCTTGTACAATATCTCTAGCTCTGACGGCGCCATCCTGTAGACTCTCTCTGACACTGGGGCTGTCCTGGGAATCAAGTCGATATTAAACTCGATCTTCCGCTCTGACGGTATCCCTGGAAGCTCTTTTAGAAAAACATCTGGAAACTCCTCAACTACTATGGGAAATTGAACTGCTTCTGCTACTGCCATCCGCAATACTGGAGGAGAAGGTTCAACTTTGCCTCGGGAAAAGGAAAACTCTGGCTCGCCTGGAATACTAAAAACAACCCTGCCAATATGGCAGTCTATTCTTGCATACTGGTTTCTCAACCAATTCATCCCTAAGATCACATCATAATTGGCCATCGGGAACTCTATCAATCTAGCGAAAAATTCTCTACCGCTAACTATGATCCAACACGAGGAAAATACTCTATCTACTCTCACGAGTCTGTTACCAGTAAGTATATTGAGCCTTACTGATAATGACTCGGGCTCCAATCCTATCCGTGTCACGAATCGTACAAACATAAATGAATGTGATGCACCAGAATCGAATAAAGCTGAAGTGGAAAAGGAGTTAACAAGAATAGTACCTGCCACTACCTCTCCTGGTGCCAATCCTTCCTCTACGGTCATTACCATAGCCTAACCATGCCCTCGGGATGCTGGTCCCCTCTGCTGAAATCTTCGCTGCCTGTTCTGGATCTGGGCTTGGGCTTGCGCATACTGCTGGGGATTTTGCTGGTAAAACACTTGGATCTGAGGCGACAAGGGCCTCGACAACGGGTACTACTGCTGCTGCTGGACTGCTACTGGGGCTGGTCCCCTACCCGAAGGACTAGAAAAGGTTGATGAAGAGGAACTCCCCCTATTCGGAAAGTCCCCAACCCTGTGGTCTGATGCTCCACAAGCCAGGCATAATCCCTGTACCATACGACACTCTGCCACTACATGCCCTGGCTTCCCACAATGAATGCAACCTACTGCGAAAACCTGCTTCTGCCTCTGCTGCTGCTGGGGATACGCCGGGGTTGAATGCTGAACCGACGTAACTGAACCCGCTCGCCTCGGAGTTCCAATGGTCAAAGCCCTGGCTGCCGTGGTTGGTGCTGAAGATTGGTTCATCTGGCCGTGAGATCGCTTCCGACCTCCGGTCTTGTCCACAATCCGCTGGAAGGTATACTCATGCCTCCTAGCTGCTCTCAATACTGTATCGAAGGTCTGATGCTCAAACAGCTCTACTGCCAATAAGATCTCGAGATGGAGCCCCTGCTGGAATTGTTAGGCTCTATCACAATCAGTTGCCACCAAGGTGGGAGCAAACCGACTGAGTCTGGAAAACTCGGCCGTATATCCGTCGACCGTCCTGTCCATCTGCTTCAGATTGGTGAACCTCGTTTGTAGATCGTACCGAGCTACAGCATCAAAATACTTGGTCTGGAATCTCTCTCTGAATTTTATCCAAGCAATGGGTGCTGCTAATCCTACGGCCTGCACCGTCCACCAGCTGCGGGCAAGATCTAACAACTGCAGGCGCACTACGGCCACCTTCTCGTTCTCTGGGGTCCTAGCTGCTTCTAGAATCACCTCTGTGTCCTGAAGCCAAGCATCTGCGGCGATAGCATCTTCGCTACCATTAAAGAAGGAAGGGTTCAAGAGCTTGAAGCTGTTGGCCGTACTGCTACCCTGATGACCTCCTCTGGTCAGAGCATCCATCACTGCCTGGTGTAAGGCATCTTCTCGACGATCTTGGAAAGCTATCAATGACCTGATGAGACCTACCAGTATGCCATCATCAGGCTCTGCAGGCTGAACTGGCTTGACCGGTGGTTCTCCTCCAATAGGCACGACTCTGGAGGCTACTCCCGAATGCTGGGCTTGATCTTCAGGTTGTTGCTGGTCCACGGGAGGTGCTCCGCCTTGCTGATCGGCAGGGCTAGGTACAATGCCGCTGAAGAAGATGATATGGGGAACAATAAGGAAGGACCAAGATAAATCAACGATACAAGCATGTGATCAGGTCAAGAATCCAGGGATTTAGAGGATACGAACAAAGATCAAGGGCGAGTACTGATTAAGACATCTATTCGGTAAACCCTCACATATCTTGATTTAGTAAGGTATCCCAAATATTACATATTCAGCTGATCATGAAACTAGTCGTTACAAAATATGAAGAATAGCAAGAGTTTAGTCATACATGATCAACCCTAGGATCTGTCAATCATGTTACAGCCCGTAAGCAGACAGTAAGTAAAGGTACAATCGAGCTAAACAGGTACTCGTCGGCTAAATGCCTTAAAAGAATTTTTTTTACAATAAAGTGGGAGAGCCAAAAAAGTAACCCACTCGTTGCCCTGATTACGCCTGGTGGTCATCATCGGGCTGGAAAGTCGATAGATCCTCTGGAGCTGCTCCGAAATCTGGCCATACAAAACTAGCTGGGTCAGATCCCAGAAAGAGCAAGTGCCACAAAGGAAGCTTCACTTAGGAACTAAAACCAATAATTAGCACAGGAGTAGAAATAAGTAAGAACTAGAAATATGAAAATAATCAGGATGATATACGACGAGATAACCATTGAACTATTCGGAAAACTAGGTTATAACCCGTAAACCAAACAAGGACCGGGTAACCCTTCATCTGAATGGAACTTGGTTTTCCACCATTTATCGGCGAGATAATATAAGAAAATCAGGTCATCTAACAATCTGGTACAGGATCAAGACAAGACTTAGACTGATCATTCCCCATTCAACAATCACGGCCAAGCAATAAGTACGGCTTGATACTTTAACTAACTAGGGTTATCACAGGCCTAGTTACTAACAAGATGCAGTGAGATTATTGCACAGCCACAAGCCCTGCAGACCATCCAGGTTACCCAGGTCGAAATATTAGGGGTTGAATTCAGGTGGATTCATCGTCCAGGAAACGCATGTACCCTTAAGTGACTTAGAGGGTGCAACACATGATAGTGTGCTGGAAATGTGCCCTACTCGACGGCAGGCTACAAATCCCAAGCGCGCCCAGGTAACGGGATTGCCTGTAGCTGGAAAATCTTTTCATGAATATTGTGTTATTCTAGTTATTAACCTTAGTTCATTTAAGTGGGTACCCCTGACCGTGGTACTCAGGAGTCCCATCCTAAGCATGATACAAGACAAGACTGGTTTAATTGTACAAGTACAATCGCCTACGGTGTCCAGGTTATTTATAATTATCAAGTCATGTCATGTTAGCCGTCACAATAGCTGTCACGACCCGGTCCCAATTTATTGGGTCGAATCGGATCATGCCCAACCTGCACCGTTATTAAAACGGCGGCAGTAAGCTGTATCTATACATGCAGGTAATCAACAACACAACTAATTGCCACAACTTTATTTATTTCGATAATTAAAACTATCTAACACAAAGTAAGATACAACTGCCATAAACTGAAATAAAATTGTTTTATTATTTTGTTTATAATAACCACAAACTGAAAAAATAACTTCTAAAGATTAGACACATCATCGTCAAGATCATCCTCCTCAGGAAGCACATCAGGGTACAGCTCAGGGTCATAGTAGTTATTTATCAATAGCTCTGGATCATCAATAGTACCTACGGGAAATCCAGTCAGAAAAGGAGCAAAGTACACTTCATGATAATCCAACAATTGAGATAATAATAGAGTTATGCACTTTTAAACAATTTGAACTAAATAGTTTTCCAGCAGCTAAAACATTATGATGTGAATAGGCAATGAATATGACCGGATTGGGTTGTACAGTTGTATCCTATTGATACGATATGGCTTATCCCCATGTGTATGAGGGGTAAGCTAACACATTCATTATACTAATTTGGATGTAGTCATACTCATTACGCTACTCCCCCAGTACCCAACAGTCAAACAGTCAATGCTCTCAGAGAGAGTTTTGTGTTGTATCGTAGTTTAAACATGTAATAAAACGATTACAAAATAATTGGTAAACTAACACAAATTGTACTTGTCTTGGTTTGACAGGATTTGAAAGGATGACTCCGAGATTCAGACTTTTCCCTCGAAACCCTACAATCGAGAAGTCTGTTTTAGATTTCCAGAGTTGCTATACTAGATGTGCTAGTTACAATATCTAAATTTGTCATATTCAAATTTTAATCTTTATTATACTGTCAGAAACAAAAATCGATTATCTGGTGCGTTTATATTTAATTATGCAAGAAAGATCATTTTATATTTAATTTCAGGAAAACTTTATATTTATCAGTTTATTGGCAAAACTTGGTATTTTATAATATATAATAAAATGACATCTTTCTTAAAATGAGAAGAACATGAATTTCCATATTATAAAATGTTATAATTTATTACCATAATCATTTCTAAAATTCATGCTTACAACAAAAATCAACCAGAAAACAAATAAAAATATACTAAGCTATTATAACTTTTACACATAGCAGAAAATAAATGGGCTTATGCCTTTACAGACCATTTTACATGAACTTGAAATAAGAGGAAACATTGGTTTAAAATTATCCTATAATTTAATTACAAAATAAAACTAATAAATTAAATTTAATTAAATTAATTTACGAGTCTCAGACTTGGTCAAATCGTAAAAATAGCTAATGCATCAAAGTTTGAAAATCCCGGTTTCGTTTGCAATTAGCTAGGGCCCATGGACCGGTACGGTCGTCACCCAAAATCCACTTTATAAAATATTTTCGATATCCGATTTAAAAAATATTCCTTTATAAAATTTATAAAAAAATGTCGACAGCATTCCCTCTATTTTTGGGATAACCCAAAACTGGAAAATTTGCCAACAACACACAAATATATCCCAAACCTGGAAAACCCACTGAAAAATAATTTCCATCCACAAAATATATGAAAATCCCATTCACAGAACATTTCCGAAGTACATTTCGGAAAACCCGAAAATATCACTGAAACAACTAGGAAAATGATCACAGAACCTAGTATACTAGTTTCGGAAATTTCGAAACTAAACTCATAATTCTCACTGACAACAAACCACAGAAATCTTTCCGAAGGAAAGTTCGGAATCCGAAGAAAACAAAAACGCAACCGAATCCCGGGACGGGATCGGGAACCGTATCATCATTGACACTACGGAAGGGACACGGGGACACGGAAGTATACCTCGGATTGCTCGGCTAGAGCTCTCAAATAAAAATGGGAGAAAGAAATACGCGGGCAGCGGAGAATCGACTCGGGACAGCGGATCGGGGCTCTGAAACGAACGACGAGCGATGTATGGGGCCCGCGGATCGGAAACAGGAAACCGACAGGGACTCACGGGTCGGCGCCGGAGGGGACGGCCGGTGGAGCCGCGCACGGGGAAGGCGGTCGACTCGGGGAGCGGGGCTCTGCTCAGCCTGGGCTTGGCGGACGGGGTTGGGTTGCCGAAAAACCGCGGTGAGGGAATCGAAATTTATGGGTTAGGTTAGGAAGATGGTGGTGGAGATGGGAATAGAGCAGAGGATTTATATAGGGAAAGAAAATGGGGTTACCGGAAACCGAAACCGAAGGGTTGCAGCCGGTCGGGAAGTCGAAGGCCAAGGGGCTCAGCCGTTTGGCCACGAGAAGAAGAAGCTTGGGTCGGCTCCATAATGGAATGAGTGTTAAAGTGTTCTATGAGAGTTAATGAAATGAGTGAGTGAGTAAATAAGTCGTGAATGGAAAAAATCCATTCCTATTAAAAGAGTGGAATTAATGAGTGAGTGTACAGAGAGTTAATGAATGGATTCTTAATAAGTGGAAAGGAAAGGATTCCATATATAATAGATATTATATAAATAATTAACTTATGAATTATACAAAACCGAGTTCGGTTTCGGAATTAATTCCGAACCGGATTTCGGGAGTGGGAACGGGTTCGGGTCTGGGTCAAGCCAAAACAAAATCTATTTTAATTATTTTTGAAAATAATTAATTAATAATAATAATAATACTAGTTTAGCAAAAATTCTAATTAGCAAATCATAATTTAATAACAATAATAATAATAATAATAATAATAATAATAAATAAGCAAGCAAACATTCAAATCAATTAAAATAACAAAATCGAAAATTACGGGTTTCACAACCTTCCCTCCTTAGAAAATTTCGTCCTCAAAATTAAAGGATAGGGTTAGGAATTACCTCAGGTCTCAAATAGATACGGATACTGCTCCCGCATCTCATCTTCTCGCTCCCAGGTAGACTCGCCTTGGAAATTATGCCTCCACATAACTCTGACTATGGGAGTCACCGAGGTCCTGGTTCTCTTCTCGCCTCTGTCCAAAATCGCTACAGACTTCTCTGGTACTGTACGGCTGGGTCCAATCTCCAGCTCTGAATGGTCCAAGATGTGGCTCGGATCTGGAATGTAGCGCCTGTGCTGTGAAACGTGGAAGACGTTGTGCATATCCTCAAGATTAGCTGGTAGAGCTACCCGGTATGCTACTTCTCCGACTCGGCTCAAAACATCGAATGGGCCGATGTACCTGGGGCTCAGCTTTCCTGCTCTGCCAAATCTGATAGTTCCCCGGATAGGGGAAATCTTGACGAAGATATTATCTCCTGCTTCGAACTCCAATGGTCGACGACTGCTATCAGCCCAATGTTTCTGTCTATCCTGAGCAATCTTGAGCTTGTCTCTAATCACCTTTATCTTCTCTGCTACATCGGTCACCATCTCAGGTCCAAGCAGTACCCTTTCTTCTACGTCGTCCCAAGCAAGTGGAGTGCGACAACGACGTCCGTAGAGTGCCTCAAACGGTGTCATACCGATGCTAGCTTGGTAGCTGTTGTTGTAGGAAAACTCTACCAAGTGCAAGTGGTCTTCCCAAGACCCTTCGAAATCCAAGACGCAAGATCTCAGCATGTCTTCTAGCGTCTAGATGGTTCTTTCCGATTGTTCGTCAATTTGGGGATGATAGGCGGTGCTGAACTTCAGTTGTGTTCCCAAACTGTCATACAAACTCTTCCAAAAGTGAGAGGTAAATCTAGTATCTCTGTCAGATACGATACTTACCGGAACTCCATGAATCCGATAGATATGCTGCATGTACAATGCTGCCAACTTCTCGGTGGATAGACCAACCTTGAAGGGGATAAAGTGAGCTGACTTCGTCAGTCGGTCTACAATAACCCAAATGGCATCCTTCACTCCTTGGGATCACGGCAGTCCTGACACAAAGTCCATTGTTAGGTGTTCCCATTTCCACTCCGGGATGTCTAGCGGCTGCAACAGTCCTGTTGGTCTCTGTCTGCTGGCTTTCACTTGTTGACAAATCAAGTATCTAGCCACAAATCTGGATACGTCCTTCTTCATTCCATACCACCACACTATAGTACGCATATCCCGATACATTTTATTAGCTCCTGGATGTATGGAATACTGCGACTGGTGCGCTTCTTGCATCAGCTCATTCCTCAGTTCGCTAGTTGGTACGCAAAGTCTCGTACCATGTCTCAGTGCTCCATCGCTGGCGATTGAGAATCCTTCAAGTGTTCCTACCAGCACTTTATCTCTGAGTTTGCAAAGCTTCTCGTCATGAAATTGTGCCTCCTTGACTTTGTCCATCAGACTTGAACGCACTTGCAACTGCATCATTGATGATTCAGCTCCTGGTACAATTGCTTCTCTTCCCAGCTTCTTCATTTCTTCTTCAGGCAATACAATCTCCAATCCAAGCTTCTCTATGTCCTCAGCAAATGTCGCTCCTTGGTCAAAAATATCGCCATCGGGTGTGAAACCCGCATTTCTGATTTATTGGATTAATTAGATTTAATTGCATTTTTGGTAAATTATTGAATTCTCTTTTGTCGCAACAGTTTAAATATACACTTTGTTAAATTAAATCATTATTATATTCATTATTATTATATTGTGGGTTCGAAATTATTTTCAAAATAATAACTGGGATTTTTTTTTTTTGCGAGACCCGAGCCTGGACCAGTTCGAACCCGAACCCAATCCCGTTTCCGAACCCATCAGTTTTTCCTCTCTTTTAAAATCTTGATTACTTATTATATGTTAATTAAAAAAATTAAACCAACTGGCTTGGTCTCCTACGACCAAGCCAGCACCCTATTCCCACTCCCCTCCCATGTCCAGCGTGACGCCGCTCCCCCGGCCTCCCCCTGCCGGGCCCGGGCCCACAGCACCCCCGTCGGCCTGTCCAGCCCGCGGCCCCACCTCCCGTCGGCCTCCGGCGACTCCGGTTGCTCTCCTCGCCAGCGCACCCCTCTCGGCCCCTTTTCGGCCAGCAACCGGCCGTCCGGTGCGTCCGATCCCGACGCCGTCGCCCCGACCCCACGGATTTCCCGACCCATTGTCCGTGCTTCTCTGTGCCCCGATCTCCGAATCCCGTAGTCCAGCGCAGCCGTACCCCGGCGGGGCGCTGTCCCGAGCCGATCCACTATCCGCGTGTTCCTTTTATCTATTATTATCATCTGAGAGCTCTAGTCGAGCAATTTAAGGTACATTTCTGTGTCCCCGAGTCCCTCCGTTAGTGTCGATGATGATACGGTCCCCGATCCCATAACGGGAATCGGTTTTGAGGATTACGTTTGTGATTTCGAGCTTTCAGAACTTCCTTCGAAAAGTTTCTGTGGTTTTAGTTATCTTAGCTTTGGTTGGGTTGTTCCTGTGGTTTCTCGGAATTTTCTGAGTTGGTTAGAAAAAGTTCTGTTCTGTGTTTTGGAATTCCGAGTTTAGTTTCAGAATTTCCGAAACTAGTATTCTCTGGTTTTGTGGTTATTTTCAGGTTTTTCGATTTTATTCGGGAACGTTCTATGATTTTATTGTATTTTTATTTGGTGAATGATGGTTTATTTGGTAGTTTTTCCTGGTTTGGGGATATCTGGTGTGTTCCCTGGTTTGTAAGGGCATAAGCCCAGATTTCTATTTTGTTAGTTGTGCCCCTGTATTTTGTAGTCTAGGTTTTTCATTTCTTTTCTGGGTTGATTTTCATTTCTTTTCTGAGTTGTTTTCCATATTTGGACGCGTAAATTATAATTAGGATATTAATTATTTTGTATAAAATTAATAAAAATTTTCCCAAGTTAATTAAATGAATAAAATATTAGCAAGATAACAAGTTCATGTTTTATCACTAGAAGAAAACTAGTTTATATATATATTACAAAAATACAAAGTTTTCCTAAGTTAAACTATAATTGCTATTTTTCCCCAATTAACTGAATTAACCGGTTTAACAAACTAATTGACAATGCACGTAGCTGTTGACACAAAATCACAATCAACCAAATATTGATAGAATTGACTACATGATACTTGTGATAATTCAATACGACACATGAAGACTACATCCAGTACAAGTCAGACGACAGCTCGGATTTGTAATGCAAGTTATTTTTTGAGTCTGTATTTTACAATTTTATTGAGTCTAGACTTTTGTAAACTGAGCTGTGTTGAGCATCTGAGACTTAACCTATACCCATACCCAAAATCCAATAGCTCCACACGTATCTAAATAAGTCAATTGGACCCATGACCCATTTTGTGCTCTGAAGACAGAGTTCGGGCCGAACTCTGCCTCCACACAGAGTTCAGGCTGAACTCTCCCTCCTAAAAATCAGCATCCTAATTTTTAGGGTTGGCTGGTTGCAAGTTGTCCAACGGCCAATTTTTTGAAAATTCCAACCAGAATTCTGGCCGAATTCTGCCTACCTGGTATCCTATAAATAGGCCATGAATTCTCTCATTTTCATTCATCCAATCTTCTCTTCTCTTCTCTCTAAAGCTCTATACAAGCCATACCCTTCTTCATCTACTAGCCACAAGCTCCCTAAGCCTCAAGTGTTCAGTACTTTTTAGTCAGGAGTTTGTGCAAGAGTTCAAGAAGTCGCTTGAAAAATTTCAAGCATCACCACTGCGATCTTTGTAAGAAGTTGACGTGCTCTTCTGAAGAAAAGGCACGGGGTGTAACTACTATTTCACAAATAGTGGATTTAATCCTGAGCTAGAGTTCTCAGGCCTGGACTAGTCCTCTACGAGGGAAACCAGGTTAAAAATCGGCTGTGTTTGCGTATGCTTTCTTGCTCCTTATTTATTTCTGTATTTACTCTGATTACTTTCAGCTTGTGAAAGAGTTTAATTTTTAGTTTGCTATTATCGTTATAAACTCTATTCACCCCCCCTCTAGAGTTGCCATCTGTTCTTCAATTGGTATCAGAGCTCGGTTCTCTCAACAAGGACTAACATCCTAGAGCTGATCCATGGCAACCACACAAACCTTAATTTCCAATCACGGTGAAGGGCAGTCCACTCATAGGCCTCCCCTATTTGATGGAACTAACTACACCTATTGGAAAACAAGGATGAGATTTTATCTCAAGTCGCTAGACTTCGACCTGTGGACTATCGTCACCGATGGTTACAAAAAGCCCGCCAGGATAGTTGTCAATGGTGATCTCGTTGAGAAACCACATGACAAATATTCCGACAAGGAGAAGAAACAGGCAAGTCTAGATGCGAGAGCTATTAATGCCTTATTTTGTGCTATATACAGGAATGAGTTTAACATGGTCTCAATATGCACCACCTCTCACGAAGTATGGAGACTTCTAGAAGTGACGCATGAAGGAACCACCCAAGTCAAGGAATCGAAGATAAGTCGTCTCACTCAAGAGTATGAAGCCTTCAAAAAGAAGCCAAATGAGACGATCACGCAAATGTTCACAAGATTCCTCGATATCATCAATCCTCTATCTTTGCTCGACAAACAATATACAAATCACGAGAAGATTCGCAAGCTACTTAGGGGGCTACCAAAGATTTGGAACCCTAAGGTGACAGCCATCATAGAAGGAAATAATCTCACAACTATGTCCATGGAGACTTTGATGGGAAAGCTGATGACTCATGAGCTTGACCTCAAAGACTTCGAAGAGCCTGCTCCTAAGGCTAAGGAGATCGCCCTCAAAGCTCACCGACGAAGGGCTGACCCCGAAGAGACGGATGACGATAACTCGGAAGATGATGATCAAGCTCTCCTTGTCCGCAACTTCAAGAAATTCCTTCGCTTCAACCGAAGAAAAAAGGAACCACAAGAAGATGACGAAGAAGAGCCAACATGTTACGGTTGCAAGAAGACTGGACACGTCCGAAAAGACTGTCCATTCTTAAAGAAGAACAACCGTTATGAGAAACCATACAAGAAGGCTTCCTCAAAGAAATATGCCAACACAAGCATTTGGCATAAAAGCGAAGCCAGTGACTCCGAGGAAGAAAAGGACTCTCTTCAAGACGCTGCAAACGTGTGCCTAATGGCAACATCCGACAAGGTATCAAACGAAACTCTTGATGATTTCACTTTTGATGAACTTGGCGATGCTTTCACCGATTTACTTGATGATCACAAAAAGGTCATTAGTAAATATAAACATGCCATGAAAAAGATCAAAAGTCATGAAGTCGAAATTCAAAGACTTTCTTTATTGCTTGATAACCTTAGAGACACGTCACCCACGAAAGTCACAAATGAGGTGTCTAAGCTTAAACTAAGCCTTCATGATGCCGAAGCACGTATTGAACAACAAACACAAGAAATCACCGTACTCAACACGGAGCTTGCTGAAGAAAAGAGTAGACACAAGATTTCTGTGACTAAGATATATGGTTTGAATGCTAAGGTTAATGAACTGCAGGCTATCTCTAAGAAATTAGAGATTAGATTGGGAAAACAGGTTGCTCAACCTCAAACCCAATCACATGAGACACACAAAGCAAAACACTTCTCATACTACTCAAACACGTCATACACCTACAGCACGCAATCATGCTTTCATGTACACCCTCTTTCATAAAGCACACAAATCACATGCACGTAGAAAAAACTTTCACTCCAATATGACACATAATCACCATGCTACACATAGATACAATCATCACTATGTTGCACATAAACAAAATCACCATCATACTGCTTATAGTTATAGTCATCATCATGCTCCACATAGACATCATCACCATGCCACTCCATATCACTCTACATATCATCATCATGCTACTCCACACTACTCTACATATAGACATCATCAACATGCTCCTAACATAAATAGGAATGCTATTTGTACTTATTGTGGATTATATGGACACATTTCACCACAATGTAGAGGTAGAAGATTAGTAGATAGAAATATATATGCATGGTTTTCGAAAACTAACTTTTCAGGACCCTCAAGAACTTGGGTACCAAAGGTCACATCTACTCTTGATGTAGGTGGACCTTCCCTCCTCAACTAAGAGTAAGTGGATTCTCGATAGTGGATGCTCGCGGCATATGATGAAAGACGCAAATCTTTTCGCATCACTATCGATGAAGAGAGAAGGATATGTATCCTTCGGCAACAATCTAAAAGGGTATATTATAGGTAATAGTATTATTGGCCATCCTCCTTCTCTCGTAATAAAGGATGTCTGCCTAGTGGCCGAGTTAAAGCATAACCTGCTCAGCATTAGTCAACTTGCTGACCATGGATATGACATTAACTTTGGACAAAATAAATGCTTTATTTATGATAGGTCAACAGGAGACATTGCTTTTGAAGGGATAAAAGAGGATAATATTTATATTTTTTATCTGTCTAGAGATACTAACAATGCAGGTAGATGCCTATATGCTTATAAGGATAAAAGATTATTGTGGCACCATCGTCTTGGTCATGCCAACATTGTAGCACCCAGTTTTCCAAATGAGGGTAATTTTGAAATTTCGTGATTATAATTATTTTAATAATAATATTTAATTTATGATATAATTTTTGGTGATTTTAAATCATTTTAGAATTATTTAAATCAATGACTTGTGGTTTTGACGTTTTGCTAGTGAAACATTAGAGACTGTTTGACCTATAGCCTAACCATGTGATTATGATATTTTAATATCATTTTTGGCCTAAGGATATTTTTGCATTTGACCTCTTTGAATTATTTTGATATTATTTTATTATTTATGATATTGTTTTGGGGTTATTTGAGTCGGGTTCGAATTTCAACTCAATCCGACTTGAAACGGGGACCCGGGGGTAGTTAGACTCTAGTGGGACCCACACACTAGTTAGGCATGGCCCACATGATATTGATTTTAGTCCACATGATAGAAATATTTTAGTTAGAGGTTAGACTAATTATTATGGATAAGGTTAGTGTGACTAGAGATTTTAGAATGACTAATTTAGCCCCAACCAATTAGCCCTTTCCTAATACTCATAGAATATGTTAGTGGGAGCATTTTGGACCTTACCATAATAGGACAAATAGCCCCATATGGCCAGCAACTTTGGGAGAGGATAGGTTCAAGTTCATTTCATTATTCTCATCCACACTCTCTCTCTTGTTCTTCCCCAAATTCTTAGAGAGCAATCCCTAGCAATTTCTCCACCAAATCCTTCCATTTTGCCACCAAATCTTCTTCTTTCCTTCTCCATTCTAGCCAAGGAGGAAGCTACCCAAGTTTGGGAGGATTCGGAGCTCGTTCGTGTCCTTTTGGAATCTCTACGTGTCGGTGTCGCTCCGGGAAGGCTTTTCTTCGATTCGATCTACCGGATGGTATAAATCCCTTCTCCTTTTCATTTCCTCATGCATATAGGTCTATTTTGAACCCATAGTAATGACCCCCATGGTTGTATTTCCATTTGTGTCTATTTCGTATCCATTTGGAGGTCATAGGAGTGTCCTTTGTGTTGTGGTTGTGTCCATGTGGGAAAATCCCAAATTTAGACACACTATGTGTTGTTGTTATGTATGAATAAATTATTACATGTTTAATCTCATATTTTTGTATTGGAGATGTGTTCTATAGTGTCTCACATATATATATATTAGTGTAGAGAGTGAGTTCTTGATATATTATGTTATATACTTGTGTTCTTTTGTCTCAAACTACCCAAATCCGTCATAATTTTTATCCACGTTTTTAATTTCAGTCCTAACTTAGAAATGTCATAACTTCTAGCTCATAGCTCGGTATAATCTCCCGTTTTTTTTAAAAGAAGCGTATTGAAGTTAGCTTTCCAAAAACATGTATTAATAGGCCTAATTCTTTCTGTAACTTTCTGGAGAATTATTTGAGTGTCAGCTGTACGAAAGACAAACGCGTTCTCGGTGTTTTTGCGATTCCGGGAGTTTTCGGAAATGAAAATGCGATCCGTTTGAAGTTTCGGAAAGCTAACACATAGATCTATAACATACTTTAATCCTAGATTTTAATTCATGCTGAGATGGTACAGTATTGATTATTAGTAGGAGTTACTATTCGGCATATGCATTTTGTGCACCCTTGTGTGTAATATAATATTCTATTTAATTTTAACCCATGTTAATGTATATACATTATGTAACTAAATAGAGAATGCAAGCATGAGTAAATGGTTAAATAAATGATGTATGAGGTGTAAGTATCCTATCTAATGTAAGCATGTATAAGTATGGCTTGTAATGAATATGTAGGTTCCATAGTATGTAATGTATGGTACATATAGTAGTGCAAGAGAATAAATGAATGATAAATGAATGCAAGCATGAATGTAATGTAATAATAGATGTAATGTATACAATATACAAGTTAATGAGATGTAATGTTCTATGTTAACACAAATCCTATATTACCTCATGTGCCTCTTACACTATGTTGACACTATCACACTTGACACATTGTTCACTTACACTTTGACACTATTTGATATGTATACACTATGTATGCCCATTTAACCCTCACTTGCCCCTTTGCCATGTTCACATACACACACATAGCCTCTTAAATAAGTAATTATGAATATAGTTAACTTAGCTATATATGTATATTACATATATGTTAGCATATTGTGTTGTAATATATAAGTTTATATAACCATTTGAAATGCCATGATTATAGACCTAATGTTGAATACCAATATATGCATGTGTATATATGTGTAGACATATATAGCTTAAAGTAATAGATTACCTAGTGTATATCCAATGTGAATTCTTGCATATTGAGTATTGAATAATTGCATGCTATATAGAGTTGGGTATATGTTGGCTTGTATAGCCTTGTATTGATGTGTGCTTGCTAGGATAGTCTTGGTTAGGCCTAGTAAGACTTGCTGGGTTAGGACATGACCTAGCTTGATCTAGTTTGACTAGTACAGTTGACCAGAGTTGACCAAGGGTTGACTTTGGCCTAGTTTGACCTAGATTCATGTAGAATGCATTGTAGTGCTTTATATTACCCTTCTGGACATGTTGTGACTTGTGCTGTTCTAATTATGAGCCAGACACCTCTCTTCGGACAGTATCTTTACCTTGGACATTCAGATATCAGGCGAGTACATTCTCTGATCATTTCATATCCTGCTTAGAATTATTTTTCTGCTTTAAATTACTTTACTTGATACTGTCACGTTGGTCACACGGATTGGTACTATATGGATCTTTTCTTGAGATGTTATCCTTTAGGAGCATTGGATATTACATGTTCTGTGCGTTTCACTTACATTGTGTATCACTATGCTTCTTGGTTTATTGATCACTTGTGACATGTACCCTCATAATCATAGAGTCTCCTTGAATCACTCACTGTTGGGTAACCCCCAGAATCACCCATTTATGGGCATCCATATATCACCCTGCGGGGTCATTGCATGGAATCATAACATAACCTGGCTGGATCCTTGTGTATTGATTGGGGGTACGGGGGAGTAGAATTGGACATGTGAATAATACCCAAGTAGTATCTTATCAGAATCTTTTCCATAGTGTCTTATCAGAATCTCCTATGCCATTTACATGTCTATATTGTACTCTGACTCACTAGCCACTGTTAGTTCTCTATGTATAGTAGATATTTCTATTACAGCTCTCTCTCTCTCTTTCTGTTTACATACTGTATTTTTTTCAATACCTGTATCTTACTTTACTGCATGATTATATTTTCTAACCTGCTATGATCTGTTGAGATGTACTGTACTCGCTCCAGTCCTGACTGGACCTGTTGATAAATTTTACAGATAGCTTGGAGGTTGCCTGCTAGCCTAGAGGAGACACTTTAGAGGTTGTTTAGATAGTTATTTCATTTGTCTGGAGTTGTATTTACTTTGTAGATTACTGTATTTGGGTTTTAAGATGTATTCTGAGTTTGTATCTTAGACACTTAGACTTCTATCTGTTGTATCTCTTTTCGATTTCATGTTTTATCTATCTTCCTTTATGCTCTACCTTAGATGTGATTGAGTTTACATTCTGCTATGTCATCCCCATTCGGGGAGTATAAACTGTTTAGTCTTATACTGTTGGATGCATTGAGACCTAGGACAGCGTTCTACCGCCGACACTGTGGCGTAGGCTGGGCGTTGTTACGTTCTCGTGTCCTAACTCTAAGGTACGGGTCGTGACACGTTTTTAGTGGTGGCCAATGCAGGTCGAGATTCGCATTTGTGCGATTTCGTAGTAGTGCAACGACTTAGTTGTACTACTACGAGCCTGCTATAGGATATATAAATTAAGGTGTTAGGATGAGAGGATACTCAATCACTGTTAGGATTCCTTGAGAGATTCCTGGGATGACCCTTGAGAATCTCATTTTGAATTCCGATTTAAACTTCTTTTCCTTGTTTTGATTCACTTTTTTCCTTGATTTGAATTTAATTTTGTGGATTCATTGTATAACTTTGAATCCTGGTATTAGTTGATAATTTTGATAAAAAAAATTTAGTTGTTGATTTAATTTTGTATTTAGATTAATATTTTTAAATCCAAGGTACTCAATCACACTTAGGATTCTTTGAGAGATTTCTGGGACGACCCCTGAGAAACTCATTTTGAACTTCAATTGGAATTCTTTTTCCTCTTGTTTGGATTCACCCTCATTCCTTGCTATTGAATTTAAGCTTGATGGGTTCCTCTCGTTTGAACCGATGAGAAGGAACATATTTTCATTATTCTTTCTTGCCATTATTCCCTTGTATTCTTATTTACCTCTTATCTTAAACTCTGTCTCATTACATTAATTACCCATATCTTTTCGTCCCTACCAGATGCACTTCGAAACCCTTGAATCTTTGTATCTTTTGTATGGAGAAGGCTAAGGAAGTGACGTAAATTATGTAGCTCAGAGAAGACGTAACTGGTTATTTTATGATGATCTAAAGGAAATCAAATGTGGAGTGTTGCATATGGAAACTTGAGATAGAAATGTGGTAAAGGTCTCGAATAGAATAAAGAGATGTATACTGCCAATCTGGAAACAATCACATTTAGAGAAAATTTTGGGGTTATGAGATAGTTTATAGGTGTATTCAAAACTGATAAGGATATTCAAGGTCAACCTAGATTGGAGAACCACGAAATTCTGGTTATTGATTCTTGGGAGGTTTACCCTAAGGCTATGTGGAAGGTTAGTAATGGAAAAGAGAAGTTAATTGTGTTTAATAAGGATATTGAACAAGATGTTGCGAGGAAATGACTAAGGATAGAGAGAACACAAAGTTATGGAAGTTTAGAGATTATTGTGAAATATTTTTAGGAAAATAATATTCAAGGGTGTATGTCAAAGAAAATACGGAAGTTGATTTTATGATGGAAGATAAGTTTTGTAAGGCCTAGAGATTTAAATTAAATAATACGAGGAGAACAATTTGAACAAGTTCAAGAAATTCGTAAACGGGATTTAGAGGTTTTGGGTCAAATTTAAGACAAGGTGAAAGAACTTGGAAATTTAAATAAATGGTTAATGTTGATTCCTAAATGTGAGGGCTATGCTTCACGAGTGATGTTTGGAAATCGGAAATTGCCTACGGTAGTCATGGTAAGGGTTTAAGTAAAGGTTAAATTTTTATATGGAGACTGGTAAGGTAAAGATATGATTGGCAAGTTATGACCAGATGAACTTAAGGGTATCAGAAGCAGATGACTAACTCGATCTTCATTATTTTTGTGCATTAATTACCACCTCTTGAACTTCCACTTTCTAATTGAGATCCTTTGACGTTCCTTATCGTGACTTTGATATTCGGAATGTAATACTAGCTGTTACCCTCCAACAAATCTTATATGCAAGACCTAGACGGGCTCACCTTCGTGTAGGTATATCATGTCCCACTAAAACTCGTCTTCTTGTACTCTATTTTCTTGATATGATTTTCTGGTCAACTGGCTAAACTATAACCTCTACCATTATACTAAATTTCTTCTTATTTTAATTAGAAATCCAGCCTTGACTCAATTCTTTTGACCCAACATGTGATGGTGTTCTGCTTGTTTCCTTATATGCTTAACCTTGTACCTTATCTGATTACTTGACCCGTTTGGTTAAGAACCTTGGACTGTGTAATTCTTTTTATCATTACCACCCTTATATCTTGTGCTGCTAAATTAGCCTTAGTTTTGCAAGCTTATCTATTTTCGAGCTTGGTCATGACATATTTTATTGGGTGGCCACCCACTAATATATTGTCTAATCAGAACCGGTACATGATGGTCTGATCAACCTATTGCACTTTGGTTCGCTTTTTCATGTATCAATCTACGAGAATGGAGACACAGTTAAACTTGACCCTAGAGTCTCATGCGCGACAGCCTTGACAATTCTCCTTGAAATCTTTTCATCGCCTATGAACCTCGTATTCGTACTCAGTCGAATTAAATTTAATCATGACCTGAATCTCCATCATTGGATACTCGTGCTCATACTTTGATTTCATTGATTTCCCTTCTTGCCCAAATCTCGTTTTATCCCGAAATTGATCAACTTAGATCGTGTCAAGACAAAAATCTATTTGTGATTTGTTGTGCCTAAATTTTCAATTTTTGCCATTTTATGGAATAGTAACCTTTTAATAATTTCTTAGTTGCTTGTTAATGATCAATTCTTATATAGGATGGTAGACAGCCCTACAACCTTGATGATTGTTATTCCCTTACCTTCCCAATTAGGACACCTAGATTGTTTGTGTGTTGATACCATAGTACTGTTTTGACCTAGAATGACCAGTGCACCTAGGTGAGACTTCCAAATGCTACGGTATGCCCTAACCTTGTATACTATTTCTTCAAATTGCATGATTTAGATAAAAAAAATTTAGACCTTGATTGTTGGGAAATAGGGACGTCACCCCATTAGTATCAGTTGTAGATATATATAGGTTAGTCCTTGATGTGGGGATGTGTGTCTATAAACATGTAGCTTAGGAGATTTATGAGAGATTATAGTATCAGCCTTGATAGGATGTACTAGTCTTTTGGTGAGTATAAATGTGTTATGAGAGATAGGGGCCTATATGTCTTAGTAATGCATCGTTTCTATGGTAATAGAATGTATTAATAGATGGTTAATAGGAAGATAATAGTTTGAGCATACCTATAGCCTATGATCAGTTCTTTTCATCCTTAGTTAAGACCACTTTAAAATAGGTCCAGTCCCTTGGATATAGGTTCCAGTCCATATTTTATTGAAGTTCCATTACCGCCGTACAGCAGAGCAGTGTTGGCGGTATTCCTAGATTGACACTATTTAGATGTCCGTTTATTATTCCAGTGTTAGGAAGTGTTACCTTAGATATTGGGTAGGTTAGAGGCTCTAGAAGGAGTACTATCGATCTTAAATTTCGAGGACAAAATTTTTCTAAGGTGGGTAGAGTTGTAGCACCCAGTTTTCCAAATAAGGGTAATTTTGAAATTTTGTGTTTATAATTATTTTAATAATGATATTTAATTTATGATATGATTTTTGGTGATTTTAAATTATTTTAAAATTATTTAAATCAATGACTTGTGGTTTTGACGTTTTGCTAGTGAAACCCTAAAGACTGTTTGACCTAGAGCCTAACCATGTGATTATGATAATTTAATGTCATTTTTGGCCTAAGAATATTTTTGCATTTGACCTCTTTGAATTATTTTGATACTATTTTATTATTTATGATATTGTTTTGGGGTTATTTGAGTCGGGTTCGAATTTCAACTCAATCCGACTTGAAACGGGGACCCAGGGGTAGTTTGACTCTAGTGGGACCCACACACTAGTTAGGCATGGCCCACATGATATTAATTTTAGTCCACATGATAGAAATATTTTAGTTAGAGGTTAGACTAATTATTATGGATAAGGTTAGTGTGATTAGAAACTTTAGAATGACTAATTTAGCCCCAACCAATTAGCCCTTTCCTAATACTCATAGAATAGGTTAGTGGGGGCATTTTGGATCTTACCATAATAGGACAAATAGCCCCATATGGCCAGCCACTTTGGGAGAGGATAGGCTCAAGTTCATTTCATTATTCTCATCCACACTCTCTCTCTTGTTCTTCCCCAAATTTCTAGAGAGCAATCCCTAGCAATTTCTCCACCAAATCCTTCCATTTTGCCACCAAATCTTCTTCTTTCCTTCTCCATTCTAGCCAAGGAGGAAGCTACCCAAGTTTGGGAGGATTCGGAGCTCGTTCGTGTCCTTTTGAAATCTCTACGTGTCGGTGTCGCTCCGGAAAGGCTTTTCTTCGATTCGATCTACCGGAAGGTATAAATCCTTTCTCCTTTTTATTTCCTTATGCATATAGGTCTATTTTGAACCCATAGGAATGACCCCCATGGTTGTATCTCCATTTGTGTCCATTTCGTGTCCATTTGGAGGTCATAGGAGTGTCTTTTGTGTTGTGGTTGTGTCCATGTGGGAAAATCCCAAATTTGGACACACTATGTGTTGTTGTTATGTATGAATAAATTATTACATGTTTAATCTCATATTTTTGTATTGGAGATGTGTTCTATAGTGTCTCATATATATATATATTAGTGTCGAGAGTGAGTTCTTGATATATTATGTTATATACTTGTGTTCTTTTGTCTCAAATACCCAAATCCGTCATGATTTTTATCCACGTTTTTAATTTCAGCCCTAACTTAGAAATGTCATAACTTCTAGTTCAAAGCTCGGTTTAATCTCCCATTTTTTTTTAAAAGAAGAGTATTGAAGTTAGCTTTCCAAAAACATATATTAATAGGCCTAATTCTTTCTGTAACTTTCTGGAGAATTACTTGTGTGTCATCTGTACGAAAGACAAACGCGTTCTCGGCGTTTTCGCGATTCCGGGAGTTTTCGGAAACGAAAATGCGATCTGTTTGAAGTTTCAGAAAGCTAACACATAGATCTATAACATATTTTAATCCTAGATTTTAATTCATGCTAAGATGGTACAGTATTGATTATTAGTAGGAGTTACTATTCGGCATATGCATTTTGTGCACCTTTGTGTGTAATATAATGTTCTATTTGATTTTAACCCATGTTAATGTATATACATTATGTAACTAAATAGAGAATGCAAGCATGAGTAAATGGTTAAATAAATGATGTATGAGGTGTAAGTATTCTATCTAATGTAAGCATGTATAAGTATGGCTTGTAATGAATATGTAGGTTCCATAGTATGTAATGTATGGTGCATATAGTAGTACAAGAGGATAAATGAATGATAAATGAATGCAAGCATGAATATAATATAATAATAGATGTAATGTATGCAATATACAAGTTAATGAGATGTAATGTTCTATGTTAACACAAATCCTATATTACCTCATGTACCCCTTACACTATGTTGACACTATCACACTTGACACATTGTTCACTTACACTTTGACACTCTTTGATATATATACACTATGTATGCCCATTTAACCCTCACTTGCCCCTTTGCCATGTTCACATACACACACATAGCCTCTTAAATAAGTAATTATGAATATAGTTAACTTAGATATATATGTATATTATATATATGTTAGCATATTATGTTGTAATATATAAGTTTATATAACCATTTGAAATGTCATAATTATAGACCTAATGTTGAATACCAATATATGCATGTGTATATGTGTAGACATATATAGCTTAAAGTAATAGATTACCTAGTGTATATCCAATGTGAATTCTTGCATATTGAGTATTGAATAATTGCATGCTATATAGAGTTGGGTGTATGTTGGCTTGTATTGCCTTGTATTGATGTGTGCTTGCTAGGATAGTCTTGGTTAGGCCTAGTAAGACTTGCTGGGTTAGGACATGACCTAGCTTGACCTAGTTTGACCAGTGCAGTTGACCAGAGTTGACCAAGGGTTGACTTTGGCCTAGTTTGACCTAGATTCATGTAGAATGCATTGTAGTGCTTTATATTACCCTTCTGGACATGTTGTGACTTGTGCTATTCTAATTAGGAGCCAGACACCTCTCCTCGGACAGTATCTTTATCTTGGACATTCAGAAATCAGGCGAGTACATTCTCTGATCATTTCATATCCTGCTTAGAATTATTTTCCTGCTTTAAATTACTTTACTTGATACTGTCACGTTGGTCACACGGATTGGTACTATATGGATCCTTTCTTGAGATGTTATCCTTTAGAAGCATCGAATATTACATGTTCTGTGCGTTTCACTTATATTGTGTATCACTATGCTTCTTGGTTCATTGATCACTTGTGACATGTACCCTCATGATCACAGAGTCTTCTTGAATCACTCACTGTTGGGTAACCCCCAGAATCACCCATTTATGGGCATCCATGTATTACCCTGCGGGGCCATTGCATGGAATCATAACATAACCTGGCTGGATCCTTGTGTATTGATTGGGGGTACGGGAGAGTAGAATTGGACATGTGAATAATACCCAAGTAGTATCTTATCAGAATCTCTTCCATAGTGTCTTATCATAATCTCCTATGCCATTTACATGTCTATATTATACTCTGACTCACTAGCCACTGTTAGTTCTCTATGTATAGTAGATATTTCTATTACAGCTCTCTCTCTGTTTATGTACTGTATTTCTTTCAGTACCTGTATCTTACTTTACTGCATGATTATATTTTCTAACCTACTATGATCTGTTGAGATGTACTGTACTCGCTCCAGTCCTGACTGGACCTGTTGATAAATTTTACAGATAGCTTAGAGGTTGCCTGCTAGCCTAGAGGAGACTTTAGATGTTGTTTAGATAGTTATTTTATTTGTTTGGAGTTGTATTTACTTTGTGGATTACTGTATTTGGGTTTTGAGATGTATTTTTAGTTTGTATCTTAGACACTTAGACTTCTATCTGTTGTATCTCTTTTTGATTTCATGTTTTATCTATCTTTCTTTATGCTCTACCTTAGATGTGATTGAGTTTACATTCTGCTATGTCATCCCCATTCGGGGAGTATAAACTATTTAGTCTTATACTGTTAAATGCATTGAGACCTAGGACAGCGTTCTACCGCCGACACTGCGGCGTAGGCTGGGCGTTGTTACGTTCTCGTATCCTAACTCTAGGGTGCGGGTCATAACAAACATGGATACTATATCCAGGCTATCGACTAAGAAGCTAGTTAGAGGCTTGCCCGATATCACATTCAAAAAGGACACGGTATATGTCGAATGTGAGTTGAATAAGGCAACCAAGTCCTCATTTTATTCCATAAACTCTGTAAGTACTACTAGACCCTTGCAACTACTTCATATGGATTTATTTGGCCCTAGTAGAGTAGCCAGTCTTGGTGGAAAACATCTATGCTTTTGTTATTGTTGATGACTTTTCTAGATTTACTTGGGTTTTCTTTCTTACAAATAAAAGCGATGCTATTTCAGTTTTCAAGATTTTTGTTAAGAAAGTTCAAAACGAAAAAGGCTACATGATTACTCGATTCCGAAGTGATCATGGAGGCGAATTCGAAAATACTGATTTTGAAATTTTTTGTGATTCTAATGGTTTTGATCATAAGTTTTTTTGTCCAAGAACTCCTCAACAAAATTGTGTTGTGGAGCGGAAAAATAGGACTCTTGGCGATATGGCTAGAGTCATGTTGAATAAGTTTTCACTTTCGAAATACTTTTGGGCTGAAGCTGTCATTACATCATGCCACATTTTAAATAGGGTGCTTATTCGTCCTATTACGAAGAAAATACCCTATGAACTTTGGTTTGGAAGAACCCCAAATGTTTCTTATTTTGGAGTTTTTGTTTGTAGATGTTTTATCCTTAACACCAAAGACAACTTAGGCAAATTTGATGCCAAAGCTGACGATGGTATTTTCCTTGGCTATGCTGCCAAGAGCAAGGGATATAGAGTGTTTAACAAATGCTCATTAATTGTGGAAGAGTCTACCAATGTGACTTTTGATGAAGATAACAGTGCAGCAGCTACTCCTGATGATGATGTTGAGCCATCAACTTCTACTTCAATGAATACCACCACCGAAACCAATTCTCTGGAGGGCTTGCCAAAGAAATTCTCTTTCAAGCCGTCACATCCAAAAAATTTGGTAATATATGAGGTTTTACGTGGAGTAACTACTAGATCATCATTAAGAGACTCCATTGCTAGCACTGCCTTCATTTCACAAATTAAGCCGAAAAATATTTTAGAAGCTTTTAATGATAAATTTTGGATTTCTGCTATGCAAGAGGAACTCAACCAATTCGAGAGGAGCCAAGTATGGAAACTCGTTCCTAGACCGGCAAATCACTCGATTATTGGCACTAAATGGGTTTTTAGAAACAAAGTCAATGAAGATGGTTCAGTTACACGCAACAAAGCTTGACTAGTATCCCAAGGATACAACCAAGAGGAAGGTATCGACTATGATGAGACGTATGCTCCTGTTGCGAGATTGGAATCCATTCGGATGCTTTGTGCATTTGCAAATTTTCACAATTTCAAATTATTTCAAATGGATGTTAAAAGTGCTTTCTTGAATAGATTTATTAAGGAGAAAGTTTATGTAAAACAACCCCCTGGTTTTGAAAATCACAAATTTTCCGACCATGTTTTCAAGTTGAAGAAAGCGCTATATGGCCTCAAACACGCCCCTAGAGCTTGGAATGAACGGCTAAGCAATTTCTTGCTTGAGAAAGGTTTTTCAAAAGGAAAAATTGACACCACACTTTTCATAAAATCTTTCAAAGGCACTATTCTCTTTGTGCAAATATACGTAGATGATATTATATTTGGTTCTACTGATAAAACCCTCTGTCAAGATTTTGACAAGTGTATGCATACCGAGTTTGAGATGAGCATGATGGGGGAGCTCAACTACTTTCTTGGACTGCAAGTCAAACAAATGTCAAATGGAACTTTCATCTGTCAGTCAAAGTATACAAAGGACATGATGAAGAAATTTGACCTTGACAACGTCAAACCAATCAGCACTCTAATGGCTACTACAACTAAACTAGAACCAGATGAAAGCGGCAAACCCGTGGATCAACGTAAGTATCGAGGTATGATAGGCAGTCTACTCTATTTAACTGCTAGTCGCCATGATATTATATTTAGCGTTTGCATGTGTGCTAGATATCAAGCAAATTCTAAGGAATCACACATGACTGCTGTTAAGCGTATCTTTCAATACCTTAAGGGTACGGTTACAGTGGGCCTATGGTATCCCAAGTCAACATCATTTGACCTCATTGGTTACACTGATGCTGATTTCGTCGGATGCAAGGTCGACCGTAAAAGTACAAGCGGTACGTGTCATTTATTAGGAAAGGCTTTAGTCTCGTGGTTTAGCAAGAAGCAAAATTCTGTCGCACTATCCACAACAGAAGCTGAATACATCGCAGCTGGGTATTGTTGTGCACAAATTCTGTGGATGAAGCAAACCCTTGAAGACTACAACTTATCTTTTATGCACATTCCAATCTTTTGTGACAACACTAGTGCTATAAATCTCACTAAGAACACCATATGTCACTCACGCACGAAACACATTAAAATACGTCACCACTTTTTACGTGATCATCAGCAAAATGGCACTATTAACTTAGAATTTATTGACACTGATCATCAGCTAGCAGATTTTTTTACAAAACCATCACTACAAAAAAAGTGACCTTTGGGGACAACAAAAAAAACCGTCTTAAAAACTGCAATTACCGTCCCAACAAATATTTGGGACGGCCTTTGGGACGGGAATGGACGGTCCCATTAGGGTGGCGTGGCAAAAACTTTAAGGACGGATATTGCCGTCCTAATTACTGTTAAAGGACGGTTAGGCAAAACGTCTCAAAAGTTTTCAAATTTATGCTTTTGTGTGACGGTTTATTAATTTGTCCCAAAAAACAAGTTTTTGTAACAGACATATTTCGTCCTAATAAACAAGGGACGGAATTTTAAAAAGTACTGTAATCGTGCGAAAAAACTTAACAATTGTTTAAATTATTATGGATACTAATTTCCTGTTTATATATAAAATATATAATTGAATTTTATATACATCAAAAATTCATACAGAACTATTTTATTTAATCGAAAATGCATATGGTAGCCGAACATTAACAAAGCGTAGCCGCAACATTAACAAAATAATTTCTATAAAATATATTTAAAGGTAATATCCCATTGTTCACAAAATGAAATCCAAGTCTTACATCACTTAGTGTGTTCCCATCAAGTTTTACATCAGTAAGCATTCACTTAATTTACAAAATAAAATCTACGACTTTTTACACAAGTCCAAAATATATATATTTGATTTTCCACATCCATTGACAAACCGATCCACACATCCATGGCAGCCAGCATCATTGGCTACCTGGAAACACATGAATAAGCCAGAAATATGGTTAGTTATAAGTAATTGGGACCCTTGGTACATGAATAAGCCATAAATATGGTTTAATTAATCAATTAGAAGGTTAAGCAACAATAACCAAAATTTCTCCAATGATCTTGCAAATATATATAAATGGGGCACTAGCATCAACTTGCTCTACATAAACTCAATCTACCATTTCTACCAAGAATCAAGAAAATAACAATAACTCTATCTACCATGTGTATCAGCAATTAGACCTAGGTAGTTAGTATCAGAGTTAATAATCACAATTGCCTCTTACGAAGGCTTTTAATAGTCTGATATCGAACATGGTGGAGTAACTTCAGAAAAAAACATATGGTATATTGCATATACCATTCATAAATTAGCTGGACTCATTTATGTTATATATCAATACCTAATGGAATTAGAAGATGAAATATGAAAAAAACAGAGAGGCATGTTGGGAGAGGGATCTGAATGGTGAACAAGGATGGGGTTGAAAGCAACATAAATAAAAATCAAAGGTGAAGGTTGACTGGTCTATCCGGAATAGAAGAAAACACAAGCATTTTGTCCCCCTTGCATGTTTCTAATATAAAAACAAACAAGAACAAAAACAAAAATATATAATAGAAAACTCTGGTAATAAAGCCTGACACAAGACCCAACATGGGTTGACCAATTCTTAGTTATATATTGTTTCATTCAGCTGGTAACAAGCCCATAAAAGAAAAAATATTTCCCGCCTAAACTTCCTTCAATAAAATATATATTTGCACAATTGAAATGATAAATCCTTGATAAAACTCAAAAATGCTTTCAATTGGATTACCAGTGTCAAGCACGATATTCTTCTGACACCTGTTAGTCACGGTGGCTTAGTCTTGGTTCCAAAGAGTCCAAAAAACTGGCTAGACTCACATTTGCCACTAGCAGAATCAAGAATACCTTATCTAGACATGAAAAGATAGTGTTCCGTTTAAGTTAGTTCATTCTAGATCTGGTTTAGAACCCAGTATCTACAATACATAAACAAATATGAACTTACATATATAGGTATACAACCATGTCCACTGTAACCTTGGTAACTGTTTATCTATAAACAATCCTAGTTTTTAGGAAGCACAATGTAAGAACCTTAAGAATGACAGATATCCATTTAGATTTCCTTCTCTCTATCAGACATTAAACAGGTACAACAAATGAAGGTAGGATCTAAATTCAAGTGGATCTGAGTTCAAGCAGTTTTATGACAGCGAAATGACTACATCACTTTACTGCAGTAACACGTATCTTGAGCTAAGTAAGATTCTGGATAGTTGACCTTATTGACACAAGGGAGTTACGAATGCAAAATTTTAAGGATATAAAATCTAAAAGCAATAACTTACTAGGAGAACATGGAAAGAAATGTAATAACTTTTAAAGAAATTACATACAAATTCAGATCTTGGCATGTTGCGAAAGTTGGGAGATCTGCTGGCGTAGTACTCTTCTCATGACTTTATTTGAAGCAGTTCGTGGAAGTAACGGAACAGCCACAACAGATGCAACCTATGTCAATCAATAAAACATATAAATATATAACACTTAGTAGGATTTGAAATAACTATCTGTTGGCCCTGTGTTGCTTATACACACTATAAAAGAGTAACTAATGTTACTAATGTTAGTACAAGATTATCTCAAAAAACTAATTTAAAGTTTCCTAAATAATTATATAGGTTAACTATTTCTACTACTTATCAACTTCTACTTCCTTGACCCTTCTTCGTCCAAACAGGCTCAGGATCCTATTAGCAATGAGCCCGCATCTATTCATCATCTAAATATGCTTGGTTGACTCATGTCAGTTCTGTACTGAAGTCTTTAAGAAGCTAGAGGGCTAGGGATATTCATGATGTGTGATGTATCTATTAGTATAATTTCATTGCCTACTGGTGCATTACTAAGAAATTTTAGTTTAAGCAAATCTCTCTTTCTTAATCTAGTTACACGTTGGCGTTGGATTGGCTGAATTTTAACCTATGTGAGGGTTTCTACATGTAAGCACATATGCTTCACTAATTAAAATTTGATAGTCTAATTTATGTTAGTATATGCATTCCTAAGGTACCTTATAAATTTTAATTTATATGCATGCTACATGAAGATGCATGGGTTTAGCTTTATAATGATTGTAAGGTCGCTTTATACAATAAATAGAAAGGATGGAACAAATAATAACCTCAGTTATGCCTTTACTATGTGATCCCCCTATATTGTCTTTCTTTTTGTTGTTTCTATGTACAAAGTAGAGATGTGAGGTTTAAGAGAGCATCAGTACATAACTTCATATATATATATATATATATATATATATATATATATATATATATATATATATATATATATATATATGAAATATTTTCCAGAAACTACCAAAAAGGTTACTCTGACTGAAACCTTGTCAAATATAACAACAAAGTGTCCAATGCATGACACAAAAATTATGGTCACAAGGGGAGAAGCGTGAAATATTTAAAACTTACTTTGACAATCAATGAAATAAAGTATCTTCCTAATTTTCATTGTAATAGACAAGATTGTCTTTCATGCACAAAATAAATATTTTTTGGGTTTACCTCACTGCTTTCATCCTAGCTTGACTCTTAGCAACTGTACTACCTCATGTGTCTTGTCCAGCTCAAGGTGCAATTTGGCTTGTATGTACCTGCATAAATGGTAACATGCTGGACTTTAAAACGATCTTCAACTAATGTAGTAAAAAAATATTGAACTTCATTGTTCAAAGGAAAGTATTAGACTTAAACGAGACATGCTAACTATTCAAAGTTTCTTGAAATCTTCCACAAGCAGTAAATTTAAGTAAGGTAAACGTAAAAGGGAACAACATGGTTAAGCTAAAAGTCTAAGTAGGAACTTGGGCCTTTGCACACTTACTTATCAGTTTGATAGGCCTATATTCAAGCCAGCTTGAGACTCTTAATGTCAAGTTGGCCTAAATTCTGGCGAATAGCTTTCCACTAGTTTGCAGCCTTATTGATTCCATGATATCAAATAGTTTAGATAAGATTATGTTTCCCATTTTCCCAGCACTTCATCCAGACCTATGAACAAAGACCTCAGAGTTGTTTGGCAGTTTATAATGAATCACTTGGAAAGAAAGGAGAGACAATAGAATAAGATATCTATTTCAAAGTTTATTTTATTTTGTAAAAGGAAAAGGCGTGATAGAACAGACTGCTGTAGCATGGTAAGGGTAAACCCAAAAAAAATATTTAAACCATTCACAAACCCAATAAATTATGGTCACCTTTACCATGTCATTATATGCTACACAAGTCAGCCACTGAGACATATAATCTTCAAAATGAGATCATGTAATAATTTTCTTTGATACATATTGTTCTGATGGTTTCAGAATGTTATTTCTACATACATTCCCACACATACATATAACACTGCAATAGGAATTTTATATACCTGTTGTCGTCGAAAATTAGGTGTTATTTCTACAGACACACTCTCCCTCTCCCTCTCCCTCTCCCTCTATATATATATATATATATATATATATATATATATATATATTGTAAAGAACCTGAAATGTTTATTTGATTTTCATAAAGCTTCCAAAACTTCTGAAGAATAGATGTGGGAAATATTCTAAAGTTTCAAGGCTTCTAAATCAGCTATCAACAAATCCATACCAAGCAAGCCTATCAATTTTTTTTACCAATTTTTTTTACAAATCCATACCAAGCTTATTTATATTACCTTTTTCCATTCGCCAAAAGGGCGGGACCAACAAAAATAATATCGATAGAAGTGTATGTGAAGAATTAGTTTTTATAAGTTAACTCTAGCCTAGATTAAACCTAAGAGGTTTTTTTTACAACGTACATGATCCTAAGAGATTCCTGTAGCATATCTTAACATATTCCTCCTCTTCATCTAGACTGATTCTTACTCTAGAAGACTTTTAGATGGTTGTTCCTATTAGGATATCTGACAACAAGATAGCATACCTTCAGTCTTCTCTCAACCTCAACATATGTCATTCCCTCAAAACCAAGTGGATCCTTGTTCCCATTTAAAACAGGACTATCATCCTGGGTGACAAAAAATATTGTATTAGTTACCTGAACAACTAAATGAACAAAAGAAAATCTAAATAACATATAAACCTCATAAATTAGATAATTCCCAACATATGTAGTAGATCAAAAATATATTATTTCCTTCATATTAAACAGCTTATCTTCAAGTTTCTTAAAGCCTCGATAAACAGCCTCAACATGGCTCTATTGAATGGGCATACACCGTATTCAGTTATATACATGTAGTGCAATTTTAAAACTTTTAACAATGGTGATAATATATGTATATATATATATATATATATATATATATATATATATATATATATATATATATATATATATATATATATATAATAAGGAGTCAAGCAAGTTCAAGGATAGTCAAGTTAGAAGGAACGGAATATAGTGATTTGGCATTACTAATACATGGAGTATGATACACATAACACATACTGAGATGAACTACTATTTGTTTTGTAAGGACACATATATCATAAGTGTATATATACAAGATATCGTATGTGCAACCACGAGGATAATGATTTAAAACAATAATATTATCTAGCAGTAGTACAATCACACACCAAATACCAAAGGTTTTAATAGTCGCTTGAGAGATAGACCAAGACAATTATACCAAAAGGGTTCAACATTAAACCATTTTAATGATGATTTTTGCCCACAATTATTTTTTAATTATATTTTCTCCATCTTCTAGTGTTTGGTGACAATAACAAAAGAACGAGAAGTATCCAATCTGACATAGATATGTTTTAGATATAGAAAATGATGTTTTAAATTTGGGAAATATAAGTAGTATCTGGTACACATCAATCAAGTTTTGGCACCGACATGTCCTATATAGGTAAGCTATTACACTAAGTATACATGCATCATTGGCTGCTATGTTGATCAAACTCTAGAACCTATTGTAATAATTCAGTTCAAAACAAGGTTTATCATGACAGAACTTAACTCAATTACACATAGAACCATGTCAGCTATTGGAGTCAAATTTACGTCCACAAATTGGGAACCAACAGAAGGTATCCAAGAAAGAATATTTCAAAATTCTATCACGTTCTCAAAAGAGGTAGAACGTAAATACATATTGGGAACCATGTCAGCTATGGGTCATGATAACGAACATGAGAAAATGGAGAGAGAACAACATGCTCACATAACCACCAAATTTGACTTTGATTTGGCTAGTACTTGTAGCTTTTCAAGTAGACCACCCAAGAATTAGCTCATGAAGAACACTTAAGGTCACACAAACAAGTGTGAGTTGCACATTCACTTTAGTCTACTCAAATTTCTTTCAGGCTTGGCTCATGATGCTACTATCTAAGCACCAATAGTCCATATTTCTTATAACTCCAATCCCAACCTTGGTTCCGTAACCACTACTTGCCTCATCTTGCACAAGTTCTTTCAAGATGTTGTACGCCTTTTGCGAATAACAGTAGTTTTTGACATATAAACTTGCTAGACAAGGAAAGCAAGATAGTTTGAAGGAACATATGGAATCTATATGATTTATTTATGATCACATAATCTAATTAAGATTATGTCAACTGATAATAATAGTTTTGCTTTTATTTCTGGTTTATATCTATCATTTAATGAGACTCTTTAAAGAAAAAACAAAGAAGGAATTACTAATACTATAGCACATGCATCTTTGAAGAAAAACCAAGAAAGATTTACTCTACAATAGCATGCACATACAGTTCAAAGGTGCATCTAAAATTAACACTAAAAATTTCTTGATCATATCTTCCTCTTCATCACAAGTGTTTGAATTGTATAAAAATCTACATAGTTCCATCAAATTTCTCTTCCTTCTTGATCATCACATAAGCTAAATCCATAAATAGCAGCTAAACTTCACAAATACTTCGTATTACAAAAGGAGTAGCAATGTGTAGGCATACAGGACAAATATCAACACCAAGAAAAGTACTTTCATAATGCACCATAATTTGCATATGCTAAACTCCTTATTCTCATGGAATACTAGTATAGATACTTGTATAAAGCATTACGATTGTGTTCACCTTCAGATTAAGTGTTCCTACTGTGGAGATAATTGATGTTCTTAGTTTCAGAAGATCTATCAAAATTGAATTGCTTCGCTTCCTAGCATACTCCTAAATATCTTCTATTATACCAACGTTTGCTCCCCTCATGTGTTAGTCACTTGTGAACATAAAGCATTACGATTGTGTTCACTATGTTATGCTTGATAATGAAGTCAATACACATCTTTTTTTTCCTACATGTAAATTGTTCTCTTTGTGAAATAGAACATCTGAGAAACAACAAATATTTGTTGCTATAACGAATTTTTCTTGTGTATCACCCTAGTATATGGAATCACACCTTTTAGTTTATTTTACTTATGACTTTTTGACTGATTTAATAACTTGCTTGAAGGGATTTATGAGTGCAAGTGTTTTTAGTTCAATCCTATATTTACTATTATGCTGTTGTGCTTGTGATTTTGGAAGCATCTGCCATCGTCTTCTGAAATACATCAGAAATTTGGTATTCCGTGAAGGCTTCTTGAAATTAATTGATAAGCAATTCCTTGCTAGAAGAAATATATATTAATGCAAACTAGGTCAAGTCAAGTATCTCTGGCTTTTATGACACGAGCAAGTCTACTATGAACCGATAGTGTGAATCTAAGAACCAGGTTTACAAAAACACAAGCTCCCGATCGTCCCCAATATGTAATTTATTCAAATTATGACAAAAATTAGGGCATTCCATAAATCAATAAAATTAGAACAATGACGATTATAAATCATTGCAAAAATTATCCAAAAAATATATTACAAAAATAATGTACAAAAATTTGGGCAAAACCTTCAATGGTGAGAAGATCCCGATGATGGAGGCTCTGTCGACAAATATGTCGCTCGCGGTGAAGGCGGGGAGGCACGACGCAGACCTAACTTAGACAGCGTGTCGTCCCTCTGCTTGATCGTGAGACATCGCAATCTAGGGTTAGGGTTAATCTAGGCTTTCGAAGGGTAGAGGGTTTCTAGGGTTAGGATTTCGGGCGGGTTAGGGTTTCAGACGTAGAAGAAGGGGGGTTTTGAATGGTTCTTTCGTTGCTGTGATCAGAGAGAGACAGAGAGAAGAGAAATGGGGGGAGAGCAATAGTTTTTTATTGGAGATAAATAGGGGGGAGAGAGAGCGCGATGGGTGTGAGGACTTTATGTGAGAACTTTTTTAAGAACGGTAGGGATTTACATGGGGAGATCCAACGAGTAGGAGGGAATATGAGAGAGGGAAAATGTTTTCCCAAAAATTTGGTAAGGAGCAGCCAAATATTTAGCATTCCCGCCGAGTTATTTGAGACGGTAGTATGATTTATTTGGGACGAAAAATTGTAATAGTCCCAAATAAGAGATCTATTTTTCAATCTGTCCCAAACAATTCTATTTTTTGTTACCAAAAATATAAATGTCCCCAAAGCTAATTGTTTATGACATTTTAGACTAGCGTTTCTTATAGTGTCGTCCCAAAAGCCAATTTTTTTTGTAATGCATTATCCGAAGAGCGCTTCAATTTTCTCTGTCGTGAACTTGGAATTTTGGACGAAGTTGTTATTAATTAAAATAAACCTGGGTAAATATCGAGTATGTCTTGATTCTTTTATGATAAAATTGCTATGGATACAAGCCGAAAGGGTCCTTCTGACAACAAGGCGTAACAGCCTAAGCGACACGGTGCACTAGTCCTCAGGACTACCGCTAGCTGGGATCCGGCCCCTGCAGCTAACCCATGGCAGCTTCAAAATATTGAATTATGGCATAATTTCTTGTTTATTACATGGTTCATTTTTATTATCACATGCTGAAATGCAGATTTTCCAACTTAACTTTGCTTCGAAGTTAACTTTCTGGAATTTTTCCACTTGGGTTTTTCTCAATCTTGTATATGTAATTTTCCTTTGGTCTCTCTCACTTAATCTTTTTTCAATAAAGCCTGATTTCTGTTCTATTTCTAGAATCCGGAATTCGGGACGAACTCTACCCAACCCAGAGTTCGGGCCGAATTCGGCTTGACTGTTCCAGAACCGGGAGCAGTCTCAACCGCTGAACAAAACTTAATCCAATGGCCCACATCCATTCCGACCATTCGAACCCTTACACAAATTTTTGGTTTTCCCTCTTCTTTCTCCTCCGTTGCCACCTTTTCCACTTCTCCAAACATATTTTCTCAAAACCCTAACCCTAGTTCTTCCTTCCTAGAGCATATCTCTTCTCCAAACTCAAGGAGAAGGCTTCCCTCACCATTCTCCTTCATTGTTCTTCATCACATTGAGGTATATTTCAAAACTTCTCTCCATCTCAATTTTCTCTATTGTCTTTCTTATTTTCATGGCTCCACGATTGTTCAATCGAGGAAAGAGACTTCGAACCGTGGGAGCGTCCTCTTCGAATGCTCTTCCTCGTGTTGAACCACCCGTTGAACAACAACCACCTATCCACCCGTTGTTCAACCTACCTCGTCCACTTGACCCAAACACATTTGATGACCGGATATTTGTATCACTTGACGCGTCAAATGAATGGTTTAGTAATTTTCGGACACGTCCGGTGTTTGCGGGTCATCCTATCAATTTTACTGTTTTCTCTCAATATGATTCACTTTTTCATGATCTTTGTCTTGATGAACTTGTCACCACCAACTCGGTTATATATTGCAATGCTATTCAAATGTTCTACTGTAACCTAACTCATGATGATACATATATTTTCTCACAGGTTGCGGGCATTGATATCTCTTTTGATGATTTCAATTTGGCCGAACACCTTGAACTCCAGGATTCAAACTCATGGGAAAAGCTTGTTGAAGCTCGATCATTTCAATTTCCCGATAGGTCTTCCCTTGAAAGCTTCAAGGACGACTTGTGTACCCCTAACACACGTCCTCGCAAGCTTTTGGCCAAGTTTCTTAATCCCTATTTTTATGAACTTCATCGGATTATCTTTAACACTATTTTGCCCAAAGCTGGATCCACCGATGAAGTCACCTACTCTGAAATCTCGGCTTTGTATCTATGCAGTTTTATCTATTACCTTTTGGTGTGCTTGCCAGTTCTTATTTGTTTATGGTTTATTGCTAAATGCCAAAAGGGGGAGAAATTTTGGTATATTCTATATTCTTTTGTATCTATATCTGTGCTTTGGGGAGAATATTTTTTATCAGGCCAATAGGATTCAAAGCAATATTTATGGGGGAGCTATTGCTAGCTCGGCACTGATTACGGGGGAGCTATACCATTTCTCTTAAATGTGTCCAAGTATGAATATTGAATATACAACTATCATTTTGTCAATTATCAATATGGGTAGATTGTTGACACAAAATCACAGTCAACCAAATATTGATAGAATTGACTACATGATACTTGTGATAATTTAATACGACACATGAAGACTACATCCAGTACAAGTCAGACGACAGCTCGGATTTTTAATGCAAGTTATTTTTTGAGTATGTATTTTACAATTTTATTGAGTCTAGACTTATGTAAACTGAGTTGTGCTGAGCATCTGAGACTTAACCTGTACCCATACCCAAAATCCAATAGCTCCACACATATCCAAATAAGCCAATTAGACCCATGACCCATTCTGTGCTCTGAAGACAGAGTTCGGGCCGAACTCTGTCTCCTAAAAATTAGCATCCTAATTTTTAGGGTTGGCTGGTTGCAAGTTGTCCAACGGCCAATTTTTTGAAAATTCCAACCAGAATTCTGGCCAAATTCTGCCTACCTGGTATCCTATAAATAGGCCATGAATTCTCTCATTTTCATTCATCCAATCTTCTCTTCTCTTCTCTCTAAAGCTTTATACAAGCCATACCCTTCTTCATCTACTAGCCACAAGCTCCCTAAGCCTCAAGTGCTCAGTACTTTTCAGTCAGGAGTTTGTGCAAGAGTTCAAGAAGTCGCTTGGAAAATTCCAAGCATCGCTACTGCGATCTTTGTAAGAAGTTGACGTGCTCTTCTGAAGAAAAGGCACGGGGTGTAACTACTATTTCACAAATAGTGGATTTAATCCTGAACTAGAGTTCTCAGGCCTGGACTAGTCCTCCACGAGGAAAATCAGGTTAAAAATCGGCTGTGTTTGCGTATGCTTTCTTGTTCCTTATTTATTTCCGTATTTACTCTGATTACTTTCAGCTTGTGAAAGAGTTTAATTTTTAATTTGCTATTATCGTTATAAACTCTATTCACCCCCCTCCAGAGTTGCCATCTGTTCTTCAGTAGCTTGCGACGTAAAACGTTATAGTTGATTAAATAAAAGAACTTAAAATCCGACTAGGATACTACTACTAGAGATTGTAACTAGCACACCTAGAATGGCTACAATTTTGGTTCTAAGTCAAGTTCTCCAACTGTAGGATCTCGGAGACGAACCTAACTTCTTCCCCGAAACCGTCATCCTACTCCAGTCATACAAATCGAGGCAAGTTACAGTTATGTTTTCTTATATTTTATTTAGTAATTGTCTAGCTGCATGTTTAAACCACATTGCTATACGGATTCCGATATTGATTGATTGATTGTGGAGAATGGGGGAAAAGTGTAACGTTTATGGCCAATACCCCTCATATTGCATATTGTGCGAGCTTACCCCTCTTACACACGGGGATAAGCCGTATCGCGTCGCTAGGACGCTATTGTATAACCCAAGCCGGTCATAGACGATTACACATTCAAATCACATTGTTTTCAATTGTAGAATGCTGGAAAATATTGTTTAAAACTGTTTAGCTTGCACTTTTCCATTATTACTTGAAATATGAGCTACATATTCATACTTGCTCCCTCCTGACTGGAAACAATATTTTTAGGTGACATTGAGGATGCTGAGCTATTGTACAATAGCTATTATGACCTGGTTCTGTACCATGTGGCGTTGCCAGAGTCCCCATTGGAGGATGCAGGACCTGTGGCCGACGAGCCGAACGTTTAGCTAGTTATTTCCAGGTTTCAATTTTGTTGTTTTGAAACTTTATTAATTTGAATTCAGCTTTTCATTTCAGTTCTTACTTTCCAGTTGTACTTTTTAGATGTTGAATAAAGTTTTAAAATTTCAGTATATTGAGTTGTGACAAATGTATAGATGTTGTTGTGAATACCTGCATATGGAACAGCTTACTGCCGCTGTCTCACAACGGTGCAGGCTGGGCATGATCAGGTTCGACCCAATTATTTGGGACCGGGTCGTGACATGTTTTTAGTGGTGGCCCATGCAGGTCGTAAAACAACAACTTAGGAAAATATACCTAGAAACAATTAGAACACTAGAACATTGATTTGGCACAACATAGGTCCAAATTATATATATATAAATATTTTTGTTTGATTATAGACTCGTACTATACCTTGCTTATGTTTGTACCCTAAACCTTCCAGAGTATGGCCAAAGGGAAGACTACCCGTTCCGGCCCTGCCGAAGATGAGGTGTCATCTACCAATCATACCCCACATCCTCAAGCACGCCGGGACCCACCTCCCTTGCAGCTGACTGACCGTCCCCATGCTGCACCAGCACCCCGTCCCGTTTATGCTACTATAGCGCAAACGGCAGAACCGGTACTTTTCCGGACTGAGCCGCAGTCCCCTGCGGTAGTGCCCGCACCAGCTGCCCCACCAGTGCCCGTGGATCCCACCGATCTAGTGGACATGCTACAAGGAGTGCTTGAAGCCCAGAGAGCCCAAACAGAAGCTCATCGAGAACAGACTGCAGCCCAAGCCGAAGCCCATCGCGAGCAGACCGCGATCATGAGAGAAGGCATGGAGAATGCCCACAACGTGGCTATGGCTACCCTTGAGAGAGGAGGAACAACTTCATTGGAGCCACGACCTGCCAAGGTAAACATAAATCCAGGAGTTAAGTTATGTATCATTTAGGCTATTCTTTTGATAAGAGGCATATTATTACATGAAGGTCGGAGATATAGAGAGTTTCAAGAAGCAGGGTCCTCGACCTTTCAATGGAACCGAGGGTATCATCTACACCGATGAATGGCTAGACAGCATGGAGTGTCTCTTGAGCGTCGCTCGACTCCCAGAGGACCTCAAGACCGAAGCAGTAGGACTCCAGCTGTAAGATGTGGCAAGCACCTGGTATCGGAATGAACCCCGACTCCAGGACAAGCAGCTTGACTAGAACACCTTCAAGAGGTTGTTCCGCAGGAAGTTCTTCACAACATCAGAGATGCGGAAGATGGAAAGACAGTTCCAGGACCTGAAGCAAGAGAACATGACAGTTGAAGAGTATGCAGCAGAGTTCGGCCGACTTAACTGCTTTGCCCAGAACTTGGTTGCTGACCCCAAGGATCGTGCTGAAAGATTCAGGTATGGACTAAGGGAAGAAATTTGTACCCCTGTGATCGCAGGCGGCGCCAAGACATACGAGAAGATTCTGATACGAGCTCAGGACGTGGAGAAGAACCAGCCTTCTCGTTCAAAAAGGGAGTATCCTGGAACTAGCAACTTCCAGGGTAACCAGAAGAGGCCCAACAACAACAACAACAGGCCTTCACACCACCAGCAGCAACACCATTAGGCAAGGACCAGTGACAGAATGCCTCAGAAGCAGATCCCTGTCTGCGACTACTGCAAGAGGCCAGGACACCAGGCGAACATTTGCAGGAAGAAACTGGGACACTGTCTAGTTTGTGGGTCTGCCACCCACCAAGTGAGGGACTGCCCCACAGCATTCAACTGGACAGGAGCAACTCAGCAAAGAGCTACTCTACCCACTCAGCAACAACGGTTCGGACAAAATCAGCAAAAAACTGGGCGAGCTTTTGCCCTAGCAGGAGACGAGCAAGAACCGGAGCAGGAACCCACCGCTGATGTCATCACAAGTTCCATTTATGTGTTTTCATATCCTGCTCTAGTATTATTTGATTCGGGTGCATCACACAGTTTTATATCATCAAAGTTTATTTCTGCACACCACCTAGATACGGGACTTAGCAAGATGATTAGTAGAGTTATGACCGGTGGTGGACCCATACCCATCATCGAGGCTTGTAACTGTCCCATAACTATCTCAGGCCACAAATTCTTAACACCCTTACTAGTGATGCCCTTGCCCAACTATGATGTAGTCCTAGGGATGGACTGGTTAAGTGAGCAGCATGCGCTGATAGATTGTCACAAAGGATGTGTAATCTTCAGCCCACCAGGAGAACCGGAGCTTGAAATCTCTCGAGCTCCGGAAGACATAAAGAGTTACCTACTCCTCTATCACCGAAGAACCCGGTCCTCCTTACCCTTGTTTGCCATTAAAATTGTTTTGATTGAAATCTTAATACAAACAGAACAGTGATACAATATAGGACTTAGATGTAGTCCTAGGAGTACACTTTTGTTTAAGCTGGGTCCTTAGTGCCAATGGAGCGAGTGGTAATGCGTTGACTCCGTTGACCGGCTGACGGCGGTTATCGGTTCTCTGAAGGTGTTGATTGCTCTGGGTGCTGGAGCTTGCTGAGAGGAGGAAGACGTTGAGTGTCTAGGACTGCCTCTCTGGTGATTCTCTGTTGTGGATTCTTTTTGAGTCTTGTCTGTTCTGAGTCTCTGTGTGTGTGTGAAGGAGATGACCCTTCTATTTATAGTTTTGCAGGCTGGCAGCTCATGCGCGCATGCAGGATGCGTCGGTGTGGGGATGCCACGTAGAGGTTGCTGATGGAGGCGCACGGATGCTGCGCCCTGATCGAGGGGGAGAACTCTTCATACTGCTGTTGTGAGCCGGCACGTAGCAGAGAGAAGATCTTTCTGTTGCTGAAATCTTGGACGAGTTGAGTCAAAGGACACGTGTCATCGACTCATGGTTCGAAGATCTCGGATTTGGTGGAGAGGAGTGATCTGGTGGGCTGCGCCTTGGATTGGGCGCAGGAGGAGGCTGCGGCTCATAACCTTTAGGAGTTACAAACCATTTGGGGCGCATGGCTTTTGAGGCGCATGCAGGTGACTTTCCTTCTGTCTTTCGGGATCAGAGAGCAGTCTGAGGCGCATGGCTTTTGAGGCACATGCTGATTTGGACGCATGGCCGTAGAGGCGCATGCTGATTTGGACGCATGGCCGTAGAGGCGCATGCTGATGGTGAAGTGGCCACGTGGCAGTAGCCGTCGAAACAAAGTCATGATGATGCTGACGTTGCCGACGCTTCGTTTTCTGAAAAGCTGTCAACTGTTCAGACTTTGGGAGGCGTGCTGCCAACTCGGTATGGAGATGTGTGGGGGCGCACCTTCTGTAATGCGCCGAGTATTGTAAGGCGCATCTGTGTGATGCGCCTGATGCCGAAGGGCGCATCCGTGTGATGCGCTGTCTGGCTGGCGCATCGGACATGTCTTTTAATGATGCGGCTGTCTCGCTCTTCGAGTGCCATAAATAGCCGTTTGGCTGAATTCGAGGCGTCCGGTTCATCCATTTAATATAAATTCATTGCACAGAATTCGGAGGGTCATCCACTTGGCGCGTGGGTTTGATCTGCCCGGCCTATAAATAGTGGCATGGAGAGAAGATTTGCTTCTCATTCCCTCACGTACTTCCAACATGAATTTGAACATGCGGGTGCATTCTGTTGACGAAGTGCTCCCGAGGGTGAAGATGAGACACTGTGTTGTCTTCGATGCACTTGAAGGTGACTGTTACATCCAAAAGACGGAGTCGAGGGCTTCCGAGGCAGGCGGAAGGTGCCTGTTGCATCCAAAGATAGGGATGCTCGAGCCTCGTCTCCGTTATTCTGGAAGAGCCGTAGATCGGAATGGCGGTGCTAGGCTCTCTCTTCCTTCAAAGTGGGGTTTTCCCACTTTGATCGTGTCGAAAGCTGCTCCTTTAGCCGCGGTTTCGATCACGGTCTTCCTTCGGCTTTGGAGGCTCTTTTGAAGCCTCCCCTGGCCACAGCATTTGCGGTGCTCTTCTCTTCCTCGGTTCCAGCCAGAGGGTTAAATGCTTTGCTTAGCGAAGCACTTATCAGGTGAGCCTGGCTGGAAGAGCGGCACATAACTGGGCTCTGCTCGGCCAGGTGAGCCTGGCCGGAAGAATTTGGCTGAAGGGATGCACATAACTGAGCTGGATGCACATGACTGAGCTGCTGAAGATATGGTGGGATGCGCCTGGTTGGAGGCGCATGATGTCTGCTGCGCCTGATGACAGCGCATGGTGACTGGCAGCGCATGATGACTGCTGCGCCTAACTGGAGGTGCATGGTGGCCGTTGGCTGTAGACTTAGGATCTTTCCTTTGTAGAAATTCTCCTTTGTACAACCTTTTCTAGACATGTAATAGACTTTTATATATAAATAAAAAGTCCTTCTTCAAATGTCTATACTTATTGACTTTGTTGTGAAGTTCTTCGTCTGAGTTCTGGCGCATGTAGTGTCTGGCGCATGGGCTTTCTGTTTGTGAAATTCCATGCTTCTACAAGACCCCCTTCAAAGTTTTCAAAACTTTTGAATAAGTTTTGGAATACTTTGAATAAGAAGCATGGAGGCCAGGGCGCATGATTTCTGGGCGCATGCCTGTTCGGGCGCATGCTCTTCTCAGTTGATGATGATGGTGCCTCGGTAACCGAAAAGATTAATGATGATCTTTTGGTTTTATTTGCTGCTATCCTTGCACAGAACCCGAGCCGACGGCTGAGATCATACGTCATCTGTTCACGCGTGCGACCAAGCCCTATAAATAGGTAAGAGTTGGAGAGAGAAAGGGTTCTTCTTCTCTGTGCCTCTGCTTCTTTAGAGTTTCTTCTTCAAAAACCCTAACTTCTCCTTCCTCGAGAGAATGGCTCCCAAGACTCCTCGCGGTGCTGCCGGCAAGGGGAAGGAAAAAGCGAAGGAGTCCGCCGATGAGGATGTACCTATCACTCTTGCGCCTCTTGCCGACGTTCGTCCTGAGGTGACAGGTGGGTTTCGTCTCTGCTTTGGGCTCTGTGCCCTAACTGCCGACGCGTATAGACTTCGGTCTTTAATGATACGCCGAGGTTCTATCCTGCCGACGTGCATAGGTTTATACCTTTATCATGCACCGAGGTTTTAATGGCTGACGCGCATGGGTTTTATTCCCTGAAGATGCGCCGAAGACTTTGCTGACGCGCATGGGCTCACGCTCTGATAATGCGCCGAAGCTCCAATGCCAACGCGCATGGGCTTACGCCCTGATGATGCGCCGAGACATGCTGACGCGCATGGGCCTATGCCCTGATGATGCGTCGAAGCAGATGCGCATGGGTTCATACCCTGGCAATGTGCCAGTCTGCTTGACATATTTTGTCTTTTTGCCTGACTTCCACTTTTGTCGTGCCAGTGTCGATGACGATCCCTTTGTTGAATGAGGTCCTCCTGGACGCTTCTCTTTGTCAGATGGGAGTTGATTTTGATGAGGCGGTGATCAACCCTGCAAAGGATGCTATCCTTCAGGACCAACCTCGTGAGAGGATGCTACAAATCCAGGTCCAGTTGCCGCTTTTCCTCCAGAGTATGATGGAGAGCGGTAAACTGAAGTCTGCTGATTCTGAAGGTGTGACTTTCTTAAAGCCTGCCTTTCTGTTTGGCGACCGATTAGTCTCTTCCGAAGCGAAGATATTGAAGATCAGAGAAGACTGGTTTTTTGCTGCTAAGGGCATGATGTTATACTTGCGGCAGGTTGACCGCCAGTTGCCACTGACAGCCTTTTACCGTCTAGCTTCGAAGAGAATGATGGATTGGAAACTTACTCCTTCTCAAGGAGGTGCCTTGGGGGGTTCCCTTTCGATTGACACCACCTCGAACCAGCGAGATACCTTGACCGCCTCACGAACCGGTTCTTCGTTCAGTTACCGAGCTTTGCGTCCCGGGAGCATCTATAGTGAAGTCCCAAATGACACGTTTCCCTTCAGTGCCCCGACTTTTGCAAATCGGATGCTGACATCGAAGGTCACGTATCCGACAGCTGGTTTTAGAGTCGAAGGTTGGTGTCACTACATCCCAAAGTGGGACGAGTTGACCTCCTGGGTGCTTTTCAGGTTTAAAGTTGAGCTTAAAGAGATAGGGCTGACTGCCGCCATTCGGGCCACGCAGGCAGGCGTGGACCTCAATAAGCCGATGTTCCTTGCGCTCTTGGAGCTTTTCAAAGCCCAGACTGGCAGCTTCTTTACTCCAGTAGGGGAGTTGGGATTGGCCCTTCATGAGATGTACGAAGTGTCCAAGCTTCCTTGGGGCTCGGAACCGTACGAGGAAATTTTCCATCAAAGGAAGAGATCCAGGTCTTGGAGGATAAGGACCCGGAGATGATGGCCGTTTTCAAGGAGGTGACGAGCCATCATTATCTGATGCACCGGAGGGACAAGGGTAAGACCCAGCCTCACGTGACTGCTTGGAGGGACTATGTCTTCAGGCAGGATTTGGCGGATCCTTCGAGGATCCGGTTTTCGACTCCACAAGGCTTGAACCCCGCGGAAGTGAGTTCTGAAATAATCCGGCTGGACGAGAGGGCCCCACATTCCAATGAGAGCGGCAAGGATACGTACAGCTATTTCTGGTACTGCGCGCACCGGATGTCGTCTAAGGCAGTGTTGACGGCCTACTTGATGATATGGCTCCGGGATTGCATATTTGCAGGGGGATCTGGTGCCGTTGAGAGGGTACATCGGAATCTCATTTTGCCTGCAGTGAAGTTGGCCTTTGGTCGACCTTTAGCTCTCCTTCCCGCGATGGTGTGCAACCTGTTGCGCGGTTTGAGGTCTTTTGCTGATGATGTGATCCACGAGAAAGGTAATAATGACAACTTTCCCCAGGCCGAGCTGCCTTTCCATTATCTTATGGGGTGGCTGATCTTACATCATCCGAATGCGATGAGTCCTGGCCATGAGGAGGACCATGTTGAAGGAGATGCCTTCATTTGCCGCTTCTACAAGAGGAAGTGGTCTTACACTGGCGTCCCCGTTTGTAGGAGGGTTTTGTCCTTCCTTCAGGGGTGGGAAATCGTGAAGGTTGGCCCGATCTTCAAGAATTTTGAGGCCGACCAGGATTTGGTTGATTCTGGCGAGGATGCGGTTACTTTGCCGAAATGGAGTTTTTGTTGGTTACAGAGTATCCGGCCTTCGCACCTGGTCTACCGTAATCAGAACAGATGTTATCTGGAACCGTACTTGCCAAGCCGATTTGCTCGTCAATTTGGCTACACTCAGCTAATGCTGCAGAATCCCAGTAGCAGTCTAGGCTTCATCGGGAGTTTGCTGGTTGGAGCCCGGGGCTGGCAGTATTATAACGCTGGATGCACTAGCGTTAAGTTTACCACACCAGTTCGCAATCCTCGGCCGTCGATCTTATATCCGGCCGCCAAGCTGTATTGCACTATGAATACTATGTCTCCTGGTTATGACAGGGAGACTAGTTTCATCATTGGAACCCAGTTGGAGGCAACAACGAATATGTTGGTGGCAGCTCGGTCATATCGTCCACCAGAATTGGCGGGGTATCGGGCTGCTGCTGTGGCACCAGTGAGAGACTCGTCTGTCGGGAAAAGGCGGGCTGACCTAGAAGCTGGTTCTTCTGTACCGAAAAGGTCGAGAAGGACGTCGACCCCGAAGATTACGAAAGCGCCAATTGTGACGCCAACGGGCTCAGTTCCCACTGAGGTAAGGAGTGCTTCATAATTCCAGTTTTTTTTTTATGTCATTGTAGCGACTTATGTTCTTCTTCTTGTAGGGATTGAAGAAGAAGTCTCGTGCTTCGAAACCGGGCACCAGTAAGCCGAAGGAGGTGGCAGGCTCTTCTGAGGAGCGCATTCCACCAATGATGATGTCTCCTGTGGAGGAGGGTCCTGAAGATGTTCCCGCGGAGGTTTTAGTATCTCCTGACTTTGAAGTCGCAACAACTTCTGGGATAGTACCATCTGCCGTGGAGGCCTTGGACGCTGAGGGTCCTACAGACTCGAGGTATCCTGATGATGAAGTGGATTGGAGTTCGTCGCCTTCTGGTGACGTCCCTCCAGCGTTGCAAGTGTCCGTTGCGGGGGCAGCCGAAGCAGTGAGGATAGAGGAGAGGGTTGATTCCCCTCCTGGTCATGATGAAGGGAAGTCGGCTGAATCATTGCCAAATCCTTCCTTGGCTTCAACCATGGACATAGAGATGGCTACCGATCAGGCGGTAGCGACAGATTCTGTCCCTGTAGAGGGACTTGAGAAGAATGAGACCCTTCTGCCGGTCTTGTCTCCTGGGGCTGGCCAGGAGATAAATGTTGATCTCCCCGTTTTGCCGGGGGAGGTAGCTGATGCTGATAGAACGTCGGGGGTAGAAGAGGTGGCCGTTGACGTCGGTGATGTCTCCGGGCTTGAGAAGGGTAAGGGTGTGGAACCCTCTGTTGCTCATTCCACTTGGGGTACTATCACGACGCATGTGCCGGCTCCTTCTGTTCCTTCGGCACCTCGGGCTAGCAGTCTGGCCCCTGTTGATGAAGAGCCTATTGCTGCCGAGGTTCAAACCTCTCAGATCGAGGTTGGCGGATCTTCCTCCGGTCCGCAAACTGTAGTAGCTCCCCCAACTCCTGCTATGACGCCGCAGGTGCTGGCGGATGCCGACGAGTATGTGAAGTTCCTCGTCGAGGGAGTGTACAAAATGCTGGAGAAAGGAGTATCTGCAGTGATGGATGGCAAGAGGAGCTTTGCGACAGCAAAAGCTTTGGCAATGCCTTGTATCGAGCTGATCCGCATTCACCAAGGCCATGACCATATGGCCGAAATTCTGGAGGTTTCGGTGATTGAGCTGGACGAGCGGCTCGCGGAACTGCAGCGCATCCAACGAAATGACCTCTCTGTCTTGATAGATGCAGAGATAGGGAAGTTGATTGCTGAAATCGAGGCTTCCCATCGGGCCGATGTGAGCAGTTGGGAGCGTGAAGTCGCTGGGACTGAGGCTGCGGCGGAGCATTTGTCTCAATCTATGGAGAAGACGACAGAGAAGCGGGCTGCGGTGGACGCTAACATCGCAGAGGTTGATGCTCAGATGCGCCGTCTTGAAGACCAGCGGGCCCAACTTCAACTAGAAGCTGATCGTGTCCTGGCTGAACACGTGGCATTCAAGCAGGAGGAAGCGACTCTTACTCAGCGGACCCTTGCTTTGGCTCAGCAGCGACGACAGCTTGATGAGAAGTATGAGAGTAAAACTTCTGCTGAGGCTGTCGGATTAATGCGTCAAGAAGCCGAGCTGCGAGTCCAGGCGACTATGGAAACTCGCACTGCCGACCTGAGACGTCGAGTCAGAGAGCTTTTATCCCACCCTGGAGAGGATCGGGGACTGTAGCTTCTCTTCTTTTTATGTGTTTTTGCAACTCTTGCTGGGGAAATAGCGTATTTCTGTACTCCTTTCTTTGAAAAATAAAGAAATACACTATCTTTTTTTTTGTGATGTGTTCATTTTTTATCTCATGAACTTGATGATTTATGTGGACCTATTATCTTTTGCGCACCTTGGTTTTTTAGGTACAGATAATAAGTTTGAAGGAACCAACATGTTTGCTCGGAGGTAATGTGGACATGGCAATCATTAGGTTCAAATGATAGAATCTTCCTACTCAGAGGTATTTATGGACATGGTAGGAATGATCCTGGGGGATACGCTGAACAACTCAGAGGTAATGTGGACATGGAAGTTCTGCGATCAATGTACGACAACACAGGAGTTGTTTGTACGGGATGTTTACTCAGAGGTAATGTGGACGTGGTAAACATGAAGGATAGCGTAAGCTCATGAAATGTAAGGTTCCGCTTTGTAGGATGTAGAGAGACAACTCAGAGGTAATGTGGACGTGGTTATCTTTCTACGGAAGGATGCCACGGAACAGCTGGGTTCCGGAAGCGTTTGATTTTTGTGAAAAGAGGTTGTTTGGGGAAATACATGTCTTGGAGGATGTCAAGAATAGTACTTCTTTAGGAACTTGCCGTTGATGGGCATCATGAACAAGTCCCCATTGGGTTTGGTGAGACGGTAAGCACCGTTTGAGTATACCGTCTCAATGATGAAGGGTCCTTCCCATTTGGGCTCGAACTTCCCTGGTGTCTTGTGAGTTAACACCATTGGCCTTCTGACTGCTAAAACCAGGTCGCCAACTTGGAAAGTTCTTTGCTTGACCTTCTTGTTGAAAGCCTGTGATATGCGGGCTTGGTAAAGTTCGATGCGTTGTTGAGCTAGGAGACGCTTTTCGTCAAGTGCCTCCAGTTCCCGCAGACGACGACGTTGATTGTCTTCTTCTGTGAGATCGTTTGTGATTGCCACGCGGAGCGAAGGTATCTGTATCTCGAGAGGCAGTACTGCTTCGCTCCCGTAGACCAGGAAGAATGGAGTGTTGCCTGTTGGGGTCCGTACCGTTGTGCGGTAGGCCCAAAGGCATTCGCCAAGCTTTTCGTCCCAGTCGCGTTTGTTGGATGATACGACCTTTTTGAGCAGCCTAACGATAGTCTTGTTGAATGCCTCAGCTAATCCGTTTGCTGTCGGATTGTAGGCGGTTGAGGCCACGTTTTGAATGCGATTCTTGTCACAGAACCTGCTGAAAATGTGGCTGATGAATTGGGGACCATTGTCATAAATGATTCGCCTGGGTATTCCGAAACGGTAAATGACATGGTGTTTGATAAAGCTGACCACCCTGGAGCTTTTTACTTCCGCTAGTGGGACTGCTTCCGTCCATTTGGAGAAGTAATCGGTGATGGCCAGGATGAAACGATGTCCTCTTGATGAAGGAGGGGTGATTGGTCCTACAATGTCCATGCCCCAGGCTTCAAATGGCCAGGAGGCGACTGTAGGATGTAGAGGTTCAGACGGTGTATGTATGAAGTCTGCATGAAGTTGGCATGCATGGCACTTCTTAGCATATTCCACTGCGTCGGCGGCCATGGTTGGCCAGTAGTAGCCCATATGTCGCAGTCGATCTTGCACCTTAGGACCGGGTTGATGAGCTCCACAAGTTCCGTCGTGAGCTTCTTGAAGAGCCTCGGTTGCTTCTTCGTTAGACAGGCATCGAAGGAGGAGCCCATCGAAGGAGCATCGGTACAGCATTTTAGTGGCTGTATCGTAGTAGAATCGAAGAGAGCGTCTCCTGACTGAGACGGCTTCCTTCGGATCTTCCGGAAGGATTTCGTAGACGGCGAAGTCGATGAACGGGAATCTCCAGTCTCGGACATTAACATCGGTGTTTGTCGGCATGGCGTGAGCCATTTGCAAACATAGGTTGTTTTTGGGACAAATCAAGTCTCGGCCAGTTACCGTGACCTAGTGTTGAGTCCCAAGGGGTGCGGCCAATGAGGCTGCAAGGCCAGCCAGAGCGTCAGCCTCCAAGTTTTGTAGACGGGGTACATGTTCGATGAAGAACCCAGTGAAGGTTGAAATGATGTTCAATGCAACTTCATGGTAAGGGATCAAATCTTTATGGCGAACCTCGTATTGCCCCCGAATCTGGTTTACGACGAGTTTCGAGTCGCCGTAGGCTTCCAGATGATCCACCCCCAGCTGTTGTGCTAGCTGGAGTCCCATGACGAGTGCGTTGTACTCAGCAACATTGTTGGAGCACGGCTTCGAAAGAGAGTATGTGCGCTGGATGACCAGCTGATCAGGGGAGACCAAGACTACCCCCACTCCTGCGATGATTTGGCAGTTGGGGCCCGTTCTTGAAGCGCCATCGAAGAACATCCGCCAAACGGGGCTTCCTTCAGTGACGTTTGATTCTTGGACTTCATCCGGGATATCTTCATAGAGTTTTGAAGACTCTGGGATGGGGTGTGCAGCTAAAAAGTCAGCCAGGGCCTGACCCTTGACCGCCTTCTGCGGGACAAACACCCCATGTAGCCAGCCGGGAGTTTAATGACCCTGGCTTCGTCATGAGAACTCTGAGTGGATTGACTCGGGAGATGACGTGAATTGTCTGGCCCGAGACGTAATGACGAGTCTTCTGAATGGCAAACACCAAAGCCAAGCACTCCTTTTCAACGGGGTTGTACCGGTGTTCGGCCCCGATGAGTGTTCGACTGAGGTAGTAGATTGCTTGCTCGTAGCCTGCATCGCTATTTTGAGCGAGTAAAGCGCCGAGGGAATGATCCATGGCACGGACGTAGAGGAGGAAGGGTTTGCCGGCGACAGGTGCCACTAGGACTGGCGGGCTTGTCAAGTAAGCCTTGATGTCGTCGAAAGCCTTTTGGCACTCCTCTGTCCAGACGTAAGAGACTCCCTTCTTCATGAGCTGAGTAAAGGGTTGACATTTACCGGAGAGGTTTGCTATGAACCTCCGGATGTATGCCAGACGTCCCTGTAAGCCCCGAAGTTCTCGAAGGTTTTTCGGAGGGTCCATGTTGAGGATGGCTTTAGTCTTCTCGGGATCGACATGAATGCCTTTTGCCGTGATGACAAAGCCCAAGAATTTGCCGTTAGAAACCCCCAGGAAGGATTTAGCGGGGTTCATTTTGAGTTGATGTGCCCGCATGAGATCGAAGACCGTCTTCAGGTCCTGTAGGTGATCTCTTTTGAGGCGGCTCTTGACTGCGATGTCGTCAACATAGCACTCAACTGTCTTGCGAAGATGTTGACGGAAGATGGTACTCATCGCTCGTTGGTATGTTGCACCGGCATTCTTCAAGCCGAAGGGCATTACTGTGTAGCAGAAAACACCTTTCGGAGTCCTGAATGACGTGTATTTTGCGTCATCGGGGAACATCTTGATTTGATTGTAGCCTGAATACCCGTCCATGAAGGACATACGTTCAAAGCCACATGTGTTGTCGATCATTACATCGGTGATTGGGAGCAGGAATTCATCCTTCGGGCAAGCAGAGTTGAGATCCCTGAAGTCGATACAGACTCGTATCTTCTCGTTCTTCTTGGTGACAGGGACGACGTTGGCCACCCAGTCCGGGTGTTGTTCCTCACGGATGAAGCCACTGGTCAAGAGCTTGTCCACCTCCTGATCGATGGCGTTCATGATGTCCGGGCAAAAGCGTCGCTGTTATTGTTTGATAGGTTTGACATCTGGTAAGATGTTCAACCTATGCATCGCGATCTGTGGATCACCCGGCATGTCTTCGTAGCTCCAAGCGAAGACGTTAATATACTCTTTAGCCAGTTGGACTAAAGATTCTCGGTCTTCTCCTTCCAAGCTTTTGCTGATGAAGATGGGTTTAGAAGAAGACCCATCCCCGAGGTCGATCTGCTCGACTTCGTCTTCAGTGGGAGGTTCTCGTAACTCAAAACGAGACTCCCATTGTTCTCCTAGGTGCTGAGCCCAGGGTTCCTCTTCGAAGGGTTCCGGCGGTTGGTTTTCGCCTTCATCTTTCTGAGGTTGCGCCGATGTCATGTTAGCTGACAGCACTTTCCTGAAGACTGATCCGATACTGGTATCGGAATCCCACGTCGATGCTTCAGACGAGTGGGAATGTTCTATGTCTTCTACGTCTGAACTCTCTGGAGTTGATGGCGGCGTGACATAGCCTAAACCCCGTCGAGTTCGATTATAGTAATCCTGTGGCTTTCTATTGGGCATCGAAAGCTGGACAGGGAGATGCCGACCCTTGCCGTAGTTTAAGCCTTTGTTGCTTTTCAGGTCGTAGCCCATCTTTTGGATGATGTGCTTAGCCGCATCTGTGTACCGATAGACTTGTACTCTGCCGGTATCAGGTTCGGGCTCGATTGACGGGAGGTTCCGACGACGCTCGATTTTGCCCGAGATGATGGTGCCTTGGTCTCGGCTCTGTGGAGGGACTATGAAGACTCCTTGAGACGGGACTATTTGATTATGGTAGACGGTCGTTACTTGTGTTTGCAACGACCGTAGAGCGTTGTCTAATGTATACATGGCATTCCAGTATGGAAGACAAGAATAATTGAAAGACACTCTATTATTGATAAAGTACGAGATTTTATCCCGTAGGATTATATTGTCGAAGGAGGGTGCGTCTACATCAGCGGAGATGTATTCGCCAAGCTCCTCATCTGTAAGCACTGGGGCCGGATCAGGAGAGTCCTCCACCGCTCTGACTTTAGGATCTAAGAGGGTTATGTGAGCCCTCTCCGGCATCTTGGATGACTGCGGCGGCTTGCCTTTAAGACGCACCTTGAGAGGTGCCTCGGTTGCGCCTCCGATGAGTGGTGCCTTCCCTTGTAATTTTACCACCAGGGGAGCCGCTGTTTGAGGTGGCTTTCCCTTGAGGCGTATCTTCAGGGGAGCTTCGCGAGCCGGCGCTTTTCCTGATAGCTTGATACTCATTGGAGGCGCCTTCTGGGGCGGTTTCCCCTTCAGACGGATTTTCAAGGGGGCGTCGGGAGTCGTTTCAGGCTCCATGTCCGGCTCTGTTGCCGTCTCTGCCTCATCATCAGCGTCATTGGCTTCCTCCTCGTCAATGGGCTTGTACAAGTCGGAATCGGTGAAGTAGGCCTCAATCCCTTTGAAGGGATCGATATCTGCAAACTCCGTCCGGATGACGTCGTTGGTGGATACATATTTCATGCATTGGTGGAGCATGGAGGGCACCACCATGTACTCATGTAACCATGGTCGTCCGAGTAAGATGTTGTAGTTAACCTCGGCATCCACCACATAACAAGTCACCTCAGTTTTGAGGCTGCCGATGTGACACTTCAGCCGGATCTTGCCCAGTGGCTCGCTCTTGCTAGCGTTGAAGCCACTGATGGTCGTATTGGAGGGCGCCAGCCGGTACATTAGGATCCCCAGCTTTGATAGCAGTGCCTTTGGAATGATGCTTAGGGAAGACCCCGGATCGATCTGAATCCTGCTCACCTTTATCGAACCGATGTACCCTGTGTAATACAACGGTCGGTTATGCCGGTGATGCTTGAGCAGCATGTCTTGTTGGGTGAAGGTTATGTTTGGGATATCTTCATCCGCACAATGACAGTGTGCACAAGTAGTTGGGAGGTCTTCAGGCTGCTTGACTTGACTGAGAAAGGATTCGGCATCCTTCAGAGCTTCGCAGAGAGCTTCTCGGGAGTCCTTGGAGAGACGCAGGAGCTCGAACAAAGACAAGCGTGCAGGAGTACTGGCTAGTTGCGCCAGAATGTCAAAATTGTGGGGCTTGGCTAGCCCCGAAGCATTTTCTTTCCGCAGAGGTCTGTCGAAACGGGCCTCCACTTGCTTTTATTTATTGGCTGCTGAGGGCTTGGATGGACCCTCCTCAGGGATGGTGCCAGGAGGCACCACTTCGGCGGCAGCTTCACCGGGCTGGGAGTTCTGTTGTGCACGCGTCTGCACAGGAAGCGCCTCTTCCGTTGAAGAAGAGACCGTGCGGCAAGACTTGATCTTCCTGCCTTTTGCTTTGGAGGTAGGGCGTACCTCCGATTGAGTTACCTCGGAGACGAGGTCAGGGTGAACCCAGAGGACCTCTCCTCGAGATGTGGTGAGTGGGACAAGTCCACTCACATTGTCACGGGTGGGTGGCAAGTTCACCACCTCCATTGTCGCCTTAGGGATGGGGACGACGCCATCTTGTGTGGTAGTCGGCGGCAAGGTGCCGAACTGAAGTGACACCACATTCGCTGACACCGTCTTCTCTTCATAGTCGACGGAGATTACATCCGCATTGATCATGCGCTGGATGTAATTTTTGAGGACGTAGCAGTCCTTAGTCGGGTGTCCGACAAACCGATGGTAGTGACAGTACCTCGGGTTGTCCACTTTCCGACTTCATCGGGCCGCTTCGGGTCCGGAAGCTTGATCTTGTCGCCCTGCTTCAGTATCTCAAAGAGTTGCAGGGTGTCGTCATCATTGAATGAATAAACCTCCTTGGGTCTCGGTGCCAGTGGAGGCTTTTGAGTAGGCGCAGATGCGCCCTTCGAGGCATTAACAGTCAATGCCTGTTTTCCCTTTGTTTCTCGTCCGGAGTTATTGATTGCGGACTTTTTCCCCTTATCGTCAAAGGCGGGGAAGCTAACACCCAAAAGACGTGCATTGGCCGCCTTCTTCTCTGCAGCTTCAGCTTCGATGATTAAGGAGCTCCAGTCGGGAGGGGGAGTAGAGTTAAGCCAAAGCTTTACTGCAGGCAGCATGTTCATACTGCAAGCGGAGAGGAGCGCATGTTCTGGCATGCCTGGAGGTAGCCTGAAGCAGGCCTGACGGAAGCGTTCGATGAATGCCCGAACCATTTCCTTGTCCTTCTGGCGTATCTCAATGAGAGACGCCATCGTCATGTCCTTCCCACCGTCGTAGAAGCGGTCGAGGAAGAGGCGTGTCAGGTCGTCAAAGGACGATATAGAATTATCAGGGAGGCTGCAGTACCAGTCATACGCCACCCCTTTCAGGGCCCCAACAAAGATGCTGGTGAGGAGGGCGTCCTCCTTCGAAAGATGCCCTGTCTGCGACTGGAAGTACGTCAGGTACCATCGTGGAGAGTCCTTCCCGTCATACGGCGTGAGTGTTTGTGGTTTATACTTTGGGGGATAAACCACCTTGTTCCACTCAAGGGGATAAGGCTGGGGAATGCCCATCTTCTGGCGCTCCTCCTGCCTGTTCTTGGACTCGAAGCGCTCCCGCAGATCTTTGATCATTTCGACCACGTCCTCCGTGGAGCTAGGAGTCGGGGAAGGAGGTACCACCTGGAGTAGAGCGTTTGAGGGCACCGACGTCCGGGGTGCTTCTGTGTCTGAGGGTGTCCGTTGGAGGGGCACACTCGACTCTCCATTGGCTCCTGGGTCGGGACCATTTGAAGGTGTCCTGATCAAGGCCGACCGTATTTCAAACACTGCTTGAGTCAGTGCTTGCATTGAGGCAGAGAGGGTTTTGAGTCCTCCCTCTAGCGAGTCTATGCGCTGGACAATGTCCTGTGGCGGCGCATCAGTCTCAAGATCACCCCCGGTCATGTATACTGTCATGACACGGCCGGAAGTGGATGGATCAGTTGAGGCTTCGCTCTCAGCCTCGCTCTCATGTGGGGGAGTCACTTCTCCTGGTGTTTGGCCACCCCCAGCCACATTCTGGAGTTCGTCTTCGACAGGCGCATCTGCAAGGACCTGACTGCCCTCAGCTCTGTCTTGAAGGGCCTCTTCGTTTCCAGCACTACCCCCGGCGGTGTCCTGGAGGACATCGTCATTTTGAGGGGCTTCAGGGAGGCCATTTTCGCCTTGATGAAGATCCGCCGCAGCTGTGCTTTGGATATCTTCGTCTTCGGAAGGAGGCTCGACAAGGGTCTGGCTACCCCCAGCTTCCTCCAAGAACTTCTTCCTCGACCGAGTGCCTTCGAACACTCCAGAGGTCGAGACAGCTGCCTTGGTTTTCCTCGGCTGGCTTTTGGATGAAGACGAGGAATTGGCAGTCGTCTTCCGGACAGATGAGGAGTTGGAGATCACGTTGCATGAAGCAACCTTTAGCTCCTCTTCTGCTGACACCTTCGTCCCAAGGCGATGTCGGAGGGGTGTCGATGATTGTAGCCGTTGGAAGACCGACTGCTTTGGTGGTACAGCCGTCTTGCAACAGCAGTTAATGGTGACCACTGCACAAGTGTGCCCCGTGAGAGGCGCATCGTGTTTGTTGGTCAACTCTCCTGACCGGCGCTTGTGAGTGATCACGTTGCGCAGGTCGTTGGAGGAGAGTGCTACCCTCACACCCCTCTCAGGCGCATGGCAGGGCCAAGCGCCGAGGTGGTCGGGTGAGTGCTGCGCCCCCTGATCTAATACCAAGCAGGCATCACGATCAGTAGTGGGGGAACCACAGCATTTGAAGTGACTTGAACGGACCTCAAACGCACAACCAGAGGAGGCGCGGGAGTTCAAGACCACTGAGTTTGCCTCTCTCGGCTTGGTTGTGCACGCAGTGAATGCGCCCAAGCGAGATGAGGACTTTGAAGGTCGACTCGTTGTTGGTGCAGAAGCACTTGAGTCAACCTTATACAGCTTGCCATCGGCAGCGCGCGTGATCGTAAGCGCGTGCCTATGGCCGGCTGCTGGCATAGCACATTTGTGGCGCATGGCCCGTGCCGCCTTGGATTTCTTCGTACCAGCCCGCTGGGGCGCATAGTACTCAGCATCCAAATTCTCCTCGCCATTACAGCGAGTGAGTCTGTCAAAGACAGAGGCTCTTTGTGGAGCATCAGAAGTGATGCGCGGGGCATTAGCTGCGCCCCTGCTCCGTCGACGTATCTTCCTCGCCTGAGAGGAAGATGGCTGGGGAACGTGGTCAGCCGCACGCTTCCCCGAGAGATGCGCTGCATCAGCGGGCGCACCTTGACTGCTGAGGACGTCAGCAGGAAGGGAAGGCTGGACGGGCGCATCCCCTTCAACGGTGGTGCCCGAGGCGTCGACTTTGCGCACCCAGACTGCGCGGGTCTTCTTCGGCTTCGACAGCCGCTTCGAAGGACTCGCACTTCTTTCAGAAATGAACTCCTCGTACGCCTGTTGATTGAGGCGCACTACCAGCGTCTTGTGGGAGGAGCCCACCTTCACGTCGTCGGCCTGTGGCACGACCTTCTCGGTAGAGGAGAAAGAAGTCCCCAGCAGGGTCGCCAGCTTGTTTGCCATTAAAATTGTTTTGATTGAAATCTTAATACAAACAGAACAGTGATACAATATAGGACTTAGATGTAGTCCTAGGAGTACACTTTTGTTTAAGCTGGGTCCTTAGTGCTAATGGTGCGAGTGGTAATGCGTTGACTCCGTTGACCGGCTGACGGCAGTTATCGGTTCTCTGAAGGTGTTGATTGCTCTGGGTGCTGGAGCTTGCTGAGAGGAGGAAGACGTTGAGTGTCTAGGACTGCCTCTCTGGTGATTCTCTGTTGTGGATTCTTTTTGAGTCTTGTCTGTTCTGAGTCTCTGTGTGTGTGTGAAGGAGATGACCCTTCTATTTATAGTTTTGCAGGCTGGCTGCTCATGCGCGCATGCAGGATGCGCCGGTGTGGGGATGCCACGTGGAGGTTGCTTATGGAGGCGCACGGATGCTGCGCCCTGATCGAGGGGGAGAACTCTTCATACTGCTGTTGTGAGCCGGCACGTAGCAGAGAGAAGATCTTTCTGTTGCTGAAATCTTGGACGAGTTGAGTCAAAGGACACGTGTCATCGACTCATGGTTTGAAGATCTCGGATTTGGTGGAGAGGAGTGATCTGGTGGGCTGCGCCTTGGATTGGGCGCAGGAGGAGGCTGCGGCTCATAACCTTTAGGAGTTACAAACCATTTAGGGCGTATGGCTTTTGAGGCACATGCAGGCGACTTTCCTTCTGTCTTTCGGGATCAGAGAGCAGTCTGAGGCGCATGGCTTTTGAGGCGCATGCTGATTTGGACGCATGGCCGTAGAGGTGCATGCTGATTTGGACGCATGGCCGTAGAGACGCATGCTGATGGTGAAGTGGCCACGTGGCAGTAGCCGTCGAAACAAAGTCATGATGATGCTGACGTTGCCGACGCTTCGTTTTCTGAAAAGCTGTCAACTGTTCAGACTTTGGGAGGCGTGCTGCCAACTCTGTCAGTTCAGCATTTAATGTTGGTGACGTTCGATGGACAGCTGAGTGGGCGCATCGGTTGGCGTTCCACTCGGTATGGAGATGTGTAGGGGCGTACCTTCTGTAATGCGCCGAGTATTGTAAGGCGCGTCTGTATGATGCGCCTGATGCCGAAGGGCGTGTCCGTGTGATGCGCTGTCTGGCTGGCGCATCGGACATGTCTTTTAATGATGCGGCTGTCTCGCTCTTCGAGTGCCATAAATAGCCGTTTGGCTGAATTCGAGGCGTCCGGTTCATCCATTTAATGTAAATTCATTGCACGGAATTCGGAGGGTCATCCACTTGGCGCGTGGGTTTGATCTGCCCGGCCTATAAATAGTGGCATGGAGAGAAGATTTACTTCTCATTCCCTCACGTACTTCCAACATGAATTTGAACATGCGGGTGCATTCTGTTGACGAAGTGCTCCCGAGGGTGAAGATGAGACGCTGTGTTGTCTTCGATGCACTTGAAGGTGACTGTTACATCCAAAAGACGGAGTCGAGGGCTTCCGAGGCAGGCGGAAGGTGCCTGTTGCATCCAAAGATAGGGATGCTCGAGCCTCGTCTCCGTTATTCCGGAAGAGCCGTAGATCGGAATGGCGGTGCTAGGCTCTCTCTTCCTTCAAAGTGGGGTTTCCCCACTTTGATCGTGTCGAAAGCTGCTCCTTTAGCCGCGGTTTCGATCACGGTCTTCCTTCGGCTTTGGAGGCTCTTTTGAAGCCTCCCCTGGCCACAGCATTTGCGGTGCTCTTCTCTTCCTCGGTTCCAGCCAGAGGGTTAAATGCTTTGCTTGGCGAAGCACTTATCAGGTGAGCCTGGCTGGAAGAGCGGCACATAACTGGGCTCTGCTCGGCCAGGTGAGCCTGGCCGGAAGAATTTGGCTGAAGGGATGCACATAACTGAGCTGGATGCACATGACTGAGCTGCTGAAGATATGGTGGGATGCGCCTGGTTGGAGGCGCATGATGTCTGCTGCGCCTGATGACAGCGCATGGTGACTGGCAGCGCATGATGACTGCTGCGCCTAACTGGAGGCGCATGGTGGCCGTTGGCTGTAGACTTAGGATCTTTCCTTTGTAGAAATTCTCCTTTGTACAACCTTTTCTAGACATGTAATAGACTTTTATATATAAATAAAAAGTCCTTCTTCAAATGTCTATACTTATTGACTTTGCTGTGAAGTTCTTCGTCTGAGTTCTGGCGCATGTAGTGTCTGGCGCATGGGCTTTCTGTTTGTGAAATTCCATGCTTCTATAACCCTTTTATAGCGGAATTCATGGATGTCTTTCCAGATAATCTTCCAGGATTGCCGCCAGATCGAGGTGTGGAATTCACCATCGATCTAGTACCCGGCTTTTCTCCTATTTCTCGGGGATGCTACATAGTCAACCCCAAGGAGGCAAAGGAGATAAAGAACCAGATTGACGAACTGAAGGCACAATGATTTATCAGAGACGGAGCTTCACCCTGGGAAGCACCAGTTTTGTTCGTGCCCAAGAAGGATGGAACTGTGCGGATGTACATCAATTAACGGGCGCTGAACAACATCACCATCAAGAACAAGTACCCTTTGCCCCAGATCGACGACCTGTTTGATCAACTGAGTGGAGCTAAGGTATTTTCGAAGATAGATCTCAGGTCTGACTACCATCAAATCAAGGTCAGGAAGGAGGATATTCCAAAGACGGTGTTCAACACCAAATATGGTCAGTATGAATTTTTGGTCATGTCGTTTGGACTGACGAATATCCCTGCAGTATTCATGAACCTTATGAACAAGGTCTTCCATGAATATCTAGATCAGTTTGTTGTTGTCTTCATCGACGACATTCTGATCTACTCGAAGACTGAAGAAGAGCATGAAGAGCACCTGAGGAAAATTCTGGAAACTTTAAGGAAGGAGAAGCTCTATGGTAAGCTATCTAAATGCGAATTCTTCTTAGACAAAGTAGATTTTCTTGGCCATGTTGTCGCAGGAGAAGGAATTTGGTGGATCTACTGAAGATAGCTGCTATTGAGAAGTGGACTGCACCAAGTTCAGTTGCAGAAATCAGAAGCTTTTTGGGTTTAGCTGGCTACTACCGAAAGTTTGTGAAGGATTTTTCCAGGATTGCTGAGCCGATGACGAAGCTCACCAGGAAGAATGAAGAATTTGTTTGGTCGGAAGCTTGCCAGTCAGCTTTTGAGGAACTGAAGAAGAGGCTTACAACGGCGCCGATACTTGCGGTACCCGCAGGTACCGGCAGTTTCTCAATTTATAGTGATGCTTCCGGTAAGGGATTGGGCTGCGTTCTTTAACAACACGGGAAAGTAATTGCTTACGCATCTAGGCAATTACGGACTCATGAGAAGAACTATCCCACGCATGATTTGGAGCTTGCAGCGGTGATATTTGTATTGAAGCTATGGAAACACTACCTTTATGGAGAGAGAGTGGACATATTTACAGACCACAAAAGTCTTAAATATGTTTTCACTCAGAAGGAGCTGAACATGCGACAGAGACGATGGATGGAGCTGATGAAGGATTTCGACATCAACCTGCAGTATCATCCGGGTAAGGCTGATGTTGTTGTAGATGCACTTAGTCGATACCCGATGGCAATGTTCTTGACCAAGGAACATCATTTGCTGGAGGACATGGAAAAGCTTGGACTGGAGATTGTACTGCCCGAAAAAGAAATAAAGAATCTGGGAAGAAAAGCCATTGTACCAGAAGCTGATTCAACAATGATGCAGTTGCAAGTGCATTCAAGTCTAATGGACAGAGTCAAGGAGGCACAATTCCAAGACGAGATGCTTTGCAAACTCAGAGATCAAGTGCTGGCAGGAACACTGGAAGGATTCTCAATCGCCAACGACGGAGCACTGAAGCATGGTACGAGGTTGTGCGTACCAACTGGCAAACTGAGGAACGAGCTGATGCAAGAAGCACACCAGTTGCAGTATTCCATACATCCAGTAGCCAACAAAATGTATCGGGATATGCGTACTATAGTATGGTGGTACTAAATGAAGAAGGACGTATCCAGGTATGTAGCTAGATGTTTGATTTGTCAACAAGTGAAAGCTAGCAGACAGAGACCAGCAGGACTGTTGCAGCCGCTAGACATCCCGGAGTGGAAATTGGAGCACATAACGATGGATTTTGTATCAAGACTGCCTCGATCCCAAGGAGGAAAGGATGCCATTTGGGTTATCGTGGACCGACTGACGAAGTCAGCCCACTTTATTCCTTTCAAGGTGGGTCTATCCACCAAGAAGTTGGCGGCACTGTACATGCGGCACATCTACCGGATTCATGAAGTTCCGGTAAGTATTGTGTCTGACAGGGATACCAGGTTCACCTCTCACTTCTGGAAGAGCTTGCATGACAGTTTGGGAACGCAACTAAAGTTCAGCACCGCCTACCATCACCAGACTGACGGACAACTAGAGAGAATAATCCAGACGCTAGAAGACATACTGAGATCCTGCGTCTTGGAATTTGGAGGGTCTTAGGAAGACCATTTGCACTTGGTAGAGTTCTCCTACAACAACAGCTACCAAGCTAGCATAGGTATGACACCGTTCGAGGCACTCTATGGACGTCGTTGCCGCACTCCACTTGCTTGGGAAGACGTAGGAGAAAGAGTATTGCTTGGACCTGAGATGGTGACCGATGCAGCAGAGAAGGTAAGAATGATCAGAGACAAGCTCAGGATTGCCCAGGACAGACAGAAGCATTGGGCCGATAGCAGCCGACGGCCGTTGGAGTTTGAAGAAGGCGACAGTGTGTTCGTGAAGATCTCTCCTACCATAGGAACCATCCATTTCGGCAGAGCAGGAAAGCTAAGCCCCAGGTATATTGGTCCTTTTGATGTACTTAACAGGATTGGAGAAGTGGCTTATCGGGTGGCACTACCCCCAAGTCTCGAAGGCGTCCACAACGTCTTCCACGTTTCACAGCTGAGACGCTACATCCCGGACCCGAGCCACATCTTGGATCATTCGGAGCTGGAAATTGGACCCAGCCTTACAGTGCCAGAGAAGCCAGTGGCAACACTGGACAGAGGAGAGAAGAGAACCAGGAATTCTGTGACGCCGATAGTCAGAGTGATGTGGCGGCACAACTCCCCAGACGAGTCTACCTGGGAGCGAGAAAATAAGATGCGGGAGCAGTATCCGTATTTGTTTGAGAATTGAGGTAACCCTAACCCTGCCTTTAATTTCGAGGCCAAAATTTTCTAAGGAAGGGAGGTTGTGAAACCCGCATTTCTGATTTATTGGATTAATTAGATTTAATTACATTTTTTGGTAAATTATTGAATTCTCTTTTGTCGTAATATTTAAATATACACTTTGTTAAATTAAATTATTATTATATTTATTATTATTATATTGTGGGTTCAAAATATTTTCAAAATAATAACTGGGATTTTTGTTTGCGAGACCCGAGCCTGGACCAGTTCGAACCCGAACCCAATCCCGTTTTCGAACCCATCAGTTTTTCCCCTCTTTTAAAATCTTGATTACTTATTATATGTTAATTAAAAAAAGAATTTAAACCAACTGGCTTGGTCTCCCACGACCAAGCCAGCACCCTATTCCCACTCCCCTCTTTTCCCTCTCCTCCACACCTACAATTCTCCCACTCCTTCTTAAACCAACTCAACTCCCACACTCCCCATCCAAACTCCCCTCTTTTCCCTCTCCAGAGCAGACCCAACTCTCATTCTTCTCCTCTCCCTCACTCATTCTCTTTTCCCCAAACTCCCGAGCCCCACCTCCGGCCTCCGCCGCCCAACTTCAACCCACGACGGCCCGCGCCCTTCCGTCGGTGCCCAAGACCTACCGGCCTCCGGCGACCCCAGCCCGGCCACCCGTACGCGCCTTCGGTGCTGTCTCCCGCATGGCTCCACCTCCGGCGCCGCCCTCGACTCCAGCGCCCAAGCCGCAACCACCTGTCCAGCGCGGCGCCGCTCCCCCGGCCTCCCCCTACCGGGCCCACACCCACAGCACCCCGCCGGCCAGTCCAGCCCGCGGCCCCGCCTCCCGCCGGCCTCCGACGACTCCGGCAGCTCTCCTCGCCAGCGCACCCCTTTCGGCCCCTTTTCGGCCAGGAACCGGCCGTCCGGTGCGTCCGATCCCGACGTCGTCGCCCCAACCCTGCGGGTTTCCCGACCCACTGTCCGTGCTTCTCCGTACCCCGATCTCCGAATCCCGCAGTCCAGCGCAGCCGTACCCCGGCGAGGCGCTGTCCCGAGCCGATCCACTGTCCGCGTGTTCCTTTTATCTATTATTATCATCTGAGAGCTCTAGCCGAGCAATTTGAGGTACATTTCTGTGTCCCCGTGTCCCTCCGTTAGTGTCGATGATGATACGATCCCCGATCCCATAACGGGAATCGGTTTTGAGGATTACGTTTGTGATTTCGAGCTTTCGAAACTTCCTTCGGAAAGTTTCTGTGGTTTTAGTTATCTTAGTTTTGGTTGGGTTGTTCCTGTGCTTTCTCGAAATTTTCTGAGTTGGTTCGGAAAAGTTCTGTTCTGTGTTTTGGAATTCCGAGTTTAGTTTTGGAATTTTCAAAACTAGTATTCTCTGGTTCTGTGGTTATTTTCGGGATTTCATTCGGGAACGTTCTATGATTTTATTGTATTTTTATTTGGTGAATGATGGTTTATTCGGTGGTTTTTCCTGGTTTGGGGATATCTGGTGTGTTCCCTGGTTTGGGACTTTTATTTTGGTCTTGTTGGCACTTTTCCTTGGATTGGGTTGTCCCAGTTATAGAGGAAATGCTGCCCAAATTTTTTTAAAAGTTTTAGTATATTTTCCAAAATCGGTTATTTTTGCAAAAAGATTTATTACGTTGATTTTCGAATATTTTCGGGCGACGACTGTACCGGTCTGTGGGCCCTAGCGAAATGCAAACGAAACCGGTTTTACCCGGACGTTGAGGCATTAGCTAAAAATAGTGACGATTGGACCAAGTCTGAGACTCCTAGATTTAATTTAATTTATTTATTAGTTTTGTTTTCAGTATTTAAAATACGGGACATTTTCAAAGATAACTAATTTTCCTCTAATTTTATTTATGTAAAGTTTGTAAGGGCATAAGCCCAGATTCTATTTTGTTAGCTGTGCCCCTGTATTGTGTAGTCTAGGTTTTTTATTTCTTTTTGGAATGATTTTCATTTCTTTTCTGAGTTGTTTTCCATATTTGGACGCGTAAATTATAATTAGGATATTAATTATTTTGTATAAAATTAATAAAGATTTTCCCAAGTTTAAATGAATAAAATATTAGCAAGATAACAAATTCATGTTTTATCACTAGAAGAAAACTAGTTTATATATATTACAAAAATACAAAGTTTTCCTAAGTTAAACTGTAATTGCTATTTTTCTCCAATTAACTGAATTAACTGGTTTAACAAACTAATTGACAACGCACGTAGCTTGCGACATAAAGCGTTACAGTAGGTTAAATAAAAGAACTTAAAATCCGACTAGGACACTACTACTAGAGATTGTAACTAGCACACCTAGAATGGCTACAATTTTGGTTCTAAGTCAAGTTCTCCAACTGTAGGATCTCGGAGACGAACCTAACTTCTTCCCCGGAACCGTCATCTTACTCCAGTCATACAAATCGAGGCAAGTTACGGTTATGTTTTCTTGTATTTTATTTAGTAATTGTCTAGCTGCATGTTTAAACCACATTGCTACACGGATTCAGATATTGATTGATTGATTGTGGGGATTGGGGGAATAGTATAACGTTTATGGCCAATACCCCTCATATTGCATATTGTGCCAGCTTACCCCTCTTACACACGGGGATAAGCCGTATCGCGTCGCTAGGACGCTATTATATAAACCAAGCCGGTCATAGACGATTACACATTCAAATCACATTGTTTTCAATTGTAGAATGCTGGAAAATATTGTTTAAAACTGTTTAGCTTGCACTTTTACATTGTTACTTGAAATATGAGTTACATATTCGTACTTGCTCCCTCCTGACCGGAGACAACATTTTTAGGTGACATTGAGGATGCTGAGCTATTGTACAATAGCTATTATGACCCGGTTCTGTACCCTATGGTGTTGCCAGAGTCCCCATTAGAGGACGCAGGACCTGAGGCCGACGAGCCGAACGCTTAGCTAGTTATTTCCAGTTTTCAGTTTTGTTGTTTTGAAACTTTGTTAATTTGAATTCAGCTTTTCATTTCAGTTCTTACTTTCCAGTTGTACTTTTCAGATGTTGAATAAAGTTTTAAAATTTCTGTATATTGAGTCGTGACAAATGTATAGATGTTGTTGTGAATACCTGCATATGGAACAGCTTACTGCCGCCGTCTCACAACGGTACAGGCTGGGCATGATCCGGTTCGACCCAATTATTTGGGATCGGGTCGTGACATCAGGTACCGACTAAGTGCATCTGCAACCACATTAGCCTTACCTGGATGGTACTGCAAGTCGATGTCGAAATCTTTCATCAGCTCCAACCATCGCCTCTGTCGCATGTTCAGCTCCTTCTGAGTGAAACATATTTAAGACTTTTGTGGTCTGTAAATATTTCCACTCTCTATTAATAGAGGTAGTGCTTCCATAACTTCAAAGGAAATATCACCGCTGCGAGCTCCAAATCATGCGTGGGATAGTTCTTCTCATGAGTTCGTAATTGCCTAGATGCGTAAGCAATTACTTTCCCGTGTTGTTGAAGAACACAACACAATCCTCTACCGGAAGCATCACTATAGATTGAGAAACCGTCGGTACCTGCGGGTAGCGCAAGTATCGGTGGTGTTGTAAGTCTCTTCTTCAGTTCCTCAAAATGCTGCCTGGCAAGCTTCAGTCCACACAAATTCTTCATTCTTCCTGGTGAGCTTCGTCATCGGCTCAGCAATCCTGGCGAAGTCCTTCACAAATTTTCGGTAGTAGCCAGCTAAGTCCAAGAAACTTCTGATTTCAGCAACTGAGCTTGGGGTAGTCCACTTCTCAACAGCAGCTATCTTCTTGGGATCCACCGAAATTTCTTCTCTTGTGACAACATGGCCTAGAAAATCCATCTTGTCTAAGAAGAATTCACATTTTGATAGCTTACCATAGAGCTTCTCCTTCCTCAGAGTTCCAGAACTTTCCTCAGATGCTCTTCATGCTCTTCTTCATTCTTCGAGAAGATCAGAATGTCATCGATGAAGACAACAACAAACTGATCCAGGTATTCATGGAAAACCTTGTTCATGAGATTCATGAATACCACAGGAGCATTCGTCAGTCCAAACGGCATGTGTTACGACCCGCACCCTAGAGTTAGGGCACAGAACGTAACAACGCCCAGCCTACGTCGCAGTGTCGGCGGTAGAACGCTGTCCTAGGTCACATCATCTAACAAAATAATGCTAAGCAGATACAGTCTCAATCACATCTAAGGTAGAGCATGATAAGGATAAATAAAACATAAATCCAAAGAGATACATGAGATAGAAGTCTAAGTGTCTAAGATACATAACCCAGAAATACATCTCAAACTCAGATACAGTAATCCATAAAATAAATACAACTCCAGACAACTGAAAAATAGCTAACTAAACAACCCTAATGTCTCCTCTAGACTAGCAGAAATCTCCAAGCTATCTGTAAAATTTGTCAACGTATCCGGTCAGGAAAATGAGCAAGTACAAACACCAACAGCAGTTCCATATGAATTGAGAAATACTATAAGAGACAGTAATAATGAAATACAAGACAAAATATCGGCGACTTGGGAACCATTTGAAAGTCGGGTTACAACCCTTAAACCAAACAAGGACCGGGGTTATAACCCTTCTTCCAAACAGAACCTAGTCCCATACCATGGTACAGTACGAAACAGGTAGACAAAGATATCGGCGACTTGGGAACCATTTGAAAGTCGAGTTACAACCCTTAAACCAAATAAGGACCGGGGTTGTAACCCTTCTTTCAAACAGAACTTAGGTTGCGTTTGGTTCATTGTAATGTAATCGTAATCGTAATGTAATTGGGTTTGTAATGTAATTGAGTTTGTAATGTAATGAAATTATAATTACATTACTATGTTTGGTTGAAACATGTAATCAAACCATGTAATGTAATGTTAATTGCATTCATGTTTTGGTTTACCATGTAATGTAATTGAATTTTTAATTTAATATTTTTTTTTAAAACAACATAAAATTTAAAAAGTTAATCAATACAAAATTTCAAAAATTTAAAAAGAAAAAGAAAAAAATTAAAAATAAATAATAAAAAAGGGGGAAAATGGTTTTTTTTTGCTAAAAAAGACCAAAACAAAAAAAAGACAAAAATAAAAAAACCAAAAATGACAAACGACAAAACAGAAGGAAAAAAAACCAAAAATGAAAAAGCTAAAAAGATAAACGACAAAAGAAAGATCAAAAATGTGAAAACCATAAAAGTGACCAATAATGATAAAAAAATGACTAAAAACAAAAAAAAATTGACAAAAAACAAAATAAATGAAAGGAAAAAAAGGACGAAAAACGACCAAAAACAAAAAAGGCAAAAATGAACAAAAACGACAAAAAAAAAAAAATGACAAAAAAAAAACGATAAAAAAGAGCAAAAAAAAATAAAAACGATAAAAAGGACATAAATGACAAAAAAACGAAAATACGAAAAAGACCAAAAACAAGGGAATTAAAACGGAAAAACGACAAAATATTAAAAATTTGCAAAAAAAATCCAAAACGACAAAAAAAGGAACAAAAACGACAAAAACAACAAACAAAAAGAAAAAACGAGCATAACGACAAAAAAAAATAAAAAAAGACCCAAAAAAAGCAAAAAAGATATAAAAAAAGCGACAAAAAATATGCAAAATCGACCAAAACGATAGAAGACGATAAAAACGTGAAAAATGGTCAAAAACGTACAGATCAACAAAAATCGATAATAACATGCAGAATGGCAAAAAATGTGCAAAATCGACAAAAGATAAAAAACGTAAAAATTGACCAAAACGATAAAAAAATGGCAAAAAGAACAAAAACGACAAAAAGGCAAAAAGAACAAAAAAAAGGACAAAAACAAAAAAAAACAAAAACAACCAAACGAATAAAAGACAAAAAAACAAAAAACAAAAAAGGACAAAACACAAAAAAAGGACAAAAAAACAACAAAATGACAAAAACGACAAAAACGACAAAAAAATGAAGAAAAAAAAAGGGACAAAACGAGAAAAAACCGAACAAAATGACAAAAAACGACAAAATTACAAAAAACGAACAAAAAGACCAAAACAACAAAAAAAAATGACAAAAAACACGACAAAAAACAAACAAACAACGAAAAAACGACAAAAATGACAAAAAAAAGAACAAAACGACAAACAAAAAAACGGACAAAAACAACAAAATAAGGACAAAACGACAAAAAAAAAAAACAAAAAAAACACCAAAAATACAAAAATGACAAAAAAAACAAAAAAACAACAAAAAAAAAAAACGAACAAAAAAGGAAAAACGACAAAAAATCGAACAAAAATGAAAAAAGGAATAAAAATTACAAAAAACAACACAAACGACAAAAACGAACAAAAAGGACCAAAATAACCAAAAAAATGACAAAACGACAAAAACAATAACAACTAAAACGAACAAAAATGACAAAACGAACAAAAACGACAAAAAAGGACCAAAACAACAAAAAACGAACAAAAATGACAAAAAACGAACAAAAAACAAAATGACAAAAAACGACAAAAAAAAAAACGGAAAAAAAAAAACACAAAAAAAGGACAAAAAACGAACAAAAAAACAAACAAAACAACAAAACCGAACAAAAGAATAAAAAACAACAAAAACGACAAAAACGCAAAAAAAAAGACCAAAAACGAAAAAAATGACCAAAAACGACAAAACAAACAAAAACAACATAAAATGACAAAACGAACAAAATGACAAAAAACGAACAAAACGACCAAAACCGAACAAAAATGACCAAAAACAACAAAAACACAAAAATGACCAAAACGAACAAAAAGACCAAATTATAGCATACCAACCTTCCGCTTAAGTTGTAATGTAATTGCGATTACATAGGTTTTATGATGTAATTGAGTTTAGAAGAAACTGATGTAACGTAATCAACTTGTAATCGCGATTACATTACATCTAATTTTTTTGTCCAACCAACACCCGAATTAGATTGACAACGTAATGCCAATTACATTACGTTGTCCAATCCTACAAACCAACGGGCCCTTAGTCCCGTAATCACGGTACAGTATGAAACGGGTAGAGCATGTGAGAAATTCATAGCATGGTGTACTCAACGGAGAATCATGTCGTCCAACCTGGATAACTGGTAAAGGGGTGTCTGCAACACCCTACGTGAGGTGAGGGTGACGCTAGCAATGTATAGTTACAGGAAGGCTTTGATCACATATCCCCTAATAATTCCCCCATCCCCGAATAGTATCACGGATCCGGACATGGCACGTCATGACACAAGGTTCGAGAGCAGGGGGCCAGCCCACTCCCAAATCAATGTCTATACAAGTACAGGAAACACAGAAATATCACATACCCATATACCAAGGAAGTCCAGGAATAACATCTCATGACAGGATCCGACGTATACTAGTCCGTGAACCGTCGTGTCGAGAATCAAGTAAAACACTACGACTGAATCGGATATAGTAGATATCAAGATAATGAAAACTATCAGTGAATGTACTCGCCTGCGGTCCTGAGCTGATAAGTATAGAGGGTCCAACTGAAGCCACAGAGAACTATTTAAAGCAACACAGGTTACAAGGTGTTCAAGTTGTAATAAATAAATCTCTACAACATCTATCTTATCCTAGGTTCTTCTAAGTCAAATTAACTCTAGGTCAACTCCGGTCAATAATTTAGTCAAACTAGGTCAAGCGTTGACTCACAGTTGACTTTGGGTCAACTGGTCAACTCTGGTCAAACAGGGTCAAATCTAGTCTAATTATTAAAGATATAAAGTATACTTCGTTATTCGTACGTCGAAACTTATGATACGTAAATCGAGATGAGATGATCAACGGTAAAGTTGATAATCTTATTATGGTGATCCACGTGTCCATCTTGTCAATTTCAGCGATGTGAGATCACTGGAATTGACTGAGCTCAGTTTCGTTGTACTAATCCCGAAATACGAGCATTATAAGAATTAAATTTAATTAATTATAAAAGGTTAAACTCAGAGAAATTATCAATAAACATTATCGGACGATGAAATAAACATCGCCAACGTGTCCAGAATGGTCAAATTAGCTAGGATAGCCTACCCAACGGTCCAATTTGGACACAAGGGCAAAAAGGTAATTTCGGGTCAAAACGGTGTCCGTGTCGGAGCCGCTTTGCACCAAAAAACGTGCAAGAAAACAAGTCTATAAAATATAACAAATTATATGTCCATGCAACCAGAATGACGATACGAACCTGTAACGCCCCAGAACCAGAATACTGGAGAGCGGGGCATACATAGCCAGCTACGTATAATAAAATAAAATCCATCCCACTATACGGTCACGGCTGTCTAGATACATGAGGGTTTAACTATAATCCATCAGTCTCCTATGGTCAATATCAAGCCTAATTGTCTCAATCTCAAGCAAGCGAGTAAAGTTACAAGATGTAGGATCATCACATAACAAAATAAGGCATCCCAAACATTACATATTCAGCTGATCATGAAGCTAGTCGTTACAAAATGTGAGGACTAGCAAGAGTTTAGTCATACATGATCAACCCTAGGATCTGTCAATCATGTTACAGCCCGTGGGCAGACAATAATAAGGTATGCAATACGAGCTAACAGGTGCTCGCCGGCTAAACGCCTCAAAATAAATTTTTACAATAGAGTGGGAGAGCAAAAATAAACCCACTCGTTGCCCTGGTCACGACTGATGGTCACCATCAGGCTGGAAAGTCGGTAGATCCTCTGAGGTAGCTCCGAAATCTGGCTACACAAAACCAGCTGGGTCAGATCCCAGAAAGAGCAAGTGCCACAAAGGAGGCTTCACTTAAGAACTAAACCAGCATATCAGAAAATATTTTTAAGCAGTTAAATGAACTGAAAGTAAAGAGATAACAACAGTCATAATGGAGTACGAGGGAACCATTCAAGTAGCCAGGTCACAACCCTTAAACCAAACAAGGACCGGGGTTGTAACCTTTCACTTGAATAGATCTCTGTCTCCAATCTTGTTGGTAATTTAAATCATTACAAGCATGTCGTGGGGTACGATAAGACAATAAATGAAGAGGGGACTTAGAACTGTTCTGGAAGCCAGGTTACAACCCTTAAACCAAACAAGGACCGGGGTTGTAACCCTTCGCCTGAACCGAACTTAGCCTCTGATCTTTATGCTAAGAGTGACAATCGTGCGATCAAGCTTGCAACAATCGAGCACTGAAACCACACCACACAATCGATTCCGGCCAATCAGTGTCTACGGCTTTCTACATTAGCTAACTAAATTGCCACAACATGCAGTGAGATATTCCTCCAGCCACAAGCCCTGCAGCTAATCCAGGTTATCCAGGCGACTTGGGTTCATGAAACAGTGCATCGTTCTTTTCCACATGTCAGTGAATTTAGACTTGTGCCCTACTCGTCGGCAAGCTGCAAGTCCCACAATGGTGGCCGGGATAACGGGATCGCCTGTAGCTGGGGAGATCTCTCATGACTACTGAATTATTCTAGTTGATAGCCTTAGCCATTTACAGTAGGTACCCCTGACCGTGGTATTCAGGGATCCCTGTCCTAGACATGATGCAAATATTTTGGTTCAGTTGTACAAACACAATCATCCACGGTGTCCAGGCCAATCAATCTTGTCATGTCATGTTCACTGTTAGGAGTGCGCCGCGTCGGGCCACTATCACGTCATGTCAAAAGTGAACCACTACGGGTCACCGTCGTGTCAGAAAATATTAATTAGCACAAGTACACATTTAGTAATTGAATATTAAAAGGGACAAGGGCTGTGGGAGATCCCATGCCGCTCGAGAATCTCTATGCGGCCCGCAGCCACTTGGCCATGCGGCCGGTGCCAAGGAATCGGGCTTAAGCATAATTATTTAAGCCTTAATCACAAAAGCATTAAGTAATAATGTAAGGTCTTAAATGCAAATAAGTATTTAAATAATAAAGTGGGGTCTTAATTACAATTAAGCATTTAAATAATAAAGCATATGTGGTTTGCTTCCAACCATATAATGCATATAAGGACAAACTACCTATAAGGACAAACTACATATAAGGACAAAAGGCTTTAACCAAGCCTATAATGCATATAATGTAATAAAGGGGACTAAAATGCAAATATGCATTTAATCCATTCTATGTGGCTGATGCCATATGCGGTTCATGCTTTATGGACTTTTGGACTTAAATGCAAAATGCATTTAATGGGCTTGAATGCATAAAAGTATTAAAGGAATCCATATGCGGTTCATGCTTTATGGACTTTTGGACTTAAATGCAAAATTGCATTTAATGGGCTTGAATGCATAAAAGTATTAAAGGAATCCATATGCGGTTCATGCTTTATGGACTTTTGGACTTAATGCAAATAAGTATTTAATGGGCTTGAATGCATAAAAGTATTAAAGGAATCCATATGCGGTTCATGCTTTATGGAAAAAAAATTGGAAAATGCATTGGAAAAGCATTGGAAAAATGCATTGGGACAAAGCACTAACCACACATACTTGTCCTGATGCCATGCGGCTCTTTGGAATATGCATTAAAATTTGCATGCAGAAGTGCATCCAGGAAAGAATGCATGCTTGCATTCTCTAATGCATGCGGCTTGGAATTTGTTGTATGCGGCTGTGCATTGGTAGCCCAAGCAATGCACAAGCAAGTACATTGGTGTTAAGGCATTAATTGCCTGGGGCACATGGATGCTTGGGAGGCATCCATTCTTACTGCTCGGTTTTCCAAGCACTTGTTAATTGATTGGAAATGCTATATTATTTAATGCATTAGAATGCCTTAGTGTGAACGCATTTATTGCAGTCATGATAAAGCCTATGCGGCTCCTTCATAAAGCAAGCCATATGCGGCTCATTATTTAGAGTAATGCAATAAATGAAATCTTGAACGCTTATGCGGCTAGTCTTTTACATTTGCATGCTGCCAAGGTAAAAAAAATGTGCAAGGGCCATGCGGCTCTTTGCTACGATGCCCATGCGGCTCTTGCAAATTCCCATAGGTCAAATTGGACCTAACGGACTTCCCTGCAATCATGATATCATCAACTTGGCAAAATATGCAAGTGTGATGGATCAAAAGTCCTGGAAACCAAAAGTACCACAAAGCTAGATCTACGAATTTAACCATGGAAATGAAAAACGACAAGTACTAAAGTGGTTTAAAACACATGAGGAAGACAATAGAACAATAAAAATGGACTTCCTCCATGAAGCAAGGTGCACTTGCCTAAGCTCTCCCACTCTCTCTATCTCTCTCTGGTGGTTGAAGAAGTAATGGTGGGAAGAAGAAGTAATGAAGAAAGAGAAATGCTAGTGGGATATTTATTGAGAGTGGTGGTGGTAGGTGGGATATTTAATGAATGTGGTAGGTGGGAGTGGTTTGGTTCATATATATATAAAAGAACCGAACCATACAAAACCAAGCCGAACCAAGTCAAGATAAACCAATCAAGAAAATGCCAAATAAATCAAGCTTGTAATACGGGTCTAAATACGTACACGTATACGAATACGTGATACGAAGAATGGTCATTACAACTCTACCCACCTTAAAAGAATTCCGTCCTCGGAATTTAATCAAGTGGCTAGAGATGCAAGGACAAACTATACTACTCACAGGCAAGTTATACTAGTTAAGCAATCAAACAATCATTCATGCAAGCAAGGAATCGAAAACATGAGGCATAAGAAGGATATTATACCTCACGAGTCAAACAGGTCGGGATATCGCGATCGGATATCATCCTCATGCTCCCACGTTGACTCTCCCAAAGAGTGATGATCCCCAAGCAACACGGACTAACTTGATAGTCTTGTTCTTGAGTATCTTCTCTCTTTGGTCTAATATGGATACGGGCCTCTCCTCATACGAAAGGTTGGTACCAACCCAATTCCGAATGATCCAGGATGTGGCTCGGGTCCGAGATATACCGTCGTAGTTGGGATACGTGGAACACGTCATGCACCTCACTCAGAGACGGTAGAAGAGCGAGACGATAGGATACGTCTCCTACTCGCTCCAGAATATCGAACGGCCCTATATACCTAGGACTAAGCTTTCCCCGTACGCCGAAACGAATGACGCCACGGTTAGGCGAGATCCTCAGGAATACATGGTCGCCGACCGAAAATTCAAGGGGACGCCGATGAGAATCGGCCCAATGGCGCTGACGATCTTATGCAACGCGAAGATGATCTCTTACTCTCCTGACCACTTCAACTGTCTGAACGATCATCTCTGGACCAAGCATCTGCCTCTCTCCCACATCATTCCATGCTAGTGGGGATCTGCACTTTCTTCCAGTACCTCGAACGGAGCCATCTGGATACTGGCTTGGAAACTATTGTTGTAAGAGAACTCCACCAGGTGCAGGTGATCTTCCCACGAACCACCGAAGTCGAGTGTGCAAGATCTCAACTATCCTCAGAGTCTGGATCGTGCGCTCCGACTGACCATCTGTCTGCGGGTATGCTGAGCTGAACTGGAGGCGAGTTCCCAAACTCTCTTGCAAGCTACGCTAAAAGTGGGACGTGAATCTTGAATCCCGGTCCGAGGTGATACTGACTGGTACTCCGTAGAATCTGACAATCTGTCGAAGATACATCTCTGCTAGCTGGGCCGTTGACTGACCCACGCTGAATGGGAGAAAGTGAGCCACCTTCGTGAGTCTGTCAACTATAACCCAAATAGCATCTCTACCGGCTGGGGATCTAGGTAATCCAGTCACAAAATCCATAGTTATATGTTCCCACTTCCATTCTGGAATTGGCAAGGGCTGGAGAAGTCCAGCTGGCCTCTGGTGTTCAGCCTTGACTTGTTGGCAAACCAAACACCGAGAGACAAACCGAGCTATCTCCCTCTTCATGCCATTCCACCAAAAGTGCTGACGGATATCACGGTACATCTTCGTGCCACCGGAATGAATTGAATACTGAGAACTGTGGGCTTCCGCCATCACCTCCTGTCTGATATCTCCACTGGGTACACAAAGACGCTTACCATGTCGCAGTGTACCGTCTTCATGAATACATAATTCTGGTCGTCGACCCGTTTCACATTCTACTCTAAGCCGCTGAAGCTTAGAATCGGAGGACTGAGCTATCTTGATCCTCTCAACTATACTAGACTGTACTTGCATGCTGGCCATCAATGCCATATTGGTAGGAAGGACAACTTCTATACCCATCTTCTGAAGATCTGCTAGAAAACTCTGGTTGCACTGTCAGAGGGTAAACTCCGGCTCTTCTGCTCAATGCATCTGCAACAACGTTGGCCTTCCCAGGGTGATACTGCAGGTTGACATCATAATCCACAAATAGCTCTAGCCATCTTCTCTGACGCATGTTAAGGTCCTTCTGGGTGAAAACATACTTCAGACTCTTGTGGTCAGTGAATATCTCCACCCTATCTCCATACAAGTAGTGCCTCCACAACTTAAGTGCAAACACTACAGCTGCCAGCTCTAAGTCATGGGTTGGGTAATTCCTCTCATGATCACGAAGTTGACGTGACGCATAAGCTATTACCTTTCCATGCTGCATCAAAATACATCCTAAACCCTTGCCTGAAGCGTCACAGTACACTGAAAATCCTCCGGTCCCATCTGGAAGTGTGAGAACGGGTGCCGTCATCAAGCCTCGCTTCAGCTTCTCAAAAGATTCCTGACATTCTGCTGTCCAAGCAAACTGCACATCCTTGCGGGTCAACTGCGTCAATGGCGCTGAAATCCGAGCAAAGTCCGAAACAAATCTCCGGTAATAGCCGGCTAATGCAAGAAAACTGCGAACTTCTGCAACTGTGCGGGGCACTGGCCAGGTTTCGATAGCCACTATCTTCTGGGGATCCACTTCCACTCCACCCTTGGTGATGATATGACCCAAGTATGAAATGCGATCGAGCCAAAACTCACATTTACTGAACTTGGCATACAACTGGTGTTCTCGGAGAATCTGGAGGACAACTCTGAGATGCTGCTCATGCTCCTCTTCACTCTTACTGTAGACCAGGATATCGTCTATGAACACGATCACAAACTGATCCAAATAAGGCATGAAGATACGATTCATGAGGTCCATGAATACTGCCGGCGCATTGGTCGCTCCAAAGGGCATAACAAGGAACTCCCAATGCCCATATCTAGATCGAAAAGCTGTCTTCGGGATGTCCTGCTCTCTGACTCTGATCTGGTGGTACCCTGACCGCAAATCAATCTTCGAGAATACTGTCGCTCTATTGAGTTGATCAAACAAGTCATCTATCCTTGGGAGAGGATATATGTTCTTGATTGTCTCTGAGTTCAAGGTACGATAGTCAAAACATAATCTGGATGTACCATCCTTCTTTTTCACAAGAAGCATCGGGGCTCCCCAAGGCGATCCACTTACACGAATGAATCCCTTGGTCCGGAGTTCTTCAATCATCTTGTGCAACACCTCCAATTCTGACGGTGCCATCCTGTAGACTCTCTCTGACACTGGTGCTGTCCCGGGAATCAAGTCGATAGTGAACTCGATCTCCCGTTCTGGTGGCATCCCTGGAAGCTCTTTCGGAAAAACATCTAGAAATTCCTTGACTATTCGGGATAACTACACTGCTGCTGCGGCCATCCGTAATACTGGAGGAGAAGGTTCAACTTCGCCTCGAGAAAAGGAAAACTCCGGCTCGCCTGGAATGCTAAAAACAACCCTGCCAATATGGCAGTCTATCCTAGCATACTGGTCTCTCAACCAATCCATCCCTAAGACCACATCATAATCGGCCATCAGGAATTCTATCAGCCTAGCGGGAAACTCTCTACCGCTAACCACGATTCGACACGAGGAAAACACTCTATCTACTCACACAAGACCATTACCAGTAAGTATATTGAGTCTTACAGACAATGACTCGGGCTCCAATCCTATCCGTGTCGTAAATCGTGCAGACATGAATGAATGCGATGCACCAGAATCAAATAACACTGAAGCGGGAAATGTGTTGACGAGAATAGTACCTGCCACTACCTCACCTGGTGCCACTCCTTCTTCTCCCATGGTCAAAGCCAACACTTGACCATGTCCTCTGGGTGCCGGCCCTCTCTGCTGGAATCCTCGTTGCCTATTCTGGGCTTGCGCCTGGGCAAACTGCTGAGGCCTTTGCTGATAAAAAGCCTGGGTCTGCGTCGGCAATGGCCTTGGGGATGGAAACTGTGGCTGCTGGATTGGTACAGGGGCTGGTCCCCTCACTGATGAACTGGTCCTGGCTGGTGATGAGTCAGTCCTGAACGGGCAGGACCCTACCTTGTGGTCTGGTGCTCCACAAAGCAAACACAATCCTCGAGCCTTGCGACACTCTGAAACAACATGTCCAGGCTTTCCACAATAAGAGCAGCCCATGGGGGAAGACTGCTTCTACTTCTGCTGCTGAGGATTCGTCAGGGTTGAATGCTGAACTGACGTAACTGATGCTGCCCTCCTCGGAGCTCCAATGGTCAAGGCTCTAGCTGCCGGGGCTGGAGCTGACGACTGATTCATCTGGCCGTGAGATCGCTTTCGACCTCCGGTCCTGTCCACTATCCGCTGGGAGGTGTACTCATGCCTCCTAGCTGCCCTCAATACCGCATCAAAAGTCTGATGCTCAAACTGCTCTACCGCCAGCAAAATCTCCAGGTGGAGTCCTTGCTGAAATTGCTGGGCTCTATCGAACTCGGTCGCCACCAAGGTGGGAGCAAACCGACTAAGCCTGGAAAATTCGGCCGCATATCCATCGACCGTCCTGCCCATCTACTTCAAATTGGTGAACTTGGTCTGAAGATCGTACCGAGCCACCGCATCGAAGTACTTGGTCCGGAACCTCTCTCGAAATACTGCCCAGGCTATAGGCGCCACCAATCCAATGGCCTGAGCCGCCCACCAGCTGTGGGCTAGATCTAATAACTGCAGGCGCACCACGGCCACCTTCTCATCTTCTGGGGTCTTCGCTGCTTCCAATATCACCTCGGTGTCCTGAAGCCATGCATCAGCAGCGATAGCATCTTCGCTGCCATCGAAGAATGGAGGGTTCAGGCGCTTGAAACTATTTGCTGCACTGTTCCCATGATGTCCACCTCTGCCCAGAGCATCCGCCACTGCCTGGTACAAGGCATCTCCTCGACGGTCCTGCGATGCAAGCAACTCCCTAATAAGTCCTACCAAGGCTCCATCCTCCTGCCTCGCGGGCTGGGCTGACTGCACCGGGGGTTCTGGATCTCTGGAAGGCATGGCCCTCGAGGCTGCTCCTGAGTGCTGGGCCTCGTCTTCTTGTTGCTGCTGGTCCACGGGAGGCGCTTTGCCTTGCTGATCGGCAGGTCCAGGAACAATACCGCTGAAGAAGACGACATAGAAAACAATAAGGAAGGACCAAGACAGATCCAACGATACAAGCATGTGATCAGGTCGAGAATCTCAGGGATTAGAAGATACGGGCAGAGATCAAAGGCGAGTGCTGATTGAGACATCTATTCGGTAAACCCTCACATATCTTGATTTACAAGACCTGCATGGGCCACCACTTAAACCATGTAACGCCCCAGAACCAGAATACTGGAGAGCGGGGGCATACATAGCCAGCTACGTATAATGAAATGAAATCCATCCCACTATACGGTCACGGCTGTCTAGATACATGAGGGTTTAACTATAATCCATCAGTCTCCTATGGTCAATATCAAGCCTAATTGTCTCAATCTCAAGCAAGCGAGTAAAGTTACAAGATGTAGGATCATCACATATACAATAATAAGGCGTCCCAAACATTACATATTCAGTTGATCATGAAGCTAGTCGTTACAAAATATGAGGACTAGCAAGAGTTTAGTCATACATGATCAACCCTAGGATCTGTCAATCATGTTACAGCCCGTGGGCAGACAATAATAAGGTATGCAATACGAGCTAACAGGTGCTCGTCGGCTAAACGTCTCAAAATATAATTTTTACAATAGAGTGGGAGAGCAAAAATAAACCCACTCGTTGCCCTGGTCACGACTGATGGTCACCATCAGGCTGGAAAGTCGGTAGATCCTCTGAGGTAGCTCCGAAATCTGGCCACACAAAACCAGCTGGGTCAGATCCTAGAAAGAGCAAGTGCCACAAAGGAGGCTTCACTTAAGAACTAAAACCAGCATATCAGAAAAATATATTTTTAAGCAGTTAAATGAACTGAAAGTAAAGAGATAACAATAGTCATAATGGAGTACGAGGGAACAATTCAAGTAGCCAGGTCACAACCCTTAAACCAAACAAGGACCGGGGTTGTAACCTTTCACTTGAATAGATCTCCGTCTCCAATCTTGTTGGTAATTTAAATCATTACAAGCATGTCGTGGGGTGCGATAAGACAATAAATGAAGAGGGGACTTAGAACTGTTCTGGAAGCCAGGTTACAATCCTTAAACCAAACAAGGACCGGGGTTGTAACCCTTCGCCTGAACCGAACTTAGCCTCTGATCTTTATTGCTAAGAGTGACAATCGTGCGATCAAGCTTGCAACAATCGAGCACTGAAACCACACCACACAATCGATTCCGGCCAATCAGTGTCTACGGCTTTCTACATTAGCTAACTAAATTGCCACAACATGCAGTGAGATATTCCTCCAGCCACAAGCCCTGCAGCTAATCTAGGTTATCCAGGCGACTTGGGTTCATGAAACAGTGCATCGTTCTTTTCCACATGTCAGTGAATTTAGACTTGTGCCCTACTCGTCGGCAAGCTGCAAGTCCCACAATGGTGGCCGGGATAACGGGATCGCCTGTAGCTGGGGAGATCTCTCATGACTACTGAATTATTCTAGTTGATAGCCTTAGCCATTTACAGTAGGTACCCCTGACCGTGGTATTCAGGGATCCCTGTCCTAGACATGATGCAAATATTTTTGGTTCAGTTGTACAAACACAATCATCCACGGTGTCCAGGCCAATCAATCTTGTCATGTCATGTTCACTGTTAGGAGTGCGCCGCGTCGGGCCACTATCACGTCATGTCAAAAGTGAACCACACGGGTCACCGTCGTGTCAGAAAACAATTAGTTAGCACAAGTACACATTTAGTAATTGAATATTAAAAGGGACAAGGGCTGTGGGAGATCCCATGCCGCTCGGGAATCTCTATGCGGCCCGCAGCCACTTGGCCATGCGGCCGGTGCCAAAGAATCGGGCTTAAGCATAATTATTTAAGCCTTAATCACAAAAGCATTAAGTAATAATGTAAGGTCTTAAATGCAAATAAGTATTTAAATAATAAAGTGGGGTCTTAATTACAATTAAGCATTTAAATAATAAAGCATATGCGGTTTGCTTCCAACCATATAATGCATATAAGGACAAACTACCTATAAGGACAAACTACATATAAGGACAAAAGGCTTTAACCAAGCCTATAATGCATATAATGTAATAAAGGGGACTAAAATGCAAAATATGCATTTAATCCATTCTATGTGGCTGATGCCATATGCGGTTCATGCTTTATGGACTTTTGGACTTAAATGCAAAATTGCATTTAATGGGCTTGAATGCATAAAAGTATTAAAGGAATCCATATGCGGTTCATGCTTTATGGACTTTTGGACTTAAATGCAAAATTGCATTTAATGGGCTTGAATGCATAAAAGTATTAAAGGAATCCATATGCGGTTCATGCTTTATGGACTTTTGGACTTAATGCAAATAAGTATTTAATGGGCTTGAATGCATAAAAGTATTAAAGGAATCCATATGCGGTTCATGCTTTATGGAAAAAAAATTGGAAAATGCATTGGAAAAGCATTAGAAAAATGCATTGGGACAAAGCACTAACCACACATACTTGTCCTGATGCCATGCGGCTCTTTGGAATATGCATTAAAATTTGCATGCAGAAGTGCATCCAGGAAAGAATGCATGCTTGCATTCTCTAATGCATGCGGCTTGGAATTTGTTGTATGCGGCTGTGCATTGGTAGCCCATGCAATGCACAAGCAAGTACATTGGTGTTAAGGCATTAATTGCCTGGGGCACGTGGATGCTTGGGAGGCATCCATTCTTACTGCTCGGTTTTCCAAGCACTTGTTAATTGATTGGAAATGCTATATTATTTAATGCATTAGAATGCCTTAGTGTGAACGCATTTATTGCAGTCATGATAAAGCCTATGCGGCTCCTTCATAAAGCAAGCCATATGCGGCTCATTATTTAGAGTAATGCAATAAATGAAATCTTGAACGCTTATGCGGCTAGTCTTTTACATTTGCATGCTGCCAAGGTAAAAAAAAATGTGCAAGGGCCATGCGGCTCTTTGCTACGATGCCCATACGGCTCTTGCAAATTCCCATAGGTCAAATTGGACCTAACGGACTTCCCTGCAATCATGATATCATCAACTTGGCAAAATATGCAAGTGTGATGGATCAAAAGTCCTGGAAACCAAAAGTACCACAAAGCTAGATCTACGAATTTAACCATGGAAATGAAAAACGACAAGTACTAAAGTGTTTTAGAAACACATGAGGAAGACAATGGAACAATAAAAATGGACTTCCTCCATGAAGCAAGGTGCACTTGCCTAAGCTCTCCCACTCTCTCTATCTCTCTCTGGTGGTTGAAGAAGTAATGGTGGGGAAGAAGAAGTAATGAAGAGAGAGAAATGCTAGTGGGATATTTATTGAGAGTGGTGGTGGTAGGTGGGATATTTAATGAATGTGGTAGGTGGGAGTGGTTTGGTTCATATATATAAAAGAACCGAACCATACAAAACCAAGCCGAACCAAGTCAAGATAAACCAATCAAGAAAATGCCAAAATAAATCAAGCTTGTAATACGGGTCTAAATACGTACACGTATACGAAATACGTGATACGAAGAATGGTCATTACAGAACCCAACGGTATCGCCAGAATTGGATTCCGTTGACCCGATCTCATTTTGGTCCGTTGACCAGAACTTGGAATTCCGGTTTGTACGGAAATGCGTGCCGGAGCCAAAGTTCTCAAAACTCAGCAAACTACATGCCAACGGGTCTAGAATGGCGCTACGAACTCAACGGTATCTCCAGAATTGGATTCCGATGAGCCGATCTTAAAATGACCCGTTGACCCGGATATTGGTATCCGACTTGCACCGAAATACGTACCGGATCCAATATCCACCAAAACCTAGCAAATTATATGTCAACGAGTCCAGAATGACGATACGAACTCAACGGTATATCCGGAATTGGATTCCGATGAGCCGGCGTCAAAAAGTCATGTTGACCCAGAATATGGGACCCACTTTGCACCGAAAAACGTGCCAGGGCCCACGTTCTCCAAATCTAACAAATTTTATATGAAAACATGCCAGAACGACGCCACAAGTCTACTGGTGGTGTCAGAAATGAAATCTGGAGTCCCCTGTTCAAAAATAAAATTTTATAAGTTGGAAATTATGAATTCGGACGACCAACTTTGGCGTCGAATTCAACCAATCAAACAAGCTCACAATGAAACGAAACTGGAGGGATAGTAAGAGGGTTATACCAGCTTCGCACCGGAACTGACAGCACGCCAAACGGAGCTACGGTGGAGGAGATACAAGCTGACGAAGTTGGCCCCGCGAAACTGTCCAAATTTAATACAATTTAAACGGTCAACTTGGTGGCCGGTTTTGATGTATCAAACGATAAAATTAACGGACGAAAATTGACATGAGCGAAGGTGGATATACCGAGATTGTGACGGAGCGAATAAATCGCCGATCCAACGGTCGAATTTCCGGGAAAACGTGCACGAAGTTGTTGCGACGGGGCGCCCAAACGAACTAGGTTTCGCGCGCGTCACGACGGAACGTCGTGCAAAACGCACGAATCGCCTCGACGGTGCATCCCGGAGGACGGTGGCCGTTAGGGGCTGTCCACCTGAGCTCGCTCGGGGGAGGCACCCACGGCGGGGTCGCCGGAGCCATGGCGGGCGACGACGGCGACGGTCACGCCGTTCGCGCGCGCGCGCCAAGTGCGGCCGACTGCTGCCGCTGGTGCGCTGTGCACGCACGACGGCACGCGAGGCTGTACACGGGCTGCACGTGGCTAGGACCGGCCGACTAGGGCATGGTGGCGGCGGACAAGGTGGTGGTTATGATGGTTGGTGGTGGCGGAAATGGTGTAGTGGTGGCGGTGGTGATCCATTGGAGGAGGAGGAAGGAAGAGGAGGAGGAGAAGTCAACGGCGAGGCTGGGGGTGGTGGCTCGGCCACGCCGGAGGGAGAGGTCGGGTGAGGAGGTGGAGAGGTCGGGCTTGGTGAAGCTGCTGATGTTGTGGAGATGACGGAATGGGTGTTGGTTTGTGAAGAAATGGAAAGAACAATTAAGGAAGAGAGAGAAAAGTAGTAATGAATGAGTGAGAGAGAAAAGTGTTTTTCCCACATTGAAATTAGGGCCGGCCAATGTGTTGGCTGTGAGAGTGTTGTGAGTGTGGAAAATGCATGGTGAGGATTGATTAGGAGAATCAAGTGGCTAGAATTAATATGTGTAGGAAAATAGGTTATCCCAATAGGATTAAATCAACAAAAATTTCCAATAATAATTAAAAATAGGTAGCATGGATATTTAGTATTTTTCAAGGGCAATGAGGCTGAGGATGATGGTGATGGAGAATAACACGGAGCTGGGCTGGGTTCGGTCAAGCTGGTTTGGGTCAAACAGACATTACGAAATAATCGAATGAAAAATAGATGTTGATGATCATGGATAAATAAGTAGCACATGGAGATTCCAATAAATAGGACACAAGTGGCGGACGGATAGTAGGCTCAAAGTTGGCCATGTTCATAGTTGGGGCTGACAGGTTTTGGTCGACAGGGGACCCACAAATCAAGTTGGAAAATGAATGTGACGTCGTGGAGTGAAATAAAATCGGGTCACGCGTCAGGAAAGTTGTGCGAAACAAATGGAGCACAAAATGACGTGTCTAAGTGGGAAAAGAAGGTCATGGGTGACGAGCGTCTCGAGTAGATCATCAATGAGAAGTTGGTTTCAAGAAACTGACTGGTCTTGCGCTCCAAATTTAAAAGTCACGGTAACGTGCTGAAAATGATCAAGGAAAAGAGTGGGAAAAATAAATAATAATCAAATGGTCTAAATCGACCCGAAGTTCAGCGAAACAAAAAGAGCACAAGGGAACAAGTTTGGATGGGACACTATATACCGTCATGAAGGTAATCATGTCCACTCCAAAACTCGTGAAGAAGATTTCCAGAGTTGAACATCCATGACACTCCAATTATCAATGGCACGGGAAAGTACACTTAAAGATAAATAAATAGAATAAAATATTTATTGAAATTAAAATCAATCAGAAAATAAATAAAAATAAAAAAAATTAACCCTAAATTCAGGGTGCTCACAGCATGACCAAGAATTTAAACTGCCCATACTTGGTGTTGAATGCCGTCTTTGGAATATCCTCCTTTCTGATCTTGATTTTATGGTAACCAGATCGAAGGTCTATCTTTTAGAACACCTTAGCTCCACTGAGTTGATCAAACAGGTCATCGATCCGGGGCAGAGGGTACTTGTTCTTGATGGTGATGTTGTTCAGCGCCCGGTAGTCGATGCACATCCGCACAGTCCCGTCCTTCTTGGGTATGAATAAGACCGGTGCTCCCCAGGGTGAAGCTCCATCTCTGATAAATCTAAGTGCTTTCAGCTCATTGATCTGGTTTTTCATTTCCTCGGCCTCCTTAGGGTTGACTCTGTAGCATCCCCGAGAAATAGGGGCAGAGCCGGAAACTAGGTCGATGGTGAATTCTACATCTCTATCTGGGGGTAATCCTGGAAGACTATCAGGGAAGACATCCATGAATTCTGTTATAATAGGGTGAGGAGGTCCAGGTTCTTCGGTGATAGAGGAGTAAGTAATACCCTCCATATCTTCCGGAGCTCGAGAGATTTTAAACTCCGGCTCTCCAGGTGGGCTGAAAACTACACATCCTCTGTGACAATCTATCAGCACATGCTGCTTACTTAACCAGTCCATTCCTAGGACTACATCATAGTTAGGTAAGGGCATTACAAGTAAGGGTGCTAAGAATTTGTGTCCTGATATAGTTATAGGACAGTTACAGGTCTCAGTGATGGGTATGGGTCCACCACCATTCATAACTCTACATATCTTCTTGCTAAATCCTGTAACTAGGTGGTGTGCAGTGATGAATTTTGTTGCTATAAAACTGTGTGATGCACCCGAATCAAATAATGCTAAAGCAGAATGTGAATGCACATAAATAAAACCTGCGATGACATCAGTGGTAGGTTCCTGCTCTGGCTCTTGCTCCTCTGCTGTTAGGGTAAAAGCTTGCCCAGTCTTCTGTTGGTGCTGCCCAAACTGTTGTTGCTGAGTGGGTATAGGACCTTTCTGTTGAGTTGCTCCAGTCCGGTGGACTGACGAGGGGCAGTCCTTCACTTGGTGGGTGACAGACCCACAGACTAGACAGTGTCCTAGCCTTTTCCTGCATATGTTCGACTGATGTCCTGGCCTCTTACAAAAATTGCAGACAGGGATCTGCCTCTGAGATGCTTTATCATTGTTCCTCGCCTGCTGGTGGTGCGAAGGCCTGTTATTGTTGTTGTTGTTGTACTTCTTCTGATTACCCTGGAAGTTGCTAGTTCCAGGATACTCCCTCTTTGAACGAGCAGGCTGACTCTTCTCAATGTCCTGAGCTCGAATCAGAATCCTCTCGTACGTCTTGGCGCCGCCTGTGATCACAGGTGTACGAATCTCTTCCCTCAGTCCAAATCTGAATCTTTCAGCACGATCAGCAGGGTCAGCAACCAAGTTCTTGGCAAAGCGACTAAGTTGACCAAACTCGGTCGCATATTCGCCAACAGTCATGTTCCCTTGCTTCAGATTCTGGAACTGTCTTTCCATCTCCCGCAACTCTGATGTTGGGAAGAACCTCCTGCGGAACAACCTCTTGAAGGTGTTCCAGTCAAGCTGCCTGTCCTGGAGTCGGGGTTTATTCCAATACCAAGTGCTGGCTACATCTAACAGTTGGAGTCCCACAGCTTCAACTTGAATATCATCAGGAAGTCGAGCAACGCTGAGGAGACGTTCTATACTGTCGAGCCATTCGTCAGCATAAATGATTCCCTCGGTTCCTTTGAAAGGTCGAGGGCCCAGCTTCTTGAATTTCTCGATATCTCCAACTTTAGCCGGCCTTGGTTCAGATTGAGCTGCTTCTCCTCTCTCCAGTGCAGCCATAGCCACATTGTGGGCATTCTCCATACCTTCTCTCATAATCGCCGTCTGTTCGCGATGAGCTTCAGCTTGAGTTCTCTGTGCTTCAAGCACTCCTCTTGAAGGTGTTCCAGTCAAGCTGCCTGTCCAGGAGTCGGGGTTCATTCCGATACCAAGTGCTGGATACATCTAACAGTTGGAGTCCCACAGCTTCAACTTAAAGATCATCAGGAAGTCGAGCAACGCTGAGGAGACGCTCTATACTGTCGAGCTATTCGTCAGCATAAATGATTCCCTCGGTTCCTTTGAAAGGTCGAGGGCCCAGCTTCTTGAATTTCTCGATATCTCCAACTTTAGCCGGCCTTGGTTCAGATTGAGCTGCTTCTCCTCTCTCCAGTGCAGCCATAGCCACATTATGGGCATTCTCCATGCCTTCTCTCATAATCGCCGTCTGTTCGCGATGAGCTTCAGCTTGAGTTCTCTGTGCTTCAAGCACTCCTCGTAGTAGGCCTACGAGGTCGGTGGGGTCCACGGGCACTGGTGGCGCGACAGGATCGGGCACTATAGCAGGGTCTTGCTGTTCAGTCTGGGAAGACGTAGGATCTAACACTTGAGTAGTAGTGTAAAATCCACGGGGTACAGGTGCATTATGGGGACGATCGGCCAGCTGCCGAGGTGTAGGATCCGGACTCAATTGATGAGGTGGGGTGTGATCAGGTGATGACATCCCATCTCCAGCAGGATTGGTGGCCATACTCTGGATGGTTTAGGATTGCAAAACATAAGCAAGGTAGCCTACCAGTCTATAACAAACAAAACTATTTATTTATAATATATATCGGTCCTATATTGTGACATTTAATGTTCTAGTGTTCTAAATGTTTCTAGATATGTTTTCCTAAGTTGTTGATCAGACCTGCATGGGCCACCACTAAAAATATGTCACGATCCGGTCCCAATTTATTGGGTCGAATCGGATCATGCCCAGCCTGCACCATTATTGAAACGGCGGCAGTAAGCTGTATGTATACATGCAGGTAATCAACAACACAACTAATTGCCACAACTTTATTTATTTCGATAATTAAAACTTGTCCAACACAAAGTAAGATACAACTGCCATAAACTAAAATATAAAAAAATTTATAATAACCACAAACTGAAAAAAATAACTTCTAAAGATTAGACACATCATCATCAAGATCATCCTCCTCAGGAAGCACAGCAGGGTACAGCTCAGGGTCATAGTAGCTATTTATCAATAGCTCTGGATCATCAATAGTACATACGGGAAATCCAGTCAGGAAAGGAGCAAAGTACACTTCATGATAATCCAACAATTGATATAATAATAGAGTTATGCATTTTTAAACAATTTGAACTAAATAGTTTTCCAGCAGTTAAAACATTGTGATATAAATAGGCAATAAATATGACCTGGTTGTACAGTTGTATCCTATTGATACGATATGGCTTATCCCCGTGTGTATGAGGGGTAAGCTAACGCAGTCATTATACTACTTTGGATGTAGTCATACTTATTACGCTACTCCCCCAGTACCCAACAGTCAATGCTCTCAGAGAGAGTTTCGTGTTGCATCGTGGTTTAAACTTGCAATAAAACGATTACTAAATAATTGGTAAACTAACACAAATTGTACTTGCCTTGGTTTGACTGGATTTGAAAGGATGACTCCGAGATTCAGACTTTTTTCTCGAAACCCTACAATCGAGAAGTCTGTCTTAGATTTCCAGAGATGCTATACTAGATGTGCTAGTTACAATCTCTAAATTTGTACTAGTCAAATTTTAATCTTTATTATATTGTCACAAACAAAAATCGATTATCTGGTGCGTTTATATTTAATTATGCAAGAAAGATCACTTTATATTTAATTTCGGGAAAACTTTGTATTTATCAGTTTATTGGCAAAACTTGGTATTTTATAATTATATAATAAAACTACATCTTTCTTAAAATGAGAAGAACATGAATTTCCATATTATAAAATGTTATAATTTATTCCCATAATTATTTCTAAAATTCACGCTTACAACAAAAATCAACCAGAAAACAAATAAAAATATACTAAGCTATTATAACTTTTACACACAGCAGAAAATAAATGGGCTTATGCCTTTACAGACCATTTTACATAAACTTGAAATAAGAGCAAACAATGGTTTAAAATTATCCTATAATTTAATTACAAAATAAAACTAATAAATTAAATTAAATTAAATTAATTTACGAGTCTCAGACTTGGTCCAATCGTAAAAATAGCTAATGCATCAAAGTCCGGAAATCTCAGTTTCGTTTGCAATTAGCTAGGGCCCATGGACCGGTACGGTCGTCGCCCAAAATCCACTTTATAAAATATTTCCGAAATCCGATTTAAAAAAATATTCCTTTATAAAATTTATAAAAAAATTCGGCAGCATTCCCTCTATTTTCGGGATAACCCAAAACTGGGAAATTTGCCAACAACACACAAATATATCCCAAACCAGGGAAACCCACTGAAAAATAATTTCCATCCACAAAATATATGAAATCCCATTCACAGAACGTTTCCGAAGTACATTTCGAAAAACCCGAAAATATCACTGAAACAAATAGGAAAATGATCACAGAACCCAATATACTAGTTTCGGAAATTTTGAAACTAAACTCAGAATTCTCACTGACAACAAACCACAGAAATTTTTCCGAAGGAAAGTTCGGAATCCGAAGAAAACAAAAACGCAACCGAATCCCGGGACGGGATCGGGAACCGTATCATCATTGACACTACGGAAGGGACACGGGGACACGGAAGTATACCTCGGATTGCTCGGCTAGAGCTCTCAGATGAAAATGGGAGAAAGAAATACGCGGGCAGCGGAGAATCCCCTCGGGACAGCGGATCGGGGCTCTGGAACGAACGATGAGCGATGTACGGGGAGCGCGGATCGGAAACAGAAAACCGACAGGGACTCACGGGTCGGCGCCGGAGGGGACGGTCGGTGGAGCCGCGCATGGGGAAGACGGTCGGCCGGGATCGGCTCGGGGAGCGGGACTCTGCTCAGCCTGGGCTTGGCAGACGGGGTTGGGTTGCCGGAAAACCGCGGTGAGGGAATAGAAATTTAGGGGTTAGGTTAGGAAGATGGTGGTGCAGATGGGAATGGAGCAAAGGATTTATATAGGAAAAGGAAATGGGGTTACCGGAAACCGAAACCGAGGGGTTGCAGCCGGTCGGGAAGTCGAAGGCCAAGGGGCTCAGCCGTTTGGCCACGATAAGAAGAAGCTCGGGTCGGCTCCATAATGGAAGGAGTGTTAAAGTGTACTGTGAGAGTTAATGAAATGAGTGAGTGAGTAAATAAGTAGTGAATGGAAAAAATCCATTCCTATTAAAAGATCGAAATTAATGAGTGAGTGTACAGAGAGTTAATGAATGGATTCTTAATAAGTGGAAAGGAAAGGATTCCATATATAATAGATATTATATAAATAATTAACTTATGAATTATACAAAACCGAGTTCGGTTTCGGAATTAATTCCGAACCGGATTTCGGGAGTGGGAACGGGTTCGGGTCTGGGTCAAGCCAAAACAAAATCAATTTTAATTATTTTTGAAAATAATTAATTAATAATAATAATACTAGTTTAGCAAAAATTCTAATTAGCAAATCATAATTTAATAACAATAATAATAATAATAATAATAATAATAATAATAATAATAATAAAAAATTAGCAAGCAAATATTCAAATCAATTAAAATAACAAAATCGAAAATTACGGGTTTCACAACAGCATATCAAGGTATATTATGTCGGGTTTTATTGTCAGGAGTGCGTCGCGACGGGCCACTATCATGCATTATCATGTCGTGCACATGTATCGTGTCAGGTTCATGTATCATGTCGTGTTCATGTCACAATTATCCCACATTACACTAAGGATCAAGAGAAACAACACGGATAAGATAACAAGATTTGTCATGGCAAAACAAATGGTACAAGAGATCAAAAGGGGTGCCAGGGACAGCATGCACCAGCAAACAGCATGCGCCAACAAACAGGATACGCCAGCAAACAGCCAGCAACAACATTCACCAGCAAACAGCATGCGTCAGCAAAACAGCATGCGCCAGCAAACAGCCAGCAACAGCTTGCGCCAGCAAACAGCATGCGCCAGGACAGCATGCACAAGCAAACAGCCAGCAACAGCATGCGCCAGCAAAATAGCATACGCCAGCAAACAGCAGGCAACAGCTTTTTGCCAGCAAATAGCATGTGCCAAGACAACATGCGCCAGCAAACAACATGCGCCAGCAAACAGCAGGCAACAACTTTTTGCCAGCAAACAGCATGCGCCAGGAAACAGCATGCACCAGGACAGCATGCGCCAGCAAACAGCATACGCCAGCAAACAGCAGACAACAGCTTTTTGCCAGCAAACCGCATGCGTTGCTCATCTTCCCAACCAGCCTCAAATGGCCATGAAATCCTATGAACCAAAAGACCATAAATTACTCAAAATAAGTCGAAATCAGGACTTCCAATGGTCTAAATTGGGTAGAATCAAATTTCCTGCAACATGGAACCATCAAAACTTAAAAACAAGAAGGATTGATAGATCAAAACCATGAAAATCCGAAAATGGCTAAAACCTAGATCTACAAGAAAATATACAAAAAATGTAAAATGACAAGAACTAAGGTGGATTAGAAAGTTGCATAGAAGGGTTTAGAACAATAAAAATGGTGAGTTCCTTCATGAAGCAAGTTGCACTTGCCTAGGCTAGGGTTCTCTTGGTTGGTGGTGGAGAGTAAATGAAGAAGGAAGGAAGTAAAGAGGAGAGAGAAAGGGAAGGGGTTATAAATAAGGAGGGTGGTGGTAGGTAGGAGGGTTCACATTTGGTTCATGATGAACCAAAGCAAACTAAGCCAAGCCGAACCAACCCAAGAATAAACCCATCAATGAAATGCTAGAATAAATCAAACAGGAAGACATGCAATACAGGTCAAATTACGTATACGTATACCAAGATACGCAACACGAACCACATGCATTACATTGGATAAGGGCATTATTGTCCAAAAAAAAATTTAGGGTATCAAGTTGAAAAAAAAATAGTTGAGGTATCAACTTGAAAAAGCGGAATAGTTGAGGGTATCAAAGTGCAATTAAGCCTAGAATTTAATAGTGACAGAAGTTAGAAAGAGCACACCATCGTATCGCACAATCACGTGGCAAGTGGTAACATGCAAGTGAGCCCCAGGGTCGACCCTGAAGTAAGTCGGACAATACTTCGGGCTTAGACACCCCTTTACTTAGGAGAACTCCAGGCTCAACGTAATCCTAATAGATGTTGGGTTCGCGGGAGACCCTTCATGATCGACCTACAATAAGGGTCAAGAGGCAACCAAAAGTAGCTCCTGATAGGATAATGCAATCCAGTGCCGGCCCTGGTGAGCCCTTAGATGCTCCTGAATCACATGAAGAAGAAGATATCTTAGATATTCCACAAATTTTGGACACTGTCTTGCACTTCGAAGTACGGACACTTCAAAATTCTCCGCCTTTGAATATAGGTAAAAATATGTTGAGTCTGCGTCATTGTAACATTTATCTTGTCATTTTTTTTTGTTCGTTCAAACTGTTGTATATTATTCTTAAATTCCTGTAAATAAAAAAATAAAGTGTTATCGGCCTCTTAGAAAGTCGTGCGAAGCGTTGTCCTAAAAATTAATCGAGATCTATATACAGACTTGTGCTTGAATCCTTCTAATGGTAACCCTCCGTGCTACCGATTTTTCGTTGCTGCACACAACTTCAAGAGAGTGATCCGAACATAGCTTGTCCAACAAAGAATTGGAACAAAAGATTTAAAGAGATGGAATGGAGTCTTTTCTGAAATCTGGAAGAAACAAAGTAATAGAGTTTTGTTGTTAAGTGCATATCTTTTCTCAACTTCACCTATCAACGAACAGGATGGAACTATTTATATAGAGTAAAAATATATAACCCCATGATTAAAGAGGGATCAAGAGAATTGATGGAGTAACCGTTAGGAATTAAACAGTCATTTAATGCCAAACGTTCAGATCATTAAGAAGAAAATGGTCATAAAAACTAGTAAATAGCAAAATAAAAAATTTAGGATCTCAATTTGAATCCAAAGAAAAAATTTTGATAGGCATTTGGTGCCCACAGATGTGGACGTGTGGTCTATTAACAAATATATTGCAGTTCTTTCTGATACTTTGGTTGCTCGTATCAAATATCTATTTCTTCGCCATCGGTACTTCCGAAAGGATTTGAGCAGAGCTACAGAGAGCACGTCGTCATGCCCGCCCCAACTCACTGGTATCGGTGGTGGCTACTTTCGTTTCGCCATCGCTAGTAGTCCTCACCGATTAATGTACGGAGAAGTATATATATATATATATATATATATATATATATATATATATATATATATATATATATAAATATATATATATATATAATATATAGGAAGCGGATCAAAAGCTGTTAGTTCCGGGGCTTGATCAAAGATGAAAAACAAATGCAATCGAGATCTGAGATATCACACAAAAATTTTGCAGTGATCAAACTCAAGATCTACGATGGTACAATAAATCAAAGAGCCAAATTATAATCTGAAGGAGGGAAAAAGAGAAGAGAAGATCTCTCGTTCTTCCTTGCAAACGTGTTGCAATTGGGACAGAACGAGTTACAATAAAACTAGAGAGAGATGAGAAGAAGAACAATGCCGGGGTGTCAAAACACCGTTGCTCAAAGCAAGATTCGCCCCACACGATCTGCTTCCAGGAACCAGCAAGTTGAAGAACTTGTGGAACGCTCGAAATCACCTCTGTTCAGACTCCTCGGATGGACTTGCAATGGCGGCAGCAACTCTCTCTCTCTCTCTTTCTCCTTTTCTAACTTATAATTTTCGTAGTAATCACAAAGGAGGCCAGAAGAGAGTATTTATAGAGAGAAGGTGAAAACCCTAACCGCCTCTTTAGTTATGGTAAGATTGAATCAAATCACAAAAAGATAGCAACGAACTAATTCTAATCCCACAAAGATAGGAACTAAATTAATTCTAATCCCACAAAGATAGGAACTAAATTAATTCAAATCCCACAAAGATAGGATCTGAATTAATTGCATTGATTCATCCTTTCCATAACCGATTTGAAATCTGCACAGTCAGCGTAGCCCTCCATGCGGCAGCAGCAGCAGCCTGGCCGCATGGACCGCTTGGGCCACATGGACCACATGAGCCGCATGGACTGCATGGACCACATGAGCCGCATGAGCCGCATGGACCGCATGGACCGCATGAGCCGCATGAGACCGCATGAGCCACATGAGCCGCATGAGACCGCATGAGCCGCATGAGACCGCATATGAGCCGCATGCCGCATAAGACCGCATGGCCGCATATGAGCCGCATGACTGCTGACGTGCTAAGTGCAAAGTGCGCCAACAAAATGCCACATTATGCCTCATGAGCCCATGAGCCCGAGCTCGAGCCCGAGTCCGCGTCCGAGTCCGAGTCCGAGTCGCTAAGCCCCGTTGGGACTTAGCTCCAAGTGGAATAAATCCAAGAGAATGACAAAAGCATTAATGCTTAATCCTTGGAGCCTTATTCTTACCTCCTAGTAAACTCACCCACATGGTTCCCTCCTTAGGGTCACCACCCCATGTGCATCTCTCAACAACACACCCAAGTATATATGTTGAGATAACACATGGTGCATTTCCAATGTGGGACTAAAATTTACAAGGCATATTGAGAGCAAGCTCTCTTCATGTAAAGAAAGCACCAAAGAAAGCACCAACAATCCCCCACATATCACAACATATATATGTGTCCAGGGTTGAGCGTTTCCCACAGTAACTGTCCATTTTGCATTAGGATAGATGTCGCTGACGATTTGAATCTTCCTGCATTGGTTAAATAACAATGTGATATAAGAATGGACTACGCCTTGAATTCTGTACCACAATTGTAATTCTTCCCACTCACAAAGTGTAGTTACGTGTGCTTCTGGCTGCACATTAAAGGCCCTGTGCCAGCCTGATTTCAGTGTATAATTTTGGGCGTCTACAAGTTTACCCTCAAGAGACGGCCTGATATGTCTTTCCATACACTATAGGTGAGTTCTTTATTAAAGAGATATGGCATGAAGCCTTGCGCTTCCTTGCGGTGCTACGCCGCTATGACATGGCTTGAAGTCGAGGCATTACCCCTACCTGGGAACCTCATCGTAGTGTCATACTACTGTAGCATGAGGTCACAAGCCTCTTTGTAGTGCCAAACTACCCAGCATGAAGCCTAAGGCTTCCTTGCGGTGTTACGCCGCAACGACATGGCTTGCAATGCCGAGGCTTTACCCCTACCTGGGTACCTCATCGTGGTGTCGTGCCACTGTAACATGGGGCCATCCTCCCCTTTGTAGTGATGTCTACAACTCTTTAATTACGTCATACAGCATTAGGCTACCTGCCTATTTGCGGTGCTACGCCGCTGTGACTTGGCTTGCAAAGCCGAGGCATTACCCCTACCTGGGAACCTCATGGTGGAGTCACCCCACTGTAGCATGGAGATTCACTCCTTGTAGTGCTGCTCTACCGTGCTTCCTGTAAAGCACACCAAGCATTCACTCTGCCTGAGAACTCATTAAGGCGTTTAAGCCAACCTTCCACAGGATCTGTTTTTCCGCAGAAAAATACATAGTAGACAACAGTGGTTATGGGCCCGTATCCCTTCCATGTTCCAGAGAACAAGTACCCACTGTTACCTGATAGTTTCTCAGTCAGTGATCCTCCTTTGAACCAAAAGTTAGATGCCTAGTAGATTTCTCTTTGAACTAATAGCATAAAACTTTATGGTAGGATTACAAAGACACACTATCAGAATGCCTTCAAGCCTATTTTACATGCTGTGTCATCGACCAACTGGCGCTTGAGGCCCTTTGTGAACGGATCTGCCAGGTTCTCCTGACTCCGAACATCAACTACTGCAATTATACCTCTTTTGATAAGATCGTGTACTGCCCTGTGCTTCAACCGCACAGTCCTCTTCTTCCCGTTGAAGAGGTCATTTGATGCCACCGCCGCAGTCGCCTGGTTGTCACAGTATATCGGTATCGCCGGTATCTGAGCCCCAACCACTGGAAGATCATACATGAGCTCCCGAAGCCATTCTGCTTTATCTGCTGCAGTTTCAAGTGCATAGAATTCAGATTCCATGGAGGAACGAGAGAGTATAGTCTGCTTCTTCGACTTCCATGATATAGCAGCTCCACCCAAGGAAAAGACATATCCACCTGTGGATCTCTCGCTTTCCACCTCTGAACACCAGCTAGCATCACTGAAGCCTTCCACTACTGTCGGATACCCGTTGTAGTGCAGTGCATATGTCTGAGTTTTCTTGAGATATCTCATCACCCGCTTCACAGCTTTCCAGTGCTCAACCCCTGGGTTGCTTGTGAACCGACTCAGCATTCCCACGGCGAAAGCTATGTCAGGCCTTATGGCAGTAGTTGCGTACATCAAACTTTCGATAACGCTAGAATACTCCAGCTGCCTGACGCTTTCCCTTGAATTTGGCTTCAGCTTCTGATCACACCTGTATGGCGTATCGATCCCTGGAAGATCCTTATACCCATAGCGTGTGAGCATCTTCTCAATGTAGTGAGATTGTGACAGCGCTACTCCAGTGTCTGTCCGGATGATCTTTATGCCCAAGATGACATCTGCATCCCCCAAGTCCTTCATATTGAACTTGGTTGAGAGGAACTTCTTTGTCTCTGTGACACAGCCTATATCCGTACCTAGGATTAGCATGTCGTCTACGTACAGACAAACGATGACTCCTCTTCCATCAGCAAACTTTGTGTAAACACATTTGTCCGTCTCGCTGACTCTGTAGCCATTTGACTTAATAACTTTGTCAAACTTCTCATGCCACATCTTGGGAGCTTGCTTCAAACCATACAATGATTTCACCAACTTGCAGACTTTGTCTTCAAGACCTTTGACGACAAATCCATCTGGCTGTTGCATGTAAATCTCTTCGGTCAGCTCTCCATTCGGGAATACGGTCTTTACATCCATCTGATGTATCACCAACTTATGTATAGCTGCTAGAGCGATTAACATCCTGATGGTGGTCATCCGGGCTACTGGAGCGTACGTGTCAAAGTAGTCTATCCCCTGTTTCTGAGAAAATCCCTTGGCTACCAGCCTGGCCTTAAACTTGTCAATAGTTCCATCTGCCTTCATCTTCTTCTTGAAGATCCATTTACATCCGATGGGCTTTTCTCCTTCAGGTAGATCTACCAACACCCATGTGTTATTGGAGGTGATAGAGTCAAACTCGTCATTCACTGCCTCCTTCCAGAAGATAGCATCTCTGGTCTTCATTGCCTCATCATAGGTAAGCGGATCTGCTTCCACATGATAGGTGACAAAGTCATCTCCGAAGTCTTTCGGTCTCCTCGCTCGCTTAGCTGACGGCTCTGCGAGTTCTGGTACAGGAGTTGTTTCCTCAACAACAGCTTCTTCTTGGACTACTGGCTCATATGAGATTTCAGTCTCATTTGCACCTCCATCATTTTTCGGAATGTCCGAAAGAATAATGTTTTTGTCTTTTGCAAACTTGTCTTCAAAGTATTCAGCATCGCGAGATTCGATGATATGATTTGACTCAATATCAAGAAATCTCCGAGCATCACTCTTCTCGGCATACCCCAAGAAGATCGCCTTCGTAGTCCTTGTCCCTAGCTTCTGAATCTTCAGATCTGGGAGTTTCACATACGCCAGACACCCCCACACTCGAATGACATTCAAGTTAGGTCTGACTTTGAACCAGAGTTCATGAGGAGTTATGTCCGAAGTTGCATGTGGCAATCTATTTAGAATAAAAGTGGCCGTCAATGCAGCTTCTCCCCAGTAGCATTTAGGAAGACCCGCGGTTAGCAGCATAGAGTTCATCATTTCTGTCAACGTTCTGTTCTTCCTCTCCGCTACTCCGTTAGATTGAGGAGAATATGGAGCAGTAGTCTCGCATATGATTCCATGTTCTCTGCAGAACGATGCGAATTCATGAGACCTGTACTCCCCACCTCGATCACTCCTTAACCTCTTGAGTTGTTGTCCATTCTGCCGTTCAGCTTCGGCCCTGAACTCTCTGAACTTCTCGAAGGCTTCGTCTTTAGACTTGAGCAAGTAGACGAACGCGTATTTTGAGAAGTCGTCGATGAAGGTTATGAAATACTTCATCCCGGCCTTCGTGGAGAAATGTTTGAAGTCACAGATATCGGAGTGCACCAACTCCAGAAGATCTGTGCTTCGATTGACCCGATGAAAGGGTTTCCTTGTGATCTTCGTCTGAGCACACACCTCACACTTCTCCACCTTACTCCCACATTTGGAGATAAGTCCTAGACTAGACATTTTGTTAATTTTTTACAATGAATATGTCATAGTCTATTATGCCACAACTTAAGAGAATAATCAGAAAATGCAACTGCATTAATGTCTTCAAACTGGTTAACAAGCTGAATTTTAAACATGCCTTCGGTTTGATAAGCCTTCCCGAAGTATGTTCCTTTCTTGGACATCACCATCTGACCAGCATTGATGTCCATCCTCAAGCCTGCGTTGCAGAGCAGGCTCCCAGAGATCAGGTTCTTGGCAATCGCCGGAACATGCTTCACACCTTGAAGCGTCAGAGTGTTCCCAGAAGTGACTTTCAGTTCCACGGTCCCGATCCCCAGAACTTCAGCTTGGGCCTGGTTCGCCATGACAACCTTCTCAGATATCGGCTGGTACGTGACGAACCATTCCTTGCCTGAACAGACATGGCAAGTCGCTCTAGTGTCTATCCACCAGTCAGAGTCAACCCCCACAGTTGTGACCTGTCCGATCATAGCAACAACGTTAGAAACCAATGAAACCTTATTAGGCTCACCTTTCTCTGATTGTTTAGGCTTAGATCTGCATTCACTCTTGTAGTGGCCTTTCTTGCCACAATTGTAACAAGTCACGTGGGACTTAGTCTTTTGTTGCTTGAAAGAAGGACCCTTCACTTTTAGATTAGCGAAGTCCTTCTTATTGGGATGAGAAGCCGCCTGCTTCCCCTTGGAATCTCTCGTCTGCACAAGATTGGCTTTAGCCAACTGTTTGGACAGAGTGTCCACCTTCTGTTGAGAACGTATCTCGTCCTCAACATGGATCTCTTGAAGTAGATCTCCCAAGCTAATGTCTAGCTTCTTTCTGTGCATCCTTGCATAGAAGGTACTCCATCCAGCAGGAAGTTTTGAGACGATCCCTCCGACGACAAACTTGTCGGAAAGGGGCATCTCTTCGTCTTCCAATTTCTGACGCAGCTTCAGAAATTCCTTCACCTGTGGCAGCATGGACTTTTCGTCCTCAAAGAGCAATTTGTGATATTTTCAACCACAAATATTTTGCTCCTGTTCTTATCTTCTTCATACAGATTTTCCACAGACTCCCATATGTCTCTGGCAAGTTCCTTCTTTGAGTAGGATTCTGCCAGGGAGTCCTCCATAGCATTCAGGATGAGAAGCCTGCAGATGCTATTTTCCCTTCTCCACTTGACCTGGAGTTTGGTAGCCGCGTTGATGGCGGCAGTAGATCCAGTGTCTGGAACAGAGGGTTCTTCCTCCAACAGAACATGATCAACGTCTTTCAATTGAAGAGTTAGGTATACCTTTCTCTTCCAGACTTGATAGTGCTCTCCATCGAACTTTTCCAACTTGCAGAAGTCCGATTGGAGGAGCGAAGCATTAATGTTTTCCATCTATACGAATCTTGCTTTGAGATTGTTAGTCCCGGGGCTTGATCAAAGATGAAAAACAAATGCAATCGAGATCTGAGATGTCACACAAAAACTTTGCAGTGATCAAACTCAAGATCTACGATGGTACAATAAATCAAAGAGCCAAATTACAATCTGAATGAGGAAAAAAGAGAAGAGAAGATATCTCGTTCTTCCTTGCAAACGTGTTGCAATTGGGACAGAACGAGTTACAATAAAACTAGAGAGAGATGAGAAGAAGAACAATGCTGGGGTGTCAAAACACCGTTGCTCAAAGCAAGATTCGCCCCACACGATCTGCTTCCAGGAACAAGCAAGTTGAAGAACTTGTGGAACGCTCGAAGTCACCTCTGTTCAGACCCCTCGGATGGACTTGCAATGGCGGCAGCAACTCTCTCTCTCTCTCTTTCTCCTTTTCTAACTTGTAATTTTCGTAGTAATCACAAAGGAGGCCAGAAGAGAGTATTTATAGAGAGAAGGTGGAAACCCTAACCGCCTCTTCAGTTATGGTAAGATTGAATCAAATCACAAAAAGATAGCAACGAATTAATTCTAATCCCACAAAGATAGGAACTAAATTAATTCTAATCCCACAAAGATAGGAACTAAATTAATTCAAATCCCACCAAAACGCCACATTACGCCTCATGAGCCCGAGTCCGAGTCCGAGTCGCTAAGCCCCGTTGGGGCTTAGCTCCAAGTGGAATAAATCCAAGAGAATGACAAAAGCATTAATGCTTAATCCTTGGAGCCTTATTCTTACCTCCTAGTAAACTCACCAACATGGTTCCCTCCTTAGGGTCACCACCCCATGTGCATCTCTCAACAACACACCCAAGTATATATGTTGAGATAACTCATGGTGCATTTTCGATGTGGGACTAAAATTTACAAGGCATGTTGAGAGCAAGCTCTCTTCATGTAAAGAAAGCACCAAAGAAAGCACCAACAAAAGCCCCCCTTAGAAAGCTCCCCAAAAACTCCCTCACTCTAATCCGTAATTTAATGTTAATATTAATGTTAATATTAATGTTAATATTAATATTAACATTAATATTAACATTAAATACTAAAATTAACATTAAATTTAACATTAAAATTAATATTAACATTAATATTAACATTAACATTAATATTAACAATAACATTAACATTAATATATAAAAAAATTTAAAAAAAATTAATATTAGCATTAAAATTAATATTAACATTAACATTAATATTAACATTAATATTACGAATTAGAGTGACTGAGGTTTTTGGGGGGCTTTCTAAGGAGTGCTTTTGATCCGCTCCCATATATATATATATATATATATATATATATATATATATATATATATATATATATATATATATATATATATATATATATATACACTAGCATATGTGCACGTGTCTTGCACGTATTTTAATATTTTTTTAGTTAATTTAGGAAAACTCTTTAGGAAGATCAAGGGGTAGTCTTCATAATTATTAAGTTGTCCTTATTAAAATTAGTGAACTATTTTTAATTAGTATAGACATGTAAGGTTATTTTTGGAATTTAAAAGTTTCACCATCAAGTTTTCCTATTATATAGTAGAATAGATTAGTATAGACATGTAAGGTTATTTTTGGAATTCAAAAGTTTCACCATCAAGTTTTCCTATTATCTATTCTACTATATAATAGGAAAACTTAGATGGTGAAACTTTTGAATTTCGAAAATATCCTTACATACTTATACTAATTAAAAATAGTTCATCTATTCTACTATATAATAGGAAAACTTAGATGGTGAAACTTTTGAATTCCAAAAATACCCTTACATACTTATACCAATTAAAAATAGTTCATTAATTTAATAAGGACAACTTAGTAATTAGGAAGACTACCATTTGGTCTTCATAAAGAGTCTTCATAAACTAATTAAGAAATGTTAAAATACGTGCAATGCACGTGCACATATGCTAGTATATATATATATATATATATATATATATATATATATATATATATATATATATATATATATATATATATATATATATATATATATATATATATATCGTTTAATTATAATCTGATATCCTCAACTATTTCTGTTTTTCAACTTGATACCCTAAACTTTTTTACTCGACAAGTTGATACCATCAACTATTTAATATTTTCAATTTGATACCCAAAAATTTAAAAGGACAAGATTACCCCTCTCCTGCATTTTTCTCCTGTATTTTTCAACTGAATCCAACCCCTCTCCCCCCTCCCCCGTGCCGGCTCACCACTCACACACCCAGCCCACCCCGTCCCCTCGAACCCCCCTCCCTCGCTGTCCCACCGCCATCCCCGCTCCCCCACACCGACTTCAGCTTGCACTTGTATGATTACTTTGATGAGGGTCATGAGCACAGATGGATTCGTCATGCAATAAAGTACAACCCCAAGCTGCTTCAAATTAATTTTGTTCAGTGTTGTCATCATCTTCCTCTTGACATCCTTGCGTGCCAAATATCTTTAGAAGAGTTGAGCATGATTAATTTTCATTTTATTGTCTTGGTCCGCCCAAGATCATGGGTCGTTTGAGAAGATTGCATATTCAATGTATCAATGAAGATGGCTTCATGGAAAATCTCATTTCCTCTTGCCCTGTGCTTGAAGATCTGGATCTGCATAAATGTGAATTTGATACACTCTGCTGTTGTATATTTGGTTGGAGTGAGAGTTTGATTTCTCTTCCGAGTGTAGAATACTCAACTCCCACTCTAACTCCCCCAAAGGCGTGTAATTTTAAGTTTAGATTAAGGATATTTTTGTCCAATTTTTTTTTCAAGGTATTAATTTGTTACAAAAAAAAGTTTAGGGTATTAAGTTGAAAAACTGGAATAGTTGAGGGTATCAAGTTGCAATTAAGCCAAAATCTTTTTATGATTACTAAAATTATTAGAATGAGTCTGTTGGTCTTTTAATCCATAATTAGACTGTTGGTCTTTATTTATAATTGGACTTACATAATAAGATAGTATAAAAATATTGGTGCCCTTTAAACTTTTGGACCTGAGGCAACCGTCTCATGTGGCTCATATCAAGTCCGGCCACGAGAACATGGCTTCGCTGTGTTCCACTCCCGTCGGGCCGTCGCTGCAGCGGCTCTCCCGGCCACGAGGATCCAGCACGAGAAGCTCAATGCCATGGTCAGTAGCTCTAGTGGATCTTAAGATCATAATTCTGATACGTTCTTGACACAATGGCAAATCTTTTTTTTTTTTCTCCACCAATTGATTATAATTTTCGTTCTGTAGTTGTTGGTGGGCTAAAGTTTCCCAGTAGGATCCAACTTAAAAGTGTAGCAAAGAGGACCTCTGTCTCAAAATGCTCGATGAAGACCAACTTTATGCTCCATTGGTTCAGGTTGTTAATTAGTCTTGAGAATGGATTTGAGATTCTTTATCCGCACTGGTAATGTACACGTGCAATGCACTTGCATAATATTTTTTTATTAAAAACAATTAAATTAGAGTTTTTAATATATATTTAGATAATATTAGTTTTGATATTTAATATATTTTAATTAAAATGTATTCCTTGTAGAATTTTGAATTTATGTTTAGATAATGTCATGTAGTTAGATTAAATATATTTTAATTAATTTTGTTATTTGTAGGACTTTGGATATATGTTTTAATAATATTATGTAGTTAGTTTAATTAATTTGAATATCGAATATATTTTAATTTGAATTTGTTATATATCTCTACTATTATAAATAGGCTTCAAAACGGTTCAATCTTGAGCCGACTAAGCCGTGTATATCATCAACCATTTTCTCATTTAAAAAATAAAATTTTTAAATTAACACTTTTCTTATCTTATGTGTGGATAACATAATCCTCTCTCCTCACGTAAAAAATTAGAAACCACCAAATACTAAAATATATTTAAAATTAAAATTATGTTTAAATTAACTACATAATATTATCTAATTAAACACATATCTATAATTTTAAAATAATCATAACAAATTATATTGAAATATATTGAAATTAAATTTAAAATATTCTAATATAATTTAAATTTTTATATACTTTATTGATACTATCATTGATTTTTTTATACGTGCAACGCACGTGAAAGTGACTAGTATGTATATAAGATTTTGGATATATATTTAAACAGACATAAGGATTTTGGATATGGGTGAATAAAAGGGGTAGCCGGTTATACAGAAAGAGAGGGAGAGAGAGAAAGTTTAAAATTATATTATTCCATAATTTTTTTAAATGAAATGGTTGATGATATACACGGCTTAGACGGCTTAATTTAGAACCGTTTTGAAGCCCCCTTATAATAGTAGAGATTTGGTAAGTCTAACATAGAAAATTGAGGGAGAAATATAGTGAACTTTAGTTTTCTGTAATCTAAGGAATCGTAGAAAAAAAAAATTTTAATATTGGTCGGTTGCATTAATTACAAATTTATTACGGTAATACCCTAAATAACATCAACTAAAGTAGTATCTAGGACCATAAAATTTATAAAAGAATATTTGTGAAAAAGTTAACAAATTTCATTCATGTCTGGATCAAATATGAGAATGAAAAATTGAATGCTATCGGTACGAGAATGTTGAATTCTTTTACCATGAAAATAGTGTTAAGTGCATTTAAACCTTTTTTAAATGTGCGAAAAATACAATTAAAAACTCATAGTTTGAACAAAAATTCTGTCGTTAACAGATTTGCTCGATTTGCACCCCTGCCGTTAACAGACGTTAAAATGCGTCTAAAAAGACGATTTTATCCCTCCCCCACTCCCCCCTCTCTCCCTGGTGGTGGGGGCGGGTAGGGGGCTAGCCGGTGGAGGGGCTCGCCGACAGAGGGAGGAGGGGGGGGACGGGGGCTGGCCGGCGGAGGGAGAAGGGGGGCAGGTCGGGGGCAGGGGCTTGCCGCGGAGGGAGGAGAGAGGGGGGGGGGGGGGGGGGGGGGCGGGGTAGGGGGGGGAGCTGGCTGGTGGAGGGAGGAGTGGGGTACTGGTAGGAAAGGGTGTGAGGTATTTTAGGTATTTTTTATTTTTTTTTTTAAATTATTAACAGCCATTTGTAATGTCTAATAGATGGTAGAAACTTTCTTGCTTACGCGAGCAATCTACGGTAGGGATAAACTGTTTAAATTTTCTAGCGAGTATTATTTTGCTAACGAGACAAATCTATGAAAAATTTAAATTTAAATGCACTTTACCAAAAAAAAAATATAATAGGAGGTGGATTTCTAGAAATACCAAACATTCGTCCGCCAAATGTATCTTTCGAGTGTTGTACAAAAATCATACCTTTGTGCAAAAATCCATCAACCTCATCGTCTTAATTCCTTAAATCTTTCTAATTGAACTATTGTTGCTTTTCGTATCCGCCTGTGCTCCTTGTCACGCACTTTTGCGCGTGCTTGTGCACACACATAATGGCCAGCCGCAAGGCACTAGTAAGGAGTGGAGAAAATGAGAAGAAAAAATATATATTGGCACGTGCAAAACGTGCCAAAACGGCCTGACCATCTCCTCCGCGGTTAGGGGTGCAACTTGGGCGGGTTGGGTCGGGTTTGAGGTCAACCCGAGCCCAACCCGATAGATCATAAGCCTAGCCCAAGTCCAAGTCCGACCCGACTTCGGGTTCAACATATGAAGCCCAAGACCAAGTCCGGAGGATCGGGTTGGGCTCGGGTTGGGTCGGGTCCATCGGGTTTATCGGACTCTAATATGATATTTGAAATAATTTTAAACAAGAGTAATATTAAATGCATAATCAAATAGCAATCAAGTCTCGACCATTACAAAATAAAACTGAAATGAGATTTAGGACAAGGAATTGAAGAGTTCGGGTGAAAAAAATTATTATATATATATATATATATATATATATATATATATATATATATATATATATATATATATATGTCGGGTTTCGGGTTACCCAACACATGAACCCAAGCCCAACCCGATTTTTGATCGGGTAAAAATATTTTAACCCGAGCCCGAGCCCAAACCCGAATATCTTCAACCCTAACCCAACCCATTAACGGGTTTACCCGATCGGGTTCGGGTTTAGCCCGCCCGAGTTGCACCCCTATCCGCGGTTGGAAAAATTATTAGATGCTCCTGGCTCACCACTGGACGTGCTGAGTGGTGAGCCCGGTCCAATGAACAATTGACACTTGAAATAATCAATTAATTCCATATTTTCACATCATAATCGGACAATTCATAAGTTAGCTTAATATTAATATTAATATTAATTTTGATATTAATATTAATGTTAATCTTAGTATTAATGTTAATATTAATGTTAATATTAATATTAATGTTAATATTAATGTTAATTTTAATATCAATGTTAACATTAATATTAACATTAATACTAAGATTAACATTAACATTAATAATACTTTTAATGTTAATATTAATATTAATATTATTGTTAATATTAATTTTACTGTTAATATTAATGTTAATCTTAATATTAATTTTAATGATAATATTAATATTATTGAATTTTGTTAGTATTTTTTGTTATCTTCAATATTAATGTTAATATTAATATTTATATTAATTTCAATGTTAATATTAATTTTAATGTTAATATTAATATTAATATTAATATTATTGTTAATATTAATTTTACTGTTAATATTAATGTTAATCTTAATATTAATTTTAATGTTAATATTAATATTATTGATTTTGTTAGCATTTTTCGTTATCTTTTCATATCTGGTTATGATGTGGAAAATATGGAATTAATTGATTATTCCAAGTGTCAATTGTTTATTGGACCGGGCTCACCACTCAGCACGTCCAGTGGTGAGCCAGAAGCACCTAATAATTTCTCCCGCGGTTGGCAGCACGGACAAAAGCGCATGCCAAGAAGCACAGTTGTTTTGCTGAAGAAAAAATTATTGGAATATATATATACATATAATTCTTGTCATGCATGTAGGCCGCGTCCGAATCGCTGAAGGTGGTTTAGAGCACCATCGCGAAGCAACAGTCCATCGAAGAGAGCACGGTCACGCCGCAGACCAAGTTTGCTGATATCGGTGCTGATCAGTGGCGTAGTCAGAATTTGAATACAGTGACATCAAAATCGACTAGAAAAATTTTAATTCAAAAAATTAAAAAAATGTAGAGAAAAAAAAATCACATAAACTAGTCACAAATACTAATTTATACAGATAACATTGATCGTCTATTCTAGTTTTCCAAATGTAGCTGCTCATTTTTCTATTCATTTCAAAATACGATTGGTATTAAAATGTACATTAATCTAACCCAATATAATCAGAAACTTAAACTTCAGTGTCATTCCAGTCAGGTCATACGAGTCATTTTTTATCAATTTTAACCATTTGATCGAGAATATTCAGTGTATCTTAAAATTCATACTTGGATCCTATCATTTTAATCATGAACCTTGATATCGTAGGATCTTATAAAAATTAAATATTATTTTCTCCCTAAAGGAAAAACAAAATTAAAAATATTTTATTTCCAACCACTAATATACTTTTGACTTCATATTTTGTTATATTTTTTTAATCAAAGAATGTTATAGTAGAAAACCCTGCATTATATCTAAGAGCAAATTAAATCTTATCATCTAAAACAATTAAGGATAAAATTTATGGCATAATTCGATTACTTGCATCTACAAGTAAAACGAGTGTGATAAAACTATTTATCTCGGTCGGAGATTATTTATGCATCATACTTGTTGAGTGTAATAAATCTAAGGCCCATGATAAGCAAAGTTTTTGTAATTAGCAATGATTATTTTTCTCGATTATATTGTCGAGTGTGATAACTAAGGCTCTGTTGTAACTCATATGGCCCTTCGTTTCATCTCCTTGTAACATACAAAAGACCTTTGGCCTTTCGTTTCTTCATAACCCCCAACCTCTCTCCCTATATAAAGAGAGGTTGGGATAGCTTGTAATAGGCACTTGTGTGGTTGATAATATACGAGAAAGCTTCGTCTCCGTGTGTTTGAGTTTTTGCCTTACGACACGTTATCAGCACCTTACTCGTGCAACGCCGGAGACCCGACGTACCGATCATTTTCTCACTTTCTTCCAACATAAGGTAAGAAAGATAAAAAAAATTTGTTAATATATTCTTCATTTTGAGTAGTCGTGGTTGGTCCATTTTTTTAAGTTTTTGAGATCGGTAGGAGAAATTGTAGTTGAGTGATTTTTTCTCTTCTATTCGTCTAGTGAATTTTTCGTCTTCTACTTAGATTATTCATGGTTCACATAAAAATTCTATGTTTATGATGGTTCGATTGTGTATTGCATGATGTTTCCGACTTATTTCAGTCGTCACGAAATTTATTTTTCATCTGAATCACTGTTGTTACTAGTTTTTCTGATTAGAAATGTGAATGCATTGATCATATACCATGAATTTTGTCATATAGTTCTTTAGTTGATGCTAATATAAATGGGGACAAGAGCTTATGTTTAGCTGCATTTTCTAGAATCGGTAGCATGACAACACAGAATATCAAATGCACATTTACACTGTCATGCATATTTTCTTTTTAAGAAGAAGATTTTCTTGAGAGATGTAGCAGATCATAAGTTAGAAGCTTTCGTAATATATACTCAGAATTTTTTTTTGAAAAATATATACGAGTGATTCTTTTTATCAAATATATTTTGTTACAGCAATATATTTTGTTACAGAAATTTTGTTACAAAAATATACTTTGATAAAACACAATATTTTGTTCAAAATTTTTTTTTTACCAAAATATACTTTGACGTGTTTATCAAATAGTCTGTTGTATAGATTTTGGTAAAAGACATTTTTCTGCAATTTTTTTAAACTGCCAATTTCAGAAATTTTTTTGTTTAAATAGTACTTATCCCAACAAAATATTTGTTAGTTTTTTTTCTGAAAAAATAATTTTTTTTTGAAAAAAAAAAATTTCATGTTGACGAAGAAAATTTAAATGTTAACAATTTTTTGTAATGATGGATTTGGATAGCCCCGGCGAGCACCTCAGTAGCATTTTTTTTTATTTATGTTACTCAGTGAATTATTGTAACAGATGGGTAGTAAAAAATATATTTTTTTCTCGCTATTTTTTTGGCGTCGTTTCATTAGACGTCGGAAAAATAGTTGACATTTTTTTGGTGCCGCTTGCTTAGGCACCAATTCTTTTGTGTGTTGTTGCCTACTTAAGTTGTACGTTTTTTTAGCGTAATGGCGTGGAAAATGAAAAATTGTCTTGGCTACATAAACAAATTCTGGCACCGCCAAATTTGGGCCTCCCAAAAATAACATTTTTGGTTAATAATTTTTCAAAGGCAACGCTCATTTTGAGCACGTACTAAATTGTCACCTATTTTGCACAGTTCGCAAATAGCGTGAATTTTTTGAAAAATCTTATTTATTCTTACATTTGACAAAAATTTTACGAAGTCTCTCCGAATAGGCTCACCTATTTGGGTATGATGTCAGAAAGAACTTGGGGCTTGGTTTTTAAGTGGTCCCCGGTGACCCTCCTCCCTCATTTTCCCGCCTGGTCATATTCACGTACAGCTACTGAAAGGGGTTGACCGAATATTATTTTTTGCTCAAATTGTATTTATAATTATGCATTTTTGCAAGAAACTTATTAACCTCTCTATATCGGCCCGTCGATCGATATAAGATAATTTTTAAACAAAAATCGTTTTTTCAAAACCGTTGTTTTTATTTACGATTGTTTGTTGTTGCTTATACAAACTAAATCCATATAAACCTGTCGTTTTATATGTTGACTGATCAAGATTTTTTCTCCTGTTGTAGAAAAATGTCGATCAAGATTGATTTTCCCATCCTTGAAGCCTCTGGCAAGAACTATTTGGACTGGACGCAAGACATCCAGAACCATCTAGATGCGCAGGGCCTCTTGGACGTCATCTATAATGAGGAAGAGCGTGAAGTGGAAGTCACTCGCTCAATGAACGCCAAAGCGATGATTCTATTCCGCAGGCATTTATCTGACGCCATGAAGTCGGAGTTCATTGAAATCTCCTCGCCAAAGACGCTATGGGACTCTCTGAAAGAGCGCTTCGACCACCAAAAGACCATATGGCTACCTGAAGCACGCCATGACTAGTTGAACCTGTGCTTCCAAGACTTCAAAAGTGTAACTGATTACAACAATGAAGTCTGCAGGATTCGATCACTTCTCCAATACTGCGGTGAGATATTAACCGACAGTGATCTATTGGAGAAAACATACACCATATTTCCTTCCACTGACAACTTGCCCCAAAAGCAATACCGTCAGTCTAAGTTCACCAAGTTTCCCGAGCTCATCACCCAGCTTTTACTAGACGAGAAGAACAGTCTCATTTTAATGAGAAACAACAATTCTCGTCCTGCTAGAACAAAGGCAATTCCAATGTCTGATGCAAACGCTCTCCGTGGACCAAATCCACGGTAGAAACGAGACAAGGGCCAGTCGTCCCAGCCAAGGAACAGAGGCGAGTTTAAGTCTCGCCACCCAAAGCGAGGTTCTAACAAGAACCAAGGACCTTTGACTCCAAGGCAGTCTCATGGTAAGAACCAACGGGCCAGTCATCCCAAAGCGAGAGTGGAAGGCCAAGCGCCTACTCTCTGCTACAAATGTGGTGCTTATGGTCATATGCAACGGACTTGCAGGGCGACCCCCCAAGAAGTTTATAACTATCACAAGGGGCGCCAGGCCGAAGCAAATCTGGTCAACGAGTGCGAAAATCTAAATCTTGCGACCCCTGATTTTGTAGCAGAAATGGAAGAATAAATCTCCATTATCTATCTATATTTGATTTAAGTCATGAAACTTTTGGTGGTTTGTATTTTCTGTTTTCTCGATAAATTAAAGTTCTATTTTGAGCACTTTTCTCAAACGTGTGACAAACTTTAATTTTCTTTACTTATAGGCATGGACCACGGGGTAGAGGATTGTCTGGTTGATAGTAGAACGACTCACACTATCTTGAGAGATAAATCATACTTTATCTCCTATACGCCTAAAGTAACCTCAGTGACAACCATTTCGGGACCCTCAACCCTTGTTCAAGGTTTTGGCAAAGCCCGTTTTTCGTTGTCCAATGGTACTCCCGTTGAAGTATCAGAGGCCTTATATTCTCCAAGGTCCAGTCGTACCTTACTGAGTTTTAAGGATATTCGAGGAAAACGGATTTCATGTTGAAACTGCTCGAGAACATGGCTTCGAGTATCTTTTCATTACCTCCACTCAGTACGGCCAAAAGCGTATCATGAAGAAGTTGAAAAGTCTTTCAAGTGGTTTGTATCTCACTACGATACAACACATCGAGAGTAATCTCATTATTCGCCGAGCGCCAGTTGATGAGAGGACTTTTATGCTATGGCATGACCGGCTGGGTCATCCGGGTCAAAATACGATACTTCGTACTATGAATGCATCACATGGGCATTCTCTTGGAGGAATGAATTTCGTTATAAATCCGAAAAGCCTATGCCAAGCCTGCTCGATTGGGAAGACGAATCTCAAGCCACTCCATGTGAAACCTACGAGATTGGTTTCCCAATTTCTTGAGAGAATTTATGGAGATATTTGTGGACCAATCCAACCAACATGTGGACCATTTAAATACTTCATGGTTTTGGTTGATGCATCGACTAGATGGTCACACGTAGTGTTGTTGTCCACCCGAAATGCAGCATTTCCTAAACTCCTCGCCCAGATCATTAAGTTAAGGGCTCATCATCCGGATTATCCGATAAAATCGTCGAAGACTTTCGATGATTATTGCATGACTTTGGGAATAAATCTTGAACATCCTGTTACGTATGTTCATACCCAAAATGGCCTAGCAGAAGCTTTTATAAAGCGACTGCAAGTGATAGCGCGGATCTTGGTTATGCGCATCAAACTCCCACTATCTGCATGGGGTTATGTAATTTTGCACGCTGCAAATTTGGTCCATCTGTGGCCCATGGCCACCCAACCACTTTTCGCGTACCAGCTGGTTACTGGATGTGAGCCTGACATCTCACATTTACGCGTGTTTGGGTGCCTAGTCAATGTTCCAATTGAGCCGATAAGGCGATCAAAATTTGGACCTCAGAAGCGACGGGGAATATATGTCGGTTATAACTCTCCGTCCATCATTCGCTATTTAGAGCCCTTGACAGGCGATCTCTTTATCGCGAGACACGCGGATTGTGACTTTGATGAGGCAATATTCCCGTCGTTATGGGGAGAAATGCACGCTAACGTTGATGAGGAACGACGTGAATTAGTGTGGCATGTGCCCGCTGTTGCTCATCATGATCCCCCCTCTGCACATAGTGATAAGGAAGTGCAGAGGATTCTAGGTCTGCAAGATATTGCAAATCAAATGTCAGACACATTTAGCGACCTAGCAAAAGTCACGAGATAAAGTATACCTGCTGTAAATGTGCCTGCAAGGATAGATGTCCCTGAGAGACGCCATGTTCCTGTGAAACATGTTGCTCCGGTCGAACCCGCCGAGCAAAGGGCGTTGCCATCGGCTGTCCAGTCCGCCGCTATTCCCAAGAAGAAGGGAAGACCGGTTGGTTCCAAAGATGTTCTGTCCCGGAAGCGGAGAAATCTTGTTAAAAGCGTTTTGCCACATGAGATCATTAAGGATCACGGCGATGTATTAGAAGAGCGCGTTCCAGATGAAACGCCTATTCCTAATCATGCCGATAACCTCGAAATATCCGTCCAGTATGCTAGCTTAGACGATATTTTGAAGCGAAACGAAACTGTCATCGATGATGTGTTCATATACTCAGTGGCCACTGACATTATGAACAATGATGACATGGAACCTCGTAGTGTTGCCGAGTGTCGACGACGAACGGACTGGTCACAATAGAAATAAGCAATCCATGCTGAACTAGACTCCTTAGCGAAAAGAAACGTGTTTGGACCTGTTGCTCCAACACCACCCAATGTTAAACCAGTTGGTCACAAATGGGTTTTTCTAAGGAAGCGTAATGAGAGAAATGAAATTGTGCGATACAAGGCTCGCCTTGTGGCGCAAGGCTTCTCACAACGCCCTGGAATTGATTACGAGGAGACGTATTCTCCCGTAATGGACGTCATAACGTTCCGCTACTTAATCAGTTTAGTAGTTTTCGAAAAACTGAATATGCAACTCATGGATGTGGTCACAGCCTATCTCTACGGGGATCTGGACACAGAGATATACATGAGAGTCCCTGAAGGACTAAAGATGCCTGAATCAAGTAGTTCCCGACCACGGAACGCGTTTTCGATTAGACTGAGGCGTTCGCTATATGGATTGAAACAATCCGGGCGAATGTGGTATAACCGCCTAAGTGAATACTTGATCGGTTTGGGATACGTTAATAACGAACTTTGCCCATGCATGTTCATAAAGAAATCTACTTCAGGATACGCAATCATCGCGGTCTATGTAGATGACATGAATCTCATAGGAACCGAAAAAGACATGTCAAAAACTGCTGATATCCTGAAGAGGAAATTCGAGATGATCTTGGGAAGACACGGTTTTGCCTCGGCCTGCAAATCGAGCACCGTAAAGATGGAATTATTGTCCATCAAGCGAACTACACCCAAAAGGTGTTGAGAGGCTTTAGTCATTTTGACGTTAAGCCGTCCGCTACTCCCATGATCGTCCGCTCTCTAGACATTACTAAGGACCCATTCCGTCCAAAGGAGGACGACTGTAAAACCCCTAAATTTCTACTATATTTTTATTTATTAAAATTTGTACTGATTTAAAATTTTTATTATTGTACGTCGCGTAGTCGTATTGTACGTCGCGTACGAAATTTTATTCTTGCTCGACGAGTGCGAATATGTGCGAGCGTACATATTTTTAGAAAAATATTTTTATTTTATTTTTATAGTTTCAAGATAATATATATAAATATTATTTTTGCTATTTTACCAAATTTTCGAGTTGGTTATCTTAAGCCCTTCTTTCTAATATTTATTAGTAATAAGTTATATTTTTGTATACTAGAAAGCATAATTTTGTATAAATAATTATGCATACATATTTTATAATTTATTTATTAGCTTATTTTAAAATAAATAATAATGTATTTTTGAAATTAATTATTATAGTATTTTGGAAAACATATTTTAAATTATTGGGACATTTAAATCTTGATTTAAAAATTCTGGATTTATTTAAATAAGTTAAATATTTGAAATTGATTTATCTCATGGATTTTATAATAGAAATTTAATTTAAATTAGATATTTAATTTGAAATTAGATTTGGATATAGATTGGATTTGGATTTGATTGTTTTAAATTAAATAGATGATATATCTACTTGGGTTTTAAATCTAATCTTAAGCCTATCCAAATTGGGAATTCCCACATCCTATAAATAGGCAGGCACTCCTTCAACTTTTCATTATTCATCCACAAATTCTCCACAAACCAATGGTGCGTGTCCCGTGTCCGTGTTCCATCGTCCAAATCTTATTCCATTAGTTTACAGGTACATTATTCATCTTCTTCCTCGTGTCGGACACACCCCGACACCAACAAAATTTTAAATCCTTTCCTATCCCTCTAACCTGTCCACCTTCACCCACTGCCGACACGCCCTGCCTCCTTCACGCTCACCCCTGTTTCCGACCTTGCCAACCAAAACACTACCACGCCGTACTCCTCAATTCTTAACCCGTCACCACAACTTCCGACCTCCTATTCCGACCAGAACCCGGCACCCCAAGAACCACCATCGACACCACCACCATCATCAACACAACACCGCCACCACACCGGAGCCCCAGCCAACCCGACCGTCCAGCCAACTACCACCACCACCGTCACCGGCGCAACCCGCCGACGACCCAAGGAAACCACAGCAAAAATAGAGAAAGGAAAGTAGAAAACCCTAACCCTAACCAGATCCGAGCGTCCTCCGTGCCCCGTCCGCTCCGCCGCGCCTGGAATCCCCCGCGACCGCACCACCACGCGTTCGTCGGCGAACGCGAGTGGTCGATGACTGCTCCTCCCAACTTCCTCCGCCTCCACGCCAGGAGGTAGCCGTCGATGGAGAGCTCCTTCCGTATACCAGCGCCGCCACGACCCAGCGCCGTGGCCGCCCTCTTCAACCCTCGCTCCCTCCGTGAAAACCCGCTGTTCCCGGCGAGCCTCCACCACCCGCTCGAACAGCCCCGTCGCCGTCTGATCGGCCTCCGCCACCTCCCACAGCCGCTCATCCCACGAGCGCCGCGCCGTCCCTCACACCTCCGCCGACCGTGGTCGAAGAAACCCCGCCTGGCCGTGCGTTCTCCAACACGCCTCCGCCGCGACCCCAAAACCACTCTCGCCTCCGCCTCTTCCTCCTTCCGACCGCAGGAAGGTCCCGACCGCCAAAACCCACCGCGCTGCCTCGACTTCCGTGCGGCGCCAGCCGTCCGTCGACCCGTCCGTTCTTCCTATTCCCTCCACCGATCGTCGCTCGCCTGAGCTCACCCCATCCGCCGGACTTCTCCGAGTTTGCCCACTCCCCTCTTCCCCATCCTCCTCATTCTTCCTCCTTTATATTTTTTTGGGAAGATTATAAAACCCCTAAATTTCTACTGATTTTTATTTTATTTTATTTTGGTACTGATTTAAAACTTGTTATTGTACGTCGCGTAGTCGTATTTTACGTCGCGCACAAAATTTTATTTTGGTAATTGCTCGACGAGTACGAATATGTGTCGAGGTACATATGTTAGAAAAAATATTTTATTATAAATTTTATAATATTTTTATTTTTATTAAAAGATTATTTTATTCATCGTTTACAAATAAATGGTGATTTGGAAATTTTGGTTTAATATTTTGCGAAATATAAAAATTTGTTTATTAATAAATCTTGATATTTACAAAAGCTAGTTTATGATTTAAATATTTAAAGTATTTATAGTGATTTTCGAAATTAATTATTTCCATAAATATTTAACTATGAAAATAATATTTGAGATCTTGTTTACTTAATATTTGATTAAATATGGTAAATTAAATTGCAAAAGATTTTATTGGTTTTATTTAAAAATATTTTAAATTAAGTATGGAATTAATTTGGATTTGAAATTGATTTGAATTGGTTTTAAATCTATTTAATTAAATGACGAATTATCTAATTGGGATTTAATTAATCCCAATCCCTATCCAACTGGGAATTTCCACCTCCTATAAAAGGAGAGATACTCCTCCAGCAAACTCTACCATCCACAAATGTGTATTGTGTCTGTGTCCACCATTCTTATTCCATATCATACAAATACATTATTCCTATGTCGGACATATCCCCGACACAAACAAAATCTACACCTATGTCCTCCATGTCCGCAGCAACCCGTCTCCGTAACCAGCACATCTCCATCGCCAACGACGACACCCGTCACCGCTGCGGCCACTCCGACCGCAGCACCCATCACCCCGACCCTCGACTTCCCACCTCCAGACCACACCGCCACCACCATTCCGACTCTACTGCCAACGCCTCCAACTCCACCGCCAACCACCGTGGCCAATACCCCCGACGCCATCACCACCGTCATCGCCCTAACCACCAGCAACAGAAGGAAAGAAGGAGGAGGGAAAGAAATCCTTACCGAGCCGAGCCAGAACACCGCCGCCCAGACCCCGACGCTGGACCGCCGGCGTCTGCCTTCTCCGTGTCCGGTGAACGCCGGAGCCATGCCCCGAGATCCGCCCAGCCGCTTCCCCTTCCACTTCCTCCGCCGCCTCGTCGGACCGAACCACCGCTCTCCACCGAACTCCGAAAACCCTCTGACCGCCGAAACCGTCCGCCGCCACTCCTTCAGCCACCCACGTCAGCATCCGCCCTCCGGCTCCCCGCTCTCCGTCCCCACAGCCGTTCCTCCCTCCTGGAGCGCGAGACCCGCTCCCCGTCACTCTTCCGGCGACCGGCCACCGCGCGCCGCCCAGATCTTCCGTCCGCCGCAACCGGCCAGAGCCGTCTCCTCTCCGGAGAACCCCGTGCCGCTGCTCAAGGCCCTCGCCCACAGCATCCAGCCCTGGCCTCCGCGCCAGGCGAGCCGCTCCGGCGCCGACCGCCGAGCGCCTCCACGCACCCGGCCAAATTCTCGAGTAAGAAACCCCTTTTCCACTCTCTTCTCTCTCTCCCTCCCTGTCTGAACAAAAATTTGGAAGGATTGGAATATCATTAGCTTTATTATATTATTATTACTTATATTTATTATTACTGTCACAATAGATAGTATTATTATTATTATTTATTATTATCATTACTATTATCATGTACATTATACTGTTATTATTATTATTTAATATTATTATTATTATTATTATTTGTATAAAAAGGGAAATGGTAGTATAGGGTTTTTGACTTATCATTATTATTATTATCATCATTTTATTATTAATATTAATTATTTACAAAATTTGGGTATTACTAAAAATACCTTAATTACAAGAATTTATCATTTATTTTGTTATATTTATTTGTAAAAAAAATTTTATTATTAATTACATTATTATTATTACCTTAATTACGAGATTATCGAACATTGAAGACGGACTTTATTTTTGATACCTATAGAGGCATCGTACATTGACCAATAAAATTTTAGTAAAGAGATTTTTCAATTTCTACTTGGGCCAATTGATTGAAGGTTTGGAATTTTAATAGGAAATTATAACTTGGGAAGATATACGTGAGCTAGTATAATAGAGATTATGAATTTTAAATTTAAGATTATTTGAAATTCTATGGTGAGATAGAGGAAGCAAGAGTACAATTATAATCATAATTGTTTTTGATAAATTCTAAGGGAGCGTGGAACGGAAGTAATCCTTGGGAAGAACGATTTATGATAAGTGAATATTGATGATATCAAAGGATTAAGGAGTTTATTACCTGCTTATAAGGTGTCCTTTTTTAAGGTAAATGTTAAGGTTGATCGAACTTAGTCATTGATTGATTGTCATGATCGAAATCTAAAACCATCGAAATTTTGTTCTAGTCGATCAAATGATGCCATTGAAATGTCGCTCACCATCCCGTCAAATATTTTGCGTTCTCTCTAAAGAAGATTTCTTACTTTCGTTCAAATAATATTCTTTCTATCCTCTCGACCCTACCTACCCTATCTATCCCTAAATTTTGAGGACGAAATTCTTTTAAGTTGGATAGGATGTAAAACCCCTAAATTTCTACTGATTTTTATTTTATTTTATTTTGGTACTGATTTAAAACTTGTTATTGTACGTCGCGTAGTCGTATTTTACGTCGCGCACAAAATTTTATTTTTGGTAATTGCTCGACGAGTACGAATATGTGTCGAGGTACATATGTTAGAAAAATATTTTATTATAAATTTTATAATATTTTTATTTTTATAAAAAGATTATTTTATTCATCGTTTACAAATAAATGGTGATTTGGAAATTTTGGTTTAATATTTTGCGAAATGTAAAAATTTGTTTATTAATAAATCTTGATATTTACAAAAGCTAGTTTATGATTTAAATATTTAAAGTATTTATAGTGATTTTCAAAATTAATTATTTCCATAAATATTTAACTATGAAAATAATATTTGAGATCTTGTTTACTTAATATTTGATTAAATATGGTAAATTAAATTGCAAAAGATTTTATTGGTTTTATTTAAAAATATTTTAAATTAAGTATGGAATTAATTTAGATTTGAAATTGATTTGAATTGGTTTTAAATCTATTTAATTAAATGACGAATTATCTAATTGGGATTTAATTAATCCCAATCCCTATCCAACTGGGAATTCCCACCTCCTATAAAAGGAGAGGTACTCCTCCAGCAAACTCTAACATCCACAAATGTGTATTGTGTCTGTGTCCACCATTCTTATTCCATATTATACAAATACATTATTCCTATGTCGGACATACCCCCGACACAAACAAAATCTACACCTATGTCCTCCATGTCCGCAGCAACCCGTCTCCGTAACCAGCACATCCCCATCGCCAACGACGACACCCGTCACCGCTGCGGCCACTCCGACCGCAGCACCCATCACCCCGACCCTCGACTTCCCACCTTCAGACCACACCGCCACCACCATTCCGACTCTACTGCCAACGCCTCCAACTCCACCGCCAACCACCGTGGCCAACACCCCCGACGCCATCACCACCGTCATCGCCCTAACCACCAGCAACAGAAGGAAAGAAGGAGGAGGGAAAGAAATCCTTACCGAGCCGAGCCAGAACACCACCGCCCAGACCCCGGCGCTGGACCGCCGGCATCTTCCTTCTCCGGGTCAGGTCAACGCCGGAGCCATGCCCCGAGATCCGCCCAGCCGCTTCCCCTTCCACTTCCTCCGCCGCCTCGTCGGACCGAACCACCGCTCTCCACCGAACTCCGAAAACCCTCTGACCGCCGAAACCGTCCGCCGCCACTCCTTCAGCCACCCACGTCAGCATCCGCCCTCCGGCTCCCCGCTCTTCGTCCCCACAGCCGTTCCTCCCTCCTGGAGCGCGAGACCCGCTCCCCGTCACTCTTCCGGCGACCGGCCACCGCGCGCCGCCCAGATCTTCCGTCCGCCGCAACCGGCCAGAGCCGCCTCCTCTCCGGAGAACCCCGCGCCGCCGCTCAAGGCCATCGCCCACAGCGTCTAGCCCTAGCCTCCGCGCCAGGCGAGCCGCTCCGGCGCCGACCGCCGCGCGCCTCCACGCGTCCGGCCAAATTCTCGGGTAAGAAACCCCTTTTCCACTCTCTTCTCTCTCTCTCTCTGAACAAAAATTTGGATGGATTGGAATATCATTAGCTTTATTATATTATTATTACTTATATTTGTTATTACTGTCACAATAGATAGTATTATTATTATTATTTATTATTATCATTACTATTATCATGTACATTATACTGTTATTATTATTATTTAATATTATTATTATTATTATTATTTGTATAAAAAGGGAAATGGTAGTATAGGGTTTTTGACTTATCATTATTATTATTATCATCATTTTATTATTAATATTAATTATTTACAAAATTTGGGTATTACTAAAAATACCTTAATTACAAGAATTTGTCATTTATTTGTTATATTTATTTGTAAAAAAAATTATTATTAATTACATTATTATTACCATTATTTAATGGAACAAATATTTCATAGCAAAATTTTAAAGTTCGTTTTTAAAACACTAAAATATTATTTCGATTGACCAATTATATTTTGTCTAAAATGGCTTAGAAGTATTTTTCTAAAAATAGATATTTTAAATTAGAAAATTTAGTTTCCCCCTTAATCATATTTTACAACTTGGAGTATTTTGAATAAAAAGATATAATTTTCAAAATTATTATATATACATCTTTTTCAAGTATTTTTCGTAAACAAATTTACAAGTAAACATGTTTTTAAGGGTAAAATAATTATTTTCTAAGGAATTGTATATTTATCTATTCCTCAAATTATTTCCAATACCTTCTTCAATTATCACCGTTGATCATGACTAATCCCATGTTCCTATTTTCTCGCGATTTGGACTATCACATCAACCATGGCTATTGGACTATTGAGACATGTCAGAGAACAATGCATCACACCAGACGACACACCAGGCAAGATACCTTGCCACAATTTACTGTTTATAAATTAGTTGTATTTTTATTTATTACATATCACTGTTCATTTATTTCTAGTTCTTGATTACTGCCTGCCCAGTGATATTACTTGTATCTTGTTATTTACCTTTGATTGCATATGGACTTAGTGTTAAGGGACCACCACTAGCTTAGTGCATTGTATAAACCTTGACATAGTTATACCACGATGATGTGTGAGATGAGAAGCATATAGAGGTTCTTGTGTGTGGGTTGATCGCACATGCACATGCGTTAGGGCTAACTGCTAATAGAGGCATGTTAGGAGACTTAGCAGTTAGTAGAGGTACATGGTCGTGGATGCGACTTGACAGGTACATTGGGTGGGGAGAACATTACCTGACGTATGGGCTTCTATGCACTTCCCTCATTACCTGTGCGGTCCGCCGGAGACGCAGGCTCCAGTTGCCCTCTGACGTTATCCAGAACGTTATGGACGTAGCCCCTTGCACATGGTGCCCTCTGACGCTTCCCGAGTGCTATAGACGTAGGCCCCTGGTGCCCTATATGGGAACTATGCCGATCCTATTTACAGCCAGGGCTCATGCGTTGAAGGTTTGTTATTACTGCATAAACACATTAGATGGTTAGGTAACCCTCGTCAATGTCATGTCATCCCGTTCCATTAGTAGCTTGGGACAATATCGCATCACGGTATAGTGTACTACCCCTTATACTTGTTTGGTTGCAGGGGTAGTCCACTGTTTCGATGATGAGGTATTGGAACTTGTTACGAGTGTGACTATTTACTTTACTTGTGATTATGACATAGTATATATTCAGTTATGTGGCATGTTGATGTATCTTATTACGTCCCTCTGAGGACCTGGTTATCTCGTCAGGTGTGTATTTCGTGATTTCTTGCAGGTGCTCTAGCTAAGGCCATTCCTTCCTTCGTGGTGATTGCTCTTGGACTCGCCATTGCTCTCGCTTGCTAAATTCTTTCCTTGTATATTTTTTCCATATATAACTTGGTTGGTAGTGGACTTTGTCTCCGCCCAACTATTGTGTACATGACAAATTCATAGTTACTTTTATATCATATTTATCTTTGTGGATAAGATTTAGTACCTTGGTTACTGCATTTTACAGCTTATGTATATACGAGGGTCCATATACTTCGTATGTATACAGCTGGCATGATTACGTTCTAGTCCTACGTATTTTGGGACTGGGGCGTTACAAAGATGTTTTCTGTTCTGCGAACAGAGTTTATGATATTTTTCTTTTTCTTTCTCTCTCCTTTCTAAATCACGGGAACAGTGGCTTTTGCGGTTGTTTGTTCTTTGGGTTTGATTTTTATTTTATTTTAATTTATTTTTGTTTTTGTTGTTGTTGTTTCTTTACGTTTACTTAGGGTGGACTCTCTTGAAAAGAGAGAACACCATCTCTTTAGTAAGTTTTACTTGAGTTATATTTTTATTGTTTTCTCTTTCCTCACTCATGAAATGAGGACGAGAACTGTGTTCCAAAGAAACAGTAACAACAGCTTCAGTTTTAAATTTTTGTGTTATTTTTTTTACTTTATCTAATGAGTATATTTATGTCAGTATATTATATAGTATATACGATATTATATTACAAATATTTTATTATCACTATTATTATCATTTTTTTATTATTATTATCATTATATTGCTATTATTATTTTGATGGTTTCTGTTGTTATTTTGAAAAGAGTGTGTTTTGTCTTTACTTTTGATAAATAATTGGAATATTTTTATATTATTATTATTATTGTTATCATTTTTATCATTATTAATATTATATCCTTTTCTATTTTCTTGTTTGTATTTAATTCGTATATGGAAATATTCCGCTGATGGCAATATAGTCCTAAATAAATTATGATATTATTTTACGATATTTTAAATAAATGCTAAATCGACCTATAATTATGTTTGACTAAAAAGTAGATTTTTGCCTTAAAAGTTCTCTAAATTTTTGTGTATTTTTCTAAAAAGGTATTTTGATAGTAAAAATATATTATAAGTATTTTCTAGAAATCGTATATATATATATATATATATAATTTATCAGTTTTTCCTTTGATTTTCTCTTTTCCATGACCAATCCCGTTATTCCTATTCCTTCGCCAATTTTGATACTACCTTATGTCCACCCTAACTAATTTGAACCTCCTGGACCCAATGGAACCGACCGTGTCACCATCCGTGGTCACCTTGTATAGTTGTTGCACCGAAGTCGCAGTTCATGCCACCTTGATCACCGCAGCACACCAGGTGCCCAATCAGGCAAGACACCTTGCCATTAGTTGTTTACTTATTTTAGCTCATATTTTATGCATTATTTATTTTTTTATGCAAAATAAACTGTGATACATGGCATAACCTGTTAGAACTTACTGTTCGCTTATTGTTCCTGCTATGTATTATTTTCTTACACATTAAACTTAGAGTTAAGGGACCACCCTTTGTGTGTTGCATTCATGGCCTTGACACGTTGTACCATGAAGTTGTGTGTCGCATGTAGAACACGGAAGTGCGTGATTTGGCTGGCCACCGGTACGTACAAGCCGTGCGATAGGAATAACCGCTAATAGAGGTTGCATGCTAGTTTGACTTAGCGGTTATAGAGGTTTACTGTTGTGGATACAACATGGTAGGCATTGGGCGGGAAGAACAACTCTTTAATGTATGGGTCATATATGCACTGCTCTGATTGCCGGTTATCTCCAGTGGGAGGTACGGTCCTGATAGCCGGTTATCTCCAGTGGAAGGTACGGTCCTGATAGCCGGTTATCTCCAGTGGAAGGTACGGTCCTGATTCCTGATTCCTGACTGAGCCGGCCCATGCGTCAAGGTTTGTTCTTTATTGCATGTTTACTATAGTACGGTTAGGTACCCTATTGTATGTGTCCCTTAATTATTTGAGCATTATTTATTCAGTTATATGGCATGATATTATGTGTCTTGTTACGTCCCTCTGAGGACCTGGTTATCTTGCCAGGTGTGTGCTATTGTCTTTCGCAGGTGTTCTAGCTCTAGCCGTGATCTTCGCTATTTCTTCGAGGATGATTGCATTTGGATCGTCTTCGCTTCGCTCGCCACTCATTTCATTTTCTATGTACTTTTCCTTATTTTGTTGGTAGTGGATTTGTCTCCGCCCAACATATTGTATCAAGACAATTTATTCTCATTATATGACATCTTCTATTCATTTATTCTGTGTGGATGAGATTAGTTATGGTTTTACTGCATTTTACAGCTTATGTATTTATACGAGGCTTCCAGATATTGGAGTATACTTCGTATGAATACAGCTGGCATGTCTACGTTTCTAGTCCTACGTATTTTGGGACTGGGGCGTTACAACGACGAAGAGATATTGAGTCCTGAGTGCTCTTATCTGGGTGCAATAGGCGCTTTATTGTACTTGGCCCAATGTACTAGATCGGACATCTCGTTTGCTGTGAATTGTCTAGCTCGACACAGCACCGCGCCAACACGTCGCCATTGGAATGGCATAAAAGACATTTTCCGCTACCTTAAGGGTACTACGGACTTGGGCTTGTTCTATCCCTACGCGGTTTTGAGTGAGTCCTGCGCTCTTGGCACTCGAAGCAACGCGACCCTTGTTGGCTACGCCGATGCGGGATACTTATCTGATCCGCACAAGGGGCATTCCCAATCTGGTTACGTCTTTACCATTGGGAACACGGCAATTTCTTGGAGGTCTCGCAAACAGACCCTAGTGGCTACTTCAACGAACCACTCTGAGCTACTCGCGCTCTATGAGGCAACTAGAGAGTGTGTATGGGTTCGAGCTGTTATTGGCCATATTCGAAGTACATGTGATCTTCCATATGACCCAGATGAACCTGTTGTCGTCTATGAGGACAATACCGCTGTTATTGATCAAGCGAAACATGGTTACATCAAAGGGGATGCTACCAAGCACATATCGCCCAAGTTGTTCTTTACACATGAACAACAAGCGCTTCAGAAGATTGAAGTGCAACACATTGGATCGGAGAATAACCGTGCAGACTTGTTCACCAAGTCACTGCCGAAACACTCGTTCCAGAAACATGTCAGAGCGATTGGACTTACGAAATTTTCAGAGCTAGCCTAAGTAAAACATGTTTCCTGCACCCTGTTGTGTGCATGTGAGGGGGAGCGCCCCAACGAGCGCCTCCAAACGCCCTGTTGTGCGTATATTCCGTACCCTGTCGAGTGCGAGTGAAAAGGGAAGCATCCTGATGTATGCTTGTGTACTCTTTTTTCCTTCGACCAAAGTTTTTTTCCACTGGGTTTTCTTTGGCAAGGTTTTTAACGAAACACATTTCAAATCTCTTATTCACTAAGGACTATTGTGATCAGAGGGAGTATCCAGTGTATACTTCTAAATCATCGTGTACTCTTTTGTCCTTCGATCAGCGGTTTTTTCCCACTGGATTTTCCCTGACAATGTTTTGACGAGGCACCTTTGCAATGGTTAGTTTACCCCCATCACACTGACCCGTGTGTACTCTTTTGTCCTTCGACCAAAGTTTTTTTCTACTGAGTTTTCTTTGGTAAGGTTTTGACGAGGCACAAGTAGATGGTTAAACTTAAAGAAGCAAGCTACAGACAGACGAAGAAACTCAGAGATGTTTACAAGCAAAATTTTTGGAGAGCCAAGGGGGAGTGTTGTAACTCATATGGCCCTTCATTTCATCTCCTTGTAACATACAAAAGACCTTTGGCCTTTCGTTCCTTCATAACCCCCAACCTCTCTCCCTATATAAAGAGAGGTTGGGATAGCTTGTAATAGGCACTTGTGTGGTTGATAATATACGAGAAAGCTTCGTCTCCGTGTGTTTGTGTTTTTGCCTTACGACAGGCTCTAAATTTTTGGAAGTAGAAATGCTTATTTTCCTCTTTGTCCCTTGTTCTTGTTCTGATGTATCAGATTCTAAAATATTGAGATTATTTCTGCTTTCTATTTCTTTGTTAAGGGACTGTTTGTTAAACAGAAAATTAATATGGATTTGGATTTGGATTTTAATTTGTACTTTTAATGAGAAAATAATGATAGAAATCCATTCACTTCTGGTCCCCTTAGCAGGAAAAAAGTGTTTGGTTGAGATATAAATTGGAAGTTGGGAAGCGGATGCGTATATTATAATAATAATAAAATTTAATTAATTGACATAACAATTTATTAAACCAAATACTGATAAATTAAATAATTACTTTAATAAATTAAGGTAAATATTAATAATAAATTTAAGACATGTTTTATAAATACTGAAATTAATGGTATAGTTATAATGACCAAATATGGAATCCAAATCAAATCGGCTGCGGCTTCAAAAAAAATGGCCGCCCCCAATCAAACCTTCTATTAAACCCCATCTCCTGTCGTGACCACCTCTCGCACCGTCCCTCTAAGCCTCTCCACCATAGTCCGATCCTCTCCCTTAGCACTATCCGATCAACTCTCGAAGCCGTCGACGACCGACTGATCCATCAACGGTGCGGACGTGAGCACAGCGCCTCCACGGTGGAGATCGGACTCCTCGCGGTTGCTGCTTGAAAAAAATTTGGTAAAGATGTTTAATTTGTTTAATCCTTCCAATTCCACCCACATCCACGACGGGAAGAGGATGTGGATTGTTGGAAATCGTAATTCTAAGGAGGAAACATGAGCTACGACACGCTTTTGTTTGTAAATTTCAGCTCTCCTCCACCATCCAACAAAATGGTGAATTTCTAAATCCAACTCAAAATTTTTAAAATTTTAAATTCAGTTCCAGTTTCCGTTCACCAAACAGGCCCTTATGTGGTGTTATATCTAGAACCACTTGAAAAAAAAAAAAAAAAAAATACCAAAACCAGACCACTTGCACATGGTTTCCTTGAGTAGTGCTGCTGAAGATTAATACAAGATAATTTATCACCAAATTGACATTATTAAACCATTACTTCAGTTTCATGCCAATTCACCTTGACATAGATTAGCATCAGTATTGGATATATAAATAAAGATCCTAACCTTTCTGTCACATTCATTCATTCATTGTCATGATAATTAGAAGAAAGGTCGTACAAGCCATCAATTTTATAACTTTAATCATAATATCATGGGCCTCCCTTTCGTTGGTGTCCTTCCCTTCTTCAATAGTGCAACCCAAAATATCCATATTTTCGCAGTTTGCAGTAAAAAGGGTCGTACACGCCATCAACTTTATAACGGAAAATTTCAACAGTAGCATAGAACTTTATTAAAATTGCAGAAAAGACATAAAGTTTAGGAAAATTGGAGGGAGAGCACCGTCGCGTCCAATTTTTGGGCGTGAAAAATTATCTTCCTAATCCATTCCCCCTCCTTTTCCTAATGGCCGGTTTAGTTGGTGGGAAAAAAAATAATAATAAAAAAAAAACGGCGCCCAAAAAAGGGGCGTGAAATATACATACTTTTTTTTTAAAAAAAAAGGGCGCCCCTAAAAGGGGCGCCGAATTTGCATGTATTGATATGAAGAAAGGAAAGAAAGAATTAAAGAAGAAAAATTATCTTAATGCCCTGCAGCAAGAGACAAAACTTCAAAAGCACAACCATACAAAAGTGAAAGATGATTTTTCTTAAAGATGATTTTTCCTAATCCCCTGAAAATCATCTACTTCAAAAGCACAACCATACGTTTTTATTTTTCCCGCACCTTATTATTATTTTTTTTTTCTTTTTCTTTCATATCAATACATGCAAATTCGGCGCCCCTTTTAGGGGCGCCCTTTTTTTTTTTTTTAAATGTATGCAAATTTTACGCCCCTTTTTTGGGCGCCGTTTTTTTTTATTATTTTTTTTTCCACCAACTAAACCGGCCATTAGAAAAAGGAGGGGGGAAATGGATTAGGAAGATAATTTTTCACGCCCAAAAATTGGGCGCGACGGTGCTCTCCCTCCAATTTTTCTAAACTTCATGTCTTTTCTGCAATTTTAATAAAGTTCTATGCTACTGTTGAAATTTTCCGACTTTATAATTTTAGTCATAATATCAGGGTGCCTCCATTTGTCATTTTCTTTTTCACTACTGCCACACAAAAAAAACCTACAGTGTCGATTTTCCTTTTTTTTGTCGATTTTTATATTGTCCTCGTATCTGAAACCATTCTTTAGAATTGTCCATATCCTAAATGGATTTTATTCTATTTTTCTTTCACCCACCAAAAGTAGGATAAATGACCCCCCTCCACTCAAAGACCACTGTCTTTTTTTTTTTCCAAAAAAATATTATTTTACTCCCAAAAAATTTGAGTAATACCATCTCTATTTATATGACATATGATATGACCGATAATATGACAAAATATAACAAAATTAAACATTAAAATTAATATTCAAATTAATATTAATATCAAATTAACATGAATATTAATATTAAAATTAAAATTAACATTAATATTAATTTTAACATTAAATTAAAATTAGTATTAATATTAACCTTAAAATTAAAATTAATATCAAATTAACATGAATATTAATATTAATATTAACATTAACATTAACTAACATTAATTTTAACATTAAAATTAATATTAGCATTAAATTAAAATTAGCATTAGCATTAATATTAACAATTTTTTTTTGGATGGCTAATTTTTTGGGTTAAAATATGACATGTCAGATGTCATATAATGAAAGATGTAATCACAGAAAAGAAAATTTATTGTAATTGCCATTTTTTTATTTTTCAAACACAAAAAAAAAAAATGTAATTGCCATTTAAAGAAAATATCCAAGAATCAATTTCCTTTCCTTTTCGTGAACCAAACATAACCAAACATCCAAGAATCAATTTCCTTTCCATTCCGCGACCCAAACGAGGCCAGAGATTGTCACGTGCCAAACTAGAGAATCAAAAACCACTTTAAATATTCACAAAATTACTCTCAAAGTGGTTTTAGGTTGATAAAAATAACACGTGACAATCCATAATTAAAGGATGATTATTTATCCTAGCATTGATAGGTGAACAAAAATAGGCACTATCCTAAATCCACATGGCCTCCTTAACAATTTAATTGCCAGAAAATTTCGTATAGGGTAGAGAACTTTCTTGAAATTGTAAAAAAAAAGAAAAAAGAATGAAGTTTGGAAAAATGTGGATGGCCAAGTCGCTTGGCGTGGACCTAGGACAAACCAAGTGACTTGACGCGGGTAGCAGAGACCCACAGCACTGACACCCCCGGTCCAGTCCACGCCAAGTACTTGATGCGACCGCTCTCCTCGGTAATTTTTTCAAACTTTTTATTTTTTTACAATTTTGAGAAAGTTCTTTACATATGAAATTTGCTAGTCAAAGCATGTCATTGCTAATAAAATCTCTTTCAGAAATTTGAAGTAGTCCATAGTCCATCTGCTATATCTGTTCAAGAAAGAAACCAAAATTGCATAGCAAGTGACAAGAAATCATAGGAATTCATATTTGTGCATCAATATTTACACAACAAAACTAAACCCCAAGCGAAGGTTTTACAACTTACAAAAAGGGATAGGAAGTGGCAAAATGAAAATAAAAACTAATCCCTCTTCTTCATCTCCTCTCTCCTCCTGTCCTCTCCATTTCCGCTTGTACTCCATATTGTTTACTACTGCAAGAGAGGTGATCCGCAGTTTTTCTTATATATATACAGATTTTACAAAAAAACACCCCAAGTTCTCTCTCTCTCTCTCTCTCTCTCTCTCTCTCTCATCTGTCCAAAGCACTAATCACCACCCTGAAATCAAGAAACCAAACCATTATCAAATTTTAGCATAATAGAATTATTAGATTTGCAAATAATCTTATGCTCAAATTAAAATTAGCATTTTCTTTTTCAAGTGATATATTGGAAATTTACAAGCTATGCTTCCTCAGAGAAATGATCTATCGAGGATGGAGGCAAGAATTTAAGATGGGGTGCAAGGAAAACCAAAAAAAAAATAAAATCATATACTAAAAAAAAAATATCTCTACTATTATAAACCCTTTGTATATCACACACTAATCAGAATAAATCAAAAATTAATTATTATAATTACAACCGTTCTTATATGTATTCTCATGTAATTATGACTTATTTTAAAGTAACTCATTCTCAAAATATTTTTTAATAATAATTAAAAAATTTACAACTATTTAAACATATATCCCAAATCTTATATATATATATATATATATATATATATATATATATATATATATATAAACGATTACAATACTCTCAGAACAGCAATTCGGCAAACGAAAAAAATTTGACGAGTTTTATTCGGGTGATTGCTAACAAGGCTCCGAACTAATCCAACTTGTCCCTTGCATTGTCCATCCCATGTATGTGCTCATGAAACAGGACACCAAAATAAGTGCCAAATGTATGTTCTTGTCCGTGCTGCCTTCAGTAACGTAACATTAATTCGTAAGGGCTGACTCATAAATTTTTTTGGTCAATAGACGACTGTAATTTATTTATTTTTTATAATTCCATTAGCAGAAATTAATAGTTTGCCTGTAATTTATTTATTATTATTTATAATTCTTTTAGGAGAAATTAATAGTTTGCGCTGCAAATGTTAAATTTGACTTGTTGTATTATAAGGGGGTGTTATCTGCAAATAAAAACCTCCTTTAACAGACCAATCGTAGACGGTTGGATTCCTGGGCTCCGCCGCCGGCTCCGGGCGCGCCCTCGGCCTCCTCCACTCCCCTCTCGGCGTCCTCGGCGTCGGCGTCGTCGCTGCAAGAATATCAAAAAAAAAAAAAAAAACTCAAGAAACTTCCATTAACGTCTCCAGAAGGATCTAGAAGAAGGGAGGGGTACTAACGGGTGAGAGGAGAGTCGGGTTCGGATCCGGAGGAGGTCGAGCGGAGGATGGTGATGCTCCGGGTGACCGAGAGTCCGCCGGAGACGGTGGAGGAGGAGGGGGTGGCGGTGTGGTCGGGCCGGGGACCGGCCACCGTGTCGTCCCACAGGTGGTCAAGGAGACCCATAACGACCTCTCTCTCTCTCTTTATTTTTTTTCCTGATTAATTGGAGCTATAGAAGAAAAAAATTTAATTTTTCTCTCATTGGGATGGTGAGGAGGAATTTATAGATGAGGATTGGTGGGGGTGGGACCGCGGAGGAGGGAGACATGGAGGACGGAGAGGGAGGACCGGCTATTTTCACAGCGACTTTTTAGGGGTTTTACGGATAAGATTGTGTGTTGGCTCGGCTGAGCTCGGCTCGGCTCGGCTTATGAGATGGCTTCATTCGCCATTTAAAACTAGATTTACAATTGTTTAGAAAAATTTGTGCGTGTACAAATTTGTTTGACCGTCTAACAAAATGTTTCGTGAGATAAATTTTGCTAAAAAAAAAACTTACTGGTTCTATTTTATTTTTTTCTAAACGTTCTTTTCACATAAAATAACCATACATGTAATTATTATTTGGGTTTCCGAAAAATTTTATAAAGTGTATTTATACTAAACTTTTTCTTCTTACCTTTTTTTTAACAAATTGCAACTTGATGCCTTCAGCTATCCAAGTTTATCAACTTGATACTCTCAATTTTGATAGCTATTAACGTAATATTCTAAAAAATAAAAATGATGAAATTACTATCGTCTTTTTCCTCTCTCCCCCCCTCCTCCCACCTGGCTGCACCATGTCCTCCGCCCATCCGGTCGCCCTATTCGACGACTGTACCCCCCGTCCTCGCTCCCCGCCTCCGCACCGCGCCCACATCCCCACCTCTCTCTCTCTCTCTCTCTCTCTCTCTCTCTCTCTCTGTGTGACACGGACAACAACAGCAACGCGCGACGAAGATAGGGGGGCGTAGCTGTCTCAAGGCATTTGGGGTCTTAGACAAATTAAGAAAAGAAGATAATTGCTATTTTCCTTAAATCATGGCCCTAGATCAATTAAATGAGATAATTGTTGTTCCCTTGAGACCTTATGTCAATTAAATAATTTTAAAAAAAAAATATTTATTATTTTTTTCTCCGTATATATACCATATAAAAATATGGGAGCCCTTAAATTATGGGGGTCTAGACACAAGCCTAAGTTGGTTATATGATAGAGTCGGCTCTATGGGGGCCCTTAAATTATGGGGCTCTATAGTCCGTCCCGTAGGCCGCCCTCCCCTCAGGCTGCACCATCTCCACGTCCTCCAGAATGGAGGGTGTTAGATGGATAAGAGGGGTAGTCTCCTCATTTTTACTTTTTTAGGAGATCAAGTTAATAGCTATCAAAATTGAAGGTATCAAATTGAAAAACTTAATTGATAGTATCAAGTTGTAATTTAATATTTTCTATTTTTCGTTCTGATTTGATAATAGTTTTAATCATCTAACGAGCCCATTTGGACCGGCCCATTTTACTAGGCTCCAGCCGAGAGGAGCGGAGCCGAGCCCAGCCCAGCCGACCCTAGGAACCCAGAGAGTGCAAGCGGGGACCACCGGAAAAGTAGGAGGCGGGGCCTGGCGCATTACTACTACACGTCATGTTGATAGAACGGATATCTACTCTTTCACACGTGGCGGTCCCCACTTCCCCACTTTGTCGTTTTCCACTATTAAAATTAAAATTATGTTGGTATGGAACGTTAAAGAAAACTCGAGCATGAACAATTGCTAGATGGATTCTAATTCAGTGGAGTGTCTCTGAAGTCCGAGAAAGGCTGACATGTGTTCATAAACTCGAGCATGAACAATTACATAGTAAAAATATTCCGAAATTTTCACCCAAAGCATTTAAAGTATATTAAATTGCGTAGGAAGCACAACTTTTAAGAAATTTCCAAACAAAGCATCAAAACGCCCATCCGAAGGGCGTTTTGGATATTTTATTAATTTTTTTTAAAATCTATTGACGGTTTGGAGGATTGGATGGACGGCGTTAAGTGGGAATATTTTCAATCATTAATGTGGAAATATTTCCAATCATTAATGTTATATACAGGTTAGTGCATCACATTTTTTTATTTTTTTCGAATCTGCCTACAATCCTCCGTCCAATCAATTAATATTCCCGCACGCTGCGTCGCTTTCACGTCCCTTTCACCTAAGCTTTCACGTCGCTTTCACGAGCGAATCTGCGGTCGGACGAGCGAATCTAGGTTCAATATCCGATGACGCTAACGGCCATCGGCACCCGAATGTAATTCGGACGCGAAGTATCGAATGCGGCCCTAGGTTTTGCAATTATATACTCATAAATAAATATTTAAGAATTTTAAATAATGTAACTGAAGTACAAAAAAATGGCAAGGTACACTTGCCTGTCTCCGGTCACTGAAGAGGAATAGTTGGTCCCAAGTCCAAATCCGAAGAGCCCAAAAAGTCTGAAGTGCCTATAGAATAATTATGAATTAATTAATGTAGCTTCAGTATATGTGATACAATGCAACAAATTAAAGTAATAAATAAAAAAAAACCAAAAGAAAACTTCAACAGTACACACTAGCTTAGGCTTTGAACCCAATCCCTCTCCACTTAACAACCCCACATTCAACCATTGTGCTAATTCTTACTATTGTTAGAACATTAACATTTAACTTATAACATGGAGCTTCCTATACACCAACAGCACATACAACAACAAAAAAAATCCTCCTCGCACAAAATAATTTTTTTTTTTTTTTCCACTCCATGGATTCGAACACAGGATCCCCTTTAATAACCCCCCAACGCACAACCACGTGAGCTACACTATAATGTTGTAACTTATAGGCCGTTCAATATTTATATGCTGTTGGGACCTGCTACTTTCCTCCATGTAACCTTCACTATGGCGGTGAAAATGGCGGAATATTCGTACAGAGGAAAACGTCCATCAGATGGGCGTTTCACTTTTTTTTTTTTTTTTTTTTCCGATGGCGGTGAAAACGAGGAATATTCGTACAGAGGAAAACGCCCATCAGATGGGCGTTTCGCTTTTTTAAAAAATTTTCCGTCTTCCGTTTACTTAGGTTAAACGGACGTCAATAAAAATTAATATTTAAATAAAAACGCCCTTCGGATGGGCGTTTTCATGCTCTATATGCTATTTTTAGAAATATTGTGCTCTGCGTACAATTTTATAAATTTTTAATGCTCTGAGTGAAAATTTTCGAAAAATATTTTTGTAACTCGGTCTCTACTTATTAATATAAATCTGTACTTATATTTTATTTATTTTTGTTTATTAAACTTATATGTTATTTTTATCATAAAAAATATTTTTTTTATAACAAATGAATAATTTAATTATAAAAAATAGAATATAAGTTTAATAAACAAAAAAAATTAAAATACAAATATAAATTTACATTAATAGGTGGAAGAAAGTTAAAATCTTATATTAAAAAAAAACTCAAACCATTAACGGTGAATTGTATGATATGCAAATGAAAAGTGTCATCATCGCTTCTATTACAAACCAACAACTATCTTTTCTGTCATATTATTGTAGGCTAAATTATGTTTTTGGCAGTCTAACTATAGCGTTTGATTATATTTTGTATTTTAATATTTTATTGTTCGATTTTAGCTTTCGTTATTTTCGAATCGAGACATATCGAGATCATTTCAAAATCATATCTTGTAATAATAAAGTATAATTTAAGTATTTGTGTTGCTAGATATTCTTTTAAAGTTTTTTTGATATTTCGAATTTGATAAAATGTACTTCAAAAAAATAAATTTGGACACCAAAATAGATGTCACGTCCCAGAACCAGAATACTGGAGATCGGGGACGAAACAAAGCCAGCTACGTATATCAGAGTACTCAAATATCCCGAGATACGGTCAAAGCTGTCTAGAAGACAAGTGGGTGGACTCTAGCATGCCACTTACGACTCCTAAGGTCGAACAAATCCTATCTCAATCCAATCAACATAAGAAGCAATAAAGAGTAAATCATATATGAGATGGGTAAGGCGTCCCAAACACAAGTACATACATAATCATGAGAGCTGACATAATAAAAGATATATCAACTGACTATACAAAAGGTACGTAAATGTACAACTAGCAGTTGTCCAGAATATACATCCACGTCGTACTAAGACGGAGGGAACAAAACCCAGAAACAAGGACTAACATATGTCCTTAGCTAATACACCACAAAATAAAAGTGCAAGATAAAGTGGGAAATAAAGGTAACCCACTCGCTAATCCATGTCGGTCCTCTGAGTGCGAACCATCCGGAGGAGAAGACGGTAGATCCTCGTGATCAACTATGGAACCTGGCCATGCAAAACCAGTTGGATCAGGCCCCAAATAGCAAGTACCACAAGGAAGGCTCGAGGTGAACGACAAAGCCCAACAACAACACAACAACATAATGACAGAAATAAATAAATATGGGTCAAGACTAGTGCGGTACCAATGCACGTATCTCGAGAATATAAACGACTGAATGGAAATACTGAACCATATAGCAATAGAGAACAATAAGCCAATGAGCAACAAGGGACTTAAGAACTACTAGAAATCGGAGCCACAACCCTTAAACCAAACAAGGACCAGGGTTGCAGATCTTTTCCTAGCAGAACTTAGCCTCTGGCCACTCATCGACATAAGAGGATATAAAGTAACACACAACTAAAAGTGCACGGCCAATCATTACCTACGGCTTGCTATCATTAACTAGCTAGGGTTATCACAATCCTAATTACTAGTATGCAAGTTGAGAATTTTTGCAACTACCTGACTGCAGATACCCGGATGTCCAGGGTACGAGTAGTACATCTATTGTCCAACAAGACTGCTGGCAGGTGAAACGTGTCTTGACTTGTAACATGAACAACCATATCATATACTTGTAAATATAACATATATAACTGACTGTGCCGCAATCCGGCACGACATGTGACTCGATCATGTATCAATACACGCAAACTTGGTAGGTCATGGAGCCCTTGCCTAGCAGGGTTGAGCCACGCCTCATGGGGCCCTTGGAGCTCGGGGTTGGTAGTGCAAATTTTCTCCTACAATGATCTACTTGAATTTACTAGTCATTTACCTTATCATATTCATGTCAAATTCTCAAGTCGTGGACACTCAAGAATTTCCTAAGATGACGTGTGCCATGTACGAGTAAATCGTAAGTTATCACTTACGAATATTCCCGTACTAACATCACATGATACACGGAACAATACTCACACTTGATTGTCCAGTGCCAAGATACAATAGATTTAAACATTCAACTAGCTATATCCACGGTGTCAAGAAAGAACATGTACTCATATATCGGGTCTAGAAATCAATTAAAAAATCAAGTCATGAGTGCGCTACTACGAGCCACTATAGAGAAATAAGGGAGTGCGCCATGACAGGCCACTATCATGTAAGCAAAGAAGGACATGTATCATGAGTGCGCCACGACGGGCCACTATCTAGTAAGCAAGAAGACATGGCAACAACTATGGTAGCATATAAGAAAGAATCGAAAGGAAAGACATATCATGGCATGTGAGAATGAATAATTAAAAAGTAAGTACTTGTCATAGAATAATAATTGAACATGAGAGAGTCAAGTGTATATAGGGTGTACAATCATTCTCTAACTATACAAGGTCATCTAAATCATGTGAAGAGTCCATTACAATCGAGAAAATATCAAAAACGGGCAAAAACAGCTCAATTCAGCCTAAAACGGCACACCCGACCTAAAGACAGAAAGTTTCTGGTGCAAAAATTGGCATACCATCGGTATACACCGGCATACCGTCGGTATACCGATTTTTCAAACAGCAACAAAATCCAGATTTTTGCCAAAATTTGTTTCGGCCATAAAAACTTTATTTTAAATCGAAACTCGGATTTTCAAAAGTCAAAATCACATAAAATTGAATTTTCTACAACATGGAAGTATTAGTTTTAACAAATTAAAACATTTGATAGATCAATACCTCAAAATACTCGAAAATTATATCTAGAAACTCAGATATATGCAATATTGTCGATCAAAACCAAAAATGCTATACATTAAACATGTTAACAATTTAGAGGAGCAAATTATAGAACAATAAAACTTTAATTTCTATGGAAAACAAAATTATAGCATGGTCATGTCACTTTTGAGCAAGATGTACTTGCCTAGGGTTAAGTTCCAAGCCTAATCTTCTACTCCACCACCAAAAGGGGGTTCCGAAACCACAATCTAGGCCTCAAGGCCAAGCTCCCATGCAAACCCCAAGGGGAGAGAAGAGAAGATGAATGAAGAGAGAGGGTGGAGAGAATGAAAAGAGAGAAGAGAGAAAAAATGAGAGGGTATATATAGAAGAGGTGAATTAATCGTGACCGTTGGATCGTGATCCAAGTCAAAATTTAGATCAATCCTAGCCATTGAAAGAAAACCAATTATCCAATGGATAATAGGATGCATCGACACTATTCACGAAAATATCTAAATACTATTCATCAAAATATCCAAAACAATATTCACGAAAATATCGGAAACACTATTCATGAAAATATCTGAAATCGAAAATATCTAAAATGCGAAAAATCTGTATAGACGGTATGTCGTCGGTATAACGCCGGTATACTGGCGGTATGCCGGCCAAGGAAAAAATATATAAGTTGAATTTTTTTGAAGTATTCCGAAAATCAAGAAAATATGAAATACAGTACAAAATACGTATCCGTATATAAATATCGGTACTGTGAGACGAATCTCACAATAAAACACTAAAAAATTAAGGTATCAAAAATATCCTAATGCTATAGTTGGAATACCATTAATAATTTAGCCATTATTGTAGGTTATCTAGCACAAACTCCATATTTTACTTAAAATCTACATTAGAATGCGGTTTTGATGACATGTTGTCTTAATCTAAATTATTATAATTTACAACAAGCTTTTCAAAAAAAGTTTAACAGAAGCAAAGAAAGTAAATGATTTTTTCCTCGCACGGTCGCACCCACTCAGTCAAGAGGAGATGAATTAATATGATCTGCACCCATGAACTCAAAGTCTCAAACTTTCATAATAACCTAAAAAAAACGTTATAAACCACCCTCGCTCAACGGAGAAAACTTAGATACAGCCGGCTGTATCTAAGTTTTGATACAGCCGGGTGTATGACAGGTGGGCCCCCCCTATTTCTTCGTAAACCGTGTAACTAAATATATATAGGGGGGCCCACCTGTCATACACCGGCTGTATCAAAACTTTGATACAGCCGGCTGTATCAAAGTTTTACTCTCGCTCAACACCCCCCCCCCCCCCCCCCCCCCCCCCCCTCTCTCCCTCTCTCTCTCTCTCTCTCTCTCCCTCCCCACCCCCCCCCCCCCCCCCCCCCCCCCTCTCTCTCTCTCTCTCTCTCTCTCTCTCTCTCTCTCTCTATATATATATATATATATATATATATATATATATATATATATATATAATTGTACACGCAACACATCTGCAATGGATTTTCAATTTCAATGATCGTCATTTTCAAGAAAACAAACTCAATTTTTTTTTTACAAAAATCATATAATATAAGGGAAAGTAGAAAGTTCCAAACTTATTGTGCCATTGTAACCAAATACATGCACGAAGTCCCTTCAAAACCTAACTGATAATATGCTGAGTTGTTGTATATGTGGCAAGACCATGATGACTCAGTTTCAAAGGTTTAGTGCTCGTCGGAGGATTGTTGAGCCACATTAGTTCCTATGCAGCGTGAACCATAGCTCTGTTGGAAAATGTGAATGTATATTTGTTATAATAATAATATCAATTTTTTCTATTAACGAATCTATGAAAAGGTGTACGAATCTTTTCATTGGAAAAGGTGTACGAATCTATATATTGGAAAGGTGTGTCCTTTCAATCGTATCTCTTTATTCCTATAAATACACATGTGTTTGGAGCATTCAAGTATTCATTCAATTCATTCATATTACATTAGTTAGTCTAAGAGAGAGAGAGAGAGACAACCAACGTTGCTTCGACGAGTTCCTACGGTGTGAAGTGCTGCTACCGAAGGAAGGAACCGTTGTATCCTGGGAGACTAATCGCCATTAAACCGTAAGCACCAGTACGGAACGAATATTGTCTTAAGAATATTGAACCAAGTTCAAACCTCGATATCATTCATTTATTTTATTTATATTTTAATTTCAGAATCTAAATACAGAGTTGGAAATATTTCTACTAACAAGCTCTATATTCAGCTGCAGCGTTCAACCGGGCCACCCCTTATATTCCATCATGCTCAAAATTCTGATAGACCACTTGTTTTTATCACACTTCCATCTACTTTGGCGTAATTTTAGAAGACAAATATGGTTGATATTGCATAGTTAGCATTCTGCCTTCTAATACAAGCTCCATATATTCATGACATACAATACCATTCTTGAGCATGTGCAAGTTATGCGGTCACATAGAAGGTCCTAAAATTTTTAACCTCCATATATATATATATAATGTCAGAAACAACCCTGATTACATACTAATACAAACATTTCTTGAGGGCAAGGCTTGCTTTCTAATAAGACCCTGCCTAGAAGAAGTTTCATGCAGTACTGAAAAATGCACCTCCAACTACAAATCTTCTTGGAGTTGCATGAATTTGGGATACATAAGTTCTCATTATCAATACAGAACTTGAAGAGCTCTCTCTCTCTCCACCTAAAATCTCCTAAACCTTTTATGATGGATAGTTGACCTAGCTGTCAACCCTCCACATATTGAATTCATAACCAAGATACTTATAAGCATATACTTAATAAGCATGAGAGAGATGTCCAACCGACGAACCTACATGTTGGCTACGATGTCCAAGGTCATGCATGCAACTAAAGGTCGCGAGTCTACATAAAGGCCACATTTGGTTCGCAAAATCATGACCTTGAAAAAAAAAAACCATCCATTTTCTGCGTTCGGATGCTAAAGGAAAGTAGCATAAAAGGAAAATGGTTCTCAAAGAAAAAAAAATTAGGGGGGAAAAAAGGTTCATCCGCCCACCCCCAAGTATTCACTTTTCCACCCCAAGAATTCCCTCCCAATTTTCTGGCCTTTCCAAACATAGGAAATTTTTTTTTTTGATGGAAATTGCTTTTTCCAAAGAAAGGAAATAACAAAGAATTCCTTTCCTTTCCTTTCCGCAAACCAAATAATTGATACAATTTGTTGTAGGAAGGTTTGTCTAGGTAAAGTGATACAATTTGCTACAGGAAAGTGCATTCATCACTATAAAATATTAATACAATTGAAAGAATATATATATATATATATATATATATATATATATATATATATATTGGAACAAGGTAAATTGTTTCTGGAATCGCTCACACTGGGATTTGAACTCCTGACCACTCGGGCCGCATACATCTCTCTTAACCACTAGGCTAGAGGTCATCTGCACAGGGATGGCAATGTCCCCCCGAATCCGACGGGGACCCGATTTTTTTACCCGATGGGGACGGGTTTGGGGATTTAAAAACGGAGATGGGAACGGGAATGGGGATTAAAATAATTCTCCGGTCGGATTCGAGGACGGGTATGGGTATAGTACTCCCCGTCCCGGTAAATTCCCGACCCCGATTACTTATACATATCCATATGTACAACCCATTGAAAATGATATGATTCATGATCTATCTAGTATATATGTTTTGAAAACCATATTTTATTAACATACCTTGTACTTTTTTTTTTTGGAACGAAAATAATTTTTTCAGCTTATAATGTACATAAAAAAATGTTAACGGACGGGAGACGGAGACGAGAAAATTTGGCATCGAAAGTGTTAATGAGGCTAGGAAGGGGACGGGGATGGGGACGGAAAATGCATTGTTTAGCGGTGACGGGGATGGGGGTAAAAAATAAAACCCGACGGGAAACGGGAATGGGGATTCAAATACTACTCGGAAATGGAGATGGGGGATATGGTCCCCGGCCCCAACCCGCCCCGTTGCCATCCACACACACACACACACACACACACACACACATATATATATATATATATATATATATATATATATATATGTATTCTACTATATAATAGAAAAACTTGATGGTGAAACTTTTGAATTCCAAAAATACCCTTGCATATCTATCTATTCTATCTATTCTACTATATAGTAGGAAAACTTGATGGTAAAACTTTTGAATTCCAAAAATACCCTTACATATCTATACTAATTAAAAATGGTTCATTAATTTTAATGAGAACAACTTAGTAATTACGCCGACTACCCTTTGATCTTCCAAAAGAGTCTTCCTAAGTTAATTAAAAAAATATTAAAATACGTGCAAAGGCACGTGCACATATGCTAGTATATATATATATATATATATATATATATATATAATCCAAAGCTTTTATTAACAAATATAAGGTGTAGCACTGTTACAGTAAAGTTGGTCCTAGTTTAAGTGCTACCAATTCTATTATCATACTTGAACCTGTTCCTAACCTATACAGGTTCAACTTTAAAAGAGCCTCTTACTAATGTGAGGGAATTGGGGGATCTACCTGTTTCCTGTCTTCTAATTTGATAAGAGCATCATCCAAAGCCTATTTTCCATACCAAAAGTTTTATTTTCACCACAGTTGTAATAAATACTTGCCCCCAAATAAAGAATGTAAGTTATATAGCAAAAAAAACCAGAATTATATTCTGAAGAAATTAACTCGGTTGATTGAACTAAAATTACAGACGCGGCAACCAAAAGAGCTAAATAAATATTAAAAAAATATTAGTTCTTCCAAGCCCAATAACTACTTCCTGAAGGGCACATCATTAGAAGCACAAAGTTACTGTCCTTATTGCAGAATTCGAGCTAGAAGAAAGAGTTCATATCTTGGAGGCATTTCTGGCATGGGAGATTTTACCCAAGGCAAGTGAAGTCGACGAATAGGGTCATTAAGAGATCTAAGCCGAAATCTTTGCGTCCAGAGATGAGACATCATGCTTCGAGGAGATCTTTTGCTTCCTCCCATTCCGCCTGTTGCTATTATTCCCTCCTCTGCCTCCTGATGACTGTCCTGAATCGTTCGACTGCCACAATATTGACCCAAAATTAAAATAAAGGATAAGATGAACAGTCTTATTAGATTGGTTTAGAAAACTTGGGATGGGTTTAAGACCAACAATCACATTAAGCCCAAAGGAGGAAAGTAATGGTACCCATCTTGAAACAGAAAATAAGCACACCTATATATGTACTTGGCAAAATGTAGAATAAGAATAACAAAATAAAATATTTCGTCACCATTTCCATTTCTTCACAAATATGTATGATAAGAATGGGCTACAAACAATTGTCTGTTTAATGGAATCACCTCAAAATAGAAATTGTGTACATCAGCTATTGCTGTAGCTGGAGATGTGGTCTTTGGATGGCTATACTTGAGAAGTTTGAGATTAGTAATAAATGCACTTCTCTAAAAGATATTCTCATATAACATGGCATAGTTTTGAAGTGACATACCACATAGTTAATATCTCCTAGTAAAAGCTGCAGCAAATTTTGCCATAAAAAACATTTTGTTGTAATTAGCAAGCAGACCATTATATTATTTGATAACTTTACAAGTTAGAATATGATAATTATCCTTTTATTGAGTTAAGGATGAGCAATGGACACCAGAGGTTTGTCTAAATTATAAGGGTATTTGTCAAAAGTATGCAAGAATTGCAAACATATGGACAAAATCAGTCATGTCAAGCAATGCGACTTGCCTAATCATAATACTAATGAAAAATATATCTAAGCAAGAAATGACACAGTATGCTAGCTCACCCCAGAAGAAAATCCACCCGAAACAGAGATGAAATCTCCAAACCCGGACTTCCCTGAGTTCATCGTCGAGTTGCCCCTCTTGTTGCTACTGGTATTATGGTTACAATATGGTTGGCCCGACGAGGCTGCAGCAGAGAACCAATCACAGCCGTTGGGTGCATATGAAGAAATGGGGTCACCAAATCCATGGTCCAGATCATCTTGAAACATATCTACGAATAATTGTTGTAATTCTTCAAAGGTCTCGTGGCTGCCATTCTCCTGCTGATATTAAAAGCCCCAATTGATCAAATCTCAAAAAAATTGTCATCGAACTAATCAGAAAATTGAATATTGTTGCTCAAAGCATTTGGAATTCTTTTTGCGGAAAATTGAAGTGAAAGCTTTTTCCTATAACTCTTGCTGATTATTCAGCTAGGAGTCTAGGAAGCACGAATACTCCAAAATATCAAAGCTGCTTCTGTGGCGCACATGTGTATGATAAGGTTTGGGACACTCGAAAATACACGACACAAAAATCAATGATATGTCCTTGCTGTCATGTCTTGTACTTTGACATTTCACTATTCATATGGTTTCAGCGGGGACCAGTAGTACGATTTATAGCTTACACTAAGAACATTGTGATTATTCGGGTAGATTAGATATAACATAAAAATCAAGTATTTATCTGCAAAAAAATCAAAAAAGAAGAAAGAAGGGCTTACGGTTGGTTTAGTTTGGCTCATCATTTGAGCCATCTCACCAAGAAAATCCCCAAAACTCTGCAAAAAAAGAAAAATACATAACAAGTCAGTTAAAGCACTATTTTAAATCCGATATATGTTATTAAGTTCATATATCTACATCAATTGTAAAAAGAGATTCATATCTTACATTTTCGTCATCATCAATGTCATGGATCCCGGCATCATACAAGAACCTCTTGTTGGAGTCTGAAAGTACTGTTCAAATATTCGTACACAAAATAACACTTTCTTAAGTCGAAAATAAAGAAGACTAGTGTTTCTTCGCCAAAGTAGATAAAAGACAAAAAATAGTCGGGATTAAAACAGCTAGCGTATCCGATGTGTATCCGATGTTTATAACTCTCAAGGTCTATTGGATTAAGGATTAAGAAAGCTAAGTGTAAGGAAGTTAAGTGAGGAAAAAATTACTACTTGGTTTGAGGGTAGGGGTTTAAGAGGGAGAGTCATAGAGTGTTAAGTGAGGAAAATTCTAATATTCTTTTGTACATTTTTTCAACCTTCCAACTCGGAGGGTTAACAAGGAGAAGTGAGGGGTGGTTGTTTAAAAAGTCATAAGTACCCATTGCTTGTCACATAAAATATCGTGACTATCCTCCATTTTCTTTCTTTCATCCTACTGCTCTGTCTTCCTGACTTTCTGTCATTCAAGTGTGCCATCTCTTCTCGCTTTCTCTTATTACTTATTATTGAAAATTATAAGAAAAAAAATATAAAAACCGACGACTGTGTTTTTGATGGTTGTGATGATATGAACTTGGCTTACTTCTAAACAGTAGAAGCCTTTAATGCTCATGTTACTTAATTTCATTTTGTTTGAATTCTATTTAGTTTCTTTATATAGGAATCAGACTTGTGAAAATATTTTGACATATCTAACCCAATCAAATTTAATTTTATGTCACATGTAATAAGAGTATTTTGGTAACTATTGAATTTTGTTAATCCACCTCTCACTCAGAACCTCCAATCCAATCAATAATGATCAAATACGCCCTCTTAACTCTTCCTCCAATTCAAGCAAGGTTATATGTATCGACTCCCTCCCCTCACTTAACTTTCCTTCACTTAATCCTACTTAACTATGCTTACTTTTTTCCCTCAATCCAAACAAACCCTTAACATTCCTTCATTTAACCCCACCTAACTCTGCTTTTTTCCTCCCCTCAATCAAAGCATAGCCTCAGTCTCTCTCTACTTAATTAACTCTCTCATATCCAATTGTTTAGAGCTCTTTGTCTTCCTCTCTCTACTTAATTAGCACGCGCTCTCTCTCTCTCTCTCTCTCTCTCTCTCTCTCTCTCTCTCTCTCTCTCTCTCTCTCTCTCTCCATGTCTAATGATTTAGACGTCTGTGTCTCTCTCTACTTAATTAAGTTTTCCATATCTAATGGTTTAAAACTCTCTCTCTCTCTACTTAATTAACTCTTCCGCCATGTTTAAGTATTATAGTCATTCTTAAGTTGATTAATTGATTGATAATCCATTTTCAATGTTCTAATTTTAAATTTTATAACATATCAAACGTTACTCAAGTCTTAATTATATTTCATTGTATATATATCCATTTTGCTTATTTTTATTTATAAATTTAATTCATTTGAAGTGTATTTACTTTGATATTTTGTTCATTATTGTTTACCGAATAAAATAAAATATTCGAAGAAATTTCGAGAGAGTGTTAAGAGAGACAAGTGGATGCCCAACGACACGGGTCCCAGCTAGTGTTAGATAAAAACATACTAATATCTATACAAAATAGTAGGGATATTCTTAAATTTTTTTGGTGATATAGTTGCTTAGCTAAAAAAAATTATGTATGGATAAGAAAGTAATTTAGACCCTCAACTTTTATGATGCAGTTAATATATTAATCGGTTGAGAGTAAACGGTTATGACGGTGAGAGAGGAGATTGTGTAGAATGTAATAATAGGAAACATAGTGCAGGGGAGGATCCATGACGGCGATGAACGGTGGAGTGACGAATCCGGGAGATGAGATGATGGAGATGCAATATTGGTCTCGATTTTCTCTCAGATCTTGATCTCCTGTGTCTTTTCTGTTTTTTTATTTTTTATTTTTTTCAGCATAGGAAAGATGGAGTGATGGAAATGCGAGAGAGCTCCCGGCTCCAGGACTGGAATCAGAACCGAGGGATCAAGAAGGATAGGGATTGTTGAGTGATTATATTTCAGAAGCCCGCTTCCGTCCACCTCCGTCGCGACTGTCTCGATCCTGACTCCGCTGAGGTCACATATGTCACCATCGACCCGGTCAGGATCTCCTCCGTCGTCGATTTCGAGGTCTTCGATGAGAAATCAAACCTCATCGGTGAGAAATCTCTTGCGGATCCGTGGAGAGGATCGAGACCGGGTGGAGCAACGGGAGCATAGCAGGGCCCGACCAGGACACTGGGTAGAGTATGGACTACTACGCAGCGGCCTCGGTCACAGCGTCGGGGTTCGTGCAGCCCAAGATGGGGGTCGCAAACCCGTCAATCGAGGTCTACGTGGTCGAATTCTCGGACAACGCAGCACTAAAGACGGTGTAGATGAGCCCCAGGAGGAAAGTGGCGAGGCTGGGGGCACTGGACGTGATACCGGAAGATTGGGAGGGGAACGCGAAGCGAGGAGGAACGGCTAGGGGCTGGGTTGTCCTCAGCGGTGCCTCGGGTGAGAAATCTCTTGCTTCAAGTTATTTTTTGATTATTGATGATTTAATTGGTAAGGTTTTGTTTATAATCGCATTTTTTATATCACAGTTTGTATATTGAAAATATAACAAGTGAACTGTAACACTACATAGTCCTTTATGTGAGAATTTAATAGAAATTAGCACACTCCAATTTTCCTTTAAGAAATCAGAGATGGACCGTGAGGAAGAGAAGCTATATTGCTCTAACATGAGTACTACAATATACTAATAGTAGCTCAATTTGTCTATTAATTGATGAAATTAGACATCTTCTTAATTATTGTCACTACCTTCGGTTCCATATAACTTCTTTATTTTTCTTATTTCTTGCAGGACAATGCATATTACCTATGTCGGCAACTATCGAGCCGTTATAGGTAAGCAAGGACGAGCAATCAAGTCCTGCTGCTGGTGAAGATGCTTGTCACGGACTTAGTGTTTTTGCTAGCACTTCGTCCCGTGCGGCGCACTGTCTTTCTCCTCAAAGACTCGTACAAGCCTTCCCAACCCGCCTTAGCTAGATCGCCAAGAAATTAGAATAGTGGAGCAAAGATGGACTCGTAAGGATCTCTTTAGTAACTTGGAGAATGCTTACAATTTTTAGGTGGTGAGGAACAAATGAGAGCCTCCCCCCTTTATAAGTGCTCATAGAGCAATACAAGGAAAGTCCTGGAAGGAATATTCCAAGGTTATTACATTCTACCATAACTGGAATGGCATATTCCAGGTTTATTACCTAGCAACATAAAAGGGAACTTCAAGGGCCTTCCAGAAGCTTCTTGGGCCTCCTAGAACGATCCTGGGCCTTCCGGAGAGATCCACAATCTTCTAGAGCCTTCCGCCATCTTCTAGAATGTTCTGGAAGCTTCCCGCATAACCTTGGTCCGCGAAAAGGTTATGCAACTGGGCCTCGGGCGGGGTGCAACATTTGGGCCGTTACATTCTCCCCCACCTAAGGCGTTGACGCCCTCGTCAACCATGCTCGCTGAGAAACGCCTGGATCTCGGCTTCGAACTGATGCAGCGTATCAGCACGTTCCCAGCTAGACTCGCCGTAAGGCAAGCCCTTCCACTGGATGAGGTACTCCACATACGGGGACACGCCTCGTCGCCGAATGGTCCTCCTGTCAAGCACGGCTTCCACCTCCTTGTCGAAGGAAGTCGTCATGGTCGCCGTCGGTCGCTTCGGAACTCCGCGCTGGGGATCCTCCAAGTCTTCATGGTACGGCTTCAAGCAACTGGCATGGAAGACTGGATGATCTTCAGCTTGGCAGGGAGTTCAAGCTTATAGGCCACCTTGCCTACCTTCTTGAGCACGGGGAAGGGGCCTTCATACTTCCGGATTAGTCCTTTGTGCACCTTGCGGAACACCTTGAACTGTTGCGGTTGTAGCTTCACCAGCACCATGTCCCCTTCCTTATACTCAACCGGCCTTCGCTTCGCGTCGGCCCACTTCTTCATCTTCCTCACGGCTTTCTCCAGAAATGCCTTAGCAATGTCCGCCTTTGCCTTGAAATCTGAAGTGAACTGGTTGGCCGCGGGGCTTCTACTCGAGGACCCCGCACTCAGCGTGTGCGGGGCAAGCGGTTGGCGACCCATCACCAACTCGAATGGACTGCTGTGCGACGACTCGCTCCGTTGAAGATTGTAGCAGAACTGAGCGACGTCGAGGTGATGCACCCAATCCCTCTGGTTGGCACTCACAAAGTGCCGCAAGTACTCCTCGAGTAGTGAGTTGACCCGCTCGGTCTGCCCGTCCGTCTGCGGGTGGAAGCTGGTCGAGAAGTGTAAGTCCGTCCCGAGGATTTTGAACACTTCCGTCCAGAACTTCCCCGTGAAGCGGGGGTCTCGGTCGCTGACAATGTTAACCGGGATGCCCCAGAACTTCACCACATGGCTGATGAACAGTCGCGCGGCCTCCTCTGCTGTGCAGTCCGTCGAAGCAGCAATGAAGGTCGCGTACTTTGAGAACCGGTCCACCACCACGAGAATGGACCCAAGCGCCCCCACTTTCGGCAGGGCGGAGATGAAGTCCATCGAAATGCTCTCCCACGGCCGACTCGGCACGGGAAGAGGCTCCAGCAGGCCCCCTGGCTTCTGATGATCCACCTTGTCCTGTTGGCACACAAGACAAGTGCGAACATAGTCCTCCACATCCTCGCGCATGCGAGGCCAGTAGTATGCGGCCTCCAGTAGCGCCAAAGTTCGCTTCTGTCCCGGGTGTCCAGCCCACTTTGTGTCATGACACTCCTTGAGTAGCTGTCTCCGCAAGCCACTCCACCTAGGCACGACCACCCTGTCGCCCTTGGTGTAGAGAAGTCCGTCTTTCAGCCAGAACCTTCTCGTCTTGCCCTCCTTGGCAAGCTTCACTATGGCCAGTGTTAGTGGGTCCTCCATGATTCCCACTCGAACACGGTCAAGGATGTCCCCCTTGAGCAAGCACACAGATGCGAGCTCGGCCTTCCTGCTAAGCGCATCGGCCACCTGATTTTCTTTGCCGGGTTTGTATTGCAACACCATGTCGAACTCGGCTAGAAAATCTTGCCATCTCGCCTGCTTCGGAGATAGCTTCTTTTGGGACTGGAAGTAGCTCGTGGCAACATTGTCCGTCATGACCACGAACTTGGTGCCGAGGAGGTAGTGCCGCCATGTCCTCAAGCTATGCACGACCGCGGTCATCTCCTTCTCCTGCACCGTGTAGCGCCGCTCAGTGTCATTCAGCTTGCGGCTCTCGAACGCGATGGGGTGTCCTTCCTGTACCAACACCCCACCGATGGCGAAGTCGGACGCGTCCGTGTGCACTTCGAACGCCTTGGAGTAGTCCGATAGAGACAAGACCGGCTCCTCCGTCACAGCCCGCTTCAGTGCCTCGAATGCCTCTTCGCATCGGGGTGTCCAGCTCCACGTCCGATCCTTCCGCAGCAGATCGGTCAGAGGCGCTGCGATGGCGGAATATCCTCGGATGAACCGCCGGTAGTAGTTCGCCAAGCCAAGGAACGATCGCAGCTCCGTCGGCTTGGTGGGAGACTCCCACTCCCGTATGGACTGGACCTTTGCGCTATCCATCCATATCTTGCCACGCCCGATCCAGTGCCCCAAGAACGACACCTCTTCTTGTGCGAATGAGCACTTCTCCCGCTTGACGAAGAGTTCGTTCTCCCTTAGCACCTGGAAAACAGTCTCCAAATGCTCGATGTGCTCCTCCATCGTGTTTGAGTACACGACGATGTCGTCGAGGTAGACCACGACGAACCGATCCAGGTAGGGATGAAAGAGCTTGTTCATCAAAGTACAAAAAGTCGCAGGAGCATTTGTTAGACCAAAAGGCATAACCATAAACTCATATACGCCATACCTCGTCACGCATGCCGTCTTGGCCTCGTCGTCCTCTGCAATCCGGACTTGATAATACCCCGAGCGCAGATCAAGTTTGGAGAAGTATCTCGCGCCTCCCAATTGGTCGAACAAGTCCGCCACCAATGGGATGGAATATTTGTTCTTGACGGTTACCTTGTTTAGCGCACGATAGTCGATGCACAAACGAAGGCTTCCGTCCTTCTTCTTCTGGAACAGCACCGGTGCACCATACGGGGCCTTTGACGGTCTGATGAATCCCGCGTCCAGCAGCTCCTTGAGTTGCTTCTTCAACTTGTCCAGCTCGGGCGGAGCCATGCGATATGGAGCCATGGCAGGCGGCTTCGTGCCCGGCTCCAACTCGATGGCATGGTCTACCTCCCTCCGCGGAGGTAGCCTCTTCGGCAACTCCTTCGGCATGACGTCCCCGAACTCCACAAGGACGTCATCGATCTCAGGCGGAAGATCCCCCTGCACGGACGCCTCCTCCGTCTTGAGCACAGCAAGGTAAGTCATCTCTCCGTGTCGCATCCCCTTCTTGAGTTGTAATGCGGAGAGAGCCTTCCCCTTCGTAAGCTCGCCTCGTGCAGTTGTCACCATGCACGGAGAGCTCTCCTCCATGATCCCGACGACTCCCAGATGAGGCATTGGGACCGCCTTTGCCGAAGTGAGGAAGTCCATCCCAAGGATCATGTCGAAGTCATCCAGTGGTGCTGCCGTGAGACTGGTGACACCCGTCCAGTCTCCCACTTGGATCTTCACCCCTTTGGCCACCCACTGCACGGGGCGCGCCTCAGAGTTGACTGCCTTTATCGTGCTTGAGTTTTTTTTCAGCGCCAAACCCAAGCGTCGGACCTCCGCGTCCGAGATAAAGTTGTGGGTAGCCCCCGTGTCGACCATCGCCCTGGTGTTGTGGCCGTTGATCTTCACGTCCACGTACATCAGCTCTTGATTCGGGGTCTTGGACACTACCGTCTTGCTCTTCAAAGCATTCAACAGGCGCAGGGCACCCATGTGAGCCCCCTTCTTAGGCTCCATGTCCTCGGCCTCCTCGCCTTGGACCGCGTTCACCCTCTTGCCCTTGTTCGGACAGTCCCGTGCGAGGTGATTTCCACCGCACACATAGCACTCGATCTTCCGCTCCGTCGAAGGCTTTGCTTGCGGCTTGTCCTTCGGCGGCGGACCTCCCTTTCCGTTGTTCTTCTTCGCTCCCCCACCATTGAACTTGGTGGTAGTCTTTTCCTTGGGCTTTGGGGCATCGCTCCGTCGATACTCCATCAGCTTCTCGGCTGCCGCAACAGCCGTGTTCAGATCTGACACATCTTGTCTCTGTAATTCTTGTGCCGCCCATGGTTGTAGACCCTCCAGGAACGCGAACAGGCGATCCTCTTCGCCCATACTGGAAATGGTGAGCATCAGGCGGGTGAACTCCGCCACATACTCCTTGATCGTCCCGGTGTGCTTGAGTTGACGCAAACTCCGACTTGCGACATACTCCACATTCTTTGGGTAGAATTGAGACTTGATCTCCTTCTTGAGATCCTCCCAAGTCTCGATCTTGCAGAGTCCCTTTTCTATATCAAAGCACCTGCGTCGCCACCACAGCGTAGCATCATCAGAAAAATATAGGAACGCTGTATTTACCTTGTCGGTCTCATCCTCGATGCGGACCGCCTTCAGGTAACGCTCGACGTTCCAGATGAAGTTATCCACCTCCTTCGCGTCCCGTATGCCAGTGAAGGATTTGGGTTCTGGATACTTCACCCTCTGCGTCGACTCCCTCCTCGGAGTCGGACCACCAGCAATGGCCCTCTCGAGGACCTCCGCCTTGGTTTGTAGCTCTTTGCGTAGTTCGGCAATCTCCGCCTTCGTGGCCTTTCGTTCCTCCTCGAACTCGGCCTGCATCTCGCGGAGATGCTCTCGGAACTCCGTCATAGCCGTGGCGACATCCGCCTCCAAACCTTGGGCGAATTCCTCGTGAGCCGCTTGGTTTTGCTCCACTTGATACTCGACGCCCGTCACGCCTTTCTCCAGCATCTCAACCCGGTCAACCAACTCGCCAAGAGCCCGTTCCACCAACGGTTCCTTGCTCTTGCCCTTCCTCGAGGTCTTCGCCTTCTCCTTAGGCGAAGAGGGTTGTGCGGGTTCCTCGTTGATGATGGCTTCGGTCGAAGACATGACAGCGATCGAACCTTTGCTCTGATACCACTTGTCACGGACTTAGTGTTTTTGCTAGCACTTCGTCCCGTGCGGCGCACTGTCTTTCTCCTCAAAGACTCGTGCAAGCCTTCCCAACCCGCCTTAGCTAGATCGCCAAGAAATTAGAATAGTGGAGCAAAGATGGACTCGTAAGGATCTCTTTATTAACTTGGAGAATGCTTACAATTTTTAGGTGGTGAGGAACAAATGAGAGCCTCCCCCTTTTATAAGTGCTCATAGAGCAATACAAGGAAAGTCCTGGAAGGAATATTCCAAGGATTATTATATTCTACCATAACTGGAATGGCATATTCCAGGTTTATTCCCTAGCAACATAAAAGGGAACTTCAAGGGCCTTCCAGAAGCTTCTTGGGCCTCCTAGAACGATCCTGGGCCTTCCGGAGAGATCCACAATCTTCTAGAGCCTTCCGCCATCTTCTAGAATGTTCTGGAAGCTTCCCGCATAACCTTGGTCTGCGAAAAGGTTATGCAACTGGGCCTCGGGCGGGGTGCAACATTTGGGCCGTTACATGCTGCTCTAAAAGGCTGATTAATAACATTTTGTTATTATAATTTTGTCATTTGGGTGATTTTCTGTTGGAAAATTATTATTTCTGTTGAGTAAGTTTGGTTAAATGTTTTCTTTGTTACATAAGATGTATCAATAATTCTAACAGAAAAAATATCATATTAAAAAATAATAATTCTTGTTAATAAATTTGATTGGATATTGTCTTTGACTTTCCTACATAAAATGGTATCAATATTTCTAAAACGTGTTGCACACACATCGCGTGTCCCGACACTAAGTATATATTACCAGAATAAGCCTCTTGTACTGCTTGAAACTTCTCCTTGGCTTCCTCGATGCTCCCAGAAGCAGAGCAACGATCAGGATGCCATCTCTGCAATCAAAATATTTTGCGTTAACATTACTATCAAAGTTTACATCACACACATATTCTGAAAATTCATATTATTCAAAGAAATCACAACATAGATGAACTTATTTCTTATGTCAAAAGTAAATTTAATAAGCTGCAACTTTTTATACAACCTAGCAAAAACAATTAATTTAATTTTTTTCCTTAAAACTATAGGTAGAAAACTAATAAATCAGAAGAAAAAAAATCAAAAAATGTATTAAGCCAACTAAAAATTCTATGCGATATTACATACCAAAAAGAATACAACTAAAAATGTATTAAGCCAACTAAAAATTCTATGCGATATTACATACCAAACAGGTAGAAAACTAATTACCAATAAGTACAGATTTACCTAATAAATCAGAAGAAAAAAAATTCTATGCGATATTACATACCAAAAAAAAAAAAAAATTGTATTAAGCCAACTAAAAATATTCATAAATTAAAGTTGCCCATTTCACATATATCAGCTAGTTTCCATATTGAACAACCCTCCCTCCAAAAAGAATACAAAAAGCAAATATACCAATGCAAATTTCAAAACGAACAAATACCCATTATCAAAATTCCCATATTTAATAATGACAATAACTATAAAAGGCTATTCTTTCCCTATAAAAAAAATCACATATTTTTATATAAAACAGACTAAAAGAAATTCAATCTTCATCCATTTAAACATAAAACAAATAAAAGAACAAAATAATCCCATGAAAATAACATCAAATTTCGATTATAGCAAATCCCACAAATCAAAATCCTTCATTTTACATAAATTAACACCCCCCCCCCCCCCCCCCCCCCCCCCCCCCCCCCCCCCCCCCACTCACACACACACACAAAAGAAAGAAAGGAAAGAACTTTAATTAAAAAGATGTCTCCTCCACAAACAAACAAACCCAACAATAATCACCTAATTTTCAATTTAATCAACACCCCCCTCCCCCACCACAACAATGAAATATTAAAAAGCAAACAAAAACAATACAAATTCCAAAATGAGAAATGCTCACCAATCAAAATTCCAACATATAAAAATCTATATAAAAATTATAAACCAAAAAACAATTAATTAATTACTAACCATGGCGAGCTTCTTGTAGGCATTCCTCAACTCTATTTCCGAGCAGTCCTTCTTCAGCCCAAGGACCTCGTAGAAGTCCCCGCTCTTCCCCCCACCGGACGCCATTGCGACCCAATAACCCGATAAGCCCCCCTTTTTATTAGAAGAGGAAGATGAGAAAACGGATACGGATCCAACACATGTATCCAGCACGCAACCCGAACCCGATCCAGTAAGCACAAGAAGCTACAAGAACAGGGGGTGGGGAGGAAGAAGCAGCCTCCAGAAATAGCCTTCTTCTTCGCGACTCGAATTAATGCGGATTTTTTTTCCCGGTATGGTTACCGCCATCTCAATTTTTTCAGCTTATAGATCTCAAAATCTTCAGCTTAGAGACCCGGATCCGACCCGCACGTACAAGAAACGTGTATTTGTTTTAGCGATTTTGCATTTAGATACCTTGCCTAAAACTATTGTCCGATCGCTTGTTGAATGAACAATATTTTTGCCAATGTTATTTATATTCATGACAGGATGTGAAGTGTTAAAGGCTAATTACAAGGGAACATGTTTTTTTACTCGGGACTAGCCAGGATTAGGGCTAGCCAGACTTTGAGGAACTTTTACTTGGGCTGTCCAAATTTTTCATTCAGGGGGCTGTCCAAACCCCACAGCTCCCCCAAACCCGAAAAATCACTCTCATTTCAAATTTTCACTCTCTCTCTTCACAAATCCTAGCTTTCTTCTTCTTCTATCCATCTTCTTCTTCTCCACCATTTCCATTCTCACATCTCCATCAAAATTCTAGTTTTTTTTTCTCATCATCATCATCTTCTTCTTCTCCACCATTTCCATCATCACCATCTCCATCAAAACCCTAGTTTCCTTCTCTTTCCCAATTTCGATGGCACCAAAAAAATTAAATAAACCCTAAAATGCATGAAAATAAAGGTTAAATACTTCTTTCCTCACAAAGAATGCATGAAAATAAATCCTAAAATGCATATTTCACTCTATTATCAAGATTGAAATAAATCCTAACATGTTTTTTTTTATTCGAGAATTTCGACTTTAGGACTGCCAGAAATTGTGGCAGTCCTGAAAGGAACTTGCTGTACAGCAAGTTCCTTTCAGGACTGCCTCAATTTCTGGCAGTCCTCAATATGTCTAGGACTGCCAGAAATTGTGGCCCTGCTGTAAAGCATGTCCCTTTCAGGACTGCCATAATTTCTGGCAGTCCTCATTACTTCTAGGACTGCCAGAAATTGTGGCAGTCCTGTTGTACATCGAGTCTATTTCAAGACTGCCACAATTCCTGGCAGTGCTCATTACTTCTAGGACTGCCAGCAATTGTGGCAGTCCTGTTGTACATCGAGACTATTTCAAGACTGCCACAATTTCTGGCAGTCCTCAATACTTCTAGGGCTGTCAGAAATTGTGGCAGTCCTGATATGAACCCAATTTTTCTACAACTATGATTTCTTCCATAGTTTTCTTCTACAACTAGGATTTCATGCATAATTCTTCTATTAATAAAGAAAATTTGGTTAATAGACTAATAGATTAATAGATTTGATAGATTTGATAACCCAATTTCTTCTACAACTAGGGTTTCATCCATAATGCCCAAACAAGAAGAAGAAAAATAAAGTAGGGTTTGGAAAAAGAGATATGAGAAATTAGAAGAGAGCAAAAAATTAAAATAAAGTATAGTTTTGCAAAAATTGATTTTCTTGTTCTTGTTTTTTTTTTCTTCTTCTTGTTGTTCTTCTTCTTCTTGTGAGGAATGGAGAGTGAGGAAAGAAATAAAAATTATAACACTTATCTTTTATACCTACCACTTGATAGCCCTGAGTAATTTTTTCAGTGGCAAACTTGTAAATAATGAAAAACTAACACTTGGACAGCCCTGAGTAAAATGTGTTGTGCCCTTATAATTTACCAGTGTTAAATCAGCACGAACACCATGTATCTAGCATTTGTAATTCATGTGGAAAATAGCACTGATATTAGACGAAGTCGACAGGGTTGGAGCCTCCAACCGTAAGAGCATGTAAATATGTGTGAATTGTAAAAAAAGAATTTTAAGTGTTAGAAATTAAAAAAAATATATTTACTGTTACAAAATGTATAGCCCTTGGCCTCATAGTTAGGAAAATCGATTTTTTTTTGCTTTTTCTATATAAAAAATAATATTTCTATCATAAAAAATATGTGTTTATAAAAGCCAGAAATATAGTCAAAATACATCTTCAAGCGAAGATATTTTAGTTCCAATTTTTTTTAATAAATACATAAATTGGGAGAAAAGTGAATCATTGCAATTATTTCAAAAAATATTGTAATTGCACTTGTGGTTATAATTTTAAACCACATTAGATATTGTTTTGACATCACTATTTATTAAAAATAGCAGTTGTTGTGTTTATGATCCATATAAAAAAAGTTAAGATAATTGACTTTTGATAAATATTATTTTTGTGCTATTGATATTAATTAAAAATGTAGAAGTATTAACTACAATAAACTTTCTACCTATTAACGTAGCTCCATAAACAAGATTGGGGTCAGCCGGGCCTAAGATTTTTTTTTATACGATTTTTTTAGTTGCTCTTATTTGTTTCTTAAAAATATTATTCATTTTCTTAAATTTTTATTCTTTCTTAAATAAGATAATTGACTTTTGATAAATATTATTTTGTTCTATTGATATTAATTTAAAATGTATAAGTATTAACTACAATAAACTTTCTACTTATTAATGTAGCTCCATAGACAAGATTGGGGTCAGCCGGCCCTACGAATTTTTTTATACAATTTTTTAATTGCTCTTGTTTGTTGCTTAAAAATATTATTCATTTTCTTAAATTTTTAGTCTTTCTAAAATTTTTAGCTAGCAATATTATGTTTATTTCCCACAACCTAAGAAAAAGAAGAAGACTAGACCAAAGTTTATGTTATAGAATTTTAAATATATAAGATTAAAATGAACTCTTAAATTTCAATGCCACATAAAAAAAATTTACACATGAAGACATTTTTATTGGAAAAAAATGGCAAACATTAGAAAGATGCAATTTTATGTTCAGTTTCTTTCTATACCTATGTTTATTCTCGCCTTTTTTTGCATCTCAATGTTTATTCCTAACCATATTATACATTCATTTATATTCTATATTAAAATTCAGCGTTGGGTGTCGGATGAAGGTGATAAACTCATGTACCATTTTATTTTTTTTACGGATAAATTGCAAAAAAACACTCATTAGATTTTCGCTTTTCGCACTAAAAGATCCCATGCTCTTAAAATTTCTATGAAATATGCTCATTTTGTCCCCAAACGATAATTTTATTCTTCCTCCCTCCTTCCTCGGCTGTTTGGGCTGCGTTCGCCGGCGAGGAGGAGGAGGGGGGTGCGATCGCCGGCGAGGGAGGAGGGGCGAGTCGGGGCCGGTGAGGGAGGAGGGGGGTCGGGGCCAGCGAGGGAGGAGGAAGGGGGTGGGGGGTCGGGGGGGGCGCTCACCGGCGAGGAGGAGCAGGGGGTGCGCTTGCAGGCGAGGGAGGAGGGGAGGTCGGGGCCGGCGAGGAAGGAGGAGGGGGTGGGGGGTCAGGCTGGGGGCTCGCTGGCGAGGGGGGATCGGGGGGGTCGGAGGGGCTGGGGGCTCGCCGACGAGGGGAGGGGATCGGGGGGGGGCTGGGTGTTCGCCGGCGAGGGGAGGGGATCTGGAGGGCTGGGGGCTCGCCGGCGAGGGGAGGGGATCGGGGGGGGGGGGGGGGCAGGGGCATTTTAGGTATAAAAATTTTAAAATTTGGCTGGAGGGGCCTAATCGAGCGTATTTGTAATCTAAGGAGGGGCAAACTGCCAAAAAATTCTAAAGGATCTTTCTACGCAAAAGGCGTATATTTAACGAGGGGTTTTTTTGCACTTTACCCTTTTTTTACGGACATTCGTAGATGATTCTTGTCGAAGAAGGAGAAGAAGTTTTGCGAACACTTGATAGAGTTGACATTAGCAACCATGTAAAAAATGAAAAATATTTTATGTACCTCTAAAATTCTCTCCCTCCATGTTCCTCCACCATGTGACCCTCTCATATTCGCTCATGTCTTCTTCCAACCTCCCTTTCTATTTGATTCGGTCGGAAGTGCCACGTGACGGAGGAACATGGAGAGATGAGATTTTTGGAGTTACATAAAACATCACTCGTAAAAAATATAGATGAAGAAAAAGGAATTTGTGGCCATGGCAAATGAAAAGATACCGAGGAGTTTCTTGCAACACGACTCCGAACACAAAAATTGCTTGATATGACGGGAGAAACGCCGTCATTTTTGTCGACGGTGAAAACCATAAAAGTTGCGGAGAGAATCCTAATAATAGAGAGTGAAATATGAAAGAGAAATAAATTTTGATTTGATTTTTTTAGAGAAAAAGACATAACGAAATGAAAATTGTGATTTAAGAACCACGTGCCAAAAAAGTGGGCTCATATGAAAGAAATATATGTAAATTTGGAAATAGTGATTACATATTTCCAAAAATAAAGATGGTGGGGCTGAAGAGAACTAACTAACATGCTTGTCAATTAGACTCGAGATTTTAAATCTTAATTGACTAGCATGTGATTCTTGAGTCTCAATTTCCCTTAGACAGAATGTACATTATGTTTGTCATTGCTCTTAACACATTAAATAAATGGAAGAAAAGAATTCAAATTGTCATACCCAATCGAAATTAACTACCTTAAGTTAACTATATGCACATTGACAAGGGCACGTGCAAAGAATGTGAAAATTTTGAAATATTTTTTTTCTTCTTGTCACGACCCGCTCTCAATATATGATGGGTCGAGTATCTAATTAGCATCCCCAAGCTACGTGCTTTACGAATAAACCTATATTCGTAATCACAATTGTTGCATGTAAGTTATAGGATAAAGTATAAGGAAAAGTCAAACCATCAATAAATAAAAACTAAGCACAATCACAATATCATTCTTCTTTATTTACATCTCACAAGTATGAATTCTGCCTTCAAAAGATAGTATACAAGCTACTCACTAGTTATACAACCACATATCTATCTTCCATAAGGATTAATATACATATAATTATACAATACACAAAATGAAGTTGTTCTACATGCAGCATCCCTTATTCTTCTAATTCATCCATATTATATAAGGAAAGTATCTCGTCTTCAGACTGGCCTTCATCTAGTGAACAAAAACTAGGTCATCAAAGACATACAAGTCATCGATTCAAGGAAGGTGAAATAAATAAAATAATATGAGACTAAAAATCAAATACAATGAAAATCTAAACCGAATAAACTCTAAGTACAATATTAAATATAACTTCTAAAGTGGTCTTAATCTGGTGAAATAATTGCATCAAAAACCGTCCTTTAAGTCCTAAAGTCACTGACACAGTCACAAGACAAATTTTCCTATATGATGATGAAAATTTTTAGAGAACATGTTTGGATCTCACATTCGCAGTGTCACGAGCACTATCTAAACAATAATTCTGTTACCAGGGGTCAGGTGGTGGCAGGTAGGCACGATGCTTATGTAACGCCCCAGTCCCAAAATACGTAGGACTAGAAACGTAGACATGCCAGCTGTATTCATACGAAGTACACTCCAATATATGGAATCCTCGTATGAGTACATAAGCTGTAAAATACAGTAGAACCATAACTAATCTCATCCACACAAAATAAATGAATAAAAGATATCATATAATGAGAATGATTTGTCTTGATACAATATGTTGGGCAGAGACAAATCCACTACCAACAAGTAAAGAAAAAAATACATGAGAAAAGAAATAAATTTGGCGAGCGAAGCGAAGACGATCCAAGTGCAATCATCCTCGAAGAATAGCAATGATCACGGCTAGAGCTAGAATACCTGCGAAAGACAAGAGCACACACCTGGCGAGATAACCAGGTCCTCAGAGGGACGTAACAAGACACATAATATCATGCCATATAAACTGAATAAATACTGCTCAAATAAATAAGTCAATTGAATTTATAACATGGTTTAATACACACCTATTGAACGAGCGTACCATCCCCCCCAACCAAACAAGGACAGGAGATGGTAAACTAATTCACGGTGACGTATCTTCCCATGCTATGAATCCAATATGGTATCCGGACCCCAACAAGGTTCAATACCTTCTCATCGAAGTAGTAAGTCACACCTACAACCAAACAAGGACAAGATGTGACAAACTAATCCGCGACAAGTTATTGTTCCAAGCCACGGTCAGATACAAGTACCCAAACCAAAGGTACTCATACCTAACGGATAAGGGCGCCTAACCAAATCTAGGTGAATGCAGTTTTAAGAACAGTTCATGGTCGCATGACTACCCGGTCAAGTCAAGAAAATACCAATGCAGTACCTCAGTAGCGAGTCACAACACCATATACTATTCCTCAGTACCGAGCGAGTCTATAGCATATAGTCTACCTATCGTTCCTCAGTAGCGAGCGAGTCTACGATAGATAGGGTGGTAGTCAACTTCCAATCATGTTCTTCCCGTCCAATGCCAACTCATAACTGCTAAGTCTTCTAGCATGCAATTCTATTAGCAGTTATTTTCTAACACACGGCTTATACGTACTGGTGGCCAGCCAATCACGTATGTCCGAGTCCTATATGTGACACACAACAACGTGGTATAAACGTGTCAAGGCCTATGAATGCAACACACAAAGGGTGGTCCCTTAACTCTAAGTTTAATGTGTAAGAAAATAATACATAGCAAGAAACTGAACAGTAAATTCTAACAGGTTATGCCATGTATCACATTTTATTTTGTATAAGAAAATAATGAATAATGCATGAAATATGAGCTAAAATAAACAAACAACAAATTGCAAGGTGTCTTGCCTGGTAGGACGCCTGGTGTGCTGCGATGATCAAGGTGGCACAAACTGCGAATTCGGTGTAACAACTATGCAATGTGACCTCTGATGGTGGCACGGACAGTTCCATTGGATCCAGAAGGGCCAAATTAGTTGGAGTGGACATATGGTAGGCTTGGATTGGCGAGGGAACATAAATAATAGGATTAATTATGGACAAAAGGATAATCAAGAAAAATTTGATAAATAATATATAAAAGAAATTTATAATGCTTGAAAATATTTCTTATTAGCTTAAAAATAGTTTTTAGATAAATGTTTGAAAATAATAGAATTATTTTTAGGCAAAACTCCAGTTTGTTCAACTAAAATTTCTAGGTAAAAATACTATATATTAATAATAATATTTGAAAGACTAGTAAATTATTTTATAAATTTGGAAACTACCTTTTGTGGGTCAAAATGCTTTTAACTAAATAATCTAGAAAGTTATTATATTTTACAATATAGGGGTAGGTCAAGCCTCATGATATAACCTTTTTAGAAAAATATATAATTTACCTACAAATATTTTAATAACAATTATTATAGTAGTAAATAACCAAAATATAGGAAATATATTTTGTTGTACAAGCATACTTTTTTTTATCAGTAATAATAACAATAATTTTAAAACCATAAATATAAGAGTAATAATAATAATAATGATAATAGTAATAAGGATAATAATAAAGATAATAATAAAACAGAATGTTACTAATAATAATAATAATAATAATAATAATAATAATAATAATAACAATAAAATTAAAAATAAAACACAGATAAACACAACCCCTGCTGTTTCCTCTTCTCGAGGACAACAACACAAACAAAACAACAATAATAATAAAAATAAGATAGATAATAATAATAATAATAATAATAATAATAATAATAATAATAATAATAATAATAATAATAATACTACTTAACTTCCAAGCATTTCTTTTCCTTGGAAGAGTGAAGAATTCAACAGGACCACACCAAAGCAACGAACCACAACATGGAGCAAGATGGCAGCATGGGGTCAACAGACTTGGGTTGTTCCTGTTGACCGGGGTTGTTCTCCTCTTCTTTGTAAAGGGTGAGGGAAAAATCGAAAGAGGCCAGGAGGGAGAGAGAGAGGAAAGAAGTTGTGGGAAAGGAAAGGGAAGGAAGAGAGGGGTAGAGGAGATCGGGAATCGGTCGGAGACGAGCGGCAAGGGGCGGCTCGGTCGGGCAGCAAGGGTTACGGAGGCGAGAGAGAAGAAGTCGGGGGAGATGGGAGGTCGAAGTTTGGGCACGCGGCCGCTGGTCGTGGGCGACGCCGGAGTGGTGCACGCGGAGGAGGAGGAGAGGGAAGGAGAAGGGGGCGGAGGCGGCGCGAGGGTTCGGCCAAGGGCGCGACGGCGGAGGAAGAGGCGGGTGCGGCGGAGGACAACGGGAGAGAAGTGCGACGGATCGGGGGTTCCCGGCGGCTGGAGGGTTTCTGGCCGGAGCTGCCGGCCGAGAGTGGCGACGGTCGCGTGCGGCTGTGGACGGCGGATGGAAGGGACGGGCGGTCGGAGTTCTCACAGAGGTGGGCGCGGAGGCTCACGGGGATGGCTCGACCGGCGAATCGTCGGCGAGGCTCTGGACGGCGATAGCGGGTCAACGACGGCGGAAATAGTCGAGGGACGGGCGCACGGCTAGGGCAGCCGGCCACGGTGGTCGCGACGGACACACGCGGAGGAGCGGATCCGGCACGGGGGTCACGCTGATGTGGCCGGGTGCAGACGTCGACAGGCTTGGTCGGGGTCGGCGGAGGTGAGTAGTGATGGGTTTGTTATTTAATTTGGGTTTTGGGCTGTGGGATTTCTTTTGGTTGCCGGCGATGGCGCCTGTGACGGTGGTGGTGGTCGACTATACGGGGCTACTGTGCGGTGGGGGTTGTGGTGGTGGTTTGGTAGTAGTTGTGATGGTGGAGACGATGTTGGCTGTCTGGTGTTGGCGGCCGGAGTTGGGGAAGGAAACTGGTAGTGGTCGGGATGTTGGGGAAAACGACAAGGAGGAGATGTGGGCTGATGGTGTAGTGGCGGTGTGTAGGGGTCGACGATGGCGGCGGCCGGGGGTTGCCAGTGATGGTGGTTGTTTCGGGAGCAGGGAGTGGTGGTGGTGTCCCGGTGGCGACCGGGAGGTGGCAGCGGCCGGTCACTAGAGAGCCGGGGTGGCTGCTGCTAGGTTTCGGGTTAGGGTTAGGTTTCAAATCGTGTCGGCGTGTCCTGCGTGACACGAGCACGAGGAAGATTTTATGGAATAAGTCGTGTTTGGGTGTGTAGGATACAGGATGATGAGGATGATGATGAGGTCCGAATTGTCGGACACGACAGAAATTTTATGTATTTGTAAAGAAAATAAATAGTGGATGGGACACGGACACGATGCACGATTTGGGTCGTAGAATTTTGTGGACGTGATAAATTTATGGAGGAGTACATGCCTATTTATAGGATGTGGGAATTTTCAGTTGGATAATGATTAGGAATATTCAAACCCAATTTAGATAATTAAATTACTGATTTAAATCAATTCAGTAAATCCAAATCCAAATCAAAATCCAATTTAAATCTAATTTAAATTCTATCTTTTATTTTAAAAATCAATTAAAATAAATTAAATTCCAAATATAGATATTAATTTACTATTTAAAACGTATCCATAAATCAAATCAAGATTTAAATTGCTACAAAAATTTTAAAATATATTTTCTAAAAATACTATAATAATAATTTCGAAAATACATTATTATTTAAAAATAAAATTAATAAAATATTTATGAAATATGTATGTAAGCACAAATAAAGCATACATGACTATGCTTTTCCTAGTATGCAATAAAATATTATTTATGATTAATAACTGCTAAAAACAAAAGGCTTTTTATAGCAAGAATAATAATTATATATAATATTTTGAAAGTGTATAATAAAATAAAAAAAATATTTTTCTAAAATATGTACGCTCGCACATATTCGCACTCGACGAGCAAGAAAAATAAAATTTCGTGCGCGACGTACAATATGACTACGCGACGTACAATACAAAATTTTAAATCAGTACCAAATTTAATTTAAAAAAAAATAGTAGAAATTTAGGGGTTTTACAGCTTAGTAGTCCGGCCACTCCTCTTCGAAAGCAAAATCATAATGTCAATTGACCAAATTCGACTTTTTATCGAATTAAGTAAACATTTACAGATAACACGAGTGTCTGGTAGGTAGGTGATCTATGCATTCACCCAGTCTCAACGCAAGGCCTTGCGAAGGACCTACATGTACTGATCAGTTTTGTTAATTATATTGTCCAGATTTTATATGATGTGATCCAAACTGTTCTTCCACGTCCAATACCAAGTCTTTTCTAATAATTGAAACTTCGTTTCCTAGATCAAGTATACATGTTGATTTGTATTTCTGAAATACATATTTTTAGGTTTAGGGTTCGGTACGATACCACGACGTTCAAGTTTCGAAATTAGGCTATGTTCCGAAGTCCTTAGATTTTCGGACAGAGTCACCTTTGTATTTCGAGCTCCAAACACAGTAATATAATCGACCCGGAGCAACTCGCCATAGAATTGAATGGGTCAAAGCCCCTTAGGTGGAACAACTCTACACCGGTCACACGCAGTTAATATAGTAGATAGAAATTGTACAAAAGCACAAAACTAAGTTTGATCAAAAGTTCAAACTTGTATCCTCTACTTGCAAATAACATAACTCCTATCATATAAACATGAATACCATCATATTATATACTGTTGGAAAACTTATCTATTTTTTTACGAAATACGTATTTACATATTTTTGATTTGACAAAGTTTAATAGGTCAAATCTAAGGTACAAGGCTGCTGTGTTATTAAGTTATAGAATTTTTTTTTCAGTTTTCGACAACGATGTTGCACGGTTAATAACTCCTAATATATAAATCTAGATACTATCATATTATATACCATTGGAAAGCTTATCGAGTCCTCTACGTTTTCTAAGTAGACATATTTCAATTTTAATGACGTATGCTAGATCAAAACTGGTGCAAAAAATACTGCAAATTAAATTCCAAAATTTTACATCCTTGCTGCAAAGCCTATAGCTCCTAGCACAGAAATCATAATACCATCATATTATATGTTTTCAAAAACGGTGAGTTGCTTAGATATATTTTTAATTTGAGTTCATTTACTATATCAAAATTGTCCCCAAAAAATACTGTGCAGCTGTAATTTAAATTCAGCATACATGTATTTGCTCTAAATCAAGTCCAACTCTTCATATAGGTGTAACCCCTCTTCCCAGAATTTTAATAATATTTTTATTTATTTATTTGAATTAAATGATGATTTTTAGAGTTTTATAAATAATTATTTAGTTAATTATTACGGTAGATGATTTTAGCTATGATGGAGTTTCGGAGTACACGGTGACTAGAAATCGTGGCACAGATAGTGCCATGACGTACTTTGGCTAGTGTATTAGCCCTGCTAGGGAAGGCCGAGCCATAGTGATGTCCTAACTAGGAAAACTAGGACAAATTATGACTTAACCTTTACTGAAGATTTATTTATTTATTAATTATATTATTGAGTAGGGAAACCGGTTATACAATTTTAGTCCGGACTGGACCCGAACTGAGCCCGAGCCCATGTAGTCATGCGGCGCGTCCAATGACATTCGTGTTGATGAAATTTGATATGAGGGTGTTGTATTTCGTTTTAAGGATTTAATGAATATTTTCTAGTATTTGTAATTAAATATTATAAATATTATTATTAGTGATATTTAGTGACTTTTGCATAAAATAGGTCTTCGTACATTTCGGTTATTAGACTGCGCATAATGGTATATATACACCATTGTTGTTTTATTGAATTTTATTATAATTATTATTATTTTATTGAGGTTATTATTATATAATATTATTATTGGTTATATTATATTGGTCAAATAAATGTTATATATATATATATGCATATTTATAAAAATAGGCCTTACTCTAGGAATAGATAATATTGGGTTTTTATTTAGACTTTTATGGATATTATTATACTAGTATTCATATGAATATATAGAGATATATATATACACATATATACACATATATATATATATATATATATATATATATATATATATATATATATATATATATATATAAATATATATATATATATATGTATAGATTAAATAATAATAATAATAAAAAAGAAAAGAAATATCCTTCAACACTGTTCCCATGCGGGAACAGTGGACATCCCAACCCGCATAAGTTCCCCACTGGAGCAATACCGCTCCTAAGCCCAAGCTCGACCCTCTTTTTCCTGTACGCAAGCAGCAACAAGCTAAGCTTAGCCTAGAGCCGCGTGTACACCCGAACCCGAGAGGAAGTCCCAGCCAAAGCTAGGCCGAGCCCAGGAGCCCACGCTCGATTTTCTCAGAAACTGTACATATACACCATGAGATCGAGAGAAACGCTGATGTAAAAAAAAACCCTAACCCAGTCTCGATCCCTTGGTCGTGATCCATCCCTGCGCACGCCACTCCCCTGCGCGCGCCATCGCAGGCTGGCCGGGGATCGGCCGTCGGCCGGCGTGGCCGCACACCAACGAGCGGCAACAGCAGAACACAGCCATGGGAAGCGACCGCGAGCCCCACTTCGCGTAGAGATTCCCGCTTACCCGATTATCCGTTTCACGAACGGGTTTCGCAGGTATGAAGCCAATGTAACCCTCTATAACTTCATTCAAATAAATCTAATTGGTTTATAGTATTCACGTCGCAAATCGAAACCAAAATTGGCGAAAAATCTGTTCAAGAATGAACAGTCTAATAGTTACAGACCCCATGTTTGAAGTCAAATTTCTATCAACCGACGGTCGACTTGAAAACCTAATTGAACAATCTTATAGACAACCTATAGGGCTTCGAATTCCTTCTTGTGGAATCGGATTTCGTCGACTGTGCGTCGAGAAATCGGACGTCCAAAACTGATAAAAACCTGTTTTAAAATATTAAAAAAACTCTTCGACACGACGTGCGTCCCGCCAATCCGGGCGACGTGATCGCGAACCGAAAGTATCAAAAGGTGCGTATCGGCTTCGTGGACGTATGGACTTTGACGAAATTTAAATTGGTTGCGTGTGCGCGACGAATTTGATGCGTATCCGTCAAAATTTACCGTATCGGTCTCTATGTAAATTTTTTAATTACTTTGTGCACGCTCGTCAAATCGGGACGAAACTTATGCCAGCAGGACCGTATCATTTTTTTGGTCCTGTATGCCAAGTTTGATCCGATTCTGAGACAGTTGATCGGATCGCCGTTTCGCGGGCCCCACGGTCCGATTCAACGGGCGATTTTGTGCACGGGCACGAAATCCAACTTTGGACATACGGTTGGGTTTGCATCATCAAAATAAATTTGTAGACATGTAGTTTGATGATTTTAGAGACCGTTGACTCTGGCACACTTTTTGGTGCAAAGCGGGTCCAAAGGCGGATACCGTTTTGACCCGAAATTATCGTTTTGTCCTTGTATCCAGAATTGAACTTAAGGACAGACAATTCTAGCTAATTTGACTATTCTAAGAACATTGGTAATATTTATTTCAGCATCCGGAGACTGTTGTACGGGTTTTGACTATTGTGGCACACTGAGTGGTTTGTATTATCGGTTTTACCAGCAAAGGACCACAGGCGAGTACAGTTTATTATTTGTTTTCAGTATTGATCTTTACTATACATCAGTGTTTAGTCGATAGATATGTGATTTCAATTTTATGTTGCTTTTGTTCCTTGTTGTGTCGGGAGGGTGAAGTACCAACGATGTATGATCTGACTTTAGACCGTGTAGACCGTAATTATTATTGCTTTAGACCGTGTAGACCATGATTATTATTGCTTTAGACCGTGTAGACCGTGATCATTATTGCTTTATACAGTGTAGATAGTATATCATTATTGCTTTATACAGTGTAGACAGTATTTTATTATTGCTTTGTACAATGTAGACCGTGTAACTTTAAACAGTGTAGACCGTGTCGCATAATTGTCCCGAGATCGGTCACATATCAAAGGTACTTCAGTCGGTCAGTTGGTGAATATTTTTATTGTATTTTATTTTCTGTTCTTAGTATTCAATTTTATTTTGTATTTCTTCATTTTATTTATGAATCATATGTCTAAAGGCTAACCTCTGGAGTATAGTCATTTTCATATATTGAAACTGCATTCAGTGAATTGTGTTCGTTCCATTCTTGACTGGAAACCAATATTTTTTAGGTTAGCCGTGGATTCACTTAGCATTGGGAGATACGGGTGTACATGCAGACGAAAAGCCTAGAGACTAGCTAGATAGATGAGTTGCAGTCATTCCAATAGTTGTACGAGTTTATATTTTCTGTAAATATAAAACTTGGGAATATTATAAGTTTAAATTAATTCTGTGAATGAGCATTATTTGTGACTTTGATCATCATAGCCGTGACAGCGTTCTACCGCCGACTCTGCGGCGTAGGCTGACTTGGACACGTCTCGTATCCAAAAAAATAAAAAAACGGGTACGGGTCGTGACAAGTTTTTATGGTGGCCCATGCGGGTCGATTTTTGTAAATCATGCGAACTCGTGATAGTACTTAAATTAGTCGTACTATTGCGAGCCTGCGACTAGGAAATACTCATTCGCGAGTTAGGATTAATTTAATTTAAGAGAACGACTAGGACTAGGAGTCCCTTATACAAATTTACCGATGGGTAGTCTAGGCCATGCAACTCAGATGAGGAGTTATTAATTTTAATAGTTTGGCAGATCCTCCTAGGTACACGATTACCTCTTGATATGACGATATGATCCAATGTGGATAGATTATTCACTTGGTGATTCAGAGCTTCCTAGAATTAATGATCTAACCTAGATGAATTATTCAATTCCTTCTCCTTGCCTCTTTAGATATCATCCTCATATCTTAGTCCAAATTGCCTATTTAGTTCCTATTTCGCCCTAAGAATTATTATTTTATAAAATTTTGATTATGTTACCCTTATACGAACCTCGAGTTAGTTTCGATTCAAAGTTCTTCCTCTATGATTTGAATACACATGAAACAAATACTAGGATGTTTGTATTTCTTTGTCTTCAGTTATTTTCCTCCATGTTCACCTTTTATCTTAAGGATTGTGACTGATAGTACTTACGCTTTATTTCATAGTCAACTTGTTCGAATCTCTGGAAGCTCATGAATTTTTACAGATATAGTTAAATGAATGTTAGTTAACTCATAATGGCAGAACAGCAGCGCACTGCCGCCATTTATTTAAATTATGGAGGTTATGGATTCACTACAGCCAGCAGCGCACTGGCAAGGCACGACCCCTAGAGTTGAAATTGGTTAAGAAAATATAGGTTATAGAATGTTGCTAAAACTATGGCTAGAGGTCCTCTTTTGATCATAGTCACCCTTATGTCAATATAAGGTAGAGTGTCGGATAGCATATCGCATCTGAATCACAAAACCAAGGGTTTACCACAACCAGAGTATACGGGCGGGGCATAATCATCGGTGAAATAATTTCAGACGTGATTACAAGTTTAGGATACTATGGAGGATAGGACAATGCCATGTATGTCTCATAAGATCCAAAGCCAATATTAGTGAAAGTTTTGTAAGTTGGTTAGCATGTCTCCCGACCTAGCATTCTGTAGTCCTTGTGATCTATTGACGAGGATATTGATTGACGCTAATAGGTTTACCTGGAATATAGAATTTAGAGGTCCATAACCCATTAGTCGACCAAGGTATTATGGATGAGAAGATAGTAGGATGACCGTGTAAGCAAGAACACCAGGTGAAGTTTGATTCTCATAAAACTCGAACTACATGTGCCTTCTTTCAAAAATCTTGTATACTTGTAATTTGACTATTTTGACCAATGTTGCTATCACAGCCTAGTTTTGCAAGCTTACTCTTTTATCGAGCTTGATTCAAGACATATGTTTATTGGGGACGCCCACTAACATATTGTCTAATCAGAATCGATGTATTACGGTCTGATCAACCGTAGTGCACTCGGTTCGCTCTCCCTCTGATTAACCTATGTGAATTGAGAGGTAGATGTCTCTAGGATCTCATCCGCGACTGCATTGACAATTCCTCTTGAATTATACATTCGCCTTTGAATCACGTAATTGTATTCAGTGACATCTTTCTTGAACTCTTTATTGTTTTTATTTTCTACTGATTTGGAAAGATGGAAGCTCGTAATTGGTAGATAGATACATAGTATCTCCATGGCTATGATAGTTGTATATATAAGTGTAGCTACCATCAGCCAGCCATGTGACTAGAACCTTGCCTTGAGTTACTCGTTCTCCTCTTGACCCTCAAACTCCTATTGGAACACTCTAGCCATCGAAATTTGAGAATGATTTAGGTTTTACCCTTAGTCAAAATGCCAACCTAGGAGACTATCTATTCTCAAGAAACCAAATGGCGTGAGCCTCTAATTATTTGCTTGAAGCTTGTTTTAACTAGAACCCTTGTGACAATAGTCTGGTAGGTTTGACCCCAATAGAAATTCACGACTCAGTTGTTAGAAATCTTTTCATATGATGTGCCTTAGAGTTGGTTATCCCGTCGATAACTCTTATATACGGTAGACGAGTAGATCATTATATTTTATCGACCATGTGTCATTGTACACACTCATTTTCCATTCATTTTAGGAACGACCCTTGACTTGACTTAAATTTACCGTATCCCGTTATACCGTGCCTTATTCTTTATTAACAAGAGTCGGGGTACAATATCCTGACTTTGAAATTCTTCTAACCTTATTATTCCTAAAACCATGTCCTAGCTCTAAGGTGAGTAGACTGTAAGCTTTCTAAATTTTTAGGATATGCGGAGATTACCGATTTAGGAGAATAATTTCCATTATGATGATAATTAGTGCCTCATGGACTCCCACTTTCCATTGAGATCATTTTGTGTCTCCGGCTGTGTCATTAATGGTCGGAGCGTAATACTAGCTTTTACCTCCCAACAAATTTTATATGCAAGATCTAGACGAGTCCACCTTCATCTAGGTATATCATGTCCCACTCAAACACGTCTCCTTGTACTCTATTTTTATGGTACGACTTTCAGGTCAAATAGGACTAGCTATAACCCTTACCATAGTACCGGTGAACTTCCCGACTACAAATCGTGACTCAACTTTGACTCGAATCGTTCGACCCAATATATGGTTGTGATCGATTCGAAGTCCACTACGAACATGTCACCAGTGTACCACTCAATTGTGCCTTCTTGTGCTACTTAAACATAAAAGTCACGGAAGACGCATTTTGGGCTTAAGGACCTAGCTAACCAACCCGACTGGCAACTAGCTCAACCACTTGGGTGGAAACCTATTCTATGTTACCCTAGCCTAGTAGAAATAGTCTTATCATTGGAATCTTGTCCAGTCAATATAGATTGAAGTCCAAGGTTCATCCAACCAACGATTTATGTCCAATCAGGGAACCCATTATAATGCATGTGGTTCGTATTACGTATTTTGGAATACATGTACGTATTTTGATTCATATTGTATGTCTCCTTGCTTGGTTCGGCTTATTTGGTTTGGTTTGGTTTGGTTCGGCTTGGGTTGCTTTTGGTTCATCATGGACCAAGGGAAAAACCCCTACCTACCACCACCATCTTCATTTATTAACCTCGCCCTCTTTCTCTCTCCTCATTCACTCTTCTTCTTCCTCCATTAACTCTTCCACCTACCAGGAAGAGAGCTTAGGCAAGTGCAGCTTGCTTCATGGAGGAACCCAAGTTTTATTGTTCTATTTTCTTCTCCATGAGATTCTAACATACTTTAATATTTAGCATTTCTAATTTTCATGGTTCAATTGGTGTAGATCTAAGTTATTGTATTTTTGAATTTCTTGGATTTTGATCTACTTAATATTGTTATTTCTAAGTTTTGATGATTTCATGTTGTAGAGAATTTTGTTCTGCCCCATTTTGACCTATGGAAGTCAGGATTTCGACCTAGGATGAAGAATTTATGGAGCTTTGAAGCCATGGACTTCATGGCTCTTCTTTTCGGACAAGCAGAGAAGAAGAACAGCTCCTGAGCCGTATGGCAGTCTTAGCCGTATGACTTTCATGCGGCAAGTCTCCATAGTCGTATGGCCTTGTTGGTCTCTTAGCCGCATAGGCTCATCATTCACGTTGTCGCGTAACCCGCGTCTTCTGCAGCCGCATGGCCTTGTTGGACTTCCAGCCGCATGAAGTCATCCCCTGCAGCCGCATAAGACTTCATTATTCCGAGCCGCATGAACTTCTGCTTCCCAGCCGCATATGCTCATATCTTTAGCCTCATAAGCTGTGTTCCTTTCTGGCCGTATAAGCCCGCTCTTCACAAGCCACATACCCTTGTTCCCTCTCTTGGCCGCATGAAGTTAATTTTCGCAGCCGTATATGCTCACCTCTTCCGAGCCGCATAGCTCTTGCCAGTACAGCCGCATAAGACCCTGTCTTTCCCCAGCCGCATGGACTTCTGAGTCCCGAGCCGCATAAGATCCGATCTCTTGGCCGCATGAGCATTATTACCCCTGGCCGCATGAGCTCAATTCTCTTAGCCGTATGGCTCCTTCCACAGTCTTGTCCTCTTTTAATTATTATTATATTATTATCATTATTATTATTATTAAATTGAAATGTCATATTCATGCTTATGTCAGGTAAGCTCTGATATGATCTATGAGTACAACAGTGGCCTGCCGTGGCGCCCTCTTGACAAGTAAACTGACATGATATATCTCGACATGCTGTTACGACAGCTAGCCTGACATGACAAATATGAATGACCTGGACACCGTGGGCGATTGCATTTATACAAATAAACCAGTATTGTCTTGCATCATGTCTCGGATAGAGATCCCTGAGTACCACGGTCAGGGATACCTACTGTAATTGACTAAGGCTAATAAACTAGAATAATTCAGTAGTCATGAAGAGATTTTCCAGCTACAGGCAATCCCATTATCTGGGCGCACTAAGTGGACTTGTAGCCTACCGACGAGTACGGCACAATTCCAGCACGCAGTCATGTGTTGCACCCTTCATGAACGGACATTCGACCCGGATAACCGGATGGTCTGCAGGGCTTGTGGCTGTAGAATAATCTCACTGCATCTTGCTAGTAACTAGGCCTGTGATAACCCTAGTTAGTTAAAGTATCAAGCCGTACTCTTTGTTTGGCCGTGATTGATTGGATGGAATCTAGCCCAGCTTAGTCTTGTCTTGATCCTGTACAAGATTATGACATGACATGATTAATTGTGCTTGTCTTAACAATAACGATCAGGGGTCCAGTTCTGTTCAGGCGAAGGGTTATAACCCCGGTCCTTATCTGGTTTAAGTGTTGTAACCTGGCTCCCGGAGCAGTTCTGTGTCCTCTCTTCGTTTATTGTCTTTTTGTACCCCATGCCATGCTTGTCATGTCTTACCTTACTTTAATAGCATGATTATTTATACTGGCCTTAACAATAAAGATTAGGGGTCCAGTTCTATTCAGACGAAGGGTTACAACCCCGGTCCTTGTTTAGTTTAAGGATTGTAACCTGGCTCCCGGAGCAGTTCTGTGTCCTCTCTTCGTTTATTGTCTTATTTCTTCTATGTCGAACTCATCATGTTTTACTTTATCAACAGTATTTGAGACGGATTTTTATTCAGGTGAAGGACTGCAACCCCGGTCCTTGTTTGGTTTAAGGGTTGTAATCTGGCTACTTGAATGGTTTCCTCGTACTCAGTCCACTGTTGTTATTCTGTTATTAACAGTATCTTTATAATTATTATTCATTTATGATATGATGGTTTTTAGTTCCTAAGTGAAGCCTCCTTTGTGGTACTTGCACTTTCTGGGGTCTGACCCAGCTGGTTTTGTATGGCCAGATATCGGAGCAGCTCCAGAGGATCTACCTACCTTCCAGCCAGATGGTGACCACCAGACGTAACCCTGGCAACGAGTGGATTTCTTTTGTCCTCCTACTCATTGTAAAATTATTCTTTTGAGACGTTTAGCCGGCGAGCACGTGTTAGCTCGTATTACATCTTTATTTATTGTCTGCCTACGGGCTGTAACATGATTGGCAAATCCTAGGGTTGATCATGTATGACTAAAGCTCTTGCTAGTCTTAACATTTTGTACGACTAGGTTCATGATCATCCGAATATGTAATGTATGGGACGCCTTACTATTATATATTTGGTGTTCTGACATCTTGTGACTGTTATTGCTTGTTTGGGATTAAGACAGTAGGCTTGTTTATGACCATAGGTGACTGTTGGATTGTAGTTAAACCCTCATGTATCTAGACAATCGTGACCATATAGCGAGGTGGGTTACACTTCAATATACGTAGCTGGCTATGTACGCCCCCGCTCTCTAGTATTCTGGTTCTGGGGCGTAACATGGTTTAAGTGGTGGCCCACGCAGGTCTTATAAATCAAGATATGTGAGGGTTTACCGAATAGATGTCTCAACCAGTATTCGCCCTTGATCTCTGCTCATATCTTCTAAATCCCTGAGAATCTTGACCTGATCACATGCTTGTATCTTTGATCTGTCATGGTCCTTTCTTATTGTTCCCTATGTCGTCTTCTTCAACGGCATTATTCCTGGACCTACCGATCAGCAAGGCGGAGCTCCTTCCATGGACCAGCAGCAACCTGGAGATCAAGCCCAGCATTCAGAAGTAGCCTCCAGGGTCGTGCCTACTGGAGGAGAGCCACCAGTTCAGCCCGTCCAGCATGCAGAGCCTGATGATGGCACTTTGGTGGGTCTCATCAGGTCATTATTAGCTTCTCAGGATCGTCGAGGAGATACCTTACACCAGGCGGTGGCAGATGCTTTGACCAGAGGATGTCATCAGGGAAACAGCGCGGCCAACATCTTCAAGCGCTTGAATCCTCCTTTCTTCGACGACAGTGAAGTTGCGATTGCTGCTGACGCTTGGCTTCAGGACACAGAGGTGATTCTAGAAGCAGCCAGGACTCCAGAAGATGAGAAGGTGGCCGTGGTGCGCCTGCAGTTATTGGATCTTGCCCGCTGCTGGTGGGCGGCACAGGCCGTTGGATTAGTGGCACCTATTACTTGGGCAGTATTCAGAGAGAGATTCCAGACCAAGTATTTCGATGCTGTAGCTCGGTACGATCCACAGACAAGATTTACCAATTTGAAGCAGATGGACAGGACGGTCGATGGATATGTGGCCGAGTTTTCGAGACTCGGTCGGTTTGGTCCCACCTTGGTGGCGACCGAGTTCGATAGAGCCCAGCGGTTCCAGCAGGGGCTCCACTTGGAGATTTTATTGGCAGTAGAGCAGTTTGAGCATCAGACTTTTGAAGTGGTATTGAGAGCAGCCAGGAGGCATGAGTATACCTCCCAGAGGATCGTGGATAGGACCGGAGGTCGGAAGCGATCCCACAGCCAGATGAATCAGTCTTCAGCACCAGCCCCGACGGCTAGGGCTTTGACTATTGGAGTTTCGAGGCGGGCGGCCTCAGTGACGTCGGTTCAGCATTCAACCCCGACGCACCCTCAGCAGCAGAAGCAGAAGCAGTCTTCCGCAGTGGGATGTTTACACTACGGAAAGCCGGGGCATGTGGTATCGGAGTGTCGCAGAGCACAGGGTTTGTGCTTGGTTTGTGGTGCCCCAGACCACAGGGTTGGGAACTGCCCGAATAGGGGGAGTTCATCTTCAATAGCCTTTTTTAGTCCTTCAATTAGAGGACCAGCACCAGTCCAGCAGCAGCAGTAGTACCCGTTTCCAAGGCCATTGTTGTCGCAGGCCCAAGTATTCCAGCAGCAGAGACCGCAGCAGTATGCCCAAGCCCAAGCCCTGTTCCAGAGCAGACAGAGAAATTTTCAGCAGAGGGGACCCCACCCGGGGGACATGGTCAAGTGCTGGCTTTGACCATGGAAGAAGAAGGATTAGCACTCGGTGAGGTAGTGGCAGGTACTATTCTCGTCAACACCTTTCCAGCTTCAGTATTATTTGATTCTGGTGCCTTGCATTCATTTATGTCTGCACGATTCGCGACACGGATAGGACTGGAGCCCGAGTCATTATCAGTAAGGCTCAATATACTTACTGGTAGTGGACTTGTGGGAGTAGATAGATTATTTTACTCGTGTCGGATCGTAGTTAGCGGTAGAGAATTCCCCGCTAGATTGATAGAGTTTCCGATGGCTGATTATGATGTGGTCTTAGGGATGGATTGGTTGAGGGACCAGTATGCTAGGATAGACTGTCATATTGGCAGGGTTGTTTTTAGCATTCCAGGAGAGCCGGAGTTTTTCTTCTCCCGAGGAGAAGTTGAGCCTTCTCCTCCAGTGTTGCGGATGGCAGTAGCAACGGTGCAGTTACCTCGGATAGTCGAAGAGTTTCTGGATGTTTTCCCAGAAGAGCTTCCAGGGATGCCGCTAGAGCGGAAGATCGAGTTCACCATCGACTTGATTCTCGGAGCAGCCCCAGTGTCAAAGAGAGTCAACAGGATGGCACCGTCAGAGCTAGAGGTATTGTACAAGATGATTGAAGAACTTAGGACCAAGGGATTCATTCGTGCTAGTGGATCGCCTTGGGGAGCCCCGATGCTTCTTGTAAAAAAGAAGGATGGTACGTCCAGATTATGTGTAGATTATCATACCTTGAACTCAGTGACAATCAAGAACAGATACGCTCTTCCGAGGATAGATGACTTGTTTGATCAACTCAAGGGGGTAGCAGTATTCTCAAAGATTGACTTGCGCTCAGGATATCATCAGATCAAAGTCAGAGAGCAGGACATCCCGAAGACAGCTTTTAGATCCCGGTATGGGCATTGAGAGTTCCTTGTGATGCTATTTGGAGCAACCAATGCGCCGACTGTATTCATGGACCTCATGAATCGCATCTTCATGCCTTATTTGGATCAGTTCGTGATTGTGTTCCTAGACGACATCCTGGTCTACAATAAGAGTGAGGCGGAGCATGAGCAGCATCTCCGTGTGGTTCTTCAGACTCTCAGGGAGCACCAGTTGTATGCCAAGTTTAGTAAATACGAGTTCTGGCTCGACTGCATTTCGTACTTGGGTCATATTATTACCAGAGGAGGAGTAGAAGTGGATCCCCAGAAGATCGTGGCTATTGAGTCGTGGCCAGTACCAGCACAGTTGCAGAAGTTCGCAGTTTTCTTGGCTTGGCCGACTACTATCGGCGGTTTGTTTCAGACTTTGCTCGAATTTCAGTGCCATTGACCCAGTTGACCCGTAAGGATGTACAGTTTGCTTGGACAGCAGAATGCCAGGATTCTTTTGAGAAGTTGAAGCAAGGCTTGATGACGGCACCCATTCTTACGCTTCCAGATGGAACCGGGGGATTCTCAGTGTATTATGATGCTGGAGAGAGGCAGATGCTCGATCTAAAATGATTGTTCAGACAGTTGAGATGGTCTGGAGAGTCAGAGATCATCTTCGAGTTGCCCAAGATCGCCAGCGTCATTGGGCCGATTCTCATCGGCGCCCTCTTGAGTTTTCTGTCGGCGACCATGTATTCCTGAGGATTTCGCCAAACTGTGGCGTCATTCGTTTCGGGGTACGGGAAAAGCTTAGTCCTAGGTATATAGGGTCGTTTGAAATTCTGGAGCGAGTAGGTGATGTATCATATCGTCTCACTCTTCCGTCGTCGCTAACAGAGGTGCATGATGTCTTCCATGTATCCTAACTACGTCAGTATATCCCGGACCTTAGCCACATCCTGGACCATTCAGAATTGATTGTTGGTACCAACCTTTTGTATGAGGAGAGGCTCGTATCTATATTGGACCGGAGAGAGAAGATACTCAAGAACAAGACTATTAGTTTAGTCTGTGTTACTTGGGGTCATCACTCTTTGGGTGAGTCAACGTGAGAGCGTGAGGATGATATCCGATCGCGATATCCCGACCTGTTTGACTCGTAAGGTATAATATCTTCCTTATGCCTTATGCTTTCAATTCCTTGCTCGAATGAATGACTGCATGACAGACTGATTGGTATAGCTGCCTGTGATTAGTATAGCTTGTCCTTGCCGCTCTAGCCACTTAATTAAATTCTGAGGACAGAATTCTTTTAAGGTGGGTAGAGTTGTAATGTCTGTGGTTCGTATTACGTATTTTGGAAGACGTGTACGTATTTTGATTCGTATTGCATGTCTCCTTGCTTGGTTCGGCTTGTTTGGTTTGGTTTGGTTCGGCTTGGGTTGCTTTTGGTTCATCATGGACCAAGGGGAAAACCCCTACTTACCACCACCATCTTCATTTATTAACCTCACCCTCTTTCTCTCTCCTTATTCACTCTTCTTCTTCCTCCATTAACTATTCCACCTACCAGGGAGAGAGCTTAGGCAAGTGCAGCTTATTTCATGGAGGAACCCAAGTTTTATTGTTCCATTTTCTTCTCCACGAGATTCTAACACACTTTAATATTTAGCATTTCTAATTTCTATGGTTCAATTGGTGTAGATCTAAGTTATTGTATTTTTGGATTTCTTGGATTTTGATCTACTTAACATTGTGATTTCTAAGTTTTGATGGTTCCATGTTGTAGAGAATTTCGTTCTGCCCTATTTTGACCTATGGAAGTATGGATTCCGACCTAGGATAAAGGATTTATGGAGCTTTGAAGCCATGGACTTCATGGCTCTTCTTCTCAGACAAGCAGAGAAGAAGAACAACTCCTGAGCCGTATGGCAGCCTTAGCCGCATGACTTTCATGCGACAAGTCTCCATAGCCGCATGGCCTTGTTGGTCTCTTAGCCGTATAGGCTCATCATTCACGCTACCGCATAACCCGCGTCTTCTGCAGCCGCATGGCCTTGTTGGACTTCCAGCCGCATGAAGTCATCCCCTGCAGCCGCATAAGACTTCATTATTCCGAGTCGCATGAACTTCTGCTTCCCAGCCGCATATGCTCGTATCTTTAGCCGCATAAGCTGCGTTCCTTTCTGGCCGCATAAGCCCGCTCTCCCCAAGACGCATACCCTTGTTCCCTCTCTTGGCCGCATGAAGTTACTTCTCGCAGTCGCACATGCTCACCTCTTCCGAGCCGTATAGCTCTTGCCAGTACAGCCGCATAAGACCCTGTCTTCCCCATTCTGCATGGACTTCTGAGTCCCGAGCCGCATAAGATCCGATCTCTTGGCCGCATGAGCATTATTACCCCTAGCCGCATGAGCTCAATTCTCTTAGCCGCATGGCTCCTTCCACAGTCTTGTCCTCTTTTAATTATTATTATATTATTATCATTATTATTATTATTAAATTGAAATATCACATTCATGCTTATGTCAGGTAAGCTCTGATATGATCGATGAGTACAACAGTAGCCCGCCGTGGCGCCCTCTTGACAAGTAAACTGACATGATATATCTCGACATGCTGTTACGACAGCTAGCCTGACACGACAAGTATGAATGACCTAGACACCGTGGGCGATTGCGTTTGTACAAATAAACCAGTATTGTCTTGCATCATGTCTAGGATAGGGATCCCTGAGTACCGCGGTCAGGGATACCTACTGCAATTGACGAAGGCTAATAAACTAGAATAATTCAGTAGTCATGAAGAGATTTCCCAGCTACAGGTAATCCCGTTATCTGGGCGCACTAAGTGGACTTGTAGCCTACCGACGAGTAGAGCACAATTCCAGTACGCAGACATGTGTTGCACCCTTCATGAACGGACATTCGACCCGGATAACCGGATGGTCTGCAGGACTTGTGGCTGTAGAATAATCTCACTGCATCTTGCTAGTAACTAGGCCTGTGATAACCCTAGTTGGTTAAAGTATCAAGCCGTACTCTTTGTTTGGCCGTGATTGATTGGATGGAATCTAGCCCAGCTTAGTCTTGTCCTGATCCTGTACAAGATTGTGACATGACATGATTAATTGTGCTTGTCTTAACAATAATGATCAGGGGTCCAGTTCTGTTCAGGCGAAGGGTTACAATCCCGGTCCTTGTTTGGTTTAAGGGTTGTAACCTGGCTCCCGGAGCAGTTCTGTGTCCTCTCTTCGTTTATTGTCTTATTGTATCCGATGTCATGCTTGTCATGTCTTACCTTACTTCAATAGCATGATTATTTATACTAGCCTTAACAATAAAGATCAGGGGTCCAGTTCTGTTCAGGTGAAGGGTTACAACCCCGGTCCTTGTTTGGTTTAAGGGTTGTGACTTGGCTCTCGGAGCAGTTATGTGTCCTCTCTTCGTTTATTGTCTTATTTCCCCTATGTCGAACTCATCATGTTTTACTTTATCAACAGTATTTGAGACGGGTTTCTATTCAGGTGAAGGGCTGCAACTCCGGTCCTTGTTTGGTTTAAGGGTTACAATCTGGCTACTTGAATGGTTTCCTCGTACTCAGTCCACTGTTGTTATTCTGTTATTAATAGTATCTTTATAATTATTATTCATTTATGATATGCTGGTTTTTAGTTCCTAAGTGAAGCCTCCTTTGTGGCACTTGCTCTTTCTGGGGTCTGACCCAGCTGGTTTTGTATGGCCAGATATCGGAGCAGCTCCAGAGGATCTACCTACCTTCCAGCCAGATGGTGACCACCAGGCGTAACCCTGGCAATGAGAAGGTTTTTTTTGTCCTTCCACTTATTGTAAAATTATTCTTTTGAGGCGTTTAGCCGGCGAGCACGTGTTAGCTCGTATTGCATCTTTATTTACTGTCTGCCTACGGGCTGTAACATGATTGGCAAATCCTAGGGTTGATCATGTATGACTAAAGCTCTTGCTAGTCTTGACATTTTGTACGACTAGCTTCATGATCATCCTAATATGTAATGTATGGGACGCCTTACTATTATATATTTGGTGTTCTGACATCTTGTGACTGTTATTGCTTGCTTGAGATTAAGACAATAGGCTTGTTCATGATCATAGGTGACTGATGGATTGTAGTTAAACCCTCATGTATCTAGACAGCCGTGACCGTATAGCGAGGTGGGTTACACTTCAATATACGTAGCTGGCTATGTACGCCTCCGCTCTCCAGTATTCTGGTTCTGGGCGTGAGACCCATTAAGACCCAGTAAAAACCCATCCGTGCATACCACTATATTTGGACTATAAAACCAAACTTTTTGAAATAGGCCCTATATCTATTATGTAGTTTCTACCTCTTAGAATGTAGTCATTTGTAACCCTTATCCCATCTAGCTGAAAGTTGCGATACGATCTTGACTTCTCAAATTCTGTTTTATTATGGTTTAGATTAAATCTCAAGAACGGAACTTCGGTATTGCACGAATTGCAATCCCCTCTAAGAAACGAAGGGCTCTTCGAGTTAGCAAGTGACTGGACTAGAGTAGCCCAATCTAGCGAAATAGGTCAATGGCTCATAAACTTTCTTTCTATCTGTATCATTGGATACTCTCTACCGCTCTGGAAACTTCATATTCGCCCTCGAGTATTTTTCCTTATATTCCTGTCCTTCCTATCTCAGAGCGACGAATGGTCTTGCTTATTAGAGTTTACTAATATTCTTAGCCATTTGTATAAATTTGTGCTTGTTAATTTTTGGGTTGCTTGATAGATAGGAGAGGATTATAGATACCATAAGCAGTAGATATCTATTGGTAGAAATTTTAGCAAGTAGTTGGATAATTTTAAAGTTTTAGTGACATGAGATTTGAGGGAGTAGTGTGTCTAAAGGTGGGTAGAAGTCCTCGGAGTTTCGTAGTTACAAAATGGCTAGGAGGAGGATATAAACTGTTTTTGAGGAATTAAAAATTCGAGGAGATTAAGGTAATGTTAGATTTTCTTTTGAAATTTAAGGAATAGTTATGAATTAGAATTTCGAGGACGAAATTATTCTTAAGGTGGGTAGATTTGTAACCCCTCTTCCCAAAATTTTGATAATATTTGTATTTATTTATTTGAATTAAATGGTGATTTTTAGAGTTTTTATAAATAATTATTTAGTTAATTATTACGGTAGATAATTTTAGCCATGATGGAGTTTTGGAGTACACGGTGACTAGAAATCGTGGTACGGATAGTGCCATGGCGTGCTTTGGCTAGTGTATTAGCCCTGGTCGGGAAGACTGAACCATAGTGATGTCCTAACTAGGAAAACCAGGCCAAGTTGCGACTTAACCTTTATCGAAGATTTATTTATTTATTAATTATATTATTGAGTAGGGAAACCGGTTATACCATTTTACTCTGGACTGGACCCGAACTGAGCCCGAGCCCATGTAGTCATGCGGCACGTCCAATGACATTCGTGTTGATGGAATTTGATATGAGGGTGTTGTATTTCGTTTTAAGAATTTAATGAATATTTTCTAGTGTTCGTAATTAAATATTATAAATATTATTATTAGTGATAGTCAGTGACTTTTGCATAAAATAGGTCTTCGTACATTTCGGGATTATTAGACTGTGCATAATGATATATATACACCATTGCTGTTTTATTGAATTTTATTATTATTATTATTATTTTATTGAGGTTATTATTATATAATATTATTATTGGTTATATTATATTGGTCAAATAAATGTTATATATATATATATATATATATATATATATATATATATATATATATATATATATATATATATATATATTCATATTTATAAAAATAGGCCTCACTTTAGGAATAGATAATATTGGGTTTTTATTTAGATTTTTATGGATATTATTATACTAGTATTCATATGAATATATATATATATAAAAAAAAAAAAAAAATATATATATATATATATATATATATATATATATATATATATATATATATATATATATATGTATATATATATATATATATATATATATATATATATATATATATATATATATATAAAATATATATATATATGTATAGATTAAATAATAATAATAAAAAAAAGAAAAGAAATATCCTTCAACACTGTTCCCTTGCGGGAACAGTGGACATCCCAACCCGCATAAGTTCCCCACTGGAGCAAAACCGCTCCTAAGCCCAAGCTCGACCCTCTTTTTCCTGTACGCAAGCAGCAGCAAGCTAAGCTTAGCCCACAGCCGCGTGTACACCCGAACCCGAGAGTGTCACGACCCACACCCACTGTGACGGTACGAGTACGTAACAACGTCCAGCCTACGCCGCAGTGTCGGCGATAGAACGCTGTCCTAGGTCACAACATCTAACAGTTTAAGGTAATAACAGTTATACTCCCCGAATAGGGATGACATAACAGAATATATCTCAATCACATCTAAGTTAGAACAGGATAAAGATAGAATGATAGATAAGAACAGAATGAATCCACAGAGAAAACAATCCAGATAAAGTCTAAGATAAATACATATCCAGTAACATCTCATGAATAAACTCCCAGTATATACAACAATGTATCAATGAGAAGATAAGGTGAGAGTCTAAGCTAGCAGTCTAGACCACTGGTGGTAGATCCTCTACTGCAAGTGGGTCCAAGTCACAAGTGTCTAAAGCTGCACCATAGTGGGTAGACACCAGAGCCTCATCATTCACTGTAAAATTTTCAACAGGTCTAGTCAGGACGGGAGCGAGTACAACACATCTCAACAAAATCATAACAGGTTAGAAAATATAAACATGCCAGAGAGTAAGATACAGAAAACTGAAGAAATAACATGATAAAAAGAGAGAGACTGTAAGTAAATAGCTACAGTATATAGAGAACTAACAGTGCTAGTGATTCAGAGCACAAGATGGTTATGTAAACGGCACGATATTGTACACGAGTAATCTACAGAGGTTTGTACACGAGTAATCTACAGGATTGAATACATAACCACTTCTACTCCCCCGTCCCAATCAATACACAAGGATCTAGCTAAGTTATGTTATTGTACACGAAGGTCATGTGAATACATGATTATACACGATTCACACGTTTCATACACGAATGTCACAAATACAAGGAGTACACGATGTTCACGATAAAGTACATGAACACGAATACCCGATGTATCCGCTAAGGGGATAACATCGCACAACAAGATCCATATAGTACTAATCCGTATTACCAACATGTCAGCATCATGTAAAGTAATCTAAAGCAGGAATATAATCCTAAACAAGATATGAAATGATCAGAGAATGTACTCGCCTGTATCCTGAGAATCTGGAGAATATATACTGTCCGAGGAGTGGTGTCTGTCTCCTATAGAACTGTACAAGTCACTATGAGTCTAAAATGATAATAAGATGCAAGTTAATGTATTCTACATGAATCTAGGTCAATCTAGGCCAAAGTCAACTCTTGGTCAACTCTGGTCAACCCTAGAAGTCAAACTAGGTCAACTAGGTCAAACCTAAGTCAAACAAGTCTGTACTAGTCTATTCTAGGTCTAACAAGGCTACACAAGTCCAACTAGACTCTATACTGGCACACAGACACACTCATAGGCTAAGAGCCTAGGTTATAGGTCATTAGGCAATATCATGCCTATAACCAATCCATAAATCACACACACAAGTCAAAATATATCTAATATATAATACACTCTAATATAGGATACACATATTGATATATTATGTAATATAACTTAGAATACACATTAGCTTATAGGTTACCTATAATATATCACACATTCATATATATCAACATATATAATAGTACACACACACATTACCATAATATATAGGATACCTATATATACCTCTTAATTACATATATCTATACATATGCATAGAGGATAGAAAGACACATAATGTGTTCAAGTGTGTGTGTGTGTGTGTGTGTGTGTCATGAGAGACAAGAGTGTGTGTAGTGAGATACATGAGTGTGTGACATAACATGTGTGTGTGTCACGCCCCAGAACCAGAATACTGGAGAGCGGGGGAATGACTCAGCCAGCTACGTATTACGGGTAGATGAATACCGTATAATACGATCAATGCTGTCTAACCAGACGAGGGGGTGCATACTACATAAAAGTCTTTTTATGGTCACTTCACATCTATTGTCTCAATCATTCAAACAAGGAACAGAAATATAGAACATGTAAGGTAAAGCAGTAAGACGTCCCAAATGCTCAGTCAAAATGTTCTTGAGATCTGGCTTTACAAAATATAGCCAGATGATGTAGTAAGTATACACAATTGTTATCAGCTGCAGTCTGACTTAATTACAATTATGCAAAAGTAAGTACAAGACAATCCGACTAACATGTCGGTGCCAAACGGCAAGGTATAAAGTAGATAACAAAACGAGTGGTGAAGTTAAGGAACCCACTCGAGGCCTCCTGCGATCATTCCTCTAGTATTGACCATCTTGGAGGTAGAAGTAAGCTGGATCCTCGGGGACTGGCTCTAAATCTGGCCATGCAAAACCAGAGAGGTTAGACCTCTAATAGCAAGTACCACAAGGGAGGACGATATGAAGGACTAAACCAGTAAGTAAGAGAATATAATAATAGATCTCTGCTTGCTACTAGGACTCACATCACATCAAGACACTTCGAACCAACCTCCCAACCAAACAAGGACAGAAGTTGGCCCGTCATGTCCTGACATTCTGATCATCCCAGTTAGGTAACAGAGTATAGTGCACAAACAAATCATCTTGAACGGCCAATCAACTCCTACGACTTGCTATTTATGAGTTCCAAGTTATCCTGGAATAATACAATTAGGGATTCCTCAGTTCTTACTATGTGCAAGCAAGGCTAGTCTATCCAGTCAATCAATTGGCCCATTCATGAATTAGACGAGTCCTATCATGACGCTCGTCAAAATACAATATACAATAATAATAAAAACAGATACTGTTCCCTGCCCGTGTGGCAGATTTACAGTATCTGTGGGAACCAGCCGGCCCGTCGGGTACTACTCGTTCCAAGGGGGCTGCCATGTAAGAATTCGGGAATCCATTCTCTCCATGCAATCATTATTTTATCTAACTTAATAGTCCCTACGTTGAGTGAAATCCCATGCCGTGGATCATGGTCATTCAAATGAGTACTTTCGTACGGGGTACGATATGTACAACTCTACAACGATACCAGTGCGGTTAGGTTGTAGGTCTTACATAGCGTAATGCAACAATCAAATCTAACCACGGTAATCATGCCTTGACCATAAAGTACACATACTTCTTTCGTAGAAAAATAACTAAATAATTAAATAAATAATTTGAAGCCTGCATGTGCCTGTATGTCAATATTCGAGATTAGCCAGTCGATTACAATAGTTCATTTCATGAACGTGTCTCATTCATTCAATTCAATAAGACGACTAGCCAGCCTCTTTAGTTCCAACTAGGAACGCATGATCAATTTTAGTCAAGCTAACAATTATTATCAATGGTGACAAGGCATGATCAATTATTAATCAAGATAACAATCAATGTTAATTACTGCCAAATTCGGGAAATAAAAATTCATTTCAATTGTGTCAATCAAATCATAATTTACCAAGTTCAGGACAAAAGGCGTAAGGATATAAAATGGACGTATAATATCTAATAAAATATCAATATTCAGGACTATAGAATAGTCATGCGACTAAGTCTAATGCGGCCAGGGTGGATCTTATGCGGCAAGGAAAGGAGTCGGGTTCATGCGGCTCAGGGGGTAGAGGCACATGCGGCTGAAGAGGCGGGAACCTATGCGACTGGGGAGTGGGACTAGCTCCCATGCGGCAAGCTGAAGGGATGTTCCATGCGGCTAGGATGAATTGGGCTCATGCGGCCGAAAAAGACAAGACACATGCGGTCAGCGGAAAGGGTACTCATGCGGCTGGCGGTAAAAGAGTCCATGCGGCTCAACCAAGTCGAACCCCATACGGCCGGGTCAAGGAGATTGCTTATGCGGCTGGCGGAAGGGGGGAAAGTTCATGCGGTTTATAAGGTTCAGGACCTCATGCGGCCAGCGAGTGAGTCTGGTTCATGCGGCTGGGTTTAGGAGAGAAATCCATGCGGTCAAGAAAGAGATTCGGTCCTATGTGGCTGAGAGTCCCATGCGGCTGAGTTACTTGCCGCATGAAGTGTCATGCGGTCAAGTCAAGCCCATGCGGCCAGGAGAAGGAGTACAAGTTCATGCGGTTTTAAGAAAGACGAGGGCGCATATGCGGTTAAGTGGGGAAAGTCCATGCGGCTGAGAATCACTTGCCGCATGATTTATTCATGCAGTCAAGTCAAGTACTGTTCTTCTTCTCCAAGTTTCAGAGAAGAAGAACACCGTGAACCCAAGCTTTTAACCTTCATCCAGAGTCCAAATTCGAACTTCCTTAGGTCAAAATTGGGTAGAACGAAATTCTCTACAACATGGAACCATCAAAACTTGAAGATATCAAAGTTTACTAGATCAAAACCTAAGAAACTCGAAAATGTAGCAAACTCAGATCTACAACAAATTAGCCATGGAAATTGAAAATGCTAAGTACTAAAGAGACTTAGAATCAAATAAGGAGGATGATGGAACAATAATAATGGGGATCCATCAACTTGCCTACGGTTTGGTAGGTGGAGAGAGTAAAGAAGAAGAAGAAGAGGAGTAATGGTGAGAATGAGTAATGAGGAGAGAGAATGGTGAGGGTGGCTTTAAATATGGAAGGGGTGGTAGGTGGGAGTTGGGCCGGGTCCAATGGGTCCAATGGGTCGGGTCGCACGGGTCCAACAAGGCTAACCCGAAAGTAAAACTAAAGCAGGAATTAAAAGTACAGGAAGAAATATAGAAATAAAATTGCAGGAAATAAATTAACATGAAAATTAAAGAGCAGCTAATTGATTAACATGAAAATTTAAAGAGCAGATAATTAATTAACATGAAGTTATTAAGAATTTAAATACAGGATACTGCATGATAAATGCTAAATAAATACATTCAGGCAATATACGTATTAAAATACGCATTCTGGGAACGGGGAGTGACATCTCTACCCTCCTTAGAAAAATCCCGTCCTCGGAATTTCAAATCCAAGCAGGATAGAAACATCGGGGCTAAATTAATCTAAGTACAAGCAATTCAATGAAACAATCCTTTTACAATGTCCATAGCAAGTAACATATATGTAAATCCATCAATCTACGATATCAAGCAATTCTACCTATAAGGTGATAAGCATGAGGAATCAGAACAATCAAGGTATACAGAAAAAAGATATACCTTGTGAGTCAAACAGGTGTGGATACCGTGATCGAATATCATATTCACGTTCCCACGTTGACTCTCCCAAGGAGTGATGACCCCAAGCAACACGGACAAGACTAATTGTTCGGTTCTTGAGTATCTTCTCTCTTCGGTCCAAAATGGACACAGGCTGTTCCTCGTAAGACAGGTTGGTACCAACAACTAACTCAGAATGATCAAGGATATGGCTTGGGTCCGATACATACCTTCGCAACTGAGATACATGAAATACGTCATGCACCTCTCGTAACGAAGGTGGGAGTGATAAACGATAAGCAACATCGCCTATCCGATCAAGGATAACAAATGGGCCCACGTACCGCGGACTCAGTTTCCCGCGAACGCCAAATCTAATGACCCCACGAGTAGGTGAGATCCGCAAGAATACGTGGTCCCCAACAGAGAACTCTAACGGCCTACGATGCTGGTCCGCCCAATGACGATGCCGGTCCTGCGCAACTCGAAGTCGCTCTCTAATTCCCTTAACCAATTCAACCGTCTGAACAATCATTTCTGGGCCTAACATCTTCCTCTCTCCGATATCATCCCATGCAAGCGGTGACCTACACTTCTTACCATATAGTGCTTCAAATGGCGCCATCTGGATACTGGCTTGATAACTGTTGTTGTATGAAAACTCAACTAAGTGCAGGTGGCTTTCCCAAGATCCTCCAAAATCTAGGGTGCAAGCTCGTAACATGTCTTCCAAAGTCTGAATTATCCTTTCTGATTGCCCGTCCGTCTGTGGGTGGTAAGCCGTGCTAAATCTTAACTTGGTACCCAGACTATGATGCAAGCTCTTCCAGAAATGTGATATGAAACGGGTATCTCGATCTGACATAATACTGACAGGGACTCCATGCTGCCTGACTATCTGTTGCATATACAACTCTGCCAACTTTTCTGTAGATTGCCCTACTCTAAAAGGAAGAAAATGCGCCACCTTCGTAAGCCGATCCACTATCACCCAAATAGCATCTTTACCACTTGGTGATCTCGGTAAATCGGTCACAAAGTCCATTGTAATATGTTCCTATTTTTATTCCGAAATAGGAAGCGGTTGCAATAATCCAGCTGGCCTCTGCTGTTCTGCCTTCACTTGCTGACATACCAAGCAACGGGAAACGAATCTAGCTATCTCTCTCTTCATTCCATTCCACCAGAAGTGCTGCTTGATATCTTGGTACATCTTGGTCCCTCCAGGATGTATAGAATACTGGAAACTGTGAGCTTCTGCCATAACTTCCTGTCTGATATCTCCACTGGGCACACATAGACGCGATCCGAACCTAAGTGTACCATCTTCGTGAATCCTCATCTCCTTCCTGAGTCCTGACTCACATTCTGCCCTAAGCTTCTGAATCCTTGGGTCTTGTGCCTGAGCTGCCTTGATCCTATCTACCAAGTCAGATTGAACTTGCAGACTAGTTAGAACTCCTACATCACTAGGAAGTATAACTTCGATGCCCATCTCCTGAAGGTCTTCTAAGATGTGCTTCTGTGTTGTCAACATAAATGCGCCGCCTCTCCTGCTGAGAGCGTCTGCCACTACATTAGCCTTGCCTGGATGATACTGAAGCTCCACGTCATAATCCTTGATCAACTCCAACCATCTTCTCTGCCTCATGTTCAGTTCCTTCTGAGTAAAGATGTACTTCAGACTTTTATGGTCTGTGTACATCTCCACTCGGTCACCATATAAGTAATGTCTCCATAACTTCAGAGCAAACACTACTGCTGCTAACTCCAAATCATGAGTTGGGTAATTCTTCTCGTAGTCCCGAAGCTGCCTAGATGCATATGCTATCACCTTTCCATGTTGCATAAGGACACATCCAAGTCCCTTACCTGACGCATCACAATATACAGTAAAACCTCCGGGTCCCACTGGCAATGTAAGAATAGGCGCTGATATCAACTTCTGCTTCAGATTCTCAAATGATGCCTGGCATTCTACAGACCAAACGAATGGTACATCCTTCCGTGTCAAGCGGGTCATGGGTGCTGAAAGTCTTACAAAATCTGACACAAACCTTCTGTAATATCCTGCCAATCCCAAGAAACTCCGTACATCAGCTACGGTCTTGGGTACTGGCCAACTCTTCACTGCTTCTACCTTCTTGGGATCCACTGCTACTCCAGTTCCTGATACAATATGACCCAAAAATGAAATGTGGTCCATCCAGAACTCACACTTGCTGAGCTTGGCATACAACTGGTTCTCTCTCAGAACCTACAACACTTTCCTGAGGTGGTCTTCATGCTCCTCTTCACTAGCAGAGTACACAAGAATATCGTCGAGAAACACCACGACAAACTGATCTAAATACGGCATAAAGATACGATTCATCAAATCCATGAATATTGCTGGAGCATTGGTCAAACCAAACGGCATTACTAAGAATTCATAATGCCCATACTTCGACCTGAATGCTGTCTTGGGAATATCCTCCTTCCGAACCCTCACCTGATGATACCCTGAACGAAGATCTATCTTGGAGAAAACTCTAGCCTTGCTCAACTGATCAAATAAGTCGTCGATCCTGGGTAATGGGTACTTGTTCTTTACTGTTGCCGCATTAAGCTTCCTGTAGTCGATACACAATCTGGATGACCCATCCTTCTTCCCTACAAGTACCACTGGTGCTGCCCATGGTGATATGCTAGCTTGGATAAACTTCTTCTCCTTCAATTCCTCTATGTGCTGATACACCTTGGCCTGCTCTGAATCTGCCATTCTGTAAACCCGATCTGATATCGGTTTAGTTCCTGGTGCCAATTCTATGCTGAACTCAATATCTCTAACTGGTGGTAGACCTGGAAGTTCTTCGGGAAATACGTCTAGAAATTCTTCAACTACCTTCGGAATCTGAACTTCTTCCATTGCTGTTACTACTCCCTGCTCTTGCTGAGTTGCCTCTGACCTGACCAAGGTGAACCTCTCCATGCCTGGAATATCAAAAGATACACTCCCACTACGACAATCTATTGTCGCATGACTGTCTTTCAGCCAGTCCATGCCTAAGATAACGTCGAAATTTCCAACAGGAAATTCTATCAACCGGGCGGGTAAAGGATGCCCGCACACTACAACACTACATGCTAAACTAACTCTACTAACTCCCACGAGCCCATTACCAGTGAGTATATTCAACCTCCCTGGCAATGTCTCGAACTCCACTCCTAGTCGTGTCGCAAATTGTGCAGATATAAATGAATGGGATGCTCCCGAATCAAACAATGCTACTGCGGGATATGAGGCGACGAGAATGTTACCTGCCACAACATCTTCCGATGCCAATGCCTCTTCCAGGGACAGTGTGAACGCTTGCCCTCGACCTCCTTGCTGATTTCCATGCTGTGGCCTAGCCTGGTGCTGCTGCTGGCCCCTTCCTTGATGATGCTGGGGTGGTCTATGCTGGTGTTGCTGCATCGGCGGTCCCTGCGGCCGAAACATCTGAGCCTGCGGCATTAACGGGCGCTGTACCAACGGCCTCACTGCCATCGCTGGTCCTCGATACTGGCCTGCCCCTGGTGCTGGCAGAGCAGGAAACTGCTGCCCTGGTCCTCCTGCCCTCGAATTTATGGGACATGTGGTAACCCGATGGTCTGGATTTCCACATATCAGACACAGTCCATTCAATGTCCGACACACATCTCTAGTGTGCCCCATCTTCCCACAATAAGTGCAGCCTGCCGGGGGTTACTGGTTCTTCCTCTGTTGCTGTTGCTGCTGCCTGGGTGGTGGTGCTGGCCCTCGCATCGCCACATCGTGGATACGAATGCCAGGGGATGGTGCTGTTGTTCGGGGCGCTGCTCCCCCTCCTCCTTCAATCTGACTGTGGGATCTCTTCTGACCCCCAGTCCTTGCCTTAAGCCTCTGAATGGTGATCTCATGCCTTCGAGTCGCCGTCAATATCTCATCAAAAGTCTGGCAATTGTGCCCTTCTATCAATTGCAAGAGCTCAAGATGAAACCCTTGCTGGAACCTCATAGCCCTCTGGCGCTCCGTCGCTACCATCTCTGGGGCAAATCTACTCAATCTGCAGAACTCCGATGCATAAGCATCTACAGTCTTGCCAGCCTGTCTGAGGTTGATAAACTTCTGTTGCAGCTCAAACTGCGCCACAACTCCATAGTACTTAGTCTTGAATCTTGCAGTAAAATCGTCCCAAGCCACAGGACGTCTGATGCCTACTTCCTCTGCTTCCCACCAATCACGTGCGAGATCCTGAAGTAACAACTTCACTAGATCCACACGTTCTTCTGCCGGTACCTTAGCGGCTGTCAGAATAGCCTCAATATCCTTAAGCCATGCATCTGCTGAGATGGCATCCTCCGTGCCCTCGAAACGGCGGGGGTTATACTTGCAAAACCGGGCTGACGCTCCTGAATCTGGCCTCGCCCCTCTTTCCAATACCGTCTGTAATCCTTGGTTGAGTAGTACATTCTGCTCCTGCAACTGAGCGTGCATGCGCTGCTGGGCCAACATCTGGTGTTGCTGAGTAGCCATCATTCCTCTCATGATCTCCAGAAGGGCTGGTGTGTCCACTTGGGTAGGTGGAACTGTCGGTGGGGGTGGAATGTCCGGATACTGCGACCCAGCTACTGGTTCCACTATCACTTCTTCTTGAATAGCCTCATGAAGTGGTTCTGACCCTTGTTGCTGACCAATCTGGTCAGGTTGTCCATGCTGCTGTCCATGTTGTTGCTGTCCAGCTCTGACAGGTGCGGACGAGGTGCCCCTAAGAAAAGGGACAAAAGAACAATCAAACGACCGGACATGAAGGATCAATGAAGTCAAAGGACACTGGAATGTCAAGCTAGAGTTGAGAATTGACGAATCATGAGATCAAGGGAGAACACGTGTGATTGAGACATCCTATAAATCAAAACACCCCACAAGTCTGAAATCAGACCTGCATGGGCCACCACTAAAACCTTGTCACGCCCCAGAACCAGAATACTGGAGAGCGGGGGAATGACTCAGCCAGCTACGTATTACGGGTAGATGAATACCGTATAATACGATCAATGCTGTCTAACCAGACGAGGGGGTGCATACTACATAAAAGTCTTTTTATGGTCACTTTACATCTATTGTCTCAATCATTCAAACAAGGAACAGAAATATAGAACATGTAAGGTAAAGCAGTAAGGCGTCCCAAACGCTCAGTCAAAATGTTCTTGAGATCTGGCTTTACAAAATATAGCCAGATGATGTAGTAAGTATACACAATTGTTATCAGCTGCAGTCTGACTTAATTACAATTATGCAAAAGTAAGTACAAGACAATCCGACTAACATGTCGGTGCCAAACGGCAAGGTATAAAGTAGATAACAAAACGAGTGGTGAAGTTAAGGAACCCACTCGAGGCCTCCTGCGATCATTCCTCTAGTATTGACCATCTTGGAGGTAGAAGTAAGCTGGATCCTCGGGGACTGGCTCTAAATCTGGCCATGCAAAACTAGAGAGGTTAGACCTCTAATAGCAAGTACCACAAGGGAGGACGATATGAAGGACTAAACCAGTAAGTAAGAGAATATAATAATATATAGATCTCTGCTTGCTACTAGGACTCACATCACATCAAGACACTTCGAACCAACCTCCCAACCAAACAAGGACAGAAGTTGGCCCGTCATGTCCTGACATTCTGATCATCCCAGTTAGGTAACAGAGTATAGTGCACAAACAAATCATCTTGAACGGCCAATCAACTCCTACGACTTGCTATTTATGAGTTCCAAGTTATCCTGGAATAATACAATTAGGGATTCCTCAGTTCTTACTATGTGCAAGCAAGGCTAGTCTATCCAGTCAATCAATTGGCCCATGCATGAATTAGACGAGTCCTAGCAGGACGCTCGTCAAAATACAATATACAATAATAATAAAAGCAGATACTGTTCCCTGCCCGTGTGGCAGATTTACAGTATCTGTGGGAACCAGCCGGCCCGTCGGGTACTACTCGTTCCAAGGGGGCTGCCATGTAAGAATTCGGAAATCCATTCTCTCCATGCAATCATTATTTTATCTAACTTAATAGTCCCTACGTTGAGTGAAATCCCATGCCGTGGATCATGGTCATTCAAATGAGTACTTTCGTACGGGGTACGATATGCACAACTCTACAACGATACCAGTGTGGTTAGGTTGCAGGTCTTACATAGCGTAATGCAACAATCAAATCTAACCACGGTAATCATGCCTTGACCATAAAGTACACATACTTCTTTCGTAGAAAAATAACTAAATAATTAAATAAATAATTTGAAGCCTGCATGTGCCTGTATGTCAATATTCGAGATTAGCCAGTCGATTACAATAGTTCATTTCATGAACGTGTCTCATTCATTCAATTCAATAAGACGACTAGCCAGCCTCTTTAGTTCCAACTAGGAACGCATGATCAATTTTAGTCAAGCTAACAATTATTATCAATGGTGACAAGGCATGATCAATTATTAATCAAGATAACAATCAATGTTAATTACTGCCAAATTTGGGAAATAAAAATTCATTTCAATTGTGTCAATCAAATCGTAATTTACCAAGTTCAGGACAAAAGGCGTAAGGATATAAAATGGACGTATAATATCTAATAAAATATCAATATTCAGGGCTATAGAATAGTCATGCGGCTAAGTCTAATGCGGCCAGGGTGGATCTTATGCGGCAAGGAAAGGAGTCGGGTTCATGCGGCTCAGGGGGTAGAGGCACATGCGGCTGAAGAGGCGGGAACCTATGCGGCTGGGGAGTGGAACTAGCTCCCATGCGGCAAGCTGAAGGGATGTTCCATGCGGCTAGGATGAATTGGGCTCATGCGGCCGAAAAAGACAAGACACATGCGGTCAGCGGAAAGGGTACTCATGTGGCTGGCGGTAAAAGAGTCCATGCGGCTCAACCAAGTCGAACCCCATGCGGCCGGGTCAAGGAGATTGCTTATGCGGCTGGCGGGGGGGGGGGGGTGAAAGTTCATGCGGTTTATAAGGTTCAGGACCTCATGCGGCCAGCGAGTGAGTCTGGTTCATGCGGCTGGGTTTAGGAGAGAAATCCATGCGGTCAAGAAAGAGATTCGGTCCTATGTGGCTGAGAGTCCCATGCGGCTGAGTTACTTGCCGCATGAAGTGTCATGCGGTCAAGTCAAGCCCATGCGGCCAGGAGAAGGAGTACAAGTTCATGCGGTTTTAAGAAAGACGAGGGCGCATATGCGGTTAAGTGGGGAAAGTCCATGTGGCTGAGAATCACTTGCCGCATGATTTATTCATGCGGTCAAGTCAAGTACTGTTCTTCTTCTCCAAGTTTCAGAGAAGAAGAACACCGTAAACCCAAGCTTTTAACCTTCATCCAGAGTCCAAATTCGAACTTCCTTAGGTCAAAATTGGGTAGAACGAAATTCTCTACAACATGGAACCATCAAAACTTGAAGATATCAAAGTTTACTAGATCAAAACCTAAGAAACTCGAAAATGTAACAAACTCAGATCTACAACAAATTAGCCATGGAAATTGAAAATGCTAAGTACTAAAGAGACTTAGAATCAAATAAGGAGGATGATGAAACAATAATCATGGGGATCCATCAAGAAGCAAGTTGGCACTTGCCTACGGTTTGGTAGGTGGAGAGAGTAAAGAAGAAGAAGACGAGAAGTAATGGTAAGAATGAGTAATGAGGAGAGAGAATGGTGAGGGTGGCTTTAAATATGGAAGGGGTGGTAGGTGGGAGTTGGGCCGGGTCCAATGGGTCCAATGGGTCGGGTCGCACGGGTCCAACAAGGCTAACCCGAAAGTAAAACTAAAGCAGAAATTAAAAGTACAGAAAGAAATATAGAAATAAAATTGCAGGAAATGAATTAACATGAAAATTAAAGAGCAGCTAATTGATTAACATGAAAATTTAAAGAGCATATAATTAATTAACATGAAGTTATTAAGAATTTAAATACAGGATACTGCATGATAAATGCTAAATAAATACATTCAGGCAATATACGTATTAAAATACGCATTCTGGAAACGGGGAGTGACAGTGTGTATTAGGCTTGAGAGTGTGAGGGTGTCACATAGAGTGTGTGTGTGTGACAATGAAATAGTGGCATGGCAATGGGGATAACCTGGGTGTATACAGGAATGGGAAGGTGCATGTAAAATCAGTGAAGTTCAATGGAAAACAGGGAATCACATTTGAATCAAAACAGTTAATGGAAGAACACAATGAATATATTTGTGTAGCAGTGTCTAAGAATCAGTTAAGCCTATTTTAAGAGAATAAATTCTCAGGTATAGGAATCAATTCAGTGCAATGGGTATTCAGGGATTAACATAACATGTAAATCATTTCAATTTCAAGTAGGAGAAACCAATTCTCAGTTTATAGGCAAAACAGTAGGCAGGACCAACTCAGTTATCATTTCAGAGGGAACAATCTCAGATTTTAGGAATTGAAAGCAGTGACAGGAAAACATAATCTCAGGTTAGGAAACAAAATCTCAATTTCTAAATGAATCAATGCATACATTCAACTCAGTGGAAGAAGGAAAAAGAAACCAATTCAGTCCTATTCCATTCAAATCCAACACAAATGTCAAAATCCCTTTCTCAAATCCAAAAGCCAAATTCGAATGCAAATTGAACCAATCTCAGTGAACCAATTAATCAGTGAAATGATACAATGTAATTTAAGCTATCATGGAATCTAACATCACAAATTGTTTTTGAAAGGAACGTAAAAATCGGATTTAAGGACTGAATGCATGTATCAGTCAACACATTCATAAATTCAAATTGAAACCCAAAACAAGGCCTAATATGTATGAATCATGGATTATACATGATCTACAACTGTAGGAAACATTCAACAGTGAGAAAACATCAATAGGGACTGGAATTTAATATTCAAAAATACTGAAAAAACCTAGTATCAGACATGTACCGGTTTTCATGCAATTCAACCAATTTCGAATCACATTTCCACATCAACAACCTAACTAATCATGTAAACTAATCTAACATATATAATACATCATATTTAGGATCAAATTAACAATTAAAATCACTATTTAAAACATATAAAAACTGAATCAAAACAGTGAACCAACTAACACACTGTACACGCGTGACACCGTGTCCGACACGACACGAGGGGTCGTGTCACTTGACACACATGGTGTCAGTGGTCGCCCCAAGGTGTGTGTCAAATATTTCGTGTCGACGTGTTGTGTCCTGCTCGCAATCAGCCCCGAGCAGCAGGGCAGCTACAGTGCCCGCGCGCGCGCATGCACTCGCATTTTCGTGTGTCCGTGGCGACACGAATCGGCACCAATACGTGCTCAGAGCAAAGGAAAACCATAAGCGAGGTTAAAACCTAAATTCCTATTCAAAAATATTCCTAAAAACAAATCGAAATGCCCTTTGGGGCATTTCATCAAACACATGTATTCATGAACTGATACGTGTCCGATACGGACACGTACTGGACTTGAAACCTAGGGTTAGCTAGTCCTACAGTTAGGTTGGGCCTAGGGCTTCCTAGATATGCAATAAAATCAACATTTCATGGTGTAGAATCAAATTTACCTATGGATGTGCAAATGCTCAAAAAGCTCCAAATGAAAGTGGTTCCTCAAGCTTCCAAAACTCTCCCAAATTGTTTCTCCCCTGAAATTTCTCAATACCAAAAGCAAATACAATAATTTTAGGACCTATTGCAATTGGTTTGGGTGGAAAAGGAATTGAAATGAAATTTTTAGGAATTAATGAAGATGGAGACTCACCTCTTTCTAAAACTTGCAAATATTCCTAATGGAGGCTAGCCCTAATTTCTAAGAGCATTAAATAGAGTGGGAATGAACTAAGTGACCGGCCATGGGCTGGAATGGGCTAGGGTTCATTTAGTGTTGGGCTTTGGGCCTCTAAGGCTTAAGTCACAAGTCATGACTTGTGAAACCACAAGCCATTTTCTATTCAAATCAAATCCTAATTTCTCCTAATAAATTCTAATGAGTTAAAAGTCACTAACTTAGGTCAAGCTAGGGTTCCATAACCTAACCAAATAGTCATGACCTAGGTTAGCTTCTAGGACAGTCTCCTAAGTCAACACTAGTCAAAGCCTAGTATAGCACAAAATCAAAAATACTAAAAATTACTGAAAAATTCTAATAAATATAATTAATACTAATAATTCCAAAATTTTAAAAATGACCAAAATACCCTCATGCTAGAAAAGTGGTAGTGACAGAGAGGAAGTCCCAGCCAAAGCTAGGCCGAGCCCAGGAGCCCACGCTCGATTTTCTCAGAAACGGTACATATACACCATGAGATCGAGAGAAACACTGATGTAAAAAAAAACCCTAACCCAGTCTCGATCCCCTGGTCGTGATCCATCCCAGCGCGCGCCCCTCCCCTGTGCGTGCCGTCGTAGGCTGGCCGGGGATCGACCGTCGGCCGGCGTGGCCGCACACCAACGAGCGACAATAGCAGAACACAGCCGCGGGAAGCGACCGCTAGCCCCACTTCGTGTAGAGATTCCCGTTTACCCGATCATCCGTTTCACGAATGGATTTTGCAGGTACGAAGCCAATGTAACCCTATATAACTTCATTCAAATAAATCTAATTGGTTTATAGTATTCGCGTCGCAAATCGAAATCAAAATTGGCGAAAAATCTTCTCAAGAATGAACAGTCTAATAGTTACAGACCCCATGTTTGATGTCAGATTTCTGTCAAACCGACAGTCGACTTGAAAACCTAATTGAACAATCTCATAGACAACCTATAGGGCTTCGAATCCCTTCTTGTAGAATCGAATTTCGTCGACTGTGCGTCGAGAAATCGGACGTCCAAAACGGATAAAAACCTGTTTTAAAATATTGAAAAGACTCTTCGACACGACGTGCGTCCCGCCAATCTGGGCGACGTGATTACGAACCGAAAGCATCGAAAGGTGCGTATCGGCTTCCTGGACGTGTGGGCTTTGACGGAATTCAAATTGGTTGCGTGTGCGCGACTTATTTGATGTATATCCATCGAAATTTACCGTATCGGCCTCTGTGCAAAATTTTTAATTACTTTATGCACGCTCGTCAGATCGGGGCGAAACTTATGCCAGCAGGACCGTATCGTTTTTCTGGTCCTGTATGCCAAGTTTGGTCCGATTCTGAGACAGTTGATCGGATCGCCGTTTCGCGGGCCCACGGTCCGATTCAACGGACGATTTTGTACACGGGCCGCCGGAATCCAACTTTGGACATACGGTTGGGTTCATATAATCAAAACAAATTCGTAGACATGTAGTTTGATGACTTTAGAGACCATTGACTCTCGTACGTTTTTCGGTGCAAAGCGGGTCCAACGGCGGATACCGTTTTGATCCGAAATTACCGTTTTGCTCCTGTATCCAGAATTGGACTTAAGGACATACGATCCTAGGTAATTTGACTATTCTAAGAACATTGGTAATATTTATTTCAGCATCCGAAGACTGTTGTACGGGTTTTGGCTATTGTGGCACACTGAGTGGTTTGGATTATCGGTTCACCAGCAAAGGACCACAGGTGAGTACAGTTTATTGTTTGTTTTCAGTATTGATCTTTACTATGCATCAGTGTTTAGTCGATAGATATGTGATTTCAATTTTATGTTAATTTTGTTCCTTGTTGTGTCGGGAGGGTGAAGTACCAACGATGTGTGATCTGACTTTAGATCGTGTAGACCGCGATTATTATTATTGCTTTAGACCGTGTAGACCGTGATTATTATTACTTTAGACCGTGATTATTATTGCTTTAGACCGTGTAGACCGTGATCATTATTGCTTTATACAGTGTAGACAGTATATCATTATTGTTTTATACAGTGTAGATAGTATTTCATTATTGCTTTGTACAATGTAGACCGTGTAACTTTATACAGTATAGACCGTGTAACTTTAGACAATGTAGACCGTGTCGCATATTTGTTCTGAGACCGGTCACATATCAAAGGTACTTCAATCGGTCAGTTGGTGAGTATTTTTATTGTATTTTATTTTCTGTTCTTAGTATTCAGTTTTATTCTGTATTTCTTCATTTTATTTATGAATCATATGTCTAAAGGCTAACCTCTGTAGTATAGTCATTTTCATATATTGAAACTGCATTCAGTGAATTGTACTCGTTCCATTCATGCCTGGAAACCAATATTTTTCAGGTTAGCCGTGGATTCACTTAGCATTGGAAGATACGGGTGTACATGTAGACGAAAAGCCTAGAGACTAGCTAGATAGATGAGTTGTAGTCATTCCAATAGTTGTACGAGTTTATATTTTCTGCAAATATAAAACTTGGGAATATTGTAAGTTTAAATTAATTCTGTGAATGAGCATTATTTGTGACTTTGATCATCATGACCGTGACAGCGTTCTACCGCCGACTCTGCGGCGTACGCTGGCTTGGACACGTCTCGTATCCGAAAAAAAAAGGGTGCGGGTCGTGACAATAGGTGTGTCACCTACTCAAATATCTCATGAAATTCTGATATAGACTTCTTATAAGTAACATAACAACAATCTCTCATGATAATTTCTAAGAGAATTCATGAAAGAAATCAAAACTATGTAAGAAAATAAAAAAAATGGATTTTGAAGTAAAGTAGAGGACTTGCCTTTGTGTTCTTGAATATATGAGATGAAGTGGAAATGGAGAGAGAATATTTTTGGTTGAGATGGGGCCAAAGCTACTGTCGGATGAGAAAGGGTTGGAGTGGAGAGGTGGTAAAAGTTTTCGGAAAGGAAGAATGAAAGGAAATAAGATTTTATAGGTAAACCATTGTTATGTTGTTTAATAATAAACAAATAAAAATATCAAAAGAAGATTAGAATAGATGAGATGGAAGGATAAAAAAAATGAGAGGAAGAGGAGGATATTCCCGACCATGTGCTTGGGGAATCTTCCTTTAGAAGCTAAAATGAAGTTGATAAAGGGTATTATGGAAATTTTCTATGTAAAATAATAATTAGAGTTCTAATTAAACCAATTTACCTCCAAATCAAACATAATTCTTTACACCAAATCAAATCCTAATTCATGAATTATAAGGCACAAAATGAATACTTCAAATAAAATATAAAAGATTTTTGTAAAATAAATAATATTATTGTATTGAAAATGAAGCTGGGGGAATATTCCTTTAGGGGAATCTTCCTTTAGAAGCTAAAATAAAGTTGGTTAAGGGTATTATGGAAATTTTCTATGTAAAATAATAATTAGAGTTCTAATTAAACCAATTTACCTCCAAATCAAACACAATTCTTTACACCAAATCAAATCCTAATTCATGAATTATAAGACACAAAATGAATACTTCAAATAAAATATAAATGATTTTTGTAAAATAAATAATATTATGAATACTTCAAAAAATATCTTCTCCGCCTAAGATTTTTGTAAAATAAATAATATTTTTTTAACTATGTAGTTGATAATCGTGGAACCAAATTGAGTTTTTTTGTATACTCCATTGATTTTCCGGTGCGCCAATGATTTCCTACAAATATGTAAAGTTGAACGTATTTAAGTGCAAATTTACTAAAGCCATCAGTTTAGGAATGCACCCGACCCGTTAGTAATGCCAAAGATGCTAGCGGCGGTGACCTTAACGAACAAACTAATAGCACGTTTTAGGCACCGTCGGATCGTCTAGGAAACGGACGGCTGCGATCATAGGCGGAGAAGATATTTTTTGAGGTGGGTTGCTTCCAGAAAGGTCTTTTTCTGTTTTGCCGCCTGACAGATGCCATTGGGCACCAGCAGTAGGAACAAGTTGGTGGGTCCCACGACGAGCGCAAATGCCCACAGGATCTGCAAATATTACGATTATGGCATTCCTTGGGAAGAAAAGGAAACATCGATTATTCCAAATCAGGAAGAGTTCTTGTTCACCAGAATGGAATCATTGGGTTGATATTTATCCGTTTCTGTGACAGAATCTTTGAGTTGAATTAACTTTTTCAAAAAAAGAAAGTAAATGAACCTGTGTTTTTCCCTTAACTTTTCTCATTTTTTAAATTCTTAGTAGGGATTTATAAATGTCAGAAATCTCTACGATTATAAGGAGACTTGTTTTAACAGTCTGTGTATATATTATAAACCATTTAATTTAAAAAAATTAAATTATGTAAAAAGTTATTGAAAAAAAAGTTTAAATTTGTTATATGTGTTCAACATAGAAAATCGAACTCAACCAAACAAGAAGAATACCGTTCACCTTAACCACATGAGTTAGAAGAAATATTTGACTTTAATTGAATAATATTTTTTATTGTACATTATTATACATACAAATACGTGCATTTACTAGTTTTTATAATATTTCCAAAATTATTTTTAGTTTATAAGAAAAGTTATAAACTTTATTTCTAAAAGCTATAATAAATTAAAAAAAAATTAATTTACTTTTTCGCAATTCCCTTTTTATTATTGTCAACATTGAAAAAAAAAAACTAAAGTATAATAAAAGTTTTTATTTCTTAGAAAAATGAAAATAAATAGAGCTAGTGGGATCAACAGGAGAAGATTCAGAATTTGAGTTCAGATTTGGAAAAAAAAATGTAAGCATAAACAAATATTGATTAGAAATATTTGATACGAGATAAATTTGCTTAATTCGAGAATTTTATTTGTTTTGCAATCAGTTTTTCATGCAGTAGATGTAAGTCATACAGCTCTGCGTTTTTCTATTTTGTTCAACGTTTGTAGCTCAAGTAAAAAGTAGTGCACATACTAAGTGCGGTTGGCAGAGTCTTTCTATTTTTTGTTTAAAAAAAAAATTCTCCTATTTTTAGTATATACTATTTGTCTGTACGAAAGTTTGGTTACAGAAAAATCCGAATTAGGTCTATTCAATAGATAAGGTGCTGGTTTATTGGGCCTACATTATTTAGAGCATGTCCAAGCTTTTTCTCAGGTGACGTGACTTGCAATTCCGAATAAATCAATACAGCTAATTTGCGAATTCTAGGAGGAATTATTGACTATTAATTCGGGTGCCAAAACCCATATTCTACTGAATCAGGCAAAAGGATCTGCAACTGGTACATGGGTGAGCATTCGGTTAATTCAATTTAAATCGAACCGAATAGTCAAAAATTGAATTGGACTAAACATTGAATAAGCAAAATCTAAATCGAAATGGTTCATAACTGAATCAAATCTAACCGAATTAAATTGGTTCAATTTTCGGTTTATTCAATTTTTTAGTTTATATATTTTTTTGTTTATATATATATATATATATATATATATATATATATATATATATATATATATATATATATATATACTAAAAAAAAGATTATTTAGTTTTCGGTTTTGGATCGAAACCTAAACCCAAAATCGAAACCGAATAAAGGAAATCTAGTATTTTTTAAAACCGAAACCGAACTATTTTTTTTTAAAAATAGAACCAAATTTCTTATTCGGTTCAGTTCGATTTACGGTTCAAAAATAATGCTCACCCGTATCCCTTTGGTTCACCAAAAAGAAAGGAAAGGAAAAAAAAATTGCGCTTTTAAAAAAGATAAAATCTTGGTGTTTGAAAAGATCCAAAAAACATAGAATAAAAAAGAATAATTATGGGCGAAAAAAAATAAATCTATGGGTTGTGTGGGAGAATTATTTTCTCTCATATTTTTTTCGTTTGGAAATAATTATTTTTTCCTACTTATTTTCTTTCGCATACACGTAAAAGGAATAAGTTTCCTATCCCAAAATCATGATTCTGCAAACCGAACATGACATGAGAGTTAATTTGGATGTTTTTCTTAGAAGTCACACAATGTATATAGTTCCTCAGTGCATTTTACTTTTAATTACTCTTCTCTTCTAAACTAATCTCTAATTAGACCTATCAATTGGTCCAGAGCCAATGCAGTTTACTTTTAATTATTGCTTTGTTCTAGTCTATATACCAATTGAGCTGGGGTGGCCCAGTTTGGTACGAGGTCGGCCCGAAATAATAGCCCATGTATCGGTCCGATCTGAATAATCTTAGAATCGAACTGGTCCGATCGAGTATATCGGGATGTGTCAGATCTCATATCTCATCTCGTAAGAGAACGTCCGGAAGGCCCGCTCCTCGGTCCGAAGTCCAAGCCCGATCGAAAACCGTGGTCTAATCCGGTCCTGACCGGCCCGGCCCGGTCCCGCCCGTCCGAAAATCTGAATTAATTCCAAATGCCAATTTATTCCAAACTGAAATGTACGTAGGAATGCGACGTGTGTTCATAATTCATATGAATAAATTATAACAACTTGATGTGACAACAAGATATACTGCGACGTGTCGACTGCAAGCTCGGCTTCAACCCCAACGAGTTGATTCCTTCTTCACTTCCCAAGTAATACTTCCAATCGAGAGCTGTTTAATTCTGCTTGCGTTTCCGCACTAACTTCCAAACATAGTGTGACTCGTAGTAACTTGTTCTTCGTTTTCTTATGCAATAACGCTACTATATTATCATCTTGTAGTGGCATTGTAGGAATATACCTTAATAAAATACAAAAGATAAAGCAAGGACTTTGTTGATCCTATGCTCCTTTTTTTTTTTTTTGGTGTCATTTCTTGAGGCCATCAGCTTGGACTGTAGCCGTCCCGCGACGACCCAGCTATCCCATACCCACGGGAGAGGGGGGGGGGGGGGGGGGGGGGGGGGGGGGGGATGGGAGGGCTCGAACTTGGGACCTCCCCCAAGTGAGCCCCTCTCCCTAACCATAAATAAAAGAAGAAGAACTGGGTTGCGCTCTAGTCTCTTCGTCAATGAGAGTGGACATTACACATTCATTTTGACAACGTAACATCGGTGATGCTACTTTGACGACGTCCGACCCAAATCTAACATGGTCCAAAATTCACTGTACCACGGGCCACGTGTCGGAATGGACTTATATTTTTACCCTTAGATCCGGTTCGGTTCGGTTCGATCCGATCCAACTTGGTATAGGGTGTATTTGGTTCACAGAAGTTCGCCTTCCGGAACTCCTATTTTGTACTATTCTAGTTTTACAAAAACTCAACTTTCTTTGTTTTGTTAGTCATTTCAAAAAAAAAATTCGAACTCTTATGGATAGTAATTCCAAAAGTACACAGATCAAGTTTTTAACTTCCGGAAAAAAATTTGGCCGAAGTGTCCCGAACTCCACATTGAATTCTGAAAAAAAATGGAACTTCGTGTTGGGTTGTATCTCGTTTTCTGTTGAGCGCTCAAATATGGGGTAACAATGAAGTTGGTAATTTAGTCCCACATCAACTAGGAGGTGGGATTATGTGGTGTAGATAATTAGAATTGGTTCAGGCCTTACATGAGAATTCTCTTTTAGGGCATATGGGTCCAATTCAATATCCCACCTCATGGGCCAACTCCGGTTAGGGCCATACCGCGTTCCTAACAAGTGATATAAGCGCCCATGGTTACGGGGCTGGTTTGAGCGACTTTAATTAGTTCGAGACTAATGGTGCTGAACGTTCATGCGTATACACGGATATACGGACTCTCAAGGTGTAGTAGGAGCATCAACTACACAAATTAGTTTCAAAGTTGGGTTTGACGAGCCCAAGGTGGAGCAAGACGTTTGGCACAAAAGGGTGGGTGACAATGGAGTTGGTAATTTAGTCCCACGTCGGCTAGGAGGTGGGATCATGTTGTGTAGATAATTGGAATTGGTGCAAGCCATGAGAATTCTCTTTTAAGGCATATTGTCACGCCCCAGTACCGAAATACGGAGACGGACTAGGCCAGCTACTCCATATGAGGTACGTAACGTCATACGGCGATCGTGGCTGTCGAGAGACTAGGGGGTACATGCTACAATCAAGTCTCCTATGGTCCCACAGAGTTCTATGTCTCAATCAATCAAATCACATCAGCAAATAAATGAACATTTAAAGATAAAGCAGTAAGGCGTCCCCGACGCTTCATCAAAATGATCATGAGAGACTAGCTTTATAATTTAGCTATCTCAGAGAGTCAGGAGTACAAAATTATACACAGCTGCAGTCTGTTTAATTACAATTATGTACTGACACAAAATATCAAGTAATCCGGCTAACAGGTGCCGGTGGCTAAATGCCGCACAAAAATATAAGCAGGAGTGGTAGAGAAGAAACCCACTCGAGTCCCCGAACCGCCATGCTCCTAGTATGCACCATGGATGTCAGGGAGGAAGATCGTGTCCTCTGGCTCTGCTACGAGATCTGGCCAAACAAAACCAGCAGGGTCAGCCCCGAATAGCAAGTACCGCCAAAGGGGCACAAGAGTTAAGATTAAAAACCCAGATAATAGAATGATTGATAATAGTAATACTTATGCAACTATTATAGGGTAGCACAACATCCTCGAACCCATATGGCACCCTTACAACCAAACAAGGACAAAAGGTGCCACATGGAGTCGGGACGTGTCGTACTCTATAACTTTCACATAAGTTAAAAGGTATAAATAATAAAATCTCCTGATCGTGACTTCGGTCGATAGCCTATCGCAGCACAATAACCAACCCAACAATCAAACAAGAACATGGGTTGGATCATGTACCATCATAGGCCATGTTCCTCAGTCATTCACAGGAGTAGCACGTCACAACCAGAATAAGTATTCCGTTCATAACTTCGGTCCACAGCCTGTCATAGTACGATAACCAACCCAATAATCAAACAAGAACATGGGTTGGATCACGTGCCATGACAGTCTGCTTCCCTCAGTTATTCACGGAAGGTAGTAAGATACACGCAAGTCGTTTTCGCGGCCAATCAAGTCTACGAGTTTCTAGTGGGACGAGGTTATCCTCGTATCATGTTATTTTAAAATCCTCAGATCGTATCTTTCCAGCAAGGCTAGCCAACCCAGGGGTTCGCGTAGACAGGTGTCATTGAGCACAGGTCCCTCGTAAGGCCACCTTGCCAAGACATATAATATATAGCAGGAATTAATCGGATACAGTCATCCACTCGTTGCGGATGACACAGTATTCGTGGAGACCAGCCGACGCGTCAAGACAATATCTCAAGGCGGCTGGTGTAACACGATCTCGGGATTCTGCCCTCCCCATGCATCTAGTATATTTAGTTGCCTAGTTTAACCCTAGGTGAAATCTTGGACTCACATGCTGTGGCCTGCATGATTATTCTCCTAAATGTCGTACTCAAGTACGAGTACCCCAAAGAGGATCCATGTCAATCAGTATGTCAACATGTTCTACCCTCCTTGGTGTAATGCATCATTGCAAATATGCCACGTGGAGTTACGAGTCATTTGTCGAGCATGAACGAGAACTGGGACATTCAGGTACAAGTATCAGGTAGGAACACTTTGTTCACCGGGGTCACATTAGTGCTCATATCATGTTCAGGACAAAAGGCGTAAGGATATATAGCATACACAAACATTTACATATATATATATACGATATAATATATACATATAAAAATATAAGGTATAGGGGAGTCCAGGTCAGCGTACGCTCAGGTCAGCCTACGGTCTGGTCAGCCTACGCTCAGGTCAGCCTACGCTCACGTCAGCGTATGCTCAGGTCAGCCTACGCTCTGGTCAGCCTACGCTCAGGTCAGCCTACGCTCAGGTCAGCGTACGCTCAGGTCAGCCTACGCTCACTTCAGCGTACGCTTAGGTCAGCGTATGCAAGACATACGCTTTCAAAGGGCAGCGTATGTACTTCATACGACTCCTCGTCAAGCAAGCGAGCGTATGCGAGTCATACGCTCCCAAAAGGCAGCGTATGGGGTCCATACGACTCCTTGTCAAGCAAGCGAGCGTATGCGAGTCATACGCTCCTAAAAGACAGCGTATGGGGTCCATACATGCTGTGGCCTGCATGATTATCCTCCTAAATGTCGTACTCAAGTACGAGTACCCCAAAGAGGATCCATGTCAATCAGTATGTCAACATGTTCTACCCTCCTTGGTGTAATGCATCATTGCAAATATGCCACGTGGAGTTACGAGTCATTTGTCGAGCATGAACGAGAACTGGGACATTCAGGTACAAGTATCAGGTAGGAACACTTTGTTCACCGGGGTCACATTAGTGCTCATATCATGTTCAGGACAAAAGGCGTAAGGATATATAGCATACAGAAACATTTACATATATATATACGATATAATATATACATATAAAAATATAAGGTATAGAGGAGTCCAGGTCAGCGTACGCTCAGGTCAGCCTACGGTCTGGTCAGCCTACGCTCAGGTCAGCCTACGCTCAGGTCAGCGTATGCTCAGGTCAGCCTATGCTCTGGTCAGCCTACGCTCAAGTCAGCCTACGCTCAGGTCAGCGTACGCTCAGGTCAGCCTACGCTCACTTCAGCGTACGCTTAGGTCAGTGTATGCAAGACATACGCTTTCAAAGGACAGCGTATGTACTTCATACGACTCTTCGTCAAGCAAGCGAGCGTATGCGAGTCATACGCTCCCAAAAGGCAGCGTATGAGGTCCATACGACTCCTTGTCAAGCAAGCGAGCGTATGCGAGTCATACGCTCCCAAAAGGCAGCGTATGGGGTCCATACGACTACTTGTCAAGCAAGCGAGCGTATGCAAGACATACGCCTCCAAAAGGCAGTGTATGGGGTCCATACGACTCCTTGTCAAGCAAGCGAGCGTATGCGAGTCATACGCTCCCAAAAGGCAGCGTATGGGGTCGACTGCGCTGCGCTAAAGAGCGCACGCAGCTCAGTGGCATAAGCTAAAAAGCTCGTGTACTGCTCACCGTCTTCTCCAAAACAGCAAGAACTCCATGGTTTGAACCCAAAGCTTCATGTCACGACCCGCACCCACTGTTAGGGTACGAGAACGTAACAACGCCCAGCCTACACCGCAGTGTCGGCGGTAGAACGCTGTCCTAGGTCACATCATCTAACAATATAATGCTAAGCAGATACAGTCAATCACATTTAAGGTAGAGCATGATAAGGTTAGATAAAACATAAAATCCAAAGAGATACGGAAGATAGAAGTCTAAGTGTCTAAGATACAAAAACCCAGAAATACATCTCGAAACTCAAATACAGTAATCTACAAAGTAAATATAACTCCAGACAAATGAAATAACTATCTAAACAACCTCTAAGGTGTCTCCTCTAGGCTAGCAGGCAACCTCCAAGCTATCTGTAAAATTTATCAACAGGTCCAGTCAGGACAGGAACGAGCACATCTCATCTAGAAAACCCAAGTAAATGACAGAGAACTATAAAGCAGTTATAGGCAGTTGTATTGATGAAAATGGCAGTTTATATTCAGGTGATGGTAAGAAAGACAGATAAGGTGCAAGGAAAGTAAATAACTAAACAAGAGAAGAATCATAGCAATAAAGTCTGTAAAAATAGAACTAGCTGAACCAGGGTAATATGATATGAAGTCCAGACAACAATGTAGACCAGTGTAACTCCAATGTAAGTCCAGTACAAGATGAATCTAATACAAGATGAATCCAGTAAGGGACGATTCCAGTTATAGTGATCAATGATTCCAGGGTGAGTCCAGCCTATACTCTAGCAGTGTGTTTTAAAATACCGAGATCGACATGTAAACGGCTGTGGGTAATCCGGCATACCTCTCACTGATCAGGCGAGAGATGGCTATCATTCCAGTAGATTCCAGTAGGGGTGATTCCAGTAATGGGGTATGTCTACATATCTTACTCTAGGATTTTCCCTCCCAGCAAGTGAATCCAAAATTCTGACACAATGATTCAAGATGAGTCCAGCCAAAATATAATGATACCAGTAAATAATTCCAGCAGGTGATTCCAGTAATAGAAGCCAAAAATGATGATACCAGTATTAGAGGCCAGAAAATAAATATGTGTCGTATACATGAATCCAGTAATATCCACACGTATTGTAACAGAGAATCACATACAACTAACTAGAACTGAAATACAGTAATTGACAAATAAATGAGAGAACTATCAGAGAATGTACTCGCCTGATAACCTGAACAACTGATAAGTATAGGGGGTCCAACTGAAGCCACATAGTCCTATTTAAAGCAACACAGGTTACAAGGTATCTGGCTCCTAATTAGAACAGCACAAGTCACAACATGTCCAGAAGGGTAATATAAAGCACTACAATGCATTGTACATGAATCTAGGTCAAACTAGGCCAAAGTCAACCCTTGGTCAACTCTGGTCAACTGCACTAGTCAACTAGGTCATGTCCTAACCCAGCAAGTCTTACTAAGCCTAACCAAGACTATCCTAGCAAGCACACATCAATACAAGGCTATACAAGCCAACATACACCCAACTCTATATAGCATGCAATTATTCAATACTCAAATAGGCAAGAATTCACATTAGATATATACTAGGTAATCTATTACTTTAAGCTATATATGTCTACACATATATACACATGCATATATTGGTATTCAATATTAGGTCTATAATTATGGCATTTCAAATGGTTATATAAACTTATATATTACAACACAATATGCTAACATATATATAATATATATACATAGCTAAGTTAACTATATTCATAAATATTTATTTAAGAGGCTATGTGTGTATATGTGAACATGGCAAAGGGGCAAGTGAGGGTTAAATGGACATACATAGTGTATACATATCAAAGAGTGTCAAAGTGTAAGTGAACAATGTGTCAAGTGTGATAGTGTCAACATAGTGTAAGGGGGTACATGAGGTAATATAGGATTTGTGTTAACATAGAACATTACATCTCATTAACTTGTATATTGCATACATTACATCTATTATTATATTACATTCATGCTTGCATTCATTCATCATTCATTATTCTCTTGCACCACTATATGCACCATACATTACATACTATGGAACCTACATATTCATTACAAGCCATACTTATACATGCTTACATTAGATAGGATACTTACACCTCATACATCATTTATTTAAACATTTACTCATGCTTGCATTCTCTATTTAATTATATAATATATACACATTACCATGGATTAAAATCAAATAGAACATTATATTACACACAAGGGTGCACAAAATGCATATGCCGAATAGTAACTCCTACTAATAATCAATACTGTACCATCTTAGAATAAATTAAAATCTAGGATTAAAGTATGTTATAGATCTATGTGTTAGCTTTCCGAAACTTCAAACGGATCACGTTTTCGTTTCCGAAAACTCCCGGAATCGCGAAAACACCGAGAACGCGTTTGTCTTTCGTACAGCTGACACTCAAATAAATCTCTAGAAAGTTACAGAAAGAATTAGGCCTATTAATACATGTTTTTGGAAAGCTAACTTCAATACGCTTCTTTTAAACGGGAGATTAAACCGAGCTTTGAGCTAGAAGTTATGACATTTCTAAGTTAGGGCTGAAATTAAAAACGTGGATAAAAATCATGACGGATTTAGATAGTTTGAGCCAAAAGAATACACAATATATATCCTAATTATCCACAACAATAATAGCAATAATAATATGAGGAACCACACTCACAAACTTGATTATATAATCATCATGAACCATTTATTACATATATAAATATAGATACACTCTCATTACAATATATATATATAAATCTATATATGTAACATGAACACATCCACAACACAAATGACACTCCTATGACCTCCAAATGGACACAAAATGGACACAAATGGAGATACAACCATGGGGGTCATTCCTATGGGTTCAAAATAGACCTATATGCATGAGGAAATGAAAAGAAGAGGGGATTTATATCTCCCGGTAGATCGAATCGAAGAAAAACCTTCCCGGAGCGACACCGACACGTAGAGATTCCAAAAGGACACGAACGAGCTCCGAATCCTCCCAAACTTGGGTAGCTTCCTCCTTGGCTAGAATGGAGAAGGAAAGAAGAAGATTTGGTGGTGAAATGAAAGGATTTGGTGGAGAAATTGCTAGGAATTGCTCTCTAGGAATTTGGGGAAGAACAAGAGAGAGAAAAATAGATGGATAATGACAAATGGGAGGCTCAACCCTATCCTTATTGTGGCTGGCCATAAAGGTGGTTTTGTCCTATTAGGAAAAGTCCAATAGCCCCTACTAACCTATTCTATGAGTATTAGGAAAGGGCTAATTGGTTGGGGCTAAATTAGTCATTCTAAAGTCTCTAATCACACTAACCTTATCCATAATAATTAGTCTAACCTCTAACTAAAATATTTCTATCATGTGGACTAAAATTAATATCATGTGGGCCATGCCTAACTAGTGTGTGGGTCCCACTAGAGTCAAACTACCCCGGGTCCCCGATACAAGTCGGATTGAGTTGAAATTCGAACCCGACTCAAATAACCCCAAAACAATATCATAAATAATAAAATAATATCAAAATAATTCAAAGAGGTCAAATGCAAAAATATCATTAGGCCAAAAATGACATTAAAATATCATAATCACATGGTTAGGCTCTAGGTCAAACAGTCTCTAGGGTTTCACTAGCAAAACGTCAAAACCACAAGTCATTGATTTAAATAATTTTAAAATAATTTAAAATCACCAAAAATCATATCATGAATTAAATATTATTATTAAAATAATTATAAACACAAAATTTTAAAATTACCCTCATTTGGGAAACTGGGTGCTACACTTCAAAAGTCCATAACTTGGTCAAAATAAGTCCAAATCCAACTTTTCAAAGGTCAAAATTGGGTAGAATAAAATTTTCTACAACATGGAACCATCAAAACTTGAAAATAATGAAGTTTGCTAGATCAAAACCAAGAAGATCCGAAAATGGTTAAAACCTAGATCTACAAAAATTAAAGCTTCAAAATGGAAAACTTCAAGTTCTAAACTAGTATAGAATGAGGAGAAGAACATATTTTGGCAAATAATTTGGTAAGAAAATATCAACATCATTTATGGATCCATCTCTTGAGCAAGTTGGTACTTGCCTTGGTTGGTGGAGGAAAGTAAATGAGAGGAAATAAATGAGAGGAGAGAGAGAGAGATGAGTTATTATATAGAATCTTGAACCCATGTGTTCATGATGAACCAAAGGGTTCATGATGAACCATTGGTGAACCAAGAATAGGTTACCCAAATGAGCCAAAACTGTAGGCCCAAATGCAGAAAATAAATTACGAAATAATATTTTGTCGAATATTTTTGGGAAATGCATGAAGAAATACTGCATATAAATATCGTATAAATACAAAGTAAATACAATTTATCGGTTTACGTATTAAAATACGTATTCCAGGATCGGGGAGTGACATCTCTACCCTTCTTAGAAAAATTCCGTCCTCGAAATTCTAGCCAAGACAGGATAGTGAAATCAGGGCAAGCAAGGCACAATCATATATAAGTTAACTATCATAGCAGTTATTATCATACATCACAAAGTACAAAAATAAGTAGGTGCAGATAAGCATGGAATCGTGTCAATAAGGCGTAAAAAAATATACCTCATTAGTCAAACAAATGCAGATACCGAGATCTGATCTCGTCCTCGCGCTCCCAGGTTGACTCTCCCGAAGAGTGATGGTTCCAAGAAACACGAACAAGGCTTATCGTCCGATTCTTGAGTACCTTCTCTCGCCGGTCCAAAATAGATACGGGTTGTTCCTCGTAAGTTAGGTCGGTACCAACGACTAACTCAGAATGATCGAGGACATGACTCGGATCCGGGATATACCCACGTAATTGGGATACATGAAACACATCACGTATGCCAGTTAACGAAGGCGGAAGGGCAAGTCGATAAGCCACATCGCCTACCCGAGCGAGAATCTTAAAAGAACCAACATATCTTGGACTAAGCTTTCCCCGGGTTCCAAATCTGATAATACCCCGAGTAGGCGAAATCCGCAGAAACACTTGGTCGCCAACTGTAAACTCTAGAGGCCTACGATGCTGATCTGCCCAATGACGATGTCGGTCCTGTACAACTCGAAGGCGCTCTCTGACCAACTTAACTATCTCCACAGTCTGCGTGATCATCTCTGGCCCCAACAACTTCCGTTCTCCGACGTCGTCCCATGCCAAAGGGGACCTGCACTTCCTTCCGTACAATGCTTCAAACGGGGCCATCTGAATGCTAGCCTGATAGCTGTTGTTATAGGAGAACTCCACTAGATGAAGGTGATCCTCCCAAGATCCACCAAAATCTAAGGTACACGCCCGTAGCATATCTTCTAATGTCTGAATGGTTCTTTCTGATTGCCCGTCAGTTTGTGGATGATAAGCAGTACTGAATCTTAACTTGGTTCCCAAACTTTGGTGTAAGCTCCGCCAAAAATGAAAAGTAAACCGCGTATCCCGATCTGATACTATACTAACTGGAACACCGTGTTGCCTTACTATCTGCTTCATGTACATTTCTGCTAGCTGCTCAGTAGTCTGTCCAACTCGGAAGGAAAGGAAATGAGCGACCTTCGTGAGTCGATCTACTATTATCCAGACTGCATTCTTGCCAGCCGGGGATCTAGGTAAACCAGTCACAAAATCCATCGTGATGTGCTCCCATTTCCATTCTGGGATAGGAAGCGACTGTAGCAATCCTGCTGGTCTCTGCTGCTCGGCTTTCACCTGCTGGCATACCAGACACTTGGATACAAATCTCGCTATCTCTCTTTTCATGCCATTCCACCAAAAGAACTGCCTGATATCTCGATACATCTTCGTTCCTCCTGGATGAATGGAGTAAATAGAACTATGAGCTTCGGACATAACTTCTTGCCGAAGGTCTCCTTTCGGTACGCAGAGTCTGTTTCCAAACCTGAGCATACCATCTTCATGAATCACTAACTCCTTCCTACGGCCTGATTCACACTCCGACCGCAACTTCTGAATCTGCGGATCTCCTGCTTGTGCTGCCCTTATCCTCTCTACTAAGGTTGACTGAATCTGCATACTGGTCATTCTTCCTATATCCCTTGGCAAAACTATTTCAATTCCCATACTCTGAAGGTCTTCTAGAATATGCTTCTGCGAGGTCAAGATAAAGGCACTGTCTCTCCTACTCAGTGCATCTGCAACTATATTCGCCTTGCCTGGATGATACTGAAGATCTAAATTAAAATCCTTCAGCAGTTCTAACCATCTTCTTTGCCTCATGTTCAAATCTCGCTGCGTGAATACGTATTTCAAACTCTTATGATCAGTATAGATCTCTACCCGATCCCCGTATAAGTAATGCCTCCACAACTTGAGTGAAAACACCACAGCTGCTAACTCCAAATCGTGAGTCGGGTAAATCTTCTCATGGTCTCGAAGCTGCCGAGATGCATATGCTATCACCTTTCCATGCTGCATCAATACACATCCAAGACCCTTCCCTGATGTGTCACAATATACTGTAAAGCCTCCCGCTCCTACTGGAAGCGTCAAGATCGGGGCTGAGATCAATCTCTTCTTCAATTCTTCAAACGATGCCTGACAGCTAGCTGACCAAACAAACTCTACGCCTTGTGCGTCAAACGCGTTAAGGGCGCAGAGATCCTGGCAAAGTCCGCCACGAACCTTCTGTAGTAACCAGCTAATCCTAAGAAACTTCATACTTCTGCAACCGTTCTCGGGACCGACCAATGCTCTACGGCCTCAATCTTCTTCGGATCCACTGACACTCCTGCTCCAGAAATTACATGTCCCAGGAACGAAATATGGTCTAACCAGAATTCACACTTGTCGAGCTTCGCATAAAGTTGATGCTCCCTCAATATCTGCAAGACAGTCCTAAGATGTTTCTCATGCTCCTCTTCACTGCTGGAATAGACAAGGATATCATCTATGAACACCACCACAAATTTATCCAAATACGGCAGAAAGATGCGGTTCATTAAATCCATGAATACTGCAGGGGCGTTGGTTAGTCCAAAGGGCATTACTAAAAACTCATAATGCCCATATCTAGATCTGAATGCTGTCTTCGGTATGTCTTGCTCCCGGACTCTCACTTGATAGTATCCCGACCGAAGATCGATCTTGGAAAAGATGCTGGCCTTGCTCAACTGGTCAAACAGGTCATCAATCCTTGGTAGCGGGTACTTATTCTTCACTGTTACTGCATTCAGCTTACGGTAGTCGATGCACATCCTCGTCGACCCATCCTTCTTGGGAACTAAAATCACTGGCGCGGCCCAGGGCGATTTACTGTCTCGGATGAATCCCTTAGACTTCAACTCTTTCTCATATTGATACAACTTATCCTGTTCTGACGGCGACATTCTGTAAACTCTGTCTGCAATAGGCCTCGATCCAGGGTTCAACTCAATGCTAAATTCTACCTCTCTGACTGGGGGTATCCCTGGGAGCTCATCAGGGAAGACGTCGAGAAAATCTTCGACCACTCTCGGAATCTGTCCTGGCTCTGACACTGCTGCTGAGATGACGCCTCCGGCCTGATTCTTCAAGGTTCGAGTAAAGATGAACTGTTCCATCCCAGGAACGCTGAATATGACCCTACCTCCTCTACAATCAATTGTCGCATGACTGTCTCTCAACCAGTCCATGTCAAGAACAACATCAAAATTCCCCATAGGGAATTCAATCAATGATGCGGGCAGTAAATGCCCACACACCTCTACCGGACATGAAAAGCGCACTCTGCTAACTTCTACGAGCCCATTGCCGGTGAGTATATCCATCCTCTCCGGCAATGCCTCAAACACTAGTCCAATCCGTGTAGCATATTGTGCAGAGATGGATGAATGAGTAGCGCCTGAATCAAATAATGCTACAGCGGAAAATAAGGTGACGAGAATTTTACCTGCCACCACGTCACTAGACGCTAGAGCCTCTCTCAAGGATAATGTGAGAGCCTGGCCCTGGCCCCCCGGAGCCCCTTGTTGCGGCCTTCCTCGACCATGTTGTTGCTGTCTCTGAGGGCCTTCGGCTTCCTGTGCTTGGCGAAACATCTGAGCCTGCGTTGGTAGACGCTGGGCTAGGGGCCTCACTGCTAATACTGGCCCTCCACTCGGGGTTGCCACCGGGGCTGGCAACGCTGGAAACTGCTGAGCTGGCCCTCCTGGCCTCTACATCACAGGACAAGTGGAGATACGATGGTCTGAACTACCACACCTCAAGCATAAGCCATTCGCTGATCGATACACCTAACTCGTGTGCCCTGCATTCCCACAGAATGTACAGCCCTGGGGTGCTCCCTGACGCTGCTGTTGGTTCCTCGGCTGCTGATGCCGAACTGGCGCTGTATTAGTTGACACGACCGTCCTTCGCGGCGCTCCTGTATCATGAATACGTACTCCAGGTGCTGGTGCCGATGTTCGCTGCATTACTCCTCCTCCAACCTGGGAATGAGATCTCTTCTGACCTCCTGTCCTCGATGCCAACCTCTGCTGGGTAAGCTCGTGCCTCCGAGCGGCCGTCAAAACAGCGTCAAACGTCTGGTAGTCGTGTCCCTCCACAAGCTGTAATAGTTCCAAATGAAGTCCCTGCTGGAACCTCATAGCTTTCTCTGGCTTCGTTGCCACCATTGCTGGTACGAAATGGCACAATCTACAGAACTCTGCTGCATACCCATCTACGGTCTTGCCTGCTTACTTGAGACTAATAAACTTCTGCTGGAGCTCATATCGAGCTACTATGCCAAAATACTTGGCCTTGAATCTTTCACTGAAGGTGGTCCAACGAACATGGCGTCTTATACCAACTTCTTCTGATGCCCACCAGTCGCGGGCAAGATCCTGAAGTACTAATTTGACCTGATCAACCTTCTCATCATCTGGAACCTTGGCTGCCACAAGGATGGCTTCGATGTCTTGAATCCATGCATCCGCAGTGATGGCATCCTCCGTGCCGTCAAAATACCTCGGGTTCAAGCGACGGAACCTTCCTGATGCTCCCGAGTCAACCCCGGCACTCCTCTCAAGAGCTAACTGAATCCCTTGGTTCAGTAACACGTTCTGCTCCTGCTGCTGAGTCTGTTGCTGTTGGTGAGTGACAAGAATCCCCCGGATGACCTCCAGGAGTGCTATGGCATCTGGTACTGCCGTCGCTGCTGGTGCTGCAGGAGTTTCAATAACCTGCGGCTGCACTGCCTCTGGTTCCATTTCTGCTCGTGTCTGCCCTGGGGAAGGTTCTCTCCCCTGCTGGTGCCCAGTCGAGCCATGCTCTCGCTACTCTTCCTCATGGGCCTCACCCGCTACCGAGAATGAAGCACCCCTATAGAGAAAGATATAAGATTATCAAGTCCGAACGAGAAAGATTTCGAGGATGCAAGTCAGGTTAGAGATCAAGGCAAGGACAGAGAATTCGAAACAGAATTTCAAGGGGAACAAGTTTTGATTGAGACTCCTAATAATTCGTAATACCCCACAAGTCTAAAAAACAGACCTGTATGGGCCACCACTAAAACCTTGTCACACCCCAGTACCGAAATATGGAGACGGACTAGGCCAGCTACTCCATATGAGGTACGTAACGTCATACGGCGATCGTGGCTGTCGAGAGACTAGGGGGTACATGCTACAATCAAGTCTCCTATGGTCCCACAGAGTTCTGTCTCAATCAATCAAATCACATCAGCAAATAAATGAACATTTAAAGATAAAGCAGTAAGGCGTCCCCGACGCTTCATCAAAATGATCATGAGAGACTAGCTTTATAATTTAGCTATCTCAGAGAGTCAGGAGTACAAAATTATACACAGCTGCAGTCTGTTTAATTACAATTATGTACTGACACAAAATATCAAGTAATCCGGCTAACAGGTGCCGGTGGCTAAATGCCGTACAAAAATATAAGCAGGAGTGGTGGAGAAGCAACCCACTCGAGTCCCCGAACCGCCATGCTCCTAGTATGCACCATGGATGTCAGGGAGGAAGATCGTGTCCTCTGGCTCTGCTACGAGATCTGGCCAAACAAAACTAGCGGGGTCAGCCCCGAATAGCAAGTACCGCCAAAGGGGCACAAGAGTTAAGATTAAAAACCCAGATAATAGAATGATTAATAATAGAATGATTGATAATAGTAATACTTATGCAACTATTATAGGGTAGCGCAACATCCTCGAACCCATATGGCACCCTTACAACCAAACAAGGACAAAAGGTGCCGCATGGAGTCGGGACGTATCGTACTCTATAACTTTCACATAAGTTAAAAGGTATAAATAATAAAATCTCCTGATCGTGACTTCGGTCGATAGCCTATCGCAGCACAATAACCAATCCAACAATCAAACAAGAACATGGGTTGGATCATGTACCATGATAGGCCATGTTCCTCAGTCATTCACAGGAGTAGCACTTCACAACCAGAATAAGTCTTCCGTTCATAACTTCGGTCCACAGCCTGTCATAGTACGATAACCAACCCAACAATCAAACAAGAACATGGGTTGGATCACGTGCCATGACAGTATGCTTCCCTCAGTTATTCACGGAAGGTAGTAAGATACACGCAATTCATTTTCGCGGCCAATCAAGTCTACGAGTTTCTAGTGGGACGAGGTTATCCTCGCATCATGTTATTTCAAAATCCTCAGATCGTATCTTTCCAGCAAGGCTAGCCAACCCAGGGGTTCGCGTAGACAGGTGTCATTGAGCACAGGTCCCTCGTAAGGCCACCTTGCCAAGACATAATATATAGCAGGAATTAATAGGATACAGTCATCCACTCGTTGCGGATGACACAGTATCCGTGGAGACCAGCCGGCGCGTCAAGATAATATCTCAAGGCGGCTGGTGTAACACGATCTCGGAATTCTGCCCTCCCCATGCATCTAGTATATTTAGTTGCCTAGTTTAATCCTAGGTGAAATCTTGGACTCACATGCTGTGGCCTGCATGATTATCCTCCTAAATGTCGTACTCAAGTACGAGTACCCCAAAGAGGATCCATGTCAATCAGTATGTCAACATGTTCTACCCTCCTTGGTGTAATGCATCATTGTAAATATGCCACATGGAGTTACGAGTCATTTGTCGAGCATGAACGAGAACTGGGACATTCAGGTACAAGTATCCGGTAGGAACACTTTGTTCACCGGGGTCACATTAGTGCTCATATCATGCTCAGGACAAAAGGCGTAAGGATATTTAGCATACACAAACATTTACATATATATATATACGATATAATATATATATATAAAAATATAAGGTATAGGGGAGTCCAGGTCAGCGTACGCTCAGGTCAGCCTACGCTCTGGTCAGCCTACGCTCAGGTCAGCCTATGCTCAGGTCAGCGTACGCTCAGGTCAGCCTACGTTCTGGTCAGCCTACGCTCAGGTCAGCCTACGCTCAGGTCAGCGTATGCTCAGGTCAGCCTACGCTCAGGTCAGCGTATGCAAGACATACGCTTTCAAAGGGCAGCGTATGTATTTCATACGACTCCTCGTCAAGCAAGCGAGCGTATGCGAGTCATACGCTCCCAAAAGGCAGCATATGGGGTCCATACGACTCCTTGTCAAGCAAGCGAGCGTATGCGAGTCATACGCTCCCAAAAGGCAGCGTATGGGGTCCATACGACTCCTTGTCAAGCAAGCGAGCGTATGCAAGACATACGCCTCCAAAAGGCAGCGTATGGGGTCCATACGACTCCTTGTCAAGCAAGCGAGCGTATGCAAGTCATACGCTCCCAAAAGGCAGCGTATGGAGTCGACTGCGCTGCACTAAAGAGCGCGCGCAGCTCAGTGGCACAAGCTAAAAAGCTCGTGCACTGCTCACTATCTTCTTCAAAACAGCAAGAACTCCATGGTTTGAACCCAAAGCTTCAAAAGTCCATAACTTGGTCAAAATAAGTCCAAATCCAACTTTTCAAAGGTCAAAATTGGGTAGAATAAAATTCTCTACAACATGGAACCATCAAAACTTGAAAATAATGAAGTTTGCTAGATCAAAACCAAGAAGATTCGAAAATGGTTAAAACCTAGATCTACAGAAATTAAAGCTTCAAAATGGAAAACTTTAAGTTCTAAACTAGTATAGAATGAGGAGAAGAACATATTTTGGCAAATAATTTGGTAAGAAAACATCAACATCATTTATGGATCCATCTCTTGAGCAAGTTGGTACTTGCCTTGGTTGGTGGAGGAAAGTAAATGAGAGGAAATAAATGAGAGGAGAGAGAGAGATGAGTTATTATATAGAATCTTGAACCCATGGGTTCATGATGAACCAAAGGGTTCATGATGAACCATTGGTGAACCAAGAATAGGTTACCCAAATGAGCCAAAACTGTAGGCCCAAATGCAGAAAATAAATTATGAAATAATATTTTGTCGAATATTTTTGGGAAATGCATGAAGAAATACAGCATATAAATATCGTATAAATACAAAGTAAATACAATTTATCGGTTTACGTATTAAAATACGTATTCCAGGATCGGGGAGTGACATCTCTACCCTTCTTAGAAAAATTCTGTCCTCGGAATTCTAGCCAAGACAGGATAGTGAAATCAGGGCAAGCAAGGCACAATCATATATAAGTTAACTATCATAGCAGTTATTATCATACATCATAAAGTGCAAAAATAAGTAGGTGCAGATAAGCATGGAATCGTGTCAATAAGGCGTAAAAAAATATACCTCATTAGTCAAACAAATACAGATACCGAGATCTGATCTCGTCCTCGCGCTCCCAGGTTGACTCTTCCGAAGAGTGATGGTTCCAAGAAACACGGACAAGGCTTATCATCCGATTCTTGAGTACCTTCTCTCGCCGGTCCAAAATAGACACGGGTTGTTCCTCGTAAGTTAGGTCGGTACCAACGACTAACTCAGAATGATCGAGGACATGACTCGGATCTGGGACATACCCACGTAATTGGGACACATGAAACACATCACGTATGCCAGTTAACGAAGGCGGAAGGGCAAGTCGATAAGCCACATCGCCTACCCGAACGAGAATCTTAAAAGGACCAACGTATCTTGGACTAAGCTTTCCCCGGGTTCCAAATCTGATGATACCCCGAGTAGGCGAAATCCACAGAAACACTTGGTCGCCAACTGTAAACTCTAGAGGCCTACGATGCTGATCTGCACAATGACGATGTCGGTCCTGTACAACTCGAAGGCGCTCTCTGACCAACTTAACTATCTCTACAGTCTGCGTGATCATCTCTGGCCCCAACAACTTCCGTTCTCCGACGTCGTCCCATGCCAAAGGGGACCTGCACTTCCTTCCGTACAATGCTTCAAACGGGGCCATCTGAATGCTAGCCTGATAGCTGTTGTTATAGGAGAACTCCACTAGATGAAGGTGATCCTCCCAAGATCCGCCAAAATCCAAGGTACACGCCCGTAGCATATCTTCTAATGTCTGAATGGTTCTTTCTGATTGCCTGTCAGTTTGTGGATGATAAGCAGTACTGAATCTTAACTTGGTTCCCAAACTTTGGTGTAAGCTCCGCCAAAAATGGAAAGTAAACCGTGTATTCCGATCTGATACTATACTAACTGGAACACCGTGCTGCCTTACTATCTGCTTCATGTATATTTCTGCTAGCTGCTCAGTAGTCTGTCCAACTCGGAAGGGAAGGAAATGAGCGACCTTCGTGAGTCGATCTACTATTATCCAGACTGCATTCTTGCCAGCCGAGGATCTAGGTAAACCAGTCACAAAATCCATCGTGATGTGCTCCCATTTCCATTCTGGGATAGGAAGCGGCTGTAGCAATCCTGCTGGTCTCTGCTGCTCGGCTTTTACCTGCTGGCATACCAGAAACTTGGATACAAATCTCGCTATCTCTCTTTTTATGCCATTCCACCAAAAGAACTGCCTGATATCTCGATACATCTTCGTTCCTCCTGGATGAATGGAGTAAATAAAACTATGAGCTTCGGACATAACTTCTTGCCGAAGGTCTCCACTCGGTACGCAGAGTCTGTTTCCAAACCTGAGCGTACCATCTTCATGAATCACTAACTCCTTCCTACGGCCTGATTCACACTCCGACCGCAACTTCTAAATCTGCGGATCTCCTGCTTGTGCTGCCCTTATCCTCTCTACTAAGGTTGACTGAATCTGCATACTGGTCATTCTTCCTATACCCCTTGGCAAAACTACTTCAATTCCCATACTCTGAAGGTCTTCTAGAATATGCTTCTGCGAGGTCAAGATAAAGGCACTGTCTCTCCTACTCAGTGCATCTGCAACTATATTCGCCTTGCCTGGATGATACTGAAGATCTAAATTAAAATCCTTCAGCAGTTCTAACCATCTTCTTTGCCTCATGTTCAAATCTCGCTGCGTGAATACGTATTTCAAACTCTTATGATCAGTATAGATCTCTACCCGATCCCCGTATAAGTAATGCCTCCATAACTTGAGTGAAAACACCACAACTGCTAACTCTAAATCGTGAGTCGGGTAATTCTTCTCATGGTCTCGAAGCTGCCGAGATGCATATGCTATCACCTTTCCATGCTGTATCAATACACATCCAAGACCCTTCCCTGATGCGTCACAATATACTGTAAAGCCTCCCGCGCCTACTGGAAGCGTCAAGATCGGGGCTGAGATCAATCTCTTCTTCAATTCTTCAAACGATGCCTGACAGCTAGCTGACCAAACAAACTCTACGTCCTTGTGCGTCAAACGCGTTAAGGGTGCAGAGATCCTGGCAAAGTCCGCCACGAACCTTCTGTAGTAACCAGCTAATCCTAAGAAATTAGATATAGACATGTCAAGGGGGACGAGGTCGGTCCAGTCCGACACAAAATTTGGGTGGATCGGACATAGGTTATGCCTATCATGTCCATGACCATGTCCATTCACTGTAGTGGGCCAAACCAAAGGATGAAAAATCTCAGTCCAACACAATAAGGGCAAGTTTGGATCGCGGTAACCCCGCAAAAGTGTTAAAGTGGCAATTTCATGAAAGTGTAACACATTTTACTTTCAATGCATTCCAATTTCCAAAAGATATTTGGATACAAAGGGTTTTGTCCCCCCGCAAGTGGAGAGTTTCAATGTACTTTGTTTGGATAACCACTTGAAAGTGTAGGTGGGAACAAAAATGCACACTTTCAATGTTTGGGTCACACCCCAGAAGTGATATAATCACCAACACATTACATTAGGTAATGTTACCACAACAGGACCTTTAGAAGATACAGCTGCCAAATACAACCAAAAAGAGATACCAGCAGAAAACTGATACTCAAATACAACCTGAATGTATCATACAAAGAATTGCCAAACACAACCAAGAACAGATACCCGCAGAAAACTGATACTCAAATTACAATTGATACTCAAATACAACCTAAATGTATCATACAAAGAATTGCCAAATACAACCAAGAACAGATACCCGCAGAAAACTGATACTCAAATACAACCTGAATGTATCATACAAAGAATAACAAAGAAAACTCGTAACTATGATACCTAATTTCCTGAATGTATCATACAACTGATACTTAAATGAGTCAAATATAGATAATCTTGAATGTATCATACAAATGATACCAAATAAAACTCGTAACCCTGGTACTCATATCCTGATACTCATATCTTGAATGGAGCATACTCAAAGAAGACTGGAACAATAAAGCCCAAATTTTTGTTCATCCAAGTTGTTGTCAAAATTTGAAACGTAGCCCAGACATGTCCATTACCAAATTTTCATATGAAAACTGCTGCATATGAAGAACATACCCTAAAAAAACCTACTGTATATGAAGAACATACTCTCAAAGGACCTGTTACATATGAAGAACATAACCCAAATATTGTATCGAAAAAACTACTACAATCTAAAAAATGCAGCATTCAAAAATTGTATCATATGAAAACTGCTGGCATATGAAGAACATACCCCAACAACTGTTGCATATAAAAAATGCAACATTAGATTCACAGCCACCAAATTGAAAGAGTATGTAGAGAATAACTGATATTCTAAAAAGAGTCAATAAGGACTCTATGGGCTCAGAATTTTAGCAAAAGCTTCTTCAAATAATATCATCATTGAGCATATACTCACAAAACTGAACCAACATAGCCACAAAAGTGATATGAAGAACATACCCCAAATATTGTATCAAAAAAACTGAGCATATACTCTCCAAAAACCTGCTACATATAAAAAACATACCCCAAATATTGTATCGAAAAAACTGCTACATTCTAAAAAATGTAGCATTCAAAAATTGTATAATATGAAAACTACTGCATATGAAGAATATATGAAAAATGCAGCATTAAAACTGCTACATATGAAAAATACAGCATTAGAAAATTGCAAAAATTGTATCATATCTTGCATGCTTCAATATCCCCAAATATATAAGAACATACCCACATAGAACCAACATAGCCTTGTGTCTCACCTTTATATGAAGAACTACCAAGTCTTCACTAATAAAAAAATTGGAGTTTTACATTTCATCATAGCCCATTCAAAAAACTGTAAACTAAACCAAAAAAAACTGACACAAGAACCAAAAATGAAAACTACAAGGTTGAGAAACTGAAACAGAAGCTTGAGAAACCGATACTCACAAACCAATTAATATCTCATAAAGAAATGATACACAACCCAATGAAAACAGCAGATACTTACTAACTCCATGTAAAAAGTGTTCAAAATGGTCAAAGGATTCACCATCCCACTCATCATCCCCAATTTAAAAAATTTGGACTCAAAACTTGGCTACCTCCATCCATCACCAAATTGGTGGGGGAGGCCATCAAGTTTTTGTTCTAATCGTGGGGCACCTTCTTCATTTGTGTTGTCGGGACGGATCTATGTTTTAGACTCAAAGGTTGCACATTCCTCATCATAGTCTAAAATTTGGCTACCTCCATCCATCACCAAAATTGGTAGGGGAGGCCATCAACTTTAGCTTGTAATATAGGTTGCAGTTTCATATTTCATTCAAAGACAATCCCTGCACAGAAACATTACATAAACATTGACATTACATGCATAAGTAGGTTTATGAGGCAGCATGTTTGGCCCCCTTTACAAAATAGACTTGGTTCTAGAAAATAAACTTGGTTCTACAGAATAGACTTGCTCCTACATAATATAGGCCCAGACAAAAATTGATACAAGTAACGCAAGAAAACCCAAAAGAGCAATAATGGCTGTTGGGCGGCCATTAACTACATCTTCTCCCTTAACTCCACTTCGTTGATCCCTATTATTCGAATGGAAGTAACCCATTGCCTCCTTATAATCTTGGCACTTGAAATAAAAAGCGCCTTTAAACCCATTCACTTGCATGTAACATTCATGCCAACTTGTGTACACTCCTGGCTTTCTTTCTTTCAAAACTACGTAGTATGACATGCTACAAAGATATGAAACATTAAATCAAATATCCCTATCAAAAACTGCATGTACTGAAAATATTACACCAATTGCTGTTACACAAAATATGAAACATTGAATCACATATCCCTATCATAATATTAATGAAACACCAATAGTTGTTACACAAAATATTACAAAATATGACAGCAGTAGGTTTCACAAAATATAATAGCAGTAGGTGTTGTTGCAGTAGGTAATGTTACACCAATAACTGTTACATAAAATATAACAGCATTAGGAGCTGTTGCAGAAGGTTTTGTTACAAAATATTATAAAAAATAGCAGTAGGTCCTGCTACAGTAGATGCAGTTATAAAACAGCAGTAGGTGTTGTTACAAAATGTTACAGAAATAATAGTAGGTGTTACATGAAGTTTTAAAACTGTCAACATAAGGATATCCATAGCTACAAGACTAGTTTTCTTGCTTGAAGTTATCTAGCCATCTTTGGAATGTCTCGGGCAACCCTATAAACTTGTTGTCTTCAAAGTTGTCCGTGCAATGGAAATTGTAGGCATTCACTAATACTTTTGAGTCATATCCCTCTAAAGCAAATAATTGAGCACCCATCTTCTCAATGGGTGTCACCCCTAGTTTTCAGAAACAGGGGTATTTTTGTCATTTTACATTTTTGAATATTTTTAAAATTTATTTTATTATTTATGATATTATTTTGGGGTTAAAATTTATTTTATTATTTATGATATTGTTTTGGGGTTATTTGAGTCGGGTTCGAATTTCAACTCAATCCGACTTGAAACGGGGACCCGGAGGTAGTTTGACTCTAGTAGGACCCACACACTAGTTAGGCATGGCCCACATGATATTAATTTTAGTCCACATGATAGAAATATTTTAGTTAGAGGTTAGACTAATTATTATGGATAAGGTTAGTGTGATTAGAGACTTTAGAATGACTAATTTAGCCCCAACCAATTAGCCCTTTCCTAATACTCATAGAATAGGTTAGTGGGAGCATTTTGGACCTTACCATAATAGGACAAATAGCCCCATATGGCCAGCCACTTTGGGAGAGGATAGGCTCAAGTTCATTTCATTATTCTCATCCACACTCTCTCTCTTGTTCTTCCCCAAATTCCTAGAGTATATTCCCTAGCAATTTCTCCACCAAATCCTTCCATTTCGCCACCAAATCTTCTTCTTTCCTTCTCCATTCTAGCCAAAGAGGATGCTACCTAAGTTTGGGAGGATTCGGAGCTCGTTCGTGTCCTTTTGGAATCTCTACGTGTTGGTGTCGCTCCGGGAAGGCTTTTCTTCGATTCGATCTACCGGGAGGTATAAATCCCTTCTCCTTTTTATTTCCTCATGCATATAGGTCTATTTTGAACCCATAGGAATGACCCCCATGGTTGTATCTCCATTTGTGTCCATTTCGTATTCATTTGGAGGTCATAGGAGTGTCCTTTGTGTTGTGGTTGTGTCCATGTGGGAAAACTCCAAATTTGGACACACTATGTGTTGTTGTTATGTATGAATAAATTATTACATGTTTAATCTCATATTTTTGTATTGGAGATGTGTTCTATAGTGTCTCATATATATATATATATTAGTGTAAAGAGTGAGTTCTTGATATATTATGTTATATACTTGTGTTCTTTTGTCTCAAACTACCCAAATCCGTCATGATTTTTATCCACGTTTTTAATTTCAGCCATAACTTAGAAATATCATAACTTCTAGTTCAAAGCTCGGTTTAATCTTCCGTTTTTTTAAAAGAAGCGTATTGAAGTTAGCTTTCCAAAAACATATATTAATAGGCCTAATTCTTTCTGTAACTTTTTAGAGAATTATTTGAGTGTTTGCTGTACGAAAGACAAACACGTTCTCGGTGTTTTCGCGATTACGGGAGTTTCCGAAAACGAAAACGTGATCCGTTTGAAGTTTCGGAAAGCTAACACATAGATCTATAACATACTTTAATCCTAGATTTTAATTCATGCTGAGATGGTACAGTATTGATTATTAGTAGGAGTTACTATTCGACATATACATTTTGTGTACCCTTATGTGTAATATAATGTTCTATTTGATTTTAACCCATGTTAATGTATATACATTATGTAATTAAATAGAGAATGCAAGCATGAGTAAATGTTTAAATAAATGATGTATGAGGTGTAAGTATCCTATCTAATGTAAGCATGTATAAGTATGGCTTGTAATGAATATGTAGGTTCCATAGTATGTAATATATGGTGCATATAGTAGTGCAAGAGAATAAATGAATGATGAATGAATGCAAGCATGAATATAATGTAATAATAGATGTAATGTATACAATATACAAGTTAATGAGATGTAATGTTCTATGTTAACACAAATCCTATATTACCTCATGTACCCCTTACACTATGTAGACACTATCACACTTGACACTTTGTTCACTTACACTTTGACACTCTTTGATATGTATACACTATATATGCCCATTTAACCCTCACTTGCCCCTTTGACATGTTCACATACACACACATAGCCTCTTAAATAAGTATTTATGAATACAGTTAACTTAGCTATGTATGTATATTATATATATGTTAGCATATTGTGTTGTAATATATAAGTTTATATAACCATTTAAAATGCCATGATTATAGACCTAATGTTGAATACCAATATATGCATGTGTATATATGTGTAGACATATATAGTTTAAAGTAATAGATTACCTAGTGTATATCCAATGTGAATTCTTGCCTATTTGAGTATTGAATAATTGTGTGCTATATAGAGTTAGTTGTATGTTGGCTTGTATAGCCTTGTATTAATGTGTGCTTGCTAGAATAGTCTTGGTTAGGCCTAGTAAGACTTGCTGGGTTAGGACATGACCTAGTTTGACTAGTGCAGTTGACCAGAGTTGACCAAGGGTTGACTTTGGCCTAGTTTGACCTAGATTTATGTAGAATACATTGTAGTGCTTTATATTACCCTTTTGGACATATTGTGACTTGTGCTGTTCTAATTAGGAGCCAGACACCTCTCCTTGGACAGTATCTTTACCTTGGACATTCAGATATCAGGCGAGTACATTCTCTGATCATTTCTTATTTGTTTAGGATTATATTCCTGTTTTAGATTACTTTACATGATGCTGACACGTTGGAAACACGGATTAGTACTATATGGATCTGGTTGTGCGATGTTATCCCCCTTAGCGGATACATCGGGTATTCGTGTTCGTGTACTTTATCGGGAACATCGTGTACTCTTTGTATTTTTTACATTCGTGTACGAAACGTATGAATCGTGTATAATCATGTATTCACATGACCTTCGTGTACAATAACATAATGTAGCTGGATCCTTGTGTATTGATTGGGACGGGGGAGTAGAAGTGGTTATGTATTCAATCCAGTAGATTACTCGTGTACAAATCTCTGTAGATTACTCGTGTACAACATCGTGCCGTCTACATAACCATCTTGTGCTCTGAAGCACTAGCACTGTTAGTTCTCTATATATTGTAGCTATTTACTTACAGTCTCTCTTTTTATCATATTATTTCTTCAGATCCTGTATCTTACTCTCTAGCATGTTTATATTTCCTAACCGGTTATGATTTTGTTGAGATGTACTGTACTCGCTCCTGTCCTGACTGGACCTGTTGATAAATTTTACAGATAGCCTGGAGGTTGCCTGCTAGCCTAGATGAGACACAATAGAGGTTGTATAGGTAGCTAGGGTTTTTCTCATAGTTTATTTTCAGTTGTCTTGAGTTGTATTTATGGATTACTGTATTTGAGCTTTGAGATATATTTTTGGGTTTGTGTATCTTAGACACTTAGACTTCTATCTGCTGTATCTCTTTTGGATTTCATGTTTTATCTATCTTCCATTATGCTCTACCTTAGAGGTGATTGAGTTTACATTCTGCTATGTCACCCCCATTCGGGGAGTATAAACTGCTTAGCCTTATACTGTTAGATGCATGAGACCTAGGACAGCGTTCTACCGTCGACACTGCGGCTTAGGCTGGACGTACCCACGTCTCGTGCCCTAACTCTAGGGTACGGGTCGTGACACATTTTTAGTGGTGGCCCATGCAGGTCGAGTTTATGTAGTGGTATTCGAACTAGAGTACCACTACAGCCTGCAGTAGGAATAGGATATATTTTGAAGGTACTCAATCACGGTTAGGATTCCTTGAGAGATTCCTTGGACGACCCTTGAGAATCTTATTTTAACTTCGATTTGAAATCTGTTTTTCCCTGATTTGATTTACCTTTACTTCCTGTTATTGAACTTGATTTTGATGGATTATTGTTGAATTTCGAATCTTGATGTTAGTGGTTGAATTTTAGTCTGTATTTTTATGATTTTTGATGGATTATTGTTGAATTTTGAATCTTGATGATAGTGGTTGAATTTGAGTCTGTATTTTTATGATTTTTGATGGATTATTGTTGAATTTTGAATCTTGATGTTAGTTGTTGAATTTGAGTTTGTATTTATATATATATGTATATTTTTTGGAATTAAGGTATAACCTGATAACATACTTGATAAGGACAGCGAGAAAGGTAAAAGTCTACTTTATTATGGAATTTAAAATTTATTGCTGTCATATTTGCTAGCATGACAAGGACGTAGAGCCTGATATAGCTATACTTATCTTAGTTATGAAATCTAAATTTTCTTGCAGCCATACCGGGTGGCGTGGTAAGAATTCTAAATAACATGATTATAGGGTGTATGCCTTATTATGGACTCTATCGTTTATTGCAGCTATGCTTATTGGCGTGGTAGAATTCTGACAACATAATTTCAAGAAGACGCATATGATTATCATATTGTACCTTAAATATTTTTGAACATATTTTCTCTACTTTTGTTTCAGTCCTTCAAAAAAAAAAGAAAAAAAGAAAGAAAGAGAGAATTGTTATTTGTTTGTTTTGTTTTGTTTCTCATTTATTTAACTTTGGAGTAGCTTTAGCTGTTTTTATAAACTTTGTGTAACTTCTTACTATAAAATTCTTCTTAATACAATGAATCGATGATTTTGCTAGACTTTATCTTGGATTTGAAAATTTAGCTCTGGGTTTCAAAATGGGTTTTTCTTTTAAACATATAAGCAAAAACAGATTTTATCGTTATTTCTTTCTTGCTATTATTCTTGTATTAAATAATAATAATACTGTCTTGATTACGTCAATCACCTGCTTGCAACCTTAGTAGGAATCTAATTGTTGGTCTTAACGTAGAAATAAAATTTTATATTGGGACATGAGAATATAAATGAATATATATAGTGGACACTTTTCTGACACTTATGCATGCTACACTTGATTTCCACCTATCTGAATACATATTAATATGTCGTTAATGTTTAAATTTTCAAAACCCCAATATTTCCGATTTTCTGCTTTTTCTAGCTTAACTCGTAATTTAAATATAAAATTTCATGATAATAGTTTTATTTATATCACTGCACATGTATGTTATAGGTAGGGTTTCAATTCAAAAAAAAAATTTGGTTGAATTTTGTGTTTAAATTTGTCAAATCTGAGACTGTGTGCATATTAACCCTTAATACGGGATTTTAAATGTTAGTTCAAATTGATTGTTTTAAATGTAATATTTAGAGCTGTGCACATTGTTGTTGTAGGGATATAAATTTAGGTTCCATATTCTTACATGTTAGGTTGTGATAAACATTGAGTTGGTTTTGATGTGCAAATTCTCCAAAATCCTGAAAACTGAATACATGTTAACATTTTTACATTGATTTCCATGTTTAGTTCAATTTCAGATTTAACATATAATATTGAACTGTATGCGTAGATAAATGTATTGATAGTATATTAGGGTTTCATTTCTATCATGTTAGGATGTATTGGGAGCATTGAGATTAGTTGTGATATTTTAAACTCCTAAATTTTGAAATTGCATTATGTTAATATTGCACTGGTTTAAATCTTAGCTTATTTTCAGATTTTGTATATAAATGCTGAACTAAAACTGGGTTTAACCTTTCAATACTAAGCTATAACCCTGTACAAGGACACACACACACCCTAACTTAGTATACCCTGTCATGTAACCTAACTCTTCCTCTCTATGTCATGATTATATATCTATATAGATATATAGAGCTTAGGCATACATGTTATAATGTATATACATACATAACTAAACCTCTACCTCTTTATATATACATATATACATGGTTAGCCATGCATGTTATGAGCAAATGAGTTGTGTATTGTAGATTGTTTAACCAATATGCCATGATTAGTGTAACTTGATAGTTATTGTTTGAAACCCCAAATCCTCCTATGCACTTTCATGTATATTTCACATACACACACGCCTATTATCTAACCATATGAACATGTCCACATACACCCATACACACACGAACTACATAACTTGTACATAATGCTAGCTTTTCCCTCTCTAACGCTATATATATAAATATATTGTGATTGGATTTCCATGCAGTTGGCTTTCATTCTTTAACTTTTGATTTTGATTTTCTTGAATAGTACCCCTTATTAGATAAATGGTAGTTAACTTTATTTTATTTTGATAAGTACCAGTTTTCATATATGATGGTAGACTGCCTTACAGTCTTGATGATTGTTATTTTTGTATCTTTTCTAGTTTGGCACCCTAGATTGCTTGTGTGTTTTGATACCATATGACCGTTTTGGTTTAGCATGACTAGTATACCTAGATGAGACTTTCACTACCACCGTATGCCATGACCCTGTATGTCATCCTTTTAAATCGTATGATTGTTTAAGTTCTGAGACTTTGATTGTGGGGGATTTGACCTAGAAGGAGTATGAACATTTTAATTTTGAGGATGAAATTTTTCTAAGGTGGGTAGACTTGTAACACCCAGTTCTCTAAAATAAGGATAATTTTGAAATTTTGTAATTTTAATCATTTATTGATTTGACATTTAAATCATGATATGATTTTTGGTAATTTTTAAATCATTTTAAAACTATTTAAAATCATGACTTGTGATTTTGATGTTTTGCTAGTGAAACCCTAGAGACTGTTTGACCTAGAGCCTAACCATGTGATTAGGATATTTTAATGTCATTTCTGGCCTAAGGATATTTTAGATTTGACCTCTTTGAATTATTTTGATATTTATTGCGTTGGTGATTGTTGATTTTGACCTTTGATAGGTGTGATTTTGTGATGGTTTTGTGTTCGTATCGGACACGTATCAGTTTTTATTTACAAATGTTTGATGTGCCTCAAAGAGATTTTTTTTATTGCTGATTTTTTTTGAAAAGTATTTGAATGAGATTTTTTTCTGCATGTATTTCCTGTGATTGCTTTGTTTTTATTTCGAGGACGAAATTTTTTTTAAGGTGGATAGATTTGTCACCCCCAGTTTTCAGAAACAGGGGTATTTTTGTCATTTTATATTTTTGAATATTTTTAAAATTTATTTTATTATTTATGATATTATTTTGGGGTTAAAATTTATTTTATTATTTATGATATTGTTTTGGGATTATTTGAGTCGGGTTCGAATTTTAACTCAATCCGACTTAAAATGGGGACCCGGAGGTAGTTTGACTCTAGTGGGACCCACACACTAGTTAGGCATGGCCCACATGATATTAATTTTAGTCCACATGATAGAAATATTTTAGTTAGAGGTTAGACTAATTATTATGGATAAGGTTAGTGTGATTAGAGACTTTAGAATGACTAATTTAGCCCCAACCAATTAGCCTTTTCCTAATACTCATAGAATAGGTTAGTGGGGGCATTTTGGACCTTACCATAATAGGACAAATAGCCCCATATGGCCAGCCAATTTGGGAGAGGATAGGCTCAAGTTCATTTCATTATTCTCATCCACACTCTCTCTCTTGTTCTTCCCCAAATTCCTAGAGAGCAATCCATAGCAATTTCTCCACCAAATCCTTCTATTTTGCCACCAAATCTTCTTCTTTCCTTCTCCATTCTAGCCAAGGAGGATGCTACCCAAGTTTGGGAGGATTCGGAGCTCGTTCGTGTCCTTTTGGAATCTCTACGTGTCGGTGTCGCTCCGGGAAGGCTTTTCTTCGATTCGATCTACCGGGAGGTATAAATTTCTTCTCCTTTTCATTTTCTCATGCATATAGGTCTATTTTGAACCTATAGGAATGACTCCCATGGTTGTATCTCCACTTGTGTCCATTTCGTGTCCATTTGGAGGTCATAGGAGTGTCCTTTGTGTTGTGGTTGTGTCCATGTGGAAAAACTCCAAATTTGGACACACTATGTGTTGTTGTTATGTATGAATGAATTATTACATGTTTAATCTCATATTTTTGTATTGGAGATGTGTTCTATAGTGTCTCATATATATATATTAGTGTAGAGAGCGAGTTCTTGATATATTATGTTATATACTTGTGTTCTTTTGTCTCAAACTATCCAAATCCGTCATGATTTTTATCCACATTTTTAATTTTAGCCCTAATTTAGAAATGTCATAACTTCTAGCTCAAAGCTCGGTTTAATCTTCCATTTTTTTTAAAAGAAGCGTATTGAAGTTAGCTTTCCAAAAACATATATTAATAGGCCTAATTCTTTCTGTAACTTTCTGGAGAATTATTTGAGTGTCAGCTGTACGAAAGACAAACGCGTTCTCGGTGTTTTTGCGATTCCGGGAGTTTCCGGAAATGAAAACGCGATCCGTTTGAAGTTTCGGAAAGCTAACACATAGATATATAACATACTTTAATCCTAGATTTTAATTCATGCTGAGATGGTACAGTATTGATTATTAGTATGAGTTACTATTCGGCATATGCATTTTGTGCACCCTTGTGTGTAATATAATGTTCTATTTGATTTTAACCCATGTTAATGTATATATATTATGTAATTAAATAGAGAATGCAAGCATGAGTAAATGTTTAAATAAATGATGTATGAGGTGTAAGTATCCTATCTAATGTAAGCATGTATAAGTATGGCTTGTAATGAATATGTAGGTTCCATAGTATGTAATGTATGGTGCATATAGTAGTGCAAAAGAATAAATGAATGATGAATGAATGCAAGCATGAATGTAATGTAATAATAGATGTAATGTATACAATATACAAGTTAATGAGATGTAATGTTCTATGTTAACACAAATCCTATATTACCTCATGTACCCCTTACACTATGTAGACACTATCACACTTGACACTTTGTTCACTTACACTTTGACACTCTTTGATATGTATACACTATGTATGCCTATTTAACCCTCACTTGCCCCTTTGCCATGTTCACATACACACACATAGCCTCTTAAATAAGTATTTATGAATACAGTTAACTTAGCTATGTATGTATATTATATATATGTTAGCATATTGTGTTGTAATATATAAGTTTATATAACCATTTGAAATACCATGATTATAGACCTAATGTTGAATACCAATATATACATGTGTATATATGTGTAGACATATATAGTTTAAAGTAATAGATTACCTAGTGTATATCTAATGTGAATTCTTGCCTATTTGAGTATTGAATAATTGCATGCTATATAGAGTTGGTTGTATGTTGGCTTGTATAGCCTTGTATTGATGTGTGCTTGCTAGGATAGTCTTGGTTAGGCCTAGTAAGACTTGCTGGGTTAGGACATGACCTAGTTTGACCTAGTTTGACTAGTGCAGTTGACCAGAGTTGACCAAGGGTTGACTTTGGCCTAGTTTGACCTAGATTCATGTAGAATACATTGTAGTGCTTTATATTACCCTTCTGGACATGTTGTGACTTGTGCTGTTCTAATTAGGAGCCAGACACCTCTCTTCGGACAGTATCTTTACCTTGGACATTCAGATATTAGGCGAGTACATTCTCTGATCATTTCATATCTGTTTAGGATTATATTCCTGCTTTAGATTACTTTACATGATGCTGACACGTTGGAAACACGGATTAGTACTATATGGATCTGGTTGTGCGATGTTATCCCCCTTAGCGGATACATCGGGTATTCTTGTTCATGTACTTTATCGGGAACATCGTGTACTCTTTGTATTTGTTACATTCGTGTACAAAACGTATGAATCGTGTATAATCATATATTCACATGACCTTCGTGTACAATAACATAATGTAGCTGGATCCTTGTGTATTGATTGGGACGGGGGAGTAGAAGTGGTTATGTATTCAATCCAGTAGATTACTCTTGTACAAACCTCTGTAGATTACTCGTGTACAATATCGTGCCGTCTACATAACCATCTTGTGCTCTGAATAACTAGCACTATTAGTTCTCTATATATTGTAGCTATTTACTTACAGTCTCTCTTTTTATCATATTATTTCTTCAGATCCTGTATCTTACTCTCTAGCATGTTTATATTTCCTAACCGATTATGATTTTGTTGAGATGTACTGTACTCGCTCCTGTCCTGACTGGACCTGTTGATAAATTTTACAGATAGCCTGGAGGTTGCCTGCTAGCCTAGAGGAGACACAATAGAGGTTGTATAGGTAGCTAGGGTTTTTCTCATAGTTTATTTTTAGTTGTCTTGAGTTGTATTTATGGATTACTGTATTTGAGCTTTGAGATGTATTTTTGGGTTTGTGTATCTTAGACACTTAGACTTCTATCTGCTGTATCTCTTTTGGATTTCATGTTTTATCTATCTTCCATTATGCTCTACCTTAGATGTGATTGAATTTACATTCTGCTATGTCACTCCCATTCGGGGAGTATAAACTGCTTAGCCTTATACTGTTAGATGCATGAGACCTAGGACAGCGTTCTACCGCCGATACTGCGGCGTAGGCTGGACGTACCCACGTCTCGTGCCCTAACTCTAGGGTGCGGGTCGTGACAATGGGCTCTTGAACCCCGTACTAAGTGCGTCCGCCATGGAAGAAACACTCACCACCAATTGACTTATTTTTTCTTTCCCACTTTAGCCTCTCTACGACATTTTCCACTCATGGATTTCATAGATTGAAAAGTCGCAACATTGTGTTGTTAGCCACTAGGAGGAGGAGTATCGAAATCAACATAGTCTCTTGGTCCCCATTTTGCATTGATATCCTTTGTATGGTTCCCTCTCACATAGTCATCTCCACATGCAACTCATAACAAATCAAAGTTCCTAATAAGGACGTTCACCCATTGGACTAGTTTGGATTTTGCCTACGCAAGTAATAATCAATCTTTAGTTATATTCAAATCTGAAAATAAAAAAATCACATAATAAATTTTTAGTAAAAATTATATATTTACCTTCTTAAGGTCCTCGTGTGTTTCCTCATCAATAATCACCATCCTTAGATCTTCATCCCATCCGGACCCCGAAAAATCTTTGGCCTTCCTAATATCTAGCCACTTAGACTTCCAACCACGCAAATGATTGGTGACATTGCTAACACTATATGAAGTACCAAACTTTGTATTCACTCATTTGTATAGAAGTGTGTAAGAACTGTTTCTAAAGGCTTTGTCATATTTTTCCCACTTCGACCTCCCTAGCAAGAATCTTTAGAAGTTCATCTGTATGTTCATCCTCCCAACGCTTGTTGGACGTTCCTACTCCTTCCTTTTAAACATTCTTACCCGTACTATGGCTTCTTTCGTTTGCTCTTTTGAGGACATTAAGCTTGGTCCTCATTATGTCCTTGTGGATTAGATCCTTGGCTAACAACAAAGGAATGTGAATCCATAAAAGGGTGTCACGACCCGCACCAGGTACAGAGGCACGAGTGCATGACAACGCCCAACCTACGCTGCAGCATCGACGGTAGAACGCTGTAATATAATATACCTGTCTTCGATCCCAACTCCAAATGGAGGACAAGTACAAAGATATGGTAAATACTCAATCACAAGCTAAAGCACGATAAGATATTAAGAAGTCTAGAAAACTACAAAGTCAAAGACATTAATAACATCCAACTACAATATCAGAATTTAAGTCTCAACTACAATAACAAAATCTCCATTATCTTTATAAGCCAATAGTTCTAACAATGAATCTAACACCAGCCAAAACTAGAACTAAGTCTCTCGGTAAATCACTCTTGAGAATTCAGACCCATGGTAGCTATTCCTTCATCGGATCCGTAGTATGTGGGGCACAGATCTCCTGGGCAATCATCTGCAAAATATATCCAGTTATGATAGAACGAGCACATCTCCTCTAGCAGTTCCAAATAAATGACAAAGACTATAAAACAGTTATAACATGTAATACTTGATGAACCGAATAGGATGAATAAGGAACTAAAATAGAACAACAGCTAACTAAAGTACAGAAGAGTAAATACAGTGAATCAGAAGAGCATGGTAATGAAGATAGTAAATAGAGATATCCGAACTAGAACAAATGTGATGTGAGTCCAGACAGTACAATGTGGGTCCAGTGTGAATCCAGTAGAAGATACTAAACCAGTGTGTTTTGAAATACCGATTTCGACATGTAAACGGCTAGGGAGTAAATACGGCACATCGCACGCTTGCTAAGCATACGATGGCTATTGTCATGCTCCGATTCTGAAGAATCGATAGTCATCCCTCGGGCGTAATGTCGTGCGAACCTAGGTTGCGATCGCACAAGGCACAGTCATAAGGTAATCCGAAACACGTCAACTAAGAGAGCGCAGACAAATTGAACAACACATTGAGATAGAGAAACTTTGCATTTTATTGATAATGGACAGCATTTACAGACTCTATTACAATCGTGCCGCACAGGCTTTACAACATGACTCTATTATAAAAGGAGTACCGATGAGATAGCCGTTCCATACATACATCCCTCATTTACAATAAAAGTATTCCAGCCACCTGGATACGAGGGATGCCGAGACATGTTTCTTCGACTTGCAGAGAGTCTTCAAAAGTTCAGCGATGGGGTCTTCGATGCACAGTCGAAGCTTCAAAAGCACGAACGTCGCCTAGCTAGTTGGCGCGTTCTTCCTGATTCCTGGCACCTGCAAAGAGCGAGGGTCAGTACGATCACATGTACTTGCGAGTGGCTAATTAAACCCAAGCTCCGTATTTGGTTCAAGCAGTTTTATAAAACATGTTAGCTATTTTTGTGATCTTCCTAACCATCCTGATTGATTTGCATGTTAACATATTTTGAGGCAAGCATCTGAAATTGTATACATTGAGCAATTATCATAATCATCCCATGTCACATGTGTTAGTTCAAGCAGTAAAAGGGATATGAAGGTCACTGACAATGTCAAGCCATTATGGACTATAGCTGGGTTAGATGACGACCCTTTTGCGACGGGTAGCGAGCCCTGTGCAAAAGTTTCTGAATCACCCACGCCGATTCATAGATGGTGCTTACTATACTCATTCCTCCCGGGCCGAATCGGTTCCTTGGCCTAGGCAACCGTTCGAGGAAACTACGCCGTATGTATAAGTTATCCACTAACCATTTTGCAGATTCATGAAATATTATATCTTTTTACTAGAACCTTTAACTTTCTTTTTTTTCTTTGAACTTAGTCATTTATGCACTTTAGCCATATCGTTGCGATAAACGTTAATCGATTTATCTTTTGGTTTGCATAGGCTAAGTAAATAAGGCATAAGAAAGCAGGCATCAGTTTTTCATATAAAGCAGTTTGATAGCAAGCGTTTCGTGAAGAATCGTGCCATATTTTCATTGATTCTACACTATGACGACAAGAATTAATGTCGTATTTCATATTTGATTCTGAAATAGAGGGTCGAGACAAAGAAGGTCAGCCACTCACCTTAGTCTTTGCTTCAGGCGAGGGACTGGTTGGCTGCGCTTAGACGTCGCCTGTGTGATCCCCTGCAATCGCATAAGCAGCTGATTAAAATACTGTATTATTCAAGAAATTCGATACGAATGCGAAGTTCTAAAATGCAAGCCATGAAAACCATCGAAAACATTCACGAAAATGTATTCACGAAAACCAAAGCCAAAGCAAGTGCGGCATGAAAAGCAGAGCAACGGAAGGTCTCTCCCGACTCAGCCGCAGAGCCAATCCTTGAGACGCAACCTGCTGAACATGGGACTTTATTTCGAAGAATCCTTTCCATAATGAGAAAAGGATCTTAATTCAATCGTTCTCGTTCGATCGATTCAATCGATCCTGATCTATCGGTCCCGACTGAATCGGTAGCGACAATGTTCCTTTCTCGCGCACCCCGCGGACGAAAACGGGGCACGATATAGGGACGGGGCACTACACCATAACCAACTAATAAAATTTTTTTTCCTTGAAACTTAAGAATAGAACCTACCTCTACGAGAAAAATGAAGAAAATTTCTCCTTCATCTCCGATTCAAGTTCCCAGGTCGACTACTCGACCGAATGATTGCTCCAGCGTATGCGGACGAGAGAGGTCACTTGATTCTGTAATAGTTTTATCTTTACATTCTAAGATTTGGACCGGTACTTCAACATATGATAAGTCGACCTTCAGCTCCAGCTGACCAAAATCTACCATGTGGCTTGGGTCGTGCACGTACTTCTGCAACTGAGAGACGTAGAAGACATTATGCACACCCGCTAGTGCTGACGGCAGGGCAATCTGATAGGCCACTGGGGCGACTCGCTTGAGTACTTCAAATGGCCGAACGAATTTCGGACTTAACTTTCCCTTTGTACCAAACCGAGTAACTTCACGCATAGGCGACACTTTAAGAAATACGTGATCGCCTTCTTGAAACTCGAGGGGTCGATGATAGACATCCGCGTAACTTTTCTGTCGGCTCTGCGTAGTCTTTAATCTTTCCTGAATGAGCTTGACCTTCTCCACCATCTGTTCCACCAGCTCCGGGCCAAGAATCTGTCCTTCCTCGACTTCATCCCAGCAAATGGGTGATCTGTGCTTCCAGTCGGATAAGGCTTCGTACGGCCCCATTTGGATGCTGGACTGATAACTATTATTGTATGGAAGTTCGGCCAATGGTAGATGAACGTCCTAAATCGACTTGAAGTCAATTGTGCAGAGCCGTAACATGTCTTCGAGAATCTGATTCACCCGCTCCATTTGGCCGTCGATCTGAGGATGGTAAGCTGAGCTTAACTGCAACTTGGTACCTAGAGCCGACTGAAGGCTACTCCAGAAGCGCGATTGAAATCGTGCATCCTGATCAGAGACGATAGATACATGGACTCTGTGCAGTTGTACTATCTCGTCAAGATAAATCTGAGCCTGGCGATCAACGCTCCAAATAACTTTAATGGCAATGAAGTACGCGGACTTGGTTAGTCGATCAACTATGACCCAGATGGCGTTATTTTCCTGCGGCATCTTTGGCAGGCCAACAATAAAGTCCATAGTGACATGATCCTATTTCTATTCTGGAATGGCAAGGTTTTGTATCTCTCCGTCCGGTCTCTGATGCTCAACTTTCAACTGCTGACAGGCCATACATTACGACACGAAGAGCGCCACATCCCACTTCATTCTGTGCCACCAAAAGGTCGTACGGAGGTCCTTATACACCTTTGTGCTGCCAGGATGTAAGGTATATTTTGTATAGTGCGCCTCCGTCAATTTCTACTTTCGAAGTTCTGAATCGTTCGGAACGCATAGCCTACCCTTCAATCGAAGCACGTCGGTTTTATCTACCGTAAAGTCGGTCGTACTACTCGTTGAAATTTGCTCTCGCATTTTCTTCAGGTATGGATCATCCTTCTGAGCGGTCTTGTTCTTTTTTCGCAAGCTCGGCTCTAACTGCATCTGCGCCAACTGCACATTCCTGAATCGAACCTGGAGGTCGATGCCCATCTCTTATTGGTCACGTAGCAGTCTGCGGTCGATGGATAGTGAGACAATATACTTTTGACTCAGAGCGTCTGCCACAATATTTCCTTTGTCCGACGTATAGTCAATAGTCAAGTCGTAATCTTTGATCAGTTCAAGCTAGAGCCTTTACCACAAGTTCAGCTCCTTTTGCGTTAATAGATACTTGAGGCTCTTGTGATCATATAGATCGTGCATGCCACGCCATAAAGATAGTGACGCCACAATTTCAATACGAACACAATCGTCGCTAACTCCAGGTCATGGGTGGGATAGTTCTTCTCGTACGGCTTTAGCTGTCGGGAAGCAAGATATAACCTTGTTCCGTTGTATCAGCACACTCCCCAAACCCTGGCCGAACGCATCGTCGAATATCTACAATCCCTCGTTCCCTTCTGGAAGTGCAAGTACCGGGGCCGAGACGAGCCGTTGCTTTAACTCTTAGAAGGAAGCTTGACAGTCGTCTGACCATTCAAAAATGACTCCTTTCTGGGTGAGGCGAGTCAGAGGCGATGCGATCTTCGCGAAGTCTTTCACAAAGCGCCGGTAGTATCCTGCTAAGCCAACGAAGCTATGAATCTCGTCGACTGACGCTGGCTGTTTCCAATCGACAACGGCTTCAACTTTCTTTGGGTCAAATGCTATGCCTTCAGATGAAATGATGTGTCCGAGGAATGCGACGCTGCTCAGCCAAAATTCACAGTTGCTCCGCGTCGTATACAACTGATTTTCTCAAAGGATCTGAAGCATGGTCCACAGATGCTCAGCGTGTTGCTGCTTGTCCTTCGAGTAGACGAATATATTGTCGATGAAGACTACTACGAACTTGTCGAGGAAGGGTCAAAACACCCGATTTATTAAATCTATAAAAGCAGCTGGGGCGTTCGTTAGGCCGAACGACATTACCAGGAATTCGTAATGGCCGTATCGAGCACGGAAGGCTAACTTCGACACATCGACAGTCTTGATCTTGAGTTGATGGTAGCCCGATCGAAGTGCAATTTTAGAAAATACCGAAGCACCTTGCAACATTTCAAACAGGTCGCCTATGTGGGATGATAGATATTTGTTTCGAACGGTAGCTTTGTTCAGCTCTCGGTAGTCGATACAAAGACGCATTGAGCCATCCTTCTTTTTGACAAACAACACGGACGCTCCCCATGGCGAGACGTTAGGTCGTATGAATCCCTCGTCGAGCAACTCTTGCAACTGTATTTTGAGTTTTCTTAAGCTCTGCAGGGGCCATTCTGTACGGTGTTTTAGAGATCGGTCGGATATCGGGGAATGTGTCAATGGTGAACTCTATCTCTCGATCAGGTGGCATGGTGGACAGCTCGTCTGGAAACACGTCTGAAAATTCTGCTACAACGTCGGCCTGACCCACATTTGTACCATCCTGTCTCATGTCTCGAATATATGCTAAATATCCTTCACACCTGGAATGCAGCATCCTTCGAGCCGATATTATCGAGATCACCATGCAGGTCGGCGATGCCTCACCACACGAATAGTAGAATTCAGGCACTCCAGGTATATGGAAGATAACCGTCTTTTCGGCACAGTCGATGGTTGCGTTGCACGGACCGAGCCAATCCATTTCTAGAATGATATCGTAGTCCTTAATGTCTAGGACTATCGTATCGAAACCTACCTTTTGACACCTATATAGATGATTCTGTCTTTGCAGGGTAAGTTTACAAGAAATGATGTGCCCGACGGTATGTTGACGCTAAGATTAAGGTCCAACGGTGTCACAAGGAATTTGTGTTCGGCGATAAAATCCGCCAATATAAAGCTATGGGTAGCACCAGAATCAAACAGTACATGAGCATGTTTATTATTGAAATATAATATACCTGTTACGACTGTGTCATATGCGAATGCTTCGTCCCGGGTCATGGAGTAGACGCTGTAACGCCCCAGTCTCAAAATATTTTGGACTAGATATGTATCATGCCAGCTGTATACATATGAGTAAATGACAGTCGCGTATGTATACATAAGCTGTAAAATGTAGAAAGCCATACTCAAACTAAATCTCATCCACAAATATGAAGTTTTAATGATATAATAAATAGTCATTGGTACAAACGTTGGGCGGAGACATATCCACTACCAACAAGTTTAAATAAGAAAGAAATATACAAATAACTAATTTGGTCGAGCGAAGCAAGTGACGAGTCCAAGAGCCATCATCGCGGAGGAAGGAAGACATGGCCTTAACTAGAGCACCTGCAAGAAATTACGAAACACACCCCTGGAGAGATCACCAGGTCCTCAGAGGGACGTAACAAGACACATAATATCATGCCATAAACTGAATAGTAAGAGCTCAATAGAAAATATACATGAGTAAAGGTTCCAAACCATTCTATGTGGAATAATGCACTTTAGAAGACAACGTTCTACGCAGGAGCTTAGGTGTTCAGCATAGATGGAGAGAGAGTGGCAGTAGGTAGCACTCATAAGAGACACTATCAGCCATTGTAACACCCAATTTTCCAGATGAGGGTAATTTTGAAATTTTATAATTATAATTATTATTTACTGATATTTATTTCATATTATAATTTTTGGTAATTTTTAATCATTTTTTAAACTATTTAAAATCATGACTTGTGATTAGGGTGTTTCATCTACCATATTTCTAGTTTGAGGGTATTTTTATCATTTTTTGAATTATTTGAATTTAATATATATATTATTTAGAATTAGTATGAATTATTGAGATTTATTAGAATTTATATGATTTTTGGTATAATTTAATTAAGGGTTAATCTAGACTTTGACTAGTGTTGACTTTGGAGCCTAACCTAGAAGCTAACCCTAACTAAGGTGACTTGGTTTAGTATGTAACCTTAGTCTAACCTAGATCAACCCATGATTTGGTCATTTAGACTCAAGTTAGAATAGAAGGCTTGAGTCATGAGCCATGACTTATGGTTTTGAAACCAATGATTATCAACTTAAGCCATAGAGGCCCAAAGCCCATAGCCCATTACTAGAAACCCTAACCCTAATCATCATGGCTGGCCACATAGGGATCATCCCCCTATTTACACTCTCTTCCATTAGGTTAGCCCCTATAGAAAGTTCACATTTGGAAAAAAGAGGTAAATCCCATCTTTAGAAATTCCTAGAAAATCCATTTTAATTCCTTTTTAATCCAAACAAGTTGCATTAGATCCTAATTCATCTATACTTGCTGTTATTTGAGGATAATCCCAGCTTTGGGAAAATTTGGGAGCATTTGGCTAGCAAGGAGGAATCCCCCATTTGGAGCTTTTTCAAGCTTTTTGCACCTATAGGTAAAACTCCACAAATTGCATTAATATTTCGTTTTCTTGCATTTAGGGCTAGATCTAGGAATCCCCTAGCTGCCCACGAGATTTGGGCATAATTTGTGTCCATTTCGTGTCCGTATCGGACACGTATCGTATTGGTTAGGTAGGTGTTTGTAGAAATACCACATAGAAATTTATTTTCGTATTTTTGAAAAGTGATTGCATGGATTTGTAGATCTAGGTGAGTATATTAATTTTTGTGAAGGTGTCATGGTATTTTGTGTCCTTGTGTGTCGTGAATTTCACTTGGACACGCAGCACGAGCCCGTAGGCCGTGTCCTGCATCTCGGGGGGTATATCTCGGGACACAGGACGCTTTGTGTCCTAAAATTTTGGAGAAAGCTAGGGGAAATGTCTGCCACCAAGCTTCCAAAATTTAGGAACGTCTCGTGGTCTATGCGCGGAGAAATCGAGGTTGCATTGGCTGCGTGCTGTCGCGCGCGGGCTGCTGTGCGCGTGCACAGGCACGGCTGACACGCATGTCGTGTCGTGTCTGTGTATCTCGTGGACTCGATACAGGGTGTGTCAGTCCTAGAGCTACCCTAGGCGCACCATTGGACACGAACACGTGTCGTGTCGTGTGTCGCGTGTTGGATGCACGTGCACGCGTGCACGACGATTGTTGTGCACTGTCATGTGTCTGTGTACATGTGTTAATTTGGACACGATTTGTGTCCAATTCCTGGACACGAGGACACTCTATAGTACCCTCACATGTGTGACACAAAGTACCAACCTTTTGTTTGGCATTTAGATGTGATTTGAATTCGAAAATTCGAATTCCCCTTTGAATACTGATATTCACTGATACGGCTGAATGTGTTCTTTGTGCTGGATTGATTTTCCTTTTCCTGTTTTCATGATGATTAAATATCAGTAACTTGGATCACCCACATATTTGTTAATAGTTGAATTTGTAGTTGTGTTTGTATGGGGATAGGAGAACCATCGAAATGGGGTTTTGCACTTCGGGTTTGGGGTTCCTGTCAAGTTTCAGGAATCCTGAAACTAATTCCTGATTTTTCTCACACTTGTACCCTTTAACCTATTACACACACAGCCCTGTTCACAATCTACACACACACACACTTCTTAAAAACCTGTCACACTGTTCATTAACCCTTCACATACAAACTGAAATCTATTGAAACCTATTTCCTGTTATCTTTACACTGTCACACACAAATCAGCAATTACACACACATTTATGATTCCAGTTTCTCTCACACTCTCACATCACACACCCATGTGCATGACACACACACAAACTCACATTATATCACAATTTCTCTCATAGCACACTCACACACACATGGGTACCATACACACACACAAAACTAAAATTTCGGCACACACATACCCTCTATCCTAGATACCTATCACTGATTTCCTATGTATCACTATCATACACACATTTTTGAAATTGATTCACACAACACATACACACACATTGTTCATTGCTATGGTACACTCACATATGTCTTCCTCACATCACACACACAAACCTGTTTACAGTCCACACATTTCCCTCTATGCATTGCCTACACACATTGCACACCAATGTGAGTGACTCACACTTTCTCTCACATTTTCCTCCACACTTGACACTTTTCACTCTCTTCCTATCTCACTATATATAATATATATATAGGTAGTATATGTATATGCCTATAAATGTATAGATGTAAATATGCATATTGATATGATATGGATAATGTATATAGGTTTGTATATTTTATATATATATATATATATATATATATATATATATATATATATATATATATATATATATATATATATATTTATATATATATATATATATATATAAAACAAAATATATATATATATATATATATATATATATATATATATATATATATATATATATATATATATATATATATATATATATATATATATATATATATATAGGCATGTGTGTTGGTTTGTAGACTTGTATAGCCTTGGTTAGACCTAGTTAGACTAGCATAGGCTAATTTGACTAGTTTAGACTTGGTTAGCCCTAGTTTACCTAGTTTGACTTAATTAGACTAGAATTGACCTAGTTTGACTGTTAGGTTTGACTAGAGTTGACCAAAGGTTGACTTTAGCCTAGATTGACCCCAAACTTCATATAGATGCATTGTAGCAGTCTATTTCCTTATTTTAGACTTGTTGTGACTTGTACTGTTCTATATGAGACAGACACCACTCCTCGGACAGTATATTCTCTTCGGACACTCAGGATACCAGGCGAGTACATTCTCTGATCATTTCATATCTTGTTTAGGATCGTATTCTACCTTAGATGTGATTGAGACTGTATTTGCCATGTCACCTCCATTCGGAGTGTATATACTGTACATGTATCTTATATATTGTTAGATGATTGACCTAGGACAGCGTTCTACCGCCGACACTGCGGCGTAGGCTGGACGTTGTTACGTACTTGTACCCTCACAGTGGGTGCGGGTCGTGACACGTTTTTAGTAGTGGCCCATGCAGGTCGAGTTTGTGTAGTAGTATTCGAACTAGAATATCACTACAACCTGCAGTAGGATTAGGATATAATTTTGAAGGTACTCAATCACACTAGGAAAAACTCTTACTCAGATTTCTTTTATCTAAATTTGCTGCTTATTGTTTTCCCTTGAATATAAACTATCCTCCTTGATTTTTTGCTTCATTCTCAGTAATTGCTTCTTGTTTGATCTGTCTTCATGATGGTTATGGAGACACGATCTCATCGCTCCAGTTCGGGGGATACTATCGAGACGCTGGCCACCTCTCGTCCTGTTCATCAGGGCCTCGAGACCGCAGCTCCTGTTGTGCCGACTTAGGTTGGCATTTCTGCTACATTGGAGGTACACCTCCGCCTGTACAGAGACCTTTTCCCGTCATTCCTGATTTCTCTCAGCAGCAGAGGTACATACAGCATCAGCAGCAGGCTAGAAGAACCCAGCAAGGGTGAGCTTTCGCCAGGACAGTCGAGGATGCACATGCCATTGGAGATCTTGCTGCAGGTTCCGATCTTCTCGATTCTATTTTCGTAATTATCTCTTATAACTATCTTGAAATTCGATTCCATCTGCTCCTTGTCGGCTGATTAATTTTGTTCTGTTGTTCTTGTGTTATGTTTGTTTTCTTCTGAGAAAATCATATGGGCTAGGTCACCTCAGTTATGGGATCTAGAATCTTCGATAGTCGTGGTAGCTGGCATAGTGAAGACATATCGTCAGATTTTGGACGTATTTCTCGGGTGTGGGAATTTAAGGCTTTCGCCATCGCATGCGACAATGCAATTTTTTTTAAATATCATGAACCTAGAGGTACGTACCTTAGTAAAGGACTATGTGATTATCGTAGCCTTGCTCACTAACATGACGAAGACTCTGAGTAACATAATTTTGGACAGACGCATATGATTATCAGATTGTATCTTGAAGGTTTTTGAACATCATACCGTTCTGTTGTTATAAATAACTTAAGAGTAGGAATATTTTAGTTTTGTAGAGCTTATTCATAGGTAGTTCCTTTATAGTATAATGATATGATGACTTGTAGAGTGCCTGTACCCTGGAGATGATAGTTAGCATTGGTATTAGAATAGTAACCCAGTGTAGGTGATTCCTATGTTATTTATAATACCAACCAGTTTATGTATAGGATGTTAGTATGCCTTGCAGCCTTTATGATTCTTATTATTTACCCTTACCCTTTCTAGTGAGGCACCCATGACCAGAGCCTGCCCTAGAGTATAGTTGTAGTTTCACCTAAGACTGAGATGTCTATATATATATAGATAGATTGCAGATGATATTGGCATATGGGATATAGGTTAGTTGGTATCTATAGGCCATTGTTGTATAGGGTTATAGACATTTTGTTTAGCCTATATTTGGTTAAGTTTTCTATTTTAGTTAAGTTATCTTTGTGTTGAGTTCAGTCGTTGTTTGATCAACCTTTATAGACAGTGTGCAGACCTTTCACTAGATACCATGTTCCCTTGGTTCAGACTTGTACAAGTTGTTCCTTGTACTCAACTTTCATTACCTACCATATTGCATCATAGGTTTCACTGGACCTTTGTTCAGACACCAATTATTGACTCACCAATATAACCATCAATCCCTTACCATATTCTGCATATCTGGAGAGTTAGTATCGTGCATATTAGAGGTCTGCACTCATCCTTACTCCTGTACATGGTGACCTACCACATCTCATAGCATTTACCTTACTTAATAGCCTTACAATACCCTTCATTATAACCTGCAGTACCTGCCCTACAAAACCTTTTTGGGCAGGGTTGTTCAGTCCATTTAGGACAGTTGTATTCATTGGGGATATAATGTGGGTTGTTGATAAGAGTTCTCCTTTGACCACTGTTCTGTCCCAACACACCCTGCAGTATCTGACCTTTTCTTGGAAGTGATAGGCATGTGGTAGTGAGTTGGTGTTATTAGACTTTGAGTAGAGTTGAGGTGATGAGGGTAAGGCATATATATATATATATATAGCTTGTATATATGTAATGTATTTTGATTGGTATGTAGCCTGCACCCATTTGCAGTATACTGCCTATTGCATTCCCTGTACACCAGTTTGGTTCACTTCTTTCAGTCCACTGTCTTGCATATAGTTAGTTCAACCAGATAGAGTGGAGAGCCCAGGTTGATCTAGAGGCATATTTCAGTCACTATGTAGGTTTCCTTTCACATTGACTATACATGTGGACCCAAATGTCCTGTCCTTCAGTTTATAAATACAGTCTCCTTAGCATCATTCCCTTTTGCCTATATTGATGTTCAGACCATTCATCCTTAGCCTAAATTCTATGCATCTGTTCAGTCACTTATAAGTTTAGTCTACTTTAACCCTTGGTTGATCAGTCATATATATATATATATATATATATATATATATATATATATATATATATATATATATATATATATATAGATGATATACTTAGGATATACGTGATGGGTTGTTGTTCTTGAGCATATATATATATGGTATTTGGGATTGGTGTGCTCAGCTTGTAGGTACTTAGTTATGGGTAACTTGATAGGATTGGAAGTTAAGAGCTAGCCTATTATAGAGTTCTCTTTTTCTAAGTTCTAGTTGCCAACACCTAGGTAGCTAGCATAGGTAAAATCCTAAGAAGTTGACCAGCTAATTTTGTGTTTAGGTCGGAGACATGGTTTCTCTGCGGATATCTCCGACTCGTGGAACTATGCATTTTGGTGGAGGTGGAAAGCTTAGTCCGTGCTTCATCGGACCTTTCGTGATCAGCGGAAGAGTCGGTGACGTGGCATACAGGCTAGACTTGCCACCTGCACTAGTGGGTGTCCACAACGTATTCTATGTATCACAGTTGAGACGGTACTTGGCTGACCCTAGCCATGTGCTTGATCATTCAGAGATTGAGGTAGGGCCTACTCTCAGTGATCTAGAGCAGCCTGTGGAGATTCTGGATCGCCGAGAGAAGGTGCTGAGAAACCAGGTGATATCCTTGGTTCGCGTCGCATGGAGGCAATGTCACCCCCAGTTTTCATGAACAGGGGTATTTGGTAATTTTCCACTTTAAAAATTATTTTGGAATTATTTATTTATTATTTGTATTATTTTGGGGTTATTTGAATCGGGTTCGAATTTCAACTCATTCTGACTTGTTTTGACTTGTTTCGGGGACCCGGGGTAGTTTTGACCTTAGCGGGCCCACACATTAGCTAGCCATGGCCCACAATATTACCATCAAAAGTTAGAGGGATTAATCATGACTCCATGGATTAGGTTAGACCTAATTAGAACTTTAGATTTACATTTTTAACCCCCAAACCCTAAGCAACCTTGTAAAGAGCTGATAAAATAATTAGGAGGGCAAACTTGTAAATAGTCAAAAAGGGGGTTTAGGCTTGCTTTGGCCGGCCACATCATGTAGGGGGTGGGTAGGAGAGAGAAAATCATTTCCATTTGTTCTCATCCACTTCTTCTTCTTCTTCTCCAAAGGTTCCTTCCATTTTTGAGAGCTCACCATTGTTCCTTCTCCAAAAATAGGTAAACTCTTCTCTAAAATAGTTTTTCCTCTCATGTAGAATGGTTAGGAACCCATAGGAATGTGTCCCATGGTTGTGTCTCCATTAGAGACTATTTTGTGTCCTTTTGGACATTTTTAGAGGTATCCAATATGTAGGATTGTGTCCTAATAGGAAAACCCTCTATTTGGACTCATGGATATTGTTGTGTATTGTTTTTGTGTTGTTCTTACATTTATTCCAGATTTTTACATGTTTTTAGAATGTATTTTTCCATGTATCATAATGTAACATATTCATATTTCCTATATGTATATATATATCGATATATATATCATTCTATATATATATATATATATATATATATATATATATATATATATATATATATATATATATATATATATATATATATATATATATATATGGCTTATATTTATATATGTGGATATATTTTGAGGTGATGGTGTGATGGTTGTGTTGTGTTGGGAGAGGGCATGGAGTTATGTGTGTGTTGTGTAGTGTAGAGGGGTGTAGGAGGAGTGTTTGATTTAATGTGTGAGTGTTGTTTGAGTGTTTATAGAGAGGAGATATATAGAGGAGAGTCGTGAGGTGTTTGTGGGTGTTTTGTAGAGAAGGAAACCACCCAAACCTGCTGCCAAAAGACCCCAACCTGCTGTCCTTATAACTCCCTACCTGCTGCCCCAAAACCCCATTGGATGGCTGTCATTTAACCCCCATGGCTGTCCTATTTTGCCACAGGACAGCCCCCCTAAAACAGTCCACCATAACCCCAAAACAGTCCATGTAAAACCCCCACTTTACAGTCCAGAAATCCCCCTCCCATGGCTGTCATTAACACCCTAAAACAGCCCATGGGAACACCCCAAAATAGTCCTCAAAATTGCCATATTTCAGTCCATATATTACCTACATTTCAGCCCACACTTGCCTTCATTCAGCCCCTCATTTCAGCCCAGGTTTTGCCATTGAATGGCTGTCCTTAGGACTCCATTTAGTCCTGAAAACACCCTCATTTCAGCCCATGTTTTGACCCATATGGCTGTCCAAATTTATCCCATGGATGGCAACCCCTTAGTCCCATTTAAACACCACATTTAGCCTCCACTTTGACACCAAATCAGTCCCTAACTTGCCCCACATGCACAGCCCTATAACACCATAAATTTCAGTCCACAAACCACTACAATTCAGTCCCCCAAGTCCTCCAAATCAGTCCATGTGTATTGCCATGTGTGTGTGAGTGTTTGTGAGATATTGTGTGTGTGTGTGAGAGCTTAGTGAGTGAAACTAGTATCCTATAGTATATCCTATAGCTAAACTATTAGGAAACCTATAGGAGAGCCTAGGAGAGTGATAAATATGTGAGTGTATCATGAGAGTGAGTGGTGTAGATGAGTGTGGTAGAGAAAATGGTAAAATTCATGATATAGATAAGGTAATAGGGTAAATCAATACCCCGTATCCTAACATGGCCTAGATACCTAGGATACCCATTTTTTTTGGTAGGTAAATCTTAGATAGGTTGATATCTAGCTACCCTAAGAAGCCTAGGCTAGTACCATGGATATTTGCGGAGTTTCCTTGGTATTGGGCAAGGTATCGGGATTTACCTTAGAAGGATAAATACTAGTTTTGCCTAGAAATAGGATATTGGTGTTAGAAGCCTAAGATAGAGTTAGAACTTGATTCCCATGGTTGGTAATGATCGAATATGGTGCTCATAGGCTAGTTTTGACGTCGGTTGACCTTTTTGACCAAAAGTCAACAAAAGTCAACCGAGAGTCAAACTTAGCCTTTAAGCGACCCGATTTGACCGGAACTAACGCAGAGTTGACCAGTTGACTGAAAGTCAATAGTTGGACAACATTTGACTAGTTTGACCTAGGGTTGACCTAGAGTTGACCATAGTTGACCAGAGTTGACTTTTTGACCAAAAGTCAACTGTAAGTCAACCTTTGACCCCGATTGACCTAGTTTGACTTGGATTGACTTCCAGTGACCTAGTATGACCTAGTATGAACCAGTATGACCTACTATGACTCAGTTTGACCTAGATTGACCTAGTTTTGACTTAGACTTGCATTCATGGATTATATTAGTTTCCTTTTTCAGTGTTAAGCCATGTTTGACTCATAGTATCTTATCTTAGGTCTGTGATCGCTCTGAGCGTCTGTTCACCCTATCAGCTCAGGACCACAGGCGAGTACATTCACTGATAGTTTTTATTGTCTTGATATCTACTATATCCGATTCAGTCGTAGTGTTTAACTTGATTCCTGACACGATGTTTCACGGACTAGTATACGTCGGATCCTGTCATAAGATGTTATTCCTAGACTCTCTTGGTATATGAGTATGAGATATTCCTGTGTTCCTGTACTTATATAGACACTGATTTGGGAGTGGGCTGGCCCCCTGCTCTTGAACCCCATGTCATGACGTGCCATGTCCGGATCCGTGATACTATTCGGGGATGGGGGAATTATTAGGGGTTATGTGATCAAAGCCTTCCTGTAACTATATTTTGCTAGCGTCACCCTCACCTCATGTAGGGTGTTGCAGACACCCCATTACCAGTTATCCAGGTTGGACGGTATGACTCTCCGTTGAGTACACCGCGGATTGCCGAGCCAAGTGGATAACTATCTCTTGCTTCCCTAGCCGATCACATATCGCTTTAATAATTCAAATCACCTTTTTACATTTATTGTCATGTCCTATATTTCCAGTTCAGCTTTACTTACTGTACTTTCACCATGCTATGATTCATTTCTCACATGCTCTACCTGCCTTTTATACTGTACCATAATTTGAGACCAAGTTCTGTTTGGAAAAAGGGTTACAACCCCGGTCCTTGTTTGGTTCAAGGGTTGTAACTCGGCTTTTCAAATGGTTCCCAAGTCGACTATATCTTTTGTCTTGTATTTTATTATTGCTGTCTCTTATAGTATTTCTCAATTCATATGGAACTGCTGTTGGTGTTTGTACTTGCTCATTTTCCTGACAGGATACCGTTGACAAATTTTACAGATGATTCAGAGACTGATTGCCAGACCTACTATGGGGTTGAGTCTGATGGATTAGACTTAGACCGTGGCTTATTGGTAGAGCCACTGGACTTTGTTCACCCTGAGTAGCCTAGTTAGTTAGGTTTGCCTGGCCTGCGAGCCAGCTAGTACATTTTCAGTTTGTAGTATCTTATACTTATACTATCTGAGACTCTGGATGTTGTGTTAGCTCTGACTTGTGGATTTTGGACTCGTTTCCTGTTTTATCTATCATATCTCTTTTCATGCTATCTACCTTAGCTTTGATTATGTGATTGAGACTGTATTGCTATGTTACCTCCATTCGGAGTGTATATACTGTACAGGTATATTTATCTATTTTAATCGTAGTATTTACAGACCCTATACAGCATTCTACCGCTGATTCTGCGGCGTAGACTGGACGTAACCACGTGCTCGTGCCCCTCTTCAGGGTGCGGATCGTGACACGTTTTTGTGGTAGTCCACGCAGGTCAGTGTCGCAATTAGTGCGATCTCGTAATGGTGCTCGACTTAGAGCGCTAATTACGAGCCTGCGACTAGGACGTAGGATCTAGGGTATTGTAGGAGTTACTCAATCACATTTTAGGAAAATTCTGATCTTTTGATTACCATGACAACTCTTCTTGCATTTGAATTCAATTGTCCTCCTTTGATAATATCTTATCGTGTGCCATATTGATCTCTTGGGTTCAATTCATCTTCAGGATTACGGTGACTCGTTCTCAGGCGGCAGGGCCTAGTACAGTTCCAGAGAGGTCAGATTCGGGAGGTCTTCCACCTCCGGCTACGGGAGTAGCAGTCGAGAGAGCAGTAGCCTCAGTCCCTGCCCTTCAGACAGGAGTAGCAGCGGCAGTTCCCGGAGGTCTTCCACCTCCAGCTGGGGGAGCTACAGTTCAGGGAGCGGCCACATTAGTCCCCTGTCCTTCAGGCGGGAGCGGCAGCGACGGTTTCAGGAGGTCTTCCACCTCCAGCAGCGAGACCGTCCATGGTCATCCCTGACATTCTTCTACCGTCGCCTCAGCTACCGACAGATGCTCCGGGAATGATGGCCCTTCTGCAGCAGATACTGCAGACACAGAGAGCACAGGCAGAGGCACAACACCGTCAGGCAGAGGTGCTACGACAGACCATGGAGAACTCACATCAGTTAGCTATGGCAGCAGTGGAGAGAGATGCACCGGCTACAGTTCAGGGAGCACCAGCACAGCAGCAGGGTCAGGAGAGGCCCGATACACAGCTCCACTTCAGGAAGATGAACCCACGGGAGTTCAAAGGTACCGAGGGTATCCTATACGCGGACGACTGGCTAGAGGATGTCCAGCGGAGTCTGGAGTTGGCAGAGGTTTCGAGAGGTCTGTGGGTGACGTCTGCAGCGAGCCAGTTCTTCGACATAGCGCTGACTTGGTACCGTACGGATCCGCGTGCGTCAGTGAGAGGTATATCTTGGGAGGACTTCAGGAAACTCTTTAAGGAGAAGTTCTACCCAGATGTAGCCTTGACAGCTTTGGAGGGGCATTTTGCCAGTCTGGTGCAGGGGAACTAGTCGGTAGACAAGTATGCAGCGAAGTTTTTCTGCCTGAGCAGGTTTGCACCCAGTTTGGTTCAGGATGAGGGGTACAAGGCCCGAAAGTTCAGGAGGGGTCTCACTCATGCAGTACGCACTCGCACATCTGGGCGACGAGACGCGACCTTCGAACAGATCCTTATGGAGGCTCAGATTGCAGAGGAGGACTTCGGCCTCAGGCCGAAGAGGAGCAGCGACGCTCTTGGAGCTAGTTCGAGTGCAGGGCCAGCAAAGCGCCCACACTTCCAGCAGAGGCAGTTTCAGCAGCAGCAGCCTCAGTTGCAGTTCCAGCAGGCACCGGCGCGTGCCCAGTAGCACCAGGGACAGGGCCAGAGGCAGGCCATCCAGTGTGCCTTCTGCAAGAAGATAGGCACACCGGGGAGGTCTGTAGACTGAGGCTGGGAGTTTGTCTGTTCTGTGGAGCTCCAGATTACCAGATGAGGGACTGTGCTGCCCGTGCAGCCAGACAGGCAGGCCAGGATAGAGTACGACAGGCTAGAGGAGGCCAGCAGGGGTATGCGTTCGCCATGGCAGTTGAGCCCACTCAGGAAGTAGCAGAGCAGATAGCAGGTTCCAATCTTTCGATCTCATTTCCGCATTGCTTCCTCATAAACTGTCTTGAACTTCGATTCTATCTGTTCTTTGCTCGTTGGATGAAATTTTGTTCTTGTGATGTGACATTTTCTGAGATAAGTCGTATGGGCTAGGTCGCCTCGATTATGAGATTTTAGAATCCTCTAGGGTCATGCTAGCAGGCAGAGTGAGGACATATAGTCGGACTATGGACGTATTCCTAGGGTGTGGGAATTTAAGGTTTTCGCAGCCAAGCTAGCGGCAATGCGAAAATTTTAAATACCATAATTCTAGAGGTATGTACCGTAGTTGAGGACTCTGTGATTATCGTAGCCTTGCTCACTGGCATGACGGAGGTTCTGAGTATCATGATTATTGGACAGACGCATACGATTATCAAATTGCATAAATTTTCTATGTTTGCTTTGTTTTAAGTTTTTTGATGATTCTTTTAAGGTGGATAGACTTATATTTGAGAGTAACTTTAAAATTTTATAAATTTAGTCATTTAATTCCTGCTTCGATTTTTGAGATTTTAATCATTTTAAATTTTTAGCCATGACTTGTGAATTTAAAATTTTACTATTGTTTGGTTTTAATTTCGAGGACGAAATTTTTTAAGGTGGATAGATTTGTCACCCCGAGTTTTCATGAACAGGGGTATTTTGGTAATTTTCCACTTTAAAATTATTTTGGAATTATTTATTTGTTATTTGTATTATTTTGGGGTTATTTGAATCGGGTTCGAATTTCAACTCATTTCGACTTGTTTTAACTTGTTTCGGGGATCCGAGGTAGTTTTGACCTTAGCAGGCCCACACACTAGCTAGCTATGGCCCACAATATTACCATCAAAAGTTAGAGGGATTAATCATGACTCCATGGATTAGGTTAGACCTAATTAGAACTTTAGATTTACATTTTTAACCCCCAAACCCTAAGCAACCTTGTAAAGAGCTGATAAAACAATTAGGAGGGCAAACTTGTAAATAGTCAAAAAGGGGGTTTGGGCTTGCTTTGGCCGGCCACATCATGTAGGGGGTGGGTAGGAGAGAGAAAATCATTTCCATTTGTTCTCATCCACTTCTTCTTCTTCTTCTCCAAAGGTTCCATCCTTTTTTGAAAGCTCACCATTGTTCCTTCTCCAAAAATAGGTAAACTCTTCTCTAAAATAGTTTTCCCTCTCATGTAGAATGGTTAGGAACCCATAGGAATGTGTTCCATGGTTGTGTCTCCATTAGAGACTATTTTGTGTCCTTTTGGACATTTTTAGAGGTGTCCAATATGTAGGATTGTGTCCTAATAGGAAAACCCTCTATTTGGACTCATGGATATTGTTGTGTATTGTTTTTGTGTTGTTCTTACATTTATTCCAGATTTTTACATGTTTTTAGAATGTATTTTTCCATGTATCATAATGTAACATATTCATATTTCCTATATGTATATATATATGGATATATATATATCATTCTATATATATATATATATATATATATATATATATATATATATATGGCTTATATTTATATATGTGGATATATTTTGAGGTGATGGTGTGATGGTTGTGTTGTGTTGGGAGAGGGCATGGAGTTATGTGTGTGTTGTGTAGTGTAGAGGGGTGTAGGAGGAGTGTTTGATTTAATGTGTGAGTGTTGTTTGAGTGTTTATAGAGAGGAGATATATAGAGGAGAGTTGTGAGGTGTTTGTGGGTGTTTTGTAGAGAAGGAAACCACCAAAACCTGCTGCCAAAAGACCCCAACCTGCTGTCCTTATAACTCCCTACCTGCTGCCCCCAAAACCCCATTGGATGGCTGTCATTTAACCCCCATGGCTGTCCTATTTTGCCACATGACAGCCCCCCTAAAACAGTCCACCATAACCCCAAAACAGTCCATGTAAAACCCCCACTTTACAGTCCAGAAATCCCCCTCCCATGGCTGTCATTAACACCCTAAAACAGCCCATGGGAACACCCCAAAACAGTCCTCAAAATTGCCATATTTCAGTCCATATATTACCTACATTTCAGCCCACACTTGCCTTCATTCAGCCCCTCATTTCAGCCCAGGTTTTGCCATTGAATGGCTGTCCTTTGGACTCCATTCAGTCCTGAAAACACCCTTATTTCAGCCCATGTTTTGACCCATATGGCTGTCCAAATTTATCCCATGGATGGCAACCCCTTAGTCCCATTTAAACACCACATTTAGCCTCCACTTTGACACCAAATCAGTCCCTAACTTGCCCCACATGCACAGCCCTATCACACCATAAATTTTAGTCCACAAACCACTACAAATCAGTCCCCCAAGTCCTCCAAATCAGTCCATGTGTATTGCCTTGTGTGTGTGAGTGTTTGTGAGATATTGTGTGTGTGAGAGAGCTTAGTGAGTGAAACTAGTATCCTATAGTATATCCTATAGCTAAACTATTAGGAAACCTATAGGAGATCCTAGGAGAGTGATAAATATGTGAGTGTATCATGGGAGTGATGGTGTAGATGAGTGTGGTAGAGAAAAGGGTAAAATTCATGATATAGATAAGGTAATAGGGTAAATCAATACCCCGTATCCTAACATGGCCTAGATACCTAGGATACCCATTTTTCTTGGAAGGTAAACCTTAGATAGGTTGATATCTAGCTACCCTAAGGAGCCTAGGCTAGTACCATGGGTATTTGCGGGATTTCCTTGGTATTGGGCAAGGTATCGGGATTTACCTTAGAAGAGTAAATACTAGTTTTGCCTAGAAATATGATATTGGTGTTAGAAGCCTAAGATAGAGTTAGAACTTGATTTCCGTGGTTGGTAATGATCGAATATGGTGCTCATAGGCTAGTTTTGACGTCGGTTGACCTTTTTGACCAAAAGTCAACAAAAGTCAACCGAGAGTCAAACTTAGCCTTTAAGCGACCCGATTTGACCGAAACCAACCCAGAGTTGACCAGTTGACTGAAAGTCAACAGTTGAACAACATTAGACTAGTTTGACCTAGGGTTGACCTAGAGTTGACCAGAGTTGACCAGAGTTGACTTTTTGACCAAAAGTCAACTGTAAGTCAACCTTTGACCCCGATTGACCTAGTTTGACTTGGATTGACTTCCAGTGACCTAGTATGACCTAGTATGAACCAGTATGACCTAGTATGACTCAGTTTGACCTAGATTGACCTAGTTTTGACTTAGACTTGCATTCATAGATTATATTAGTTTCCTTTTTCAGTGTTAAGCCATGTTTGACTCATAGTATCTTATCTTAGGTCTGTGATCGCTCTGAGCGTCTGTTCACCCTATCAGCTCAGGACCACAGGCGAGTACATTCTCTGATAGTTTTCATTGTCTTGATATCTACTATATCCGATTCAGTCGTAGTGTTTTACTTGATTCCTGACATGATGTTTCACGGACTAGTATACGTCGGATCCTGTCATGAGATATTATTCCTAGACTCTCTTGGTATATGAGTATGAGATATTCCTGTGTTCCTGTACTTATATAGACACTGATTTGGGAGTAGGCTGGCCCCCTGCTCTTGAACCCCGTGTCATGACGTGCCATGTCCGGATCCGTGATACTATTCGGGGATGGGGGAATTATTAGAGGTTATGTGATTAAAGCCTTCCTGTAACTATATTTTGCTAGCGTCACCCTCACCTCACGTAGGGTGTTGCAGACACCCCATTACCAGTTATCCAGGTTGGACGGTATGACTCTCCGTTGAGTACACCGCGAATTGCCGGGCCAAGTGGATAACCATCTCTTGCTTCCCTAGCCGATCACATATCGCTCTAATAATTCAAATTACCTTTTTACATTTATTGTCATGTCCTATATTTCCAGTTCATCTTTACTTACTGTACTTTCACCATGCTATGATTTATTTCTCACATGCTCTACCTACCTTTTATACTGTACCATGATTTGAGACCAAGTTCTGTTTGGAAGAAGGGTTACAACCCCGGTCCTTATTTGGTTCAAGGGTTGTAACTCGGCTTTTCAAATGGTTCCCAAGTCGCCTATATCTTTTGTTTTGTATTTCATTATTGCTGTCTCTTATAGTATTTCTCAATTCATATGGAACTGCTGTTGGTATTTGTACTTGCTCATTTTCCTGACAGGATACCGTTGACAAATTTTACAGATGATTCAGAGGCTGATTGCCCGACCTACTATGGGATTGAGTCTGATGGATTAGACTTAGACCGTGGCTTATTGGTAGAGCCACTGGACTTTGCTCACCCAGAGTAGCCTAGTTAGTTAGGTTTGCCTGGCCTGCGAGCCAGCTAGTACATTTTCAGTTTGTAGTATCTTATACTTATACTATCTGAGACCCTGGATGTTGTGTTAGCTCTGACTTGTGGATTTTGGACTCGTTTCCTGTTTTATCTATTATATCTCTTTTCATGCTATCTACCTTAGCTTTGATTATGTGATTGAGACTGTATTGCTATGTCACCTCTATTCGGAGTGTATATACTGTACAGGTACATTTATCTGTTTTAGTCGTAGTATTTACAGACCCTATATACAACATTCTACCGCCGATTCTGCGGCGTAGGCTGGACGTAAACACGTGCTCGTGCCCCTCTTCAGGGTGCGGGTCGTGACAGGCAACATTCTCAAGGAGAGTCTACCTGGGAACGGGAGGATGAGATGCGCGAGCGATAACCTTATCTTTTTGGGACCGTGAGGTATGATCGTCTATCCTTCTCATTGTTAGTTTCGCCTTTTAATTTCGAGGACAAAATTTTATAAGGTGGGTAGGATTGTAACACCCAGTTTTCTAGATGAGGGTAATTTTGAAATTTTGTAATTATAATTATTATTTACTGATATTTATTTTATATTATGATTTTTGGTAATTTTTAATCATTTTTTAAACTATTTAAAATCATGACTTGTGATTAGGGTGTTTTATCTACCACATTTCTAGTTTGAGGGTATTTTTGTTATTTTTTTGAATTATTTGAATTTAATATATATTATTTGGAATTAGTGTGAATTATTGAGATTTATTAGAATTTATATGATTTTCCGTATAATTTAATTAAGGGTTAATATAGACTTTGACTAGTGTTGACTTTGGAGCCTAACCTAGAAGCTAACCCTAACTAAGGTGACTTGGTTTAGTATGTAACCTTAGTCTAACCTAGATCAACCCATGATTTGGTCATTTAGACTCAAGTTAGAATAGAAGGCTTTAGTCATAAGCCATGACTTATGGTTTTGAAACCAATGATTATCAACTTAAGCCATAGAGGCCCAAAGCCCATAGCTCATTACTAGAAACCCTAACCCTAATCATCATAGCTGGCCACCTAGGGATCATCCCCCTATTTATACTCTCTTCTATTAGGTTAGCCCCCTATAGAAAGTTCACATTTGGAAAAAAGAGGTAAATCCCATCTTTAGAAATTCCTAGAAAATCCATTTTAATTCCTTTTTAATCCAAACAAGTTGCATTAGATCCTAATTCATCTATACTTGCTGTTATTTGAGGATAATCCTAGCTTTAGAAAAATTTGGGAGCATTTGGCTAGCAAGGAGGAATCCCCCATTTGGAGCTTTTTCAAGCTTTTTGCACCTATAGGTAAAACTCCACAAATTGCATTAATATTTTGTTTTCTTGCATTTAGGGCTAGATCTAGGAATCTCCTAGCTGCCCACGAGATTTGGGCACAATTTGTGTCCATTTCGTGTCCGTATCGGACACGTATCGTATTGGTTAGGTAGGTGTTTGTAGAAATGCCACATAGAAATTTATTTTCGTATTTTTGAAAAGTGATTGCATGGATCTGTAGATCTAGGTGAGTGTATTAATTTTTGTGAAGGTGTTATGGTATTTTGTGTCCTTGTGTGTCGTGAATTTTACTTGGACACGCAGCACGAGCCCGTAGGCCGTGTCCTGCATCTCGGGGGGTATTTCTTGGGACACAGGACACTTTGTGTCCTGAAATTTTGGGGGAAGCTAGGGGCAATGTCTGCCACCAAGCTCCTAAAATTTGGGAACGTCTCGTGGTCTATGCACGGAGAAATCGAGGTTGCATTGGCAGCGCGCTGTCGCGCGCGGGCTGCTGTGCGCGTGCACAGGCACGGCTGACACGCGTGTCGTATCGTGTCTGTGTGTCTCGTGGACTCGATACAGGGTGTGTCAGTCCTAGAGCTACCCTAGGTGCACCACTGGACACGAACACGTATCGTGTCGTGTTGTGTGTCGCGTGTTGGATGCACGTGCACGCGTGCACGACGATTGTTGTACACTGTCAAGTGTCTGTGTACATGTGTTAATTTGGACACAATTTGTGTCCAATTCTTGGACACGAGGACACTCTATAGTACCCTCACATGTGTGACACAAAGTACCAACCCTTTGTTTGGCATTTAGATGTGATTTTGAATTCGAAAATTCGAATTCCCCTTTGAATACTGATATTCACTGATACGGTTGAATGTGTTCTTTTTGCTGGATTGATTTTCCTTTTCCTGTTTTCATGATGATTAAATATCAGTAACTTGGATCACCCACATATTTGTTAATAGTTGAATTTGTAGTTATGTTTGTATGGGGATAGGAGAATCATCGAAATGGGATTTTGCACTTTGGGTTTGGGGTTCCTGTTAAGTTTCAGGAATCCTGCAACTAATTCCTGATTTTCCTCACACTTGCACCCTTTAACCTATTACACACACAGCCCTGTTCATAATCTACACACACATACACACTTCTTAAAAACCTGTCACACTGTTCATTAACCCTTCACATACAAACTAAAACCTATTGAAACCTATTTCCTGTTATCCTTACACTGTCACACACAAATCAGCAATTACACACACATTTATGATTCCAGTTTCTCTCACACTCTCACATCACACACCCATGTGCATGACACACACACAAACTCACATTATATCACAATTTCTCTAATAGCACACTCACACACACATGGGTACCATACACACACACAAAACTAAAATTTCAGCACACATACCCTCTATCCTAGATACCTATTACTGATTTCCTATGTATCACTATCATACACACATTTCTGAAATTGATTCACACAACACATACACACACATTGTTCATTGCTATGGTACACTCACATATGTCTTCCTTACATCACACACACAAACCTGTTTACAGTCCACACATTTTCCTCTATGCATTGCCTATACACATTGCACACCAATGTGAGTGACTCACACTTTCTCTCACATTTCCCTCCACACTTGACACTTTTCACTCTCTTCCTATCTCAGTATATATAATATATATATAGGTAGTATATGTATATGCCTATAAATGTATAGATGTAAATATGCATATTGATATGATATGGATAATGTATATAGGTTTGTATATATATATATATATATATATATATATATATATATATATATATATATATATATATATATATATATATATATATATATAAAATATATATATATATATATATATATATATATATATGTTTATAGGCATGTGTGTTAGTTTGTAGACTTGTATAGCCTTGGTTAGACCTAGTTAGACTAGCATAGGCTAATTTGACTAGTTTAGACTTGGTTAGCCCTAGTTGACCTAGTTTGACTTAATTAGACTAGATTTGACCTAGTTTGACTGTTAGGGTTGACTAGAGTTGACCAAAGGTTGACTTTAGCCTAGATTGACCCCAAACTTCATGTAGATGCATTGTAGCAGTCTATTTCCTTATTTTAGACTTATTATGACTTGTACTGTTCTATAGGAGACAGACACCACTCCTCGGACAGTATATTCTCTTCGGACACTCAGGATACCAGGCGAGTATATTCTCTGATCATTTCATATCTTGTTTAGGATTATATTTCCTGCTTTAGATTATCTTACTTGATGCTGACACGTTGGTAACACGGATTAGTACTATGTGGATCCCTTCATGAGATGTTATCCCTCTCGGGAGCATCAGATACTCTTATCTCGTGTGTTTTACTTACATCACGTATCTCATGTTTCTATTATCATGAATCTTCGGAAATCAGCTAGTGACTCATGTAATCTCATGATCATCGAGCCTTCACGAATCAATTCATGAATCACCCTATACGGGTCAAGTAGTTTAGTCACGAATCTTAACGTAACTTGACTGGATCCTTGTGTATTGATTGGGGTATGGGGGAGTATGAATGGTCATGTGAATAATATCCAAAGTAGTATAGTCATGAATCACTCTTAGTGTAGTCATGAATCAGTCCTAAGCCATTCACATGTTCATCTTGTACTCTGAATCACTAGCACTGTCTCTCTTTATTATATCATAGATATTTACTTACTGTCTTTCTTTATTTTATCATAGATATTTACTTACTGTCTCTCTTATTATATCATAGATATTTACATACTGTCTCTCTCTTATATTATGCTATTCTTCAGTTCCTGTATTTTATTCTCTAGCATGATTATATTTCCTTTTCTGCTATGACTTGTTGAGATGTATTGTGTTCGCTCCTGTCCTGACTGGACCTGTTGATAAATTTTACAGATAGCTTGGAGGTTGCCTGCTAGCCTAGAGGAGACACAGTAAAGGTTGTATAGATAGTTATTTCAGTTGTCTTGAGTTGTATTTACCTTATTGGATTACTGTATTGAGATTTGAGATGGTTTTCTGGATTTAAGATATCTTAGACACTTAGACTTCTATCTGTTGTATCTCTTTGTGGATTTCAGTTTTATCTATCTTTTTATCGTATTCTACTTTAGATGTGATTGAGACTGTATTTGCCATGTCACCTCCATTCGGAGTGTATATACTGTACAGGTACCTTATATATTGTTAGATGATTGTCCTAGGACAGCGTTCAACCGCCGACACTGCGGTGTAGGCTGAGCGTTGTTACGTACTCGTACCCTCACAGTGGGTGCGGGTCGTGACAGCCATGGGCAGAAAGTAGTGCTCATCCGAGTCACTATCGGCCCCGAAGCAGTAAGTAGCGCTCATACGAGACACTATCGGCCCAAATCTATGTGTGTGTTGAACATGTAGCCCCTACGCTAATAACTGTCTCCTTCCTTGTCACGACCCGTACCCGCTTTTCGGACGCGAGAGCGTGAACAAGTCCAGCTACGTATCGAACGGACTCCAGCCCGACTCGAGTACGTATAAGCTGTCAAGGTCATGGGTATCATATATAATATAAACTATATCTCAATCCACATGAATCATATAAACAAGAATGAACAAGTATAGGTCATGGTCTGCAGCCCATTAGCATATTGTTCGATTAGACTCTAAGAATAATATGAGCCTATAAATAAGCAGGGTATATCATGGTATGGAATATAAAGCACGAGAAGTTAATAAAGAAATAACACAAACAAATACCTGTATCATACATCGCAATCCTCTATCATCCTGCTCTGCTAACTAACTCCATGTAATCGCTAAACCTGAAGAGATCATCAGGTCCTCAGAGGACTAGCAAGATACATAAAAATGAGCCTTTCTAACAGTTTATTATGCATGGAGAAAGATACAGGATAAACAAGTAAAACTGAGCAATAAATAAAGCACGAATCTATACACTGTCTACATATAGATGAACTGCTAAACAAGGACTAGAGAACTCATGTCAAGATGTTAACGGATAACCAAAACGAATACTCAAACCCTCGTCCCTAATGTGGACTCGCTGGTTTGAACTACGAACTCTCGCCCCTAGTGTGGACTCGCAGGTTAGCATCACCCTCGTCCCTAGTGTGGACTCGCAGGCGTAAACCCTATACTACTAACCCTCGTCCCTAATGTGGACTCGCAGGCTAGCATCTACTACTAACCCTCGTCCCTAGTGTGGACTCGCAGGCTAGCATCACCCTCGTCCCTAGTGTGGACTCGCAGGTGTAAACCCTATACTACTAACCCTCGTCCCTAATGTGGACTCGCAGGCTAGCATCTACTACTAACCCTCGTCCCTAGTGTGGACTCACAGGCTAGCATCACCCTAGTCCCTAGTGTGGACTCGCAGGTGTGGACCAATAAGTACTAACCCTCGTCCCTATCGTGGACTCGCAGGTTAGCTTCAAGGTTCAAGACACGGAGGCACGACTCAATCAAGGCACGACCAATAAGAACAAGACTTACTGTAAACACTGTCTAAAGCAATGATAAAAATATACGAACATGATATGAAAGATACATATCAAATAGTATGAGAAAAACTGGATAATAAATAAAGACAGTGCATGTAAATAAAGCTGTGTAGAAAGGCAAGGTATACTTGCCTGGGGGTTGCATGCAAATCCAACAAATATATAGTAAACTGATAAGCCACAAAGTCCAAGTCATCACAACTGTCTCCGAAAGCTGAAACAGACAATGCCAACAGTCTCAGAATAGTCAAATTAGCTAGGATTGCCTGTCCTTAAGTCCAATTCTGGACACAGGGAAAAAACGGTAATTTCGGGCAAAAATGATGTCCGCCATTGGACCCGCTTTGCACCAAAAAGTGTGCCAGAGTCAATGGTCTCTAAAGTCGTCAAACTACATGTCTACGGATCCAGTTTTCCGATACGAACCCAACCGTATGTCCAAAGTTGGATTCCGGTGGGCCGTGCACAAAATCGCCCTTGAGTGGAACCGTGGGGCCCGTAAATCGGTGATTTTGTCAACGGTCTCAGAATTGGACCAAACTTGGCACAGGACCAGAAAAACGATACGGTCCTGCTGGCGCAAGTTTCGTCTCGATCTGACGAGCGTGCACAAAGTAATTAGAGAATTTGCAAAGTGTACTATACGGTAAATTTTGACGGATACGCATCAAATTCGTCGCGCACACGCGACCAATTTGAATTCCGCCAAAACCCACACGACCACGAAGCCGTTACGCAGCTTTCGATGCCTTCGGTTCATGACCACATCGCCCAGAATGGCGGGACGCACGTCGTGTGGAGGAAATTCTATATTTGAAAATATATTTTTCGTCAACTTTATCCTAATTTTAAACAGCAATTAACCAACAAGAATTAAATCTAAAAATAGTGTTTCCATCTTGGTTAGGTTGTCTAGAAGTCTGTTCAAGCGGTTTTCCAAAACTCGTAATGTTTCGGTCGCAAATCGACCGCAAACCTTGGAGGTTGGGGCAGTTCTACGTCCTGTTTCGGGACAGGTTTTTGCCGATGTTTGAATCGGTTTTCTGAACAATACGGTCAACCATATTCGAAACTATTTGAAGGGTTAAGAGTCCTATGGATTGACTTCGTACCTGCAAAATCCGTTCGTGACACGGTCGATGGGGTAGACGGGAATCACCATGCAAAGTTGGCCTCCTGAACGCGCGTACTGCTGCTCCTCTGTTGACTGTACACGCTGTGCACGGCGTCCCGGCCGACTCCGGCGATTTGGCGACGGTGTAGGGCCGCCGGGGTGGTCGCCAAGGTGTGGGGGAGGGTGGCACGTGGGTTGCGACGAGAGTCGGCTAGGGTTTGGTTATTTTTTCCTTCACGATCACTCTCTTTCTATAACTCGCGTACGGGTTCTTATATGCTGCTGAGTTCGGCTTGGGGAAATAAGCTGCTGGCCGATTATCTAGAATAGTTTGGGCTCGAGCCCTGTGGCACGCTGGCCTGTGGGCTGAGGGCTTGGGCCTTGGCTGAGGGCTTGGGCCTTCTCGGGTTGGCCTGGTGTGTGGGCTCGGTTAGCTGGCCTGAGGTTGCTGCTATTGTTTTGGTTTGTGTTGTGGGGACTTGACCAATTTCCTGTATTGGCTCGGATCCAACCGGGCTTGGCTGGCCTGGGCCGACTTGGCCTGCTGCCTACTTAGCACATGGATTTACCTCTATATATATATATATATATATATATATATATTATATATATATAGATATATATATCTATATATAATATATATTATATATTATTATATATATTAATATATACATATCTACATATACATTTATACATATCTATATCTATACATATAACCTGTATATATCTATATACTTATTTATACACACACATACACATTTCATAATATTTATATATATAGTTATATACGCATCACATATACATATATACAATATATATATATCACCAATTAATATATATATATCTTATATATGCACCACCTATACACCCACATGTATATATATATATATATATATATATATATAATATATTATATATCTATATATATATATATATAATACATATATGACATCTAATATGTATATACATTAATAAATTCGAATGTATGATTATACAAATATTTAAATACCTATTTGACGATGAAGAAAATAACCTTTTAATAATAACTAATATAAATTTATATTTAATACACTATAATATTTAATATTATATAACCTCAATAAATAATAATAATATAGAAATTCAATACACCAATAATGGTGTATATTCCATCATGCACCGTTAATAATCCCAAAAATGTACAGAGCCTATTTTTACAAATATTATTGAATATCAACAATAACAATACTTATAATATTTAATTAGAATATTTAGGAATATTCAGGATCACTAAAACGAATACACACCATCATATCAAAACCA